>OX578283.1:40187164-41417164 GCA_951217055.1 Gerris lacustris | reverse complement strand
AATACTGCATTTTATACAAAATTGTGGTGAAAATATTGTTGTTACTTTCTACCAATCTCTAGTCATAATTATGAAGTGATACCACAAAATCTCAGTCAAAAAACCAATTATATGTAGTTAAACATTAAAGTATAATAGTTAATTAGTTCAAACTTTAATAATAATTAGATTAAGTTATAGTTCGTTTTCATTAATCATTTCCTAAGCAAGCTATCGGCCTCTTGGTTATCTATCATCAATGTCGATGAGAGGAATAGGGAGAAAAAGCCTGTCAAGAAGTCTATGAGATAAAACAGAAGAAAATAAAAAATATATTTTGTGGAGAGGCGCTTGTTTTTATTATAAAACTAATGTTCGTTATGTTCCATTGATATCAAATCCATTTTCACACCGATTCTTCTTATGCATTAACTTTGTTAAACCACTTAAAACCTCTGAGCGATAGGTAATTCTATGATGATTGAGATGCTACTGGGTTTACTTAGAAGTTGGTCCTAGTACTTGTACCAGACGGGGAGCAAATACTCACAACAATACAAAAGATAAACAAAAGTATGGTGTGGTAATTAGTAAGCTATGTATATCAGAGCGTGGGTCATACCCATGGCTCTGTTGTACCGCTCTTGACACACAGATACAAATCAGAGCACCATGGCAGAAAACCCCTCAGAGGGTAACCCTGTACTTCTCCACCCTCAATTCATAGATGTAAATCAGAGCAACATGGTGAATCCAATCCAAGACCTCTGCCTTTTTTGATAAAAAGCACTCGACTCATTGAGCAGACGTGACAGGCGCCTATTACCCCCACGATAACGCTGGATCTCTACTCAAAATTGTTTAGTTAGAGTATATATAGGTGATGCACTAAAAAAACTGGTTTCATATTTATTTTATCCTTATTAATTCGTCATCGGGAAGACATATTTTATATAATCATCCTTCTTTTGTATATTCGATAAGCATATGAGAAAGTACTAACTAAAAATAAGAAAGTAAAATTTGTATTAACTTCAGAGAAATATTAATTGAATTTGAACAAAATATTAAAAAATGATTAAAATGATTTAGTAGGGCATACAAATAAAGTTGTATTTACCAATCTGAAGTTATATAAAACACTGACAATTTATTTACTCCTGGAATCTAGTTTTTATGCAATATAACACTTCCCCAATTGTTATAGAGTATTAAATCCAATATTTTATTTTCAATGTTTGCAAAGTTAAAATTGATAAAATAAAAGTCCCTCGTGCACCATACGTTGGCTATATTAAACGATTAGAGATTATTGCAACCACCACCGTCTGCAACCAAGCACTTTTACTGCAACCGCCCTAAGGGCCTAATTTTGCAAATTTGAAGAAATAATTTTCTATAAAAATAAAATTATATTAAATATTATAGTTTCAGTATAGACGGAATAAAAATATATTAGTAGACAAATATATCTATTTATCTTAACTATCTTTAAAATAAATATATCAAGGTTTATTTAAATTTAGTTTTTGAGATATCATACATTTTTGGAAATTTTCGAGAACCACTCTGCAAAAAGAAATAAATCGATGTCTCAAGAACAATTAAGAAATGGGCATAAAATGCTTATTCGTCATTTTTTGTAGCATTTGACACATAGAATCCACCAGTTTCGTTATGACATTTATCACGGGTCACCCTGTATATATGAGTGTGTGTGTAAGGGTATAAAAATGGTAGTGTTACAAGTAAGAGCATTTTCATACACATAATAATTCCTCATGTATAAAGAGCGTAGAATTTTGCACAAAAGAAGAGGTTGAAATTGACTTATTATAATAGCTCAGGAGTCCTAAAAGTGACAGTATTCTAGGAATACTAAATCGGAAATTCGATCTAATAATTAGATTAAAGCCCACTTCATATTTGATTTATTTTATACAAAATTCTTTAACGATTTATTTAAAATTTTATTATTAGAACGAAGTTTCTTATGGCACGTTACGGCATCTGGAGCCCGGGAGTGAATCCGAAAATAACGTGACGGTCGTTTTCTTCATGAATCCGACAAAACCAACCGTCACAAAACCGACCGTCACAAAACCGACCGTCACAAAACCGACCGTCACGAAATCCACCATTGACGATAACTTGAGTAAAAGTTGACTGATTTAGTTGAAATTTGGTACACATGTTCATTTTACCAAAGCCAAGGAAGAGTTCGTAGGACAACGTCATCCGCCCAAGCGTTCGCGCGCAACGCTCGCGTAAATGTAAGCTTCAAATATAAAATTGGAATTTTAGGACGGGACAAACAACTTTTTTAAATATTTTCTTTTAGTAAAACCAACACCGACATTGCTATAAAGTGTTAAAGATCGCTACAATTATAAAAGCGGACCTAAACGTTTAAAGTATAGAGAAAACAACGTTTTACCGATATCTTACGTTCAATGAAACTTCATACACATTGCCTAAAGTAGGTAAAATTTGTAACAGGCGTGTAAGATTTTTTTTTATACAAGCAGACGTTTTTGAGTAGTGAAGTGATATATTTTATAATATTTTAATTTGAGTGCCGGGAAGGTAGGGAACAGTCCTATTTCCTACCTACTACAACCATACTATACTCTTTAACTATAAACTCATGTTTAGCTTTTGCTCAACTTAACTTTCTTCTCAATATTCAATACATATAAATTGCAAGACGCTCGCTTTTAATGATAAAAACATGTTTTCCTTTTAATTTTGCCTTAACTACGCTAATTACGATTTTCCTAACTCCACCATGTATAATTAGTTTCCATCGTATACTTAGCAGTGTAATTTAATCATTTATATTTAATGCGAAAGGCGTAAGGAACGTCGTTTCTAACGGCCGCCCCGTGGCACACGTTTTATTTACGTCTTAATAAACGCATCATTTCTATACTTAACTCATATATTTGATGGTCATTTAGAAATATGTCACACTTTTCTTTGATTCAAATTGGCCAGACACGTTCACGTTTTGACATTAGATTATTTTGAGTAATATTCTATTACTCAAAATAATTCGCGGCTTCGAATAGAAACAAAAATTCTTCATGGTATTTATATATTTGGATTAATTTATAGATGGAGAGAGCTAATTAGTGGTATTTAAAAATAATTCCTTCTAGCCTTTACAAGTATACTAAAATCTAATTAATCTAAATTATAAATAATATTAAGCTTCTTACAAGTTCTCTGACGAGATTTCATTTCTTATCCAATAGCAATGACATTGTTCGGATTCTTGTCCCAGAAGCTCTACTGGCTCTACTGAAACAGATAAAACACTTTTTTTTAATGACGATTACAACTCGATATAAAACAGCGTTGGTATACTCTAAAGAAAATTAGCTCAAGATTAGTTAGTAATATACGTCAACGATTATTAAAAAAAGTGATCTCATTGCAATACAGAAAAGAATGGGTAAACTTATTAGTGGACAACATACAGGTTAACTTTCAACAAAACATTGAAATTTCCTCAAAAATCTATAAGTAGATTTGTAAAATATAAAGCGTTTGCAAAAAATAAGAATAAGGCAAAATATGTAACCTGATGTTTCAAATACGTTTGTGTCATTTATAATGCTTTATAAAAAAAAATTGTTCCATTGAATGGCCACAATATTTCAATTACTTTCGGTAAGCTCATCATATAAGCACAACAAAGCATGTTCAAAGAAGCCTTAATTCAATTAACTACTAAATTAACTTACTGAAGTTAAAGATTTATTAAAACGAGCAGTTAAGCCCGTGGCAACGGGTTAATTTTATACTTAGAAAAAAAGGAAAATTAAGTAAATTATTTTTAGATAAGTTATTATATCTATTTTAAGTAAGGCCAAAGAATCAAAACAAATATTTATTTTTATTGGAATAAATATGGTTGCCATAGCTTAGCAATAACAAATCACACTTCTCAATTATATAAATGATGTGTATGGTTACCCAGTCTATAAAATAATAGAATAAAAAAAAGCCAAAAACACATTATGCACATTAACAATATGCACATATAGTTTTGCATAATTTATTCGTACTAAAAGCTTATTCTATCTGTAATAATTTCTTTTTTAAACATCAACTCTAATTTTAATTTCTTAGTAAGAAGTAAGAAATATATCTTGAGATAAACAAGATAATATATTTATTGTTAAAAATATACTATGATTAATTTGTGTATCACTTTAGGCTAAAAGCTTAACAATCATGGCACAATTCGTATTACACACTTGAATATTTTCGAATTACGTCAAAACATTTTAATGAATTTTACTACCACACACAGCATTGTCTGTTTAATTAAAGCACATATTCCTTTATAAATGAGGTTTGAATTCAATGCTAAAGGAAAAAAAAATTAACAATTTCTCCACACGTAGCGTTGTCTGTTTAATTAAAGCACATATTCCTTTATAAATGAGGTTTGAATTCAATGCTAAAGGAAAAAAAAATTAACAATTTCTCCACACGTAGCGTTGTCTGTTTAATTAAAGCACATATTCCTTTATAAATGAGGTTTGAATTCAATGCTAAAGGAAAAAAAAATTAACAATTTCTCCACACGTAGCGTTGTCTGTTTAATTAAAGCACATATTCCTTTATAAATGAGGTTTGAATTCAATGCTAAAGGAAAAAAAAATTAACAATTTCTCCACACGTAGCGTTGTCTGTTTAATTAAAGCTCATTTTCCTTTATAAATGAGGTTTAAATTCAATACTAAAGGAGAAAAAAAAATTATTTTCAAAGAAAAGTCAAGATATAATGTGGAAATAGAACAGTAATTTGAGGGAGTAACAGCTTTCCACGTTTAACATTGAAAACCTACACTCTTTTGTTCTTATCCCACTGTTTGTTTTGTTATCTTACCAACTGACAGATACAGAATCGAATGAAGATTTATTACTGCTATATATGCTCAGGGCTCGATTTGAGGCGGAACGGTGTTCCGGGACCTCTCTCTCTGATAAATAAAAAATAAAATTATCTGCACTAAGATTTTGTTTTAAAATCCTTTAATCCTTTGTATTTGTATTTGTCAATGAGTGACTACAAATTTGATTAAGGACATCATGTATTAAACTGGCAAATATTTTGCTTTTCAAAATACAAAGAAATATCTATTTGTTGAGATTATACTACTAATTATGATAACCTGAAACAACAATATACTATACTTCTAGAGTATTTAGGAGAAAGTAGATAAGAAATCAAAACAAGCGTATGTAAATACCAACATAGCTGTATCATATAATAACGAGCCGTTAAGCCCGTGGCATCGGGCTTAATTTTATATTTAGGAAAAAAAGCCCTAGCTTAGCAATAACAAATCATCTCGAGGTGAGTCGTCGCTATTGTCGGGACACTACTCCATTATATGAAAAATTGTAGGGAAAAACATTCCGACAAATTCTAACAAAACTTTCTCATAAACTAAAGTCAATACAAATATATAATCGGATAATCGACTATTTATTTCTAAAATGTGTGATATTTACTCATCATCATTTTTGAAAAGGGGGAGGGGGACACTATAACCTAACCCGTTTCATACATCAGGGAACATTTTTGTTTCCTTGTCTGTCTGTCGGACTGTCATTCAATTTTTGCGAACAAACATATCTTAAATATACTACTCCTCCTATTTTAATGAAATTTGGGAGGTAGGTCATAATTAGCCCATTGTTGGTCCCATATAGGTTTCAACCTCCTGCGCCTATTTATTTCTCTTCCACATGCACACAAGCATACATTTATTACACCTATAGCTTCAAAAGTACTTATCTAATTCTAATGAAACTTTTATAGTTTATCGAAAGTAAGCTGCAAGATAGCCCCAGATTAATTTTAACCGAGTACGCTCTTTAACATTTGCTAAATTGATACTATAATTCGTGTAAAAAATTTTGACAGATTAAAAAAAAACGGGAGAAAAAATTAAACCATTTAGACAACAATGGCTTTGTAAAATCATAAAATCAATAAAGTACGTGGATAGGATGCGAGGAAGCTATGTGCCACACCAATTGGCAGTCTATTGTTTATTAAAATTGAAAAAAAAAAAAATAATAATAATAATAATAAATAAAAAATAATAGGAAGATCAATAAATAAAAACCAATTGTTATTGATTACCCAGCTTTATTTTATTTTATTTTTTTTTTAAAAAAACACAAGAGAAAACGGTTAACTATTATATAATATTAAAAAAAACTAATTGCTATACGCCGGGGAAGTGTGACGTCACTTACGTAAAAAAGTGTGTGTTGTTAGGTTAGCTGGCTCATAACATTGGATATAGGTGGGGTTTATCGGTGCTATTTTATTTTATTATTATTTTTTAATCAATTATTTGTTTTATCATCTATAATGTATACATTTATTGGCTTATTAATGATGTTACTGATACATGATAAGGTTAAAAACAGTTAAAAAAGCTTTTAATAGAGTAAAACGAGCACATCTGTAAGTAAGTTATTTTACATCTTATTTGAGTTATTTGTGAGAATTATTTGTTTTATCATCTATAATGTACACATTTGTTGGCTTATTAATGATGTTACTAATATATGATAAGGTTAAAAACGGTTAAAAAAGCTTTTAATAGAATGAAAAGAGGAAAAAACTATAAAATGCTTACAGAACTCTAGTAAAAAAGGTTTGTTATGAGCCAGAAAAGATAACCTGACAAAAAATCGTGGAGGGCGCATGACGTCACAGCACCCTTTGTCACTTTTACGTAACCTCTCTAACGCGACGTATTGTTTAAAAATAATTTCATGATGAAAAAGATATAACATCATTTAAACAGCTATATGAGGATATTCTTTGATTTGTTTGAAAATTTCAATATTTTCCAGGGCGTTCAGTTTTTTTACTACAGTACTCAATGTCAGAATCAAATCAAAATTATATATTTATTTATTGTGCACATTTTATTATTATTCTTATTAATTTTCTATTGAAATTTGGTTTGTATAGAGCCAGTAAGTTGCCAAAATATTTGTCAATAGAAATACTTTGTGTGGAGACCTATTGTTTTTTTTTTCTCTTTTCAAAATAATGATGCGATATCAATATAATCGAACCACCCCAGTACTTTAGACTCGCGTTGGCAGAGATATTTTTATAACTTAAGCCACCTGAAAATGTATAAATCCTCAAAATCGAATTTTAGCTCTATCTTACTTTAATTGTATACACTATGTATAAGAGAAAGTTAAAACCGTTCTCATATACACACGTATAGTGAATTTACTATGTTATACTTTACCCCTCCGTGATAAAAAGAATCGATTCCGTTTGGTTTTTATTTCTAAAGTTACGGCTACTTAGGTGTAGAAATCTCTTAATTAGGTATTTTTTAATCACCCTTAGGAATTAGCATACCGATCGAATTTTTTTCATCCTTTTTTAAATTCTTAATATCTGAAAATGATTATTGTTGATGGTTGTTTGAATTCAGATATTTTCCTGGGTAAAAGGTCGTTACTAGGCCAGCTTAGTTTAGCCCATATGGCAAATAATTTAGTGTAAATGTGTAACATCATATTACTGTGGTAACGCCAGCTGTTTTCAACCTGGGAAAAAACACCATAACGTCGCGTCAGTTGTGCTCAAGAAGTTTCTTGAGGAACCCAAAAGAAAATCCATCTCTGGAGTGCCCACCGCTTTACTTCTCCCCATGTAAATGTTATAAAATATCATTAATATTTGATCTCAGACATTGAATATACCCAGCACCGTTTGGTTTTCTTATAGCTTGAGCAAGGTCTCAAATATGAAATCATCAATTACAATTTCTTTATTGCGCAAGTTTTTTTTTTTTTTTTTTTTTGTGAAACATAGAAGTACTATTATAATTATAAAGAAGAATATATTATAACAAAACATTGTAATGAGGTTAAAGATAATATTCTCCATGCTGGTCTATAGCTGGTAAAAGATTAACAAAAAAACCTAGGTATTTCCCATATCTTCATTTATACATCCATAAAATGTATGCATTAAGTATGTTTGCTCAATTTGCTTAATACATATTATCATGCATTCTCGAATTATATTATAATTTGAACTCATTTTATTTATGAACTACTTAGAGGTGAATATTGCTCTTCTTTTGATATTTTCGCAGACGGTAGTCCTGGCATGGCCCCAGAATGTTATTATTATTTGAAATCATAAATCTAGTGTCCAAATTCTATTCTTTATGAAGACAAAAGTTGCTTTTGTAGAGGTTACTGCTTTAGTAGCAGAGGTACGGCCATGCTAAAAACTTTAAATGACCATTAATCTGGTAAACTAGTTCAAAACTAAATCCCGTCGGTAATTTTCATTCAACTCCTCTCCATCTATCTTTGAACAAATCCCTATTAATCATTATAATCTCCGAGTAAAATTGTTTTTCTTATTGTTTTAACGAAAAGTTTTTGATCCAGAGGAATTATAAGTCAATATTTTAAACCTGTTTCTCAGAAAGGGACGGACCTTTGGTTTGTGGCTTTTTTGCGCTTCGAATCCGATGTGGTTAATTCATAATGGATGGTACAAAAACCGCGGCTCCAGAACAAGCAGTCACAGATATAAAAGATTAACGTTTAAAAACCAGAATCATTTTTAGAAAAATAATAAAAACGTAAGATATGAATTCATTAAAAGAAGTTCGTAAACCATAAAATAAAGCTTTAATTAACATTCCAGGTAATGATAATTAAATTATCATAGTGGCTTATTCCTCTGTGATGTACAAAATTTTTGTAACTAAATTTTTGCACTACACACATCTATCGATACGAGTTATATTGAAATTGTCTCACCACTCTAGTATTCAAATCCAGGTATTTGCAGGGGTTTGTACACTGGTTAAGCACACTAATTTACCATACGGTAATACTAGAACCATTAAGACAATAATTTTGGTAGTCAGACAATCTATACATTGGTAACACGGCACTTTTATAGAAAATGGCCCCCCAGTTTTTTTTAATCTAATATACTTTCGGACAACGGAATACATACCTACTTATTTTATATAAAAATGTGATATTCCTTTGTCCCAAAGCATATTGGACTAAATATCCCTTTGTCTTAATAGGTAGTTAGACTACTCCTGTATATTTACTACATTACTACACAAAAAGAGGGCCCCTTTTCTATAAGAGTACCGGTAACACTAGTATTGTTACTCACATATACTAGTAACCCGTTCATAAACACTCTGTCTTACTGGTTTTACCCAGTAAGACAATCGTTTGGCTACTCAGGCAATTCATACTAAAAATCTTCTATACTTGTACGAAAACTAGGTTAAGGAGTAAATATGGACAATTTTAAAGATTAAATTAGTTTCTAGAGTAAAAAACAGATATTTAAAGGATTAATTTAAGAATCCTTTTGCATTATAAAGCTACAAGTGAAATTATAGGACTAAAGAAAATATGTTATAATTTCTCTTTAGCATTAGAAAGGCAGCCATACTGGAAAATAAAATAGTACTTATGTGAAGATATTACTTCAAATCCATTAATATGATCTCCACTAATGCTCCTTTATCTTACATACAATTCCTTGATACAAGAGATAGCATATACTTACTATAAAAATTAACTGCGGTTACGGTTAGTTGATGCGCAAAAGAAGCTAAACATCTATGGTTCATGTGTAACAACAAAACAAAAATAAAACATTCTTAAGCTTTCTAGCAGTGTTTCCAAACATCCATAATCAACAAAGAACTAAAAGCCTGTCTACAAAATTATAAAAAAATATTGACAAATATATATCTATATCGCATCTCACCACTAGTTAAGTCGGATTCTCTCACTTAAATTAGACATTACAAGTCTTATGACTACAGCTTTGGTACTGATACTGATAATAGAACCTAATAAATGGTTGAAACGGTTTGTGAAATGGCCTTTTATTTTTAAGGTCATTTCTGCATTCATAAGAGAATCAAACTTGACCTCTCGCCCTTTGCGGCTATCGATTTTTTCTCATGAACTAGATTTTTCCCAGGAAAACGTTTTCTCAGGTTAAATTTTATTAAAAAAAAGAAGTAAATTGTTTTAATTGAAATCATCGAAAACATTTTTAGTTTTATTATAGGATTTAAATACAATATCAATGTCAATATGAGAATGAAAAAGTTTAGTTCGATTTATCGGACACATTTTTTTAAATTTAAAATTAAATTTCTTATTATTAAATATATAGAGGGATAAAAATGATGTTTTTTTCTAATTTAATAAAAAAAAAAAAAAAAATTAAATATACAAATTGAGTTACTAATGGAAAAATTGGTCCGAGACAACTAAGACAAACTTTCTCATACAGATGTTGATAATATAATTTAAATTCCATATTTATGTTAAGAGATATTTCTAAGGAACTGGATTTTTCCCGGGAAAACGACTAATATGGTTAGATTCGTATTTAAATGTATTACGTTTTAGAATTTTATTAATCAAAATTGTCAAATCTATACTTCAGAAATGTTCTCTCTTTTACTTTCAGGATTTTTTTGTGTTGGTGCTCCCAATATTTCGAGTTAAAATTAATTTCTCGATTTCACTTTGGGGAAATGTATTTCAGAAAATATACACCAAATTATATCAAAATCGACATTTTTTACCAACATTTTTTAAAACCATTTTTTTAGATTCAGGGGACCTCAAATTGTGTTAATCTATCAAAATCGAATTTCCGCGGCATCGCAATAATTTCTCTTAGTATTTTTTACATAAGAAAAGGTAAAAATATGAAAACATATTTAACAAATTACTAAAATAAACGTGCATATTACAAAAGAAAATTAAATTACTGAATAGTCACATAATGAGATAAATGCTAAATTTAGGAAATAGTCACGACTTTATAAAATAAGTAAGAGAAAATATAAAAATCACAAAAAAGTACCTGCATCCAATTACCTAGTACTATCTTTTTAGGTTATCGTATATTATTAATTATATACGTTATTATATTATAAAATAACATTTATTATCTTCCATCGCTTTTATGTGATACCACACTCAATTTATTTAAGCTATTTAAATTCTCTTTATTTTTCCTATATGTCTGGGCCAAAAAGTTGCGCTATTGGATACAATTTCAACTCTATCGTGAGCAGTTCGGGAGATATAAACCAAAGTACGGCGGACAGACAGACACATCACCCTCGGCTTAAGGGTTTAGAGGAGGATCTACGAAAGTCTAAAAATGATTCAATTTTAAAAGATAATATATTAATGTAGTGATGGAATTGGTTTATCTCATTTATTTAACTTAACATTCGTATAAGTTCAAAGTAAATGACCCATTTAGTTAAAACCAATTAACGAAATGTCTCTTGGTCTTAAAGGATAGAATACTGTCTCTTTTTAAGTGAAAATAAACAAGTTAAACATTGTTTTCTAAATAGAATAAATGATGCGAAGAGCGTTTTACTCACACCGATAATTATCGGATGTCGGAGTCGGACACTTTCAAATTACATTGTTTTATATTGGTACCTTTCTGCACGACAATCTGATATTAACGGATCCACCAAAATTGTGAATCGAAATTTTGATTTGTCTGAGTGTCTGCTAAATCGGATTGACTATATATATCCAGTTTGAATTTCAGATAAATTCAGACCCAATTTACCAGAGACTCCTGAAGAGACTCGCAGAATGTAATTGGAGAGTATAAAAACGCTCAAAACCCAATTTACGACAAGGAGAAACAAAATTCGAGGCTGATTTTTTTTTTGGGTGAATCGCTTGGGACACATGAGAAAAGCTTAGCTTCAACTTTTCGGGAACATCCGGACGGCGGAAGTACGGGGTACAGGGTACAAAAGTCAAAAAAGTATATAACCTTCATGATGCATGTCGTTGGAAAGCTCTTAAAGAGTACCGTAATTTTTGTTTTATACACTTTTGTCATATTTTCATTTAAGAGGGGGATATAATTAGTATAAAATAGTAAGTTCCAGGTATTCTTTAAAGAAACCAGGAAAACTCTTCTTTTTAAAAAAAAAAAAAAAAAGAAACAAATTGCATTGTAGAAGTAAGCATGTAAGGTCACGAGACATTGGAATTTTTGTTCAAACAGTGTACATAACTCTAAGAAGTCGAGTAGTCAGAAGGGTCTTTGGAAGACACCCTTGGGATCCAAGGTCCAAGGTCTCTATTTAATTCTAAGGTGTTTGCCACCCTCTTTCTGTATCACCTAGGTTAAAGTTTTATTACATCGGACTTCTTTCCTTGAAACATTTCTAAGCCAATAAAACCCAGCAAAACAAACAACCCTTGACCAAAATGTTTTTAAGAAATTCTTAAAGTCAAGTACATATCCACATCGGATTTTCTTTAGAGAAACTATACGAGGATAAATTTAACAGCTTATTAAATCTTTCATTCAATTGTACCTGAGACGTTTTGACCCTTTTTAAGGTCAACATTTCTAAATTAACAAACAAATTACTAAAAAAAAACCCAACAATAACAAAATCTTGTCAAAATATTACTTACAACCAGATAGCGCTAATCATTTATATACTACGAGCCGTTAAGCCCGTGGCATCGGGCTAAAATTTATATTTAGAAAAAAAGTGAAATTAAGTAAATTATTTAAGATATCTCTTTAGATAAGTTATTATGTATGTCTATTTTGAAGGCTAAAAAATCAAAACAAACATTTATTTCTATTAGAAAAAATGTGGCTGTCTCAGCTTATTAATAACAAATAATTTCGTGGTGAGTCGTCACCGTCGGGTCACTATTAGATGATATAAATGATTTACTATTGTGGTGCCATCTTATTATCAATAGTTTTACTTAATAACCATTAATAATATATTAATTTTACCCAATCGGTTTTTATGTAATTGATAAATATTTATTTTTAATTATAACTTAATAACATTGAATGTTCTCAGTTTGAAATTAAGGTGAATTGCACGATATACCTCTCACTATTGGTATTTTAAGTATAGTTTTAACATTTAAAATGATAATTTTGTTATTTATTAACTGTTACTTTAGCGAATTAATATTTTTATAGTCAATTTAATCAATTTAACAAATCAATTTAATAATATATATATATATATATATATACATATATATATATATTATATGTATGTATATATAAATATAAATATATATATATATATATATATATATATATATATATATATATATACAATATATATATATATATATATATATATATATATATATATACAATATATATATATATATATATATATATATATATATATATATATATATATATATATATATATATATATATATATTACATTCATTTATAATATTTCTAAACATGCATAGAGCCAACATTCATGCATGCAACTTAGTGCCATAAAGGTTTTTGTTATCATATTTGATAAGACTTTTCACGTCAGTTTTTATTTATTCATTCAATTTTAAATTCATTACTTATTTATTCTTAATTTAACTTTTATAGAACCATAAATCACTGCTAACCTGTTTTATTTGCTATCACTCTTTATTGTCCATGGCCACTTGTTGCCATGTTGCTTCTCCACAACACTTCCACATTTCTTCTTTCCACCTCAATCCTAGTCTACCTCTAATTCGTTTGCTTTCTCTTGGATACCAATCATTTTCTTTGTCCATCTGTTGTCCTTTGTCCTCGCGATATGCCCGTCTCAGCTCCATATCGATCATTAACATTTCACAGCGGTGTCGCTGTTGGTTTTACTAAAACATTGTATTTAAAAAAAATGTTTGTCTCATTGAATAGATGAAGTTAGATTTTTTTCCTGACCTAAAATTCCAATTATAAATTTGAAGTTTACGTTTATGCGAGCATTGCTCGTGAACGATTGGACGGATAACGTTGTCCAACGAACTCGTCCTGGGCATTGGTAAAATGAACATGTCTACCAAATTTCATCAAAATTGGTCGACATTTACTCAAGTTATCGTCACACGTTTCATACTTCGCGGACACATAGACCGACAGACAGACAGACAGACACGAAACCAAAAATGTTCCCTCATGTCTAAAACGGATTTCTGTCTTGGAATTTTTAAAATCGGAGACATTAAACTTTTTCGTTCTCAAAAGTGAACACAATGCTTCCGTTACCCTTCGGTAAGCTCGGAAGCAAAATAAATAATGACGCTCTTTATACGGAGAAAGATATATTTTGTAATACACCGTGTAAGTAGTTGACCAGATTCTTTTAATGGTTATCATCCATCCACCTAAGTAAGTATTGTCAAGAGAGTATAAAAGGTGGCAGTTTTGTCATTTTCAATTTATCCTTTATCTTTTTATAATTTACAAATCATGTAGAAGGTAATTGAATGCCGGATTTGAACAATAAATATACTTTTGGAGAAACGTTCACTAAAATAGGTATAATTTTTCAGCTAAAAAGAAACAGATAACAGTTGGGTTAACAGAAGTAATAGTTCTATTGAGAAGGTTTCGACGGCCAGAGTCTAAAGGCCCCATACACGATCAAACATTTTGCACAAACATGATGTTTGCTCAAACCTAATGTCGGGCAAATTTAGGCCATATACGTCAAACATCATGTTTGCGCAAACATTTTGACCGTGTATGGGGGCCTTAATACATCTAGATCTCCTGGAGGAGACCTCTCATCACATCAGAGATTATGTGAATAATATAATAACACTCTCAGTAGCTGATTCTCATCAAGAGCAACTCCCTTGAGAATAATCTCTGTAATGGTTTGGAAACGTTGGGATTCACAAAATGATCTGATGCGGTCAACTCCGGATGATCTAGATTTATTTAAAATAAATACGTGTGGTGTCGCGGGACACCCGGTAGGAACCAAGTTCCTTACGATTTCCATTAAATTAATATAAATTATAAAATCACACTGCTAAGTATACGTTGGTAACTACTTATACATGAAAGAGTTAGAAAAGAGACAAAATTGAAAGTAACTAACTGTTTGTACTTCGCGTAGTTAAGGAAAAAGTAAAAGAAAAGCATTAATTTAACATTTAACATATGCAATAAATATGTATTGAATATTAAGAAAAAAGTTAATCATGATGAGTTAATAGTTAAAAAGTATAGTTGCAGTAGGCAGGAAATAGGACTGTTATTTACCTACCAGGCCTACTAATTTAAAATACTATAAAACATATCACTTCGCTATCCAAAAACTTCTGCTTCCTTCAGGTTGAAATTTTACATGCCTGTTTCAATTGTACTTAAGACGATGTATGAAGTTTTATTAAAATCGTTGCGTTAAAACGTAAGATATCGGTAAAAACGTTGTTTTCTCTATTAGCAGCTTTAATAGTTTTAGCGATCTTTAACACTTCATAGCGGTGTCGCTGTTGGTTTTAATAAAAAATTGTATGTATAAAAGTTGTTTATCTCATCGAATAGATGAAGTTAACATTTTTGCCCGTCCTAAAATTCTAATTTTACATTTGAAGCTTACGTTTACGCGAGCGTTGCGCGCGAATGCTTGGGCGTATAACGAACTCGACATGGGAATTGGAAAAATAAACATGTGTACCGAATTTCTACTAAATCGGTCAAATTTTACTCAAGTTATCGTCATCGGTCGGTTTTGTGACGGAAGATTTCGTTACCTGTCGTTTTTGTCGGATTCACTGGTGCTGCAATGTGCGTTAAGGAACTTTGTTCCAAAAAACTTGACTTTTCCCAAAAAATAATCTCAAACAAAAATATTCATAGCTTTTTACAAACCCAATAAAACCAGTTTTTAAATCAACGACAAAAAAAGGAACTGTTTCTCTTCGCTTTGAAATAAAATAAATAAATGATTGTTTGTCGAAACAGAGAAACGAAATTGACAATGCTCTGCCTTTGTTTCCACAGAGGGATTAAACGAGAAAGAGAGTAATAGAGTGTGGTCTTTAAAAGTAAAATTAAAATCCTTTGATGTCAAGTTTATTGTTTTGTTCGGTAACGGTTTTACGCCTCAGATGATTTTATTGAGGACTTCGTTATCATTAAAAAAATAAAGACCATTAGTATTAACAAAACTAATTAAAGAGGAAAACATTTTTTTCAAAACTTATTACTTTTATATATAATTAAGTCTCTGATAGGAATTCAACGTTTTTTGTTACACGCTTAGGATGGAAATAAGTTATAAGAAGTATTATTCTCATAAACATATTCAAATTTTGGTCTTTTCAATGTGATTGTCCCTAGTTCTGCACCATTATGTTTCAAACAATTTTTTTCCCTCGGAACCATAATATGAGTCCAAGGGATATATTTACTATGGTCATACAATCCAAACAGTTACGTTTTCAATATCCATGGTTCTTAGATACATTGCACACAAATATTATATACATATATATATATATAATAACAGTATTTGTTACGGCATTCCTTTAGATTGTTACTTCCCTTATAAAAAAAAATAAGAGGGGAGTATCAATCTAAAGAAGGTGTACGGAATGATCTACTTTAGACTGTTACTCCCCTAATAAAAACAGAAGTGAGATATTCCTTTGCCCAAAGTACATTGAACTGAACATCCCTTTGTCTTAATAGTTGTTTAGTCAAAGTTATTTATATTCTAAAAAAAGAACAGGGGAGTAACAATCTAAAGAAGTACCTTTGTTACTCCCTACTGCTAATTTAGTATTAGGTATTTGTTAGTACATTTGGTTCATAGTTAATTATTTTTGTTATTTGTTATTACTTATGTAAATTATTTTTTACACGATTATAATTTAGTGTTCAGTTTCTATAACCGATTAGTAGCTTTGTTTACTATTCGTAATGACGCGCCTTGAGGTAGGTTAAAAGGTTAAACGGACCTCTCAGTTGCGCTCTCGATGTCTGGTCGGACACACTCTCGCTCTCGGTGGCAACTCGATCATATATACATATAATAATCCGGTTAAGTCTGAGAATTCAAATTTATAGTGATAATTGTGGATCGGTACGGTGGATTAATTAAGAAAGATTCAAGAATCAGGTGACTTCAGGGAGGCCTCCCTACATCGGCAATCGGTGAGTGGTTTTCTTTCTCTTACTACCAAAGGTACTCTTTTATACTTGTAATTACCGTACATTTAGAATTAATATTCCCATTTTATTTTATTAATATTATTGAATTTATATTAATATTTATTATTAATATTTTTATTTTTTTATTTCCCATATTTATTAACTTAAACCATTTTATCAATCCCAGGCCTAAAATGGAATTAACACGGCATGAACTATAAACTACTTAATTTTTGTTCATAGTAAATTGTAAATAATTATTATTTCAGTATAATATTACCAAAAAACCATGAATATGAACAACCAAATCAGTTTAACAAAAAAAAGTTTAGATAGTATATTCAATATGCAGATATACCCATCCTCTCAAAAATAAAAATATTCCTTAGCCGGAACTTGGTATGTAAATATCATCGGTCCAAAGAATATTAAAAACTTTTCAGACAACTTCTTGAATCCAACTTACTGCTCTCATTCATATTTAAACTTTATGAATTAAAATATGTGATCTGAGACTGACGGCATAATATAGAATTTGACGTACTCTAAAAAACTGCTGTTATAATTATGCTAATTTCCTTACAAGTAAGTTTAAGGTTTGTAAAAGTATATTCTATTAATATGTACATACATACATACATATATATATATATATATATATATATATATATATATATATATATATTTTATATATATATATATATATATATATATATATGTATATATAAAACTCAACTCGACCGAAGATATATATCGAAGAGAATTCCTACAACTCAACTCGGGGGACGGTCAGTGTTTGGTGTCAAGAAAAAGACTATAATTTCATTTCGCCGACGTTTCGACAACTTGATTTCTTTTTAATCATCAGGGCAAAGCTGTAACTTACATAAATAATGAGCTTAATACAAGAAGAAGGCTAGGCCAAGAACATAAAGAGCACGAAAACCCATGACAAAGAAGTAAGGAAAAACGGAAAAGAAAAGCAACTTACATGAGTATGAAGAAGAACACTGAATTTATAACTAATAAGAGATAGATGGAACAGAAGTAAAAAGTGTAGAAAAGTAAAAAAAAGGGGGGTAAAAGTTCCTGCAGACTCCAAAATGTAAATAGAGAGATGAGATGAGTTAACATATGACGAAATATATATATATATATATATATATATATATATATATATTATTATACAGCATCTATTATCTAGTAATTATTTCAGTGTTTATATTGTTTATTCCATCCAGGAGTGGGCAAATGTGGCTAATTTTATGTAATGTTTCCAAGGTTTGACCAAAGTTCTTCAATGAACGTTTATTTTATTTTAATTACTAAAATTTTTAAATAATTATTTGCATTGCCTTCTTCTTAATTGTATTTTCTTTTATTTGTACTTTACATATCACTTAAGAATTGAATGGAATATGCCAATATATTAATTAAGTAAATTAAATTTTAATTTCTGAATTTAATACTATGTAATTATACTGTGGTTCTTTATAATACATGAAAAACCGGAATGCGGTTCTCATTGACCTCATGCGCGCCACCCCTGTTCTAGGCACTGATAATGGCCGAGAGGCCGAAAGGGGGCATCGGAAATAAAATTCATATGAAGTGAAGAGTCTTAGGTTTTTATAATTCCACCAAATCTATAACATTTTAAATTATTAAAGTAACAATTTCTAAAACAGAATTAGTGATACAACTTTCCTATGGTATTTAAAATATTTCTTGGATTACGAAAAATATCACTTAACCAAAATTGTAATATCTATGGTTATTTAAAATTATAAGAAACAAAGGTTAGATTGAAATTGAAGGGGGTTTTCTAAATTATTATCGTGGATTATGGTTCTTTTGGGATATAAAAAGGTTTTTTTTTATAACTCATTCTTGCGTTATTTCGACTCCTTCACGAGTAATTCTCAAGCACCTACAGCAAATTACTATGAAATTAAACTATTGTTTTTATACAAATATGTTTCTTTAACCATTATGTTTGATTGGTTAAAATATGTTAAGAAATAGATTTAAGAATAGATTTTTTCCCCAAATGGTCGATCAATCAAACATAATGGTTAAAGAAAGCTATTTGTATAGAAATAAGAGTTTTATTTTATTCTAATTTTTTTTAGATGCTTGAGAAAGTTTTGAGAATGACTCCATGTATAGCTTGAATGAGATAGAAGCTTTCTTTAATCCCAAAAGACCCATAATCTTCAATATATTTTACTAGCTAAAAGCGGAAAATTGAGCAGTCTTTCTTTAAAATATACAACCTTTTTAAATTAACAGGAGTTATAATACTGTACCGCAATTATAATCCAGCGTAATGTAAAACATAGCCAAAAAAGTTTTTTTTTTTTTTTTACAAAATTGACATTTCTCTGAGGTACAAATATGGAAATAAACTTCAACAATTTTCTTGTGCCTAATGGGCCTTAAAACGTAAAAATATAATATATATTAAATATTCGATATTATATTCGTAGAAATAAAGAAAACATGTTTAATTTAACTTGATAAAAAAAAAAAGGCAACATATTTATAAAAGAGATGGTATACACACTACTTTAATCTAATAATAATAGCTCAATAAAATTGTCTAAGATTCCATGCTAAAGTCAACATGCAATATTGCAAAGTTATCCGAAAAGCAATATTTAAGTTTTAAGGGATACAAATACAACCTTTCACATCCATTTACTGAAACCATCTATAGCAGAATAATCAGTGATGTTAAACGACGTGATATTAATTCGAAAAATCAACAAACAGAACCAACTAGTGTAGACACAAGGTAATATTTATAGTCTTCCCTCTAGGTCAGGTTGTATCAGGAGAACGGGTAACTAGGGGTTTTCTATTTGAAAGGAAAACTAAGTTGGCCCAATTGTCCGAGGTATAATTAGGTTAGTGCGATAGAGAAGGGTATTAGTTTAAGATTCTATGAACAATAAACTCGACTTATTTGAAAAGTTTTAAACTTTGAGTAGAATATGCCACCTATCCTAGAGCTACAAGAAGAGAAATTTGCAAAAGATTTGTTCATTTTGTAAAATTTGAGTTTTGATGATAATAATAATAATAATAATACTGCATACTTCAAATATATTAACCCTGAAAGATGGGTATTGTCTTTAGCACTCAATAAATAGCTAAAATCTTAGTGAACACAAATTTAAAAATATTATTAATGTTCTAAGAGATCTAAGTGCTTCCATCACAACAAAAGGAAATAGTAGAACGGAAATGTTGAATTAGCTTTTATATTGAAGATTTAGTAGAGAGAATAATGCTGTCCACAATAGAAAATCGGCCTCTGAAACAAGTATAATGTTTTAACTCAGTCAGATATATTTCCTGAGTAGAAGCGAGCTTAGTCCCAATTTGTCCGACTAGTTTTCGCCATTTGCTCGGGCTAAGCCATCAGGGTAAATAGGCCAAACAAGTTTGAGAGTAGCAGATGCTCGAGAAATGGTCTCCCCTTCAACCCCTGTGTCAAAAACCTAACTTTGTTTCATTATTGTTACTTCGATAATAAACAAAGTTTTAGGACGAACTGAGTCCTCCACTCTCTAACCTTGCCTTTCTGGTCATATCATGACCAGAAATGGAGTTTTGAAGTTCGAACAAAACAGAGATAAATTTAAACACTTAAGGATGCGTACTTACTAGTGGCATACTCGTACGTGATTTCCAATTAATAAATCATCAAAGAAGAGAAATATACATAAGATAGAGTTACTTTACAATACCAATAGCTTTGTTATAAAATTGAACATCAATGTGTATAATGGTAATTCATAATAGTGCCAAATGGCTTATAACACATGCTAAGTGTTCCCTGTAGATTATAATTATATTAATCGTTTGTTTGATCCTTGAAGGGTAGGAAGAGAAAGAAGACTAGCTACCTTTTTTCATGCTATGTGGCAACGTTCCGGCTACTCAAGCCATTTTCGAGCCTCTATCCTATCCTATACATTTAACTCTAGTTCTCAAACTGAAGAGTTATAAAGGCAATTATAATGGTAATAGGAGGTATTATAAGGTGAATTATAAAGGTTGCATAAATTACTATAGATTCTATTTGGGAAACTAGTAGTTTCACCACCTCGATTTCCATGAGTAGAACAAGTGACCCGAGTAAAACTGATATATAACTAAAAAAAACTGACCGGTGGGTATAAAAATTCGGACTTCTAGCCTAACAATATAAATATAAACTATAACATTATATCACAGTAGGTAATGATCGACTAATAACAATTAAAAAACATTAGATTTATTTTTTTGAAAAAAAAATTGTTTTAGATTAGTTCGAGGTAGTTAGAGCCACACTAAACCGCCTTTAACCACCTCCAACCACATTGTTTAAAAAAATCTGAAAATATAGAGATTTTATATTTTGAAACAATTTTATGGGTTTTTTTTTGGGGGGGGGGGGAATAAATTTTGATATTAAATAAACAGGTTAAGTGTGTGCTAGTCAGCCCACAGCGAGGGTCCGTAGGCCACCAGACTGTATTTTAAATAGTAGCCCATTAATAGTGTTTTTTAAAATGCTAAAAAGCTTACTTTGAAATATCCTATGGGTCTGATATTCTCAAAACACATAAACAAACTTCCGATAAAGTATTCTTTTGCCACTGAACCGGACTACAACCATATAAGTACATCGAAATGACCATAGTTATAAAAAAAAACGTATTTTGTTAATAAAAAATAAAATAATATTTTTTCGAAATTTCCAAAAAGTGGTATCTTTACTTTTGGTCGAAGAATGCACAGGATTTTTTTTCAGATTTTTCGCACTTCATAAGCGAGATAGAAGGGGGGGGGCAGGTTTCACACCCATTTCAAACTTGCCTACGCTCGCCCTATCAAAGTTATAACCAAAGAATTATATATTTTTGTAATCAGCTCGACGTACCCTTTCATATGATACCCCTCACGGAGTCGAAAAAAAATAAAAAAATTTAACCCTTAAGTTGTTTTACCCTAATATTTTTTTTTAAGTCGCTATATTTTTAAAATATGTGGGCACGTACAAGACACATACAAGCCAAATTTTAAAGTGATCAGACGTAAAGTGTAGCCGTGAGAGCAGGCGACAGGACCGACGGACAGACACACGCAGGAAAATATAAGAGTCCTTGGTTTTGCCTACGGACCCTAAAAAAAAAAAAATTATGGAATTTGTTCGAGGGGATTTAAGGTAGTTAGAGGCCCATAAGCCCGTAAAATAGGAATGAGCTATGAAATTAAGAATTAATAATAAATTATGATGTATATAATCGAGTAGTGTCCAGATGACTCACCTCGAAATGATTTGTTATTGCAAAGCTAAGGGGCAACCATATTTACTCCAATAAAAATAAATATTTATTTTGATTAGTTGGTCTTCAAATAGATATAATAACTTATCTAATTTAAGTTACTTAATTTTACTTTTTTTTCTAAATACGAGAATAAAATTAATCCTGTTACCATGGGCTTGACGGCTCGTATATTATAATAAAAGCGGTAGTTAAATCATTTAAAAAATGATTAATTTTAAATCAAATATTAAAATTAAATATATAAAATGTTATAACTATGTAAGTATCTATACGAACACGTGTTAATTATAATTTAATAATAAACAAACAATTTCTATCTCTAGGAAAAAAGACTAAAACCCAGTTAACTAAAGCTTGTTATTTAAGGTCAATATGTTTATACTAAAAGGTTAATAATTTACTTAAAAAAACTTTATTTATTTATTTTCTTTTTATAATTATTTATGTTAATTTAAAATGAAATATTGTAAATAAACAGTTTCTTTACTACAGCTATATTTAAAGAAAACTTTTCAAATAAGGTTAATTGGACGAAAAAGTAATTTGTTTTACAAAATCCATTTCATTTACCTTAAGAGAGACCAAGAGAGAAAATAGGAAAATACAAACCTTTATGTTCAGAAAAATCATACCCCTAGGCGAAATCGAGAAATTAATTTTAGCTCCAATTTTAGGGGCACTAACCTCCAAAAACTCTACTAAAATAATATTTTTACTGAAATACATTAACGAATACCCAAGAAAATATTTTTCGAAAACTGTTCCGACGATTTTAATTTTAAAAAAAATCAAAATTTAATCCATTTAAATTCGAATCTAACCACAAAGTCGTTTTACCAAGAAAAATCTATTTTCCGAGATATTGGAAATAAAAAGTTTTTGCTCAAACAACCAAACAACGTAAAGTAAACAACCCCTATTGAAAACTTATTAAATGCCTAAAATTTTATATTATCGAATATAAATCCATACATTCTAATTGTATGATAAAGTTTTGTTCTAGATTATCGAACCAATTTTTTATTTTAAACAGATTTATTTTCTTCAATATATCGGAAACTAGATTTTTCCCGGCAAAACTACTTATACGGTAAAATGCATATATTAATGGGCTAGATGTAAGAATGTTTCAATAAAAAATCTTAAAACAGTTTTAGTAAGACTTTCACTTTTATATTTTCAAGATTAAAATTGATATTTTCAAGGAGAGCGCCCACGAATTTAGACCTAAAATTAATTTATCTATTTCGCCCGGGGGTGTGATTTCTTTAAACATGTACTCCAAATTTTATCGAAATCGTAGTTAAGTAGTTTAGCTTCAAGCAGAGACTACAGAATTTTTTTTAAACTACTTTTATTGGACTCAAGCTTCTTTTAATAATAATAAAAATAAAAAAAACAGAAAAAAAAAATTAATTTTCGCGTTATTACAATACTTTCAATATGTTATATTATATAGCACGTATATGGGAAAGTAAAAAGTAAATCGTGCCAATATTATATACTATACACACACATATATATAAATATTGTATATATTAAGTAAATATAAGCACCATGAAAATAATTTGGCACATATGTGGCAACTGTTGTTCCAAATATAAATTACACTAATGATCCCACTTTAGGGTGTAGGGTGGAGCCGAGAACGACAAAAACTTTTTTCGGAGTCAAAACATGGAAAAACACGGTCGTTTGTTTTACCACCCTATTGCATAGAAGGTGGGGGATTTTGTGAACCCATGCCGATTAAAATTAATGTGTCCGACAGCGGGGAGTAGGGTGTAGGGATGCATTCCTGTATAACACGAGACTTGGTGTCTCGGTGCGCCTCGATAAAATGACCCATTAACCCGTAGCCGTCCCTCCGTGAGCATATACGACCCTTCGGATTGAAAATAAAAACGAATGGTTCCGGAACAAGAACAGGATATTCCGGCTCCTATATATACCTCAGTTTTCCTCTCGCATTGCACCACGAGAGACCCTAATCCATCCTTAATATTGATTACTTCTATTTGAAGAACTAAATTTTCATTATAACATTATGTCTAGAAGGCAAAGAGTATTTTGTGAATACCCGTTTTCTCTTTTGTTCATGAACAGTCTAGAAACTTGCAAAAACTTTAATCAGCTAAAATTTGCTAGATATACCTACAACTATACCCGCACATCAGGCATTGCTGCTAAATCAAATTTAATCAGACAATGACAATACTACAGGGCTTCAATAACTCAAAAAAAAGATTAACTGATCTTGGACGTGTCCTTCCACTGCCTGTAATTTCAATCGGTAAAAAAAAATAAAAAAATGTTTTCTTCCATTAAACATAAATTTTTCGAAAAGCAAAAAGTAATGAGAAAAAGGAAATAACCCATTTCATTTAAATCCTACGTACTTTTCTCTTTTTTCAGACATTAATTTTATATGATGGGTTTCTATGCTCTTTTAACCATAATGGTTCATAAATCTTTTAAAGATCTATATTAAAAATTAATACTTGTTAGTTGAAGAAATTGTAAGTGCATGAATATATATATTATGACAGTCGTTAGGAATAAATGTATTCCGTAAATATATTTATTTTATTTCATACACTTATTGCATTTGCGGTACAGAATCCATAATCAGATGAGGGATAGAGAGAAGAAAAATTAATATTAAAATAACAACCCAAGAAAAAAAAAAAAAAAAAAAAAAAAAAAAATGCTTGCATACGAGTCTGCAAGACAGTGAGACATTTTCATGTAACGCTTTTCGCGTTGATGTGCCTAAGTAAAGACATGAAAATGTCAAAAAAATTAAGCGTTCAGTTTTCGCGTTTGTATATTAGGAATTAAATCGAACATATGTTGTGCACATATGTTTGAAAATGATCCTAACTGATTCACAACGCCCATGAACGACCTTAGTTCAGTAATGTTTTTCGGAACAGTAAAATTTTTTAACGCTGATAATTTTTTCGGATCAGCTTTTATACCATCCTTTCCTACTATATATCCTACGTAGGGTACTTCTTGTCTCGCAAATACAAACTTATCTGCATTCAGGGTGATACTAATAATATTATTATTATGACCAATATTTGTCAGACCACATCATAGAATCCCTGTTAGATCCAAAAATGAGAAAAAAATGTAGAACTTTATCTGATTCAGCTGACTTAAACGATATAGTCAAACTATGTGAGTTGGAAGAAGCCGCAAATAAAGAAGAAAACCTATATAAAAAACAGGTCAGCAAAGTAGTGAGTGCCGGTAAAGAGAAAGAATGCTGTCGTTGTGGTGGTGCATGGCACAAGAATGTTAAGGAGTGTCCCGCATTGACTCCTCGTCTGATTCATCATCTTTAGATGATTTCTTGTTCACTCTTTTTGAGTTACGCTTTCTAGTACTCATTGTACTAATACCGACTGCGCCATGTGTAATCAACTATATATATTTTATAATAACTATATATTTTACATAAGTAAACACACACACTAAGATCTAATAACTACTCCTGTCATAATATGTCATTTCACTTGACACCACAAAAGTACTTTTCTTCTTTTCAAGTTTATTAAGAAGTAATATTTTAGCTTCTTCACCCATATTTTTATAATAAATGCAAAAACTTATAGTATAACAAAAAAAATAAAACGGCCCGAAAGGTATTTAGGTATGTACTATATTTATTACATTTGGAAATTTTAAGGGGGCCGTAGTTATCAAAAGGTAAAGAAACCACTGCTCTAGACTTGATTAAACGATTAAGTGAATTAGTGAACTGTAGTAATGATTAAGGGCGAGTAAAATATAAAAACGAGAATTTAAAAATGTAGTCGTGTACTTGAAGAATCGTGACATACAATAGAATAGACATGGCGCGACTGAGACTCTTTTCAATACAAGGTATTACATACATAAGACGGGAAAAGAGTGAGTCCAAGGTGGGGGAACAAGGCGCGAAGGGAACCAACCTATCCAAGGCCAAGCTAACATGCCTATAAGGACGGTAAAAATTCGAGATTAAACAAGACTAGACTATGCAAGTGCGAACTACCTCCTGCAACGGCCTAGTTCCCTGCTAGGCGTGGAACTCTTTTCGACTTTCTTCGGCCCTACGAAGCGCGGTGGGGGAAAGCACTACAGCTGGAGACTAGATTACAAACCTCCTATGCATTTCTAACTCCCTGTTATACTTTTCTGAGCTAAAAAGTAACATAACGTTTTTGACTTGTGTCCCATAGCCTAAACATGAAAATGTCAAAATAAAATAGATACACAGAAGTTCAGAAAAATGTTCCTTGGTGCAAAACGAATTTCTGTCTCGGAAATTTTGAATTTGATGACAAAGAACATGTTGTTCTTCAGAAATATCGCAATGCTTGTTACCTTTGGCATGCGTGGAATGAAGATTAATTTTAAATAATTCCATGTACTTTCAATTCTCACTGTTTATATAATAGTGTTTAATAACGATAAACAAGAAAAAAAGGCAGGTTAAAATAAGTTTATATACGATTTAAAACCTAAAAAATCGGTTCGAAACAACTCGGACAAACTTTCTCATATACGAGTTCATAAATATTGACCCCGGTGTTTTCCATTTATTAGTTTTCGAGTCTTCGTAGGTACCTTTATTATTGGACATTCTATCAAATTTATCATAAAAATATCTTCTTCTTGGCGGGAAATCGAGCCCTGCCTCTCTCCGTCCGCGATTGAAGCTATTTTCTAAGTAATTAGATATATTCCCGGAAAAACAGCTTATACCGTTAGATTCGTATTTAAATGGAATACATTTTAGAATTTGTTAATCAACATAATCGGAACCGTTTAAAAAAAAAAAAAAAAAAAATGTTCATAGATTTTGGGAGTTGTGCCCCCAAATTTGAGCTGAAATTAATTTCTCGATTTCACCTCGGGGTATGATTTTTCTGAACATCAATGCCAAAATTCGTTTACATCGGCCCAGTAGTTTAGGCTTTGCATATCTGCACACGACTGCACTGACGAGAGACGACAAACAGACATTTTTCAAAAAACACTTCTTTGGACTCAGGGACCTCAAAACGTGTAAACCCATCACAATAGAATTTTCGCGCTATCATAATACTTTCTCTTTACACGAGAAAGTACAAAATTAAATAATCTAAACATAATTCAGACATACTAATTGAATTCTACGCTAAAATGCACAACTAAGCAATACACCAAATCATTTAAAGTTCATTTATAACAATCGAAGGATAAAGGGGAAAATTAGTTTTAAACTCACTTCCTCTTCATTTCATCGATACTTCACAATTATTTTGATTAGAAAAAAAATTGGATTTTCCAGAGAATTCCTTCATTATTTCTAGTACTACGTATAAGTTCAGTTAATCCTTAACCTTCATTAATACTTAGGACTCCTTGACATTGTTTGTTGGACAAGTTCCCTTCAGAAGTTTATACCACTTTTTGTTCATGATCGCTTGTAAATGGTTAGCTGTAGATCCAAAGCCGAAAGATTTTCGTATAATTCTAAATTACCTTGTTTGTTTCAAGCTCCATTAGCTTTGGTAACTTCAATATATTTTTTTTTCTCTTTAAAACCAGGCTGAAAAGAATCTTGAAGTTCAAAGCCCATTAAGGAAGGTCTGTTCCGTTTTGTTTAGCCATTAACTAAATTGCGAGGTCATCATTAAAACAAGAAACTCATCTCGAAATATCCTAGAGGTTCCCCCCTCCCTTGTCGGTCATATTCTTTTTTTTACGAGGAATTGGAATAATTATACACTCTAGTGAAATAAGTGGGTTGAAGCAGTTAGCGAAAAAGAACAACGGTTGAGTTTTAAATCTTTCAGTGCTTAACCAACTTTTCTTTTACACTCGAGTCTACTTTAATCGAATAAGATTTTTTTGGTTTCTTTTTTTTTACTAAACATTCAAATGAAAAAAAAAAAAAAAAAAAAAAAAAAAAAAAGAAGCAGATTAAAATAATTTAATACAAACACATATCTACTATCGTTAATAAACCTTTTTACTTCCAAATTTATTCATTCTTAAATAATTATTAAACAGAAAGTAATAACACTATGCTCCAAAAGCAAAACGACAGTATTCTAACCACACAAATGAATGTATATAATAATAAAAAAGTTTGCTTAAGTAAAGTAATAAACTAATAACAGTTTATTTAAATTATAGAAGTAATAAAGAAAAGTTTTTATTAATTGTCCAATTAAAATATTTATTTCTAAATTAAAATCAATAATAAGCAAGCCACCAGTAAAAATATATATATATTCGTGGAAATTATATTTTTAAGAAAAATATAACGTTATATCGATATTTTCTTTTATAAATGTCTTTTTTTATATTAATGTAGATGTTGTCAATGAAGGGCCATTAGGGAAGGTCTAAAGGCTTCATAATAAAAAAAGAAGCAACGTAATCTCTAATTCATATTCCCTAAGTTGCAAAAACTGTATACTTGAAATTGTTTTATACATATTCAGAAAAAAATCATTTAATTATTTTAACGTTAAATAAGTCTTAAATTATTTTAACTTGTCAAAATTTAAACTGTAAGGTAATTAAATAATGGATTTATAATATTATAATTTAGGATGGTTAGCAAGACAGAAGCTTACTTTAGATTTCAGTCTGCCCCCATATTATCACCCACAGACTTGCATTATCTTTAACTACAAATCATCTTTATATACAATATTAATTGCGCAGTCTCTCGCTTCAATGGACCATGCGATGTTTACTATTTTACTAGCTTGTTAAGTTGGCAATATTTACCTAACCTAGTTGCTTTCTCCCGACTTTAAATAATTAAACAGTTTTCGTAAAAAAAAATCAAATATTTTTCCTATTTAAGTATGATATATGTAGTCATGACAAATCTCAACATAAACAAATACCATAGGAACAAGGTTGATTGCTATACAACTTAAACAAATCTTTCAATTATCTAATGTAACGTCAAACAATTATTTTTTTCAATCCATTTTATATCATTGTAAAAATATTATTGAGGTTAACTTCCTTAAGATAACTCATCATAGTAAGTAGCACGCCGCGCCGCTACATATTTTTTTATTTTGATTGCAGGATATATTTATTGTTGTTGCTAAAGACCAAATTTTTAAGAAATGTTTAACTAACAAGATAAATAATTTTGTCAGATATAACCCATTCGGAATAATTTTATTTCAATTTTTCAGTCGAATTGATCAAGGGATACTCAATTTCAAACAAGGTTTGTTCCTTTCATTATATCTTCACATTGCCATTTCTCGCCACATCTCGCGATCATATTGTTTCAGAACTTAGATCCTCCGATTCAGAACAGAATTTTAGATCCTTTTATACTTAGTGTCAAAAAACAACAATCAATGTGTGTGTGTGTGTGTGTGTCTACATCAATGATATTACCAAAAATATTAAAGGAAAAATAGAAATTTTAACTCAACCTTTTTCCTACTCTCGACTACAAGTATTCCAAGATTTTTCTTGCTTAACTTACATTTTATGCTATACGCTGCCACAGTGTTATCTTATAGCAAAGCTTTCTACCTGGTGAACAAATATCACTTTTAACACTATTTTGTAAACAGTAATCTGCTACTTTGCCTTGAGGATGAAAATATCAACATATGAGGTTATATATATGTATATGTATTTACTAACTATGGATGGTGGGTTTTAAGCAGAGTAGAGGAAGCAGATAGTGTAAGGAGGTTTGTTCCCCACATAACGCAAAAAGGGTTCCTGTATTATTACCCTACATTACTAATCAGATACACCATCAAGGGATTTTCTACTTCGAATCCCTTCCATAAATTATTTGTGGTTACACACATTTTCATATAATTAGTTAAGTTATTTACCCTTAGCCTAATAACTTCACACATTGATAATAAGTTTATTATTACACTTTACTAATATTACTTCATTAGACTAAAATCATGAATATTTCTATAAAACTACTCATTGCATTATCTTTTTGTTCTATGGAGGATGTGAAGAGCAAAACTGCTTAAAGGAACTAAAATAATATTACATAGTAATAAAGATACAGACGTTTAGAAAATATATATTTTTTTAGATATTCACATTTCGATGTAATTTCAAAATACACAGCTAGGAATAGAACTGCTTATAAGGTTGTGTCTGCGAGTTGGCCTAGTAGTATGGAATGCCGGGTGCAGGGTTGGAACAATAAGCGCCTCGGGAGGCGGCCGTATAACGTCACTATCTGTGGAAGGGGGAGGTTAAGCAAGTTATGTGCCGCATCGAGTGGATACGGTACAAGAGAAGCTCCCACTGTTTTGTCATGTCTGTGTTTGTTAGTGCTTGTATAATCATAGTGAAGCCGGTGTTTGTTGTACTCGGAAAACAAGTTTCCTAGTGTCGGTGCGTAGTTTATAACTTGTCGTTGTGGAAGTACAATTGTTTAATACATGTGAACTTGTCCTTGTGTATATGTTGACAAAGTTTTCCGTTGTGTCGTAGTGTTAAGTACGCAATTCATGTCAATGTTTGTTTCTACACATCGGTTTCCTCTGATAGAGCAGCAGGTTTATTCGTCTGTGTATATGTATCGTGTATATCGATGCAGTATTGCCTCCGTTCTTGCAGTTAAGTAAAACACGATTTACATAATACAATAAGCAAAAGGGAAGACCAAGTCTAGCTCGTCTGGATTTCTCATTCAACACGTTATTTCTAAAAACTTCCATCCACTAACTCTTTCTCCGTGTTTCTTAACACGTTTTTCCCGACGTACAGTATTTTCTTATTACATTCCCAACAACCATATTCTTAAAAACACTTGAAAAAAAAGTCCATTGTCAGAATGGCTTTGCATTTTTTCTAAGCATGCCAGGTGTTTGTAATGATTGCACAGTTTTTTAAGTTGTCCTTAAACGCTCCCCCCCCCCCCCTACTTTTTATACAAGAGCACCATTATATATTTCGTCGTTGTTCTCCCATTTCGAGTTGTTTGAAAAGTCTAATTCCCTTTCCGAATATAATTATTATACTCGGCCTTCCCTTCGCTAGGTCTTAAGGCTAGAATTCTCCTTTTAATTCTACTTTCCTGAATATTCTACAGCGTCCTCAATGCCCCGTACTAAAGAAGTCCAGAAAATAACCCTCCTTCTACAAATATCCTGAAATTTCCATTTAAGAACTAAGAGTGCTGTTCCAGGTAGTTATCAAGCACCATTTATTCTTGAACTTCTAGCATACCTAAGGGATAAGTACCTATTCTAGAAATAAAGACTAGAAAATCAAGCTACTTTCCTATTCTACAATATTTCCGTTCTTTTATCATTTTAATTGTTCTCCTTCTTTAATTACAATCAAATAGTTCCGGATATCCTGATATGTTCTTTTTATGATATAATACATTTAAATACTCGTTGTAAACCCTCTTGACCTTTATTCAAACAAAAAGTATTCCCTTATCAATATAGTGAAACTATGTTCAACACCCAAGCTACCGATAAACATTTATATAATTCATATTTCCTCTTACCATCAAATCTCTCAAAGAGCTTGTGTACACTAAAATATAAATATAACGCCAAAAGATTATTGGTAAAAAAAATTCTAAAGGAACTTCAGGTAAATAATATAAGACAATAAAAATAGACTGCCAATTAGTGTGGCACATAGCTTCCTCGCATCCTATCATGTACTTTATTGTTATATTAACATTAAAATTATTGTTATATTGTTTATTAATAGTTTTAGCGATCTTTAACCCTTCATAGCGCTGTCGCTGTTGGTTTTACTAAAACATTGTATTTGAAAAAAATGTTTGTCTCATTGAATAGATGAAATTAGATTTTTTTCCCGACCTAAAATTCCAATTTTAAATTTTAAGTTCACGTTTACGCGAGCGTTGCTCGTAAACGCTTGGACGGATAACGTTGTCCAACGAACTCGTCCTGGGCATTGGTAAAATGATTATGTCTACCAAATTTCATCAAAATCGGTCGACATTTACTCAAGTTATCGTCGCACGTTTCATAATTCGCGGACACACAGACCGACAGACAGACACGAGACCAAAAATGTTCCCTGATCTCTGAAACGGATTTCTGTCTTGGAATTTTTGAAATCGGAGGCATAAAAGTTTTTCGTTCTCAAAAGTGAACACAATGCTTCCGTTACCTTCGGAAAGCTCGGAAGCAAAATAGTTTAATTGACGGGCTAATTAACGCTAATTTAAAACCGGGAAAAAAAAGAAGCAATTTGAACCATTTTCAATTTAACTGGAAATGTGGACCTTGTTTTCGAAGAAAAAAAAATGTCCTCATTTTTATAAAGGGCTTTAATTAAACAAACTTACATTAAGGATGACTCAGAGAAAATAAATAAGATATTTAAATATCACTCAATATTATACAATTAAACATTCTACTTACTTTTTAAATATTATTACCATTAAATGAAACAGGTTTGATATAAAATACATGGTAATTAAAATAAATAATGAATTTTTACTAAAGTAAATACTCCTATAAATTTTGTTGATCTAAAGAAAAATGTATAACCTCCCTAGAAAAAATATCCGAAATATAGCAACAAACCTGGTTAGATCCTCAAAACTTTTCTAAAGTTTATATTAAAATTCTGAGAATAGTATAAAACAGACTAAATACAATAAAAAGCACAGTAGAAATGTTGAGTATTTATCATTTACTAGAAAATTATATTATATATATACGTATATTTTCTTTCTCATATAAGTAGAATAGAGGCATAAAGAGAAAGTATTGTGACGACACCAAATTGATGGAAAATGTTGGACTTACACGTTTTTATGTACCTTAAGTCCAAAAAGTGCCAATTGACCTTACTTGTAAAGCCAATTTTGATGAAATTTGGCATATAGGCTCAGAAAAACCATACCCCCAGGCGAAATTAAGATATGTGGTTTTATTCTCAAATTTGGTAGCACTACTCCCCAAAAAATTATTGATTAAAAATGGTTTCCACGGTTTTGATAAATCTTACTAAAATCAAGGTCATTTAAATACAAATCTAACCACATAAGTAGTTTTCCCAGGAAAATCTATAGCTTCTAAGAAAGTACATATTTTTAAACGCGGACGATGAGAGGCTGGGATCTATTCCAAGCTAGAATCGAATTTTTAAATTGGGTCGTTTTGAAAACAATAATTATAAAAAAATCCATTTTAAATATAAAAATTAACAACAAAATCAACATTTTCAACAGACTAAGAAAAGAAAATAAAAGTGATTGTGTACTAAAAGGATTTTAATTTGATAAAATAATTTTGAACAGTTTCTTAAACCTTACTTTAGAAGAAATTTTTTTAAAAATAGGAGTTTTGTTTAGATAAAATATTTTACCTTTTCGGATTAATTATTGCTCAAGAGAGGTAAATGCTTCTGTGTCTATGACCACCACTCGTAGATTACAACTACCACCTGAAATATAAAATAAAGTATCATTAAAATGTCGTTGGACTTCCATTCTTATTTTCAACTAATCTAACGTCCCTGGGAGATGAATGAGAAATTAGCATTGCTTTGGGTACTCGATCCAGAAATCATCGTCACATTCACTCACAAGTCACAAGTACTTTTGGATTTTGGATTTTAATTTACCTTTATTGAATAAAAAAAAAAAAATACAACATATTAATACATATTAATATTCCATTACTAGAGAACATGGAGTCCTGAGCTGTGGAGAGAGAGTTTACACAGTTTGTTATGTATATAACATTGTACACAATAATTATTTTAAAATAATTAATTAGTTATTTTACATAATTATATATTTATTTTAGTTTTAATTATATATTTATTTTATTATATATTATTTTAGTTTTTATAGTTTTAGTTATTAATAGTAATGATAATGACTATATACATTTAGTGGGTTTTTTTTTTTTTTTTTTTTATTTTTTTTTTTATTTTAGTTTATCTTAATAGCTAAAGTATATTTATAAATCTAGTGTATGTCGGCAACATATTTTCTTATTTTAGTTTTGAATAGTACCAAGGATTTTATGTTTTTAAGTTCATCAGGTAGTTGATTGAACAGCAATAGGTCCAGTGTCTTTGGGCCATAGAGGTTTTGAGAGCTGGTACTATGTAATTTCCTCTGATTTGACCTCTAGTCATAATTGCATGGTCAATTCTTTTTAAGTTATGTTTTTATACATTTTTTTCCATACAAGTTTTTGTGGGTTATACATTTATAATTATACATCTGTTTAAGAGTCAGTATCGAGAGCTGCTTAAATAGTGGCTTTGAATGTTCAATTCGTTTTTTATTTAAAATTATTCTTAAAATTGCTTTTTGCTTTAAAAATATTGTTTCCTTGATAGTGTCACAAGCTGATCCCCAAGTAAGAAGTCCATACTGTATTATGGAGTCAACAATGCCATAATACAAGACTCAACTTTGAGATACTTAGATACATTTTTAGTTTCATGAATATAAATGTTAGCGCGCGTAATTTTGTATTCAACTTAATAATATGAGCCTTCCAATTTAAACAGTTATCGATAGTGACTCCCAAATATTTAACTGTGGAGACCCACTCAATACGTGGGCACTGGCAGTGTGGTAATTAGCAATTTCTTTTATGTACTATTAATTTTGGGATTTTTACTACATAGCATGATGAGTTTATATAACTCTAAAGCCGTCCACCTTGATATTTCCCACATGCCTCCTCTTCCTTACTATAAAAACGATATTTTTAAATATATTTAGTTAATACGAATAATACAATCACTTGTATAAACATATTTAAATGCTATTAAACGAAAAACCATTTTTTGAAATTATTTAAATTTCTTAGTCTTACCTCCTGAGTTGTAACTCTTTCTAAACCCTATTTTATTTTAGAATTATATATCTTAGCATTGACTGGAATGCTCTCAACTGTTTTGTGCATGTGAACGTACATTTAAATTCCTAATATTATCATTTTCTTGCGGTTGTTGTTCCTCCATTCTTTTTCGTCATCACCCATACCCATGTTGTGCAAATCCCGTGATCGTCGAGGGTTATTTGCCCATCCTCTTCTTGGCATTTTTCATATTTCATTGTCAAATTGATGTTTATTGTCAAATGTTTAATTGCGTATTACTTAGACTTTTGTATCCCGCACCCCTGTGAACCTTACTGTGAATCTAAAGAATATATAGTGCAAATATGAGCTCTATCGGATAAGTATTTAAAAGTTTTAGAAATATTTACGGACGTAAACTGAAATTGTATAAAGATATATATGTATATGTAATAACGTAGATAGATAGGCGGCAGTCTGTAACTGAGGCGCATCACATGAGAGCGGGTGTCCCAAGGCGAGTTTGACAGGGTTCTAAATCGAGCTAGTTCTAGTCAATAGCGAAATCTTTGCCGTTTATAATTAAATGTTTTAAATGGAAATATACTCTTACCTGTCACTGATCGTGTTAATTTACAATTGATTTCGAATTTTACCGCCAAAATTTCCCACAAATTTACCGACTTATCAACTAATACTACTAATTTAGTCAAACTAATAACTGATTATTGTATTGTAATCGGAAATACGTATTTTGTGCACGTTTCAGTTCTTAAGGTTGTCGGGAAGTGTGTTTGTGCAAGTTAATAAGGTTATTAATTAAAAGCATGTATAATCAAAATAAACTCTACAATAGTACAATTGTACATCAGTGCACTACTGATTGTACTCATAAATTTTTATATGTATGTTATTTAAGAATTAATATTGTTATTTGATATTATTGATTGAATATACTGATCAGAAGGAAGAATCAACTAACTAATTAATAATACTAACTTAATAATACAAAAAAAAACGCGATAAGTTCGAATATATTCAGAATACAAACATTTAATTTAAATTACTAGTTAAAAAGAAATCTGCCCAAAACTGTTAACAATTATATAAATACAATAAACATAATTTATAACGATATGAAAATTTCATTATCCTGACAAAACTAAATTAAATATTTCACTGTACAAGTATCTATTTGTTAAATGATATTAAAATTTTCCGTTTCCCGCTGCAATTATTATGCAAAATAAAGCTACAGGATTTTTTTAATGGAATTATAAAATGTATTAAAGTAATAACCAGGTATTTTCATCAAAAAATCTCTCCTTTAATTCCTTTAGATTTGAAAGAGAGTAGCTGTTATAATCAAATTAGTTCAGACGAGTAATACATAGTGTTTGAATATTAAAAAAAAATGCATGCACTATTCCAACTTTTTTTGGAAATTTGGGACTGGTCTATTTATGAGGTCAACATGATTTGACTTATTTTACAAATCATTCATAACTCAGAACGGCACATATTATTATTATTTTTTTTTTTTTTTAAATAGTAGAATATTAATAAATTTCAGAATAATTTTTCGTATTAACCTGGACGGTTCCCTCTTTCAAATTGTACCATGGGTTTGAACATTTCCACGAACTTTTAATGTCCTATCTCTGCGTTCAATTAACGAAAAACGGAAAAGAAACTGTTTGAATATTTGGAAATTAGCATCATTTCTTGTTTAAATATGATTCCCATAATGCGGTGATACAACCGTGATTATACAATTATCTCTGTGCATGATTAAATGGTAGAAGGAATGTTGAATTATCTAAATAATTATAAAACTAAAAGGAAAATACTAATTTGCCTCAAGCTCATGTATGTGATTTTAACTGATTTTAATTCATCTTAATATGCAGCAAAATAAAGAGTTTACACTACGTCTGAACATAATTGAAATGCTAGTCGAAGCAAATATGTATTTAGTATTTAATCGTGATTTATATCATACTTTTTTTTCAAAACAAAACTTATAAAATTAAAATATAATAAAAACTCCCTTTTCTTAGATTTGACTAGTGTATGCAATGTTTAAAAAGTAAAACACATCATCACTATCACAACACTATGCATTGCAAAACATGCTTTTAGGAAAATATACTAACTTATCTAACTTTAAAATTGCTATTTTGGGTACTTAAAAAATACTTAAATAAAACTTCAACAGCAAAATGTTTTAATTAAAGTAAGCCTGTTCTGTAAAAATATTGCTAATGGACGAGTGGGGTGCTGCCATTAGTCCAAAGCCAAGTTTTAAGTATAGCATTTCCTCTGCATAGTAACCAAGAAACCCGGTTTCCTTAGTTATGACACTTCACCAAAGAGACAGTCTTCTTAAATAGGAATAAATCAAGAAGTATCTCCACTTAAAACTTTATTGTACAACGGCTTTCAACCACTAGTGGCCACCTTTAGGGCCGATGAGAGGAGTTGAAATACGCAAGAGAAAAGAATCAAGAGGTAAGAACTGAGGTTGGAACCTAAATCAATATTCCAATTACCGGCAGTGAAATTTATCACTAGTGTGTTTGTGCAATATAATTACTTTTAGAAAAGAGACGACTTATTTTATTTCTAATCAAGTGACTACCCTGCTCAAAAAACTCTTAAACTAATCATTAAAATTATAAGTGACACAATTCTTTATTAAACTTAAAATTTTAAAGAAGAAAGAAAAGTCCTTTTTTTTTAATCGAAGAAGACCATTTTATATCAACCATAATGGATATAGGAAATGGAAAGAAATTAAGAAGGCCCCTCAGAGCTAACATTACAAGACTTTGCTTTCAACATGATACTACACTAGCTCAAGAAAACGAAAAGGTGAAAGTCTGACTCCTGGAAAAACATAAAAGTCTAGGGCACTTTCATTTTATAAGAAAGAAACAACTATGGGGTTCTGAGCAAGAACAAAAGAGAAGTCCTTTTTTTAAACAGACAGTTTAATAAAAAGGAGTATAAATAAAATTATATCTGACGGATAATATCATATGTGTGAGTTATAGATTTGTGAAAATTTAATGGTACACCCCAAGCATTAAACCAACTGAATCTATCTATTCCGTAATTGATAACAGAAAATTGCTTCAAAAGGATTTGACTCCTGGTTTAACGAGTCTGACGTCCGTCGTATTGTTACGTTACTCTGTCAATGTTAACTAGGTACTTAACTTCTTTTAGAAGTAAATCAAACTATATTTTTTCAATTTATAAAATCACTTCTTTTCGACCAGTTAATCAAGCAAATTAACAGGTCAAGCGTGTGCTAGTCAGCACGCAGCGAGGGTCCGTAGGCCACACTATATAGTGTTTAACTGTAAAGTGTATAAACAGTGTTTTTTTAAAATGCTAAAAAGCTTACTTTGAACCATTCTAAGGGTCTGATATTCTCAAAACACACTCTGATAAAGTATTTTTTTGCCACTGAACCGGACTACAACCATATAAATACACCGAAAAGACCATAATTATAAAAAAACGTATTTTATCAATAAAAGTAAAATAATATTTTTTTCGAAATTTCGAAAAAGTGGTATCTTTACTTTTGGTCGAAGAATGTTCAGGAATTTTTTCAGATTTTTTGCACTTCACATAAGCGAAATAGAGGGGGGGGGGGGACACGTTTCAAACCCACTTCAAACTTGCCTACGCTCGCCCTATCAAAGTTATAAAATAAGAATTATATATTTTTGTAATCAGCTCGACGTACCCTTTCATATGATACCCCCCCCCCCTCACGGTGTCGAAAAAAAAAAAAAAAAATTTAACCCTTAAGTTTTTTTACCCTAATTTTTTTGAAAAAATTTTTTTTTAAGTCGCTATATTTTTAAAGTATGTGGGCAGGTACAAGACACATACATGCCAAATTTCAAAGTGATCGGACGAAAGGTGTAGCCGTGAGAGCATGCGAGAGGACGGACGGACAGACACACGCAGGAAAATATAAGGGTCCTTGGTTTTGCCTAAGGACCCTAAAAAACTGTTGCAGGATGCGACATTCAAGCTACCTCTAGTTCTAAAGGGTAGAGAGCGGCAATTGATCTAGTTAACAATTTCTTGCAGCTATAATTATATTCATAATTTTTAGGGGAAATAACGCCCATTATCAATTTTATAATAACCTTTACCAGTAAAAAAAGTAGGAGAATAGAAAGGTGCCCAAAAATGTAAAATTAAAATACTATTGTTTTGGTTAAAATAATACTTGTTAAAAGCTACTAAAAGAATAAAGTAAAAAAATAACTAGTTTATGAGACAGTATCATAGGCATAATAAAATACAGCTTTGACAAATATACCGAATTTATTAACTGTGCAGTGCATTTGGTACGATAACGCATTGCTACACAAAAAAAATCTATCAAACTGATCCATAAAACTTTATTGTATCGATTCTATTCGTTGGCTTGACAAAGGTAAATTGGTTTCGATAAATTTTAGTATATTATTAGAGAGCGAAGAGAATCGCGAGCCTAACATCACATAGGAAACAATACGTGGAAGGGGAGAACATGTTTCACTCTATGCGTGTTATAAATACATCAAGCCTGACACAGCACTGATAAACCAAGTCTATTATCCATAAACATACAGACTAACTCGCAAATACTACATTATATATTGTACAATAAATGATTATAATACCAAACTCTAAATCATATCTCAAAACAATCCAGGGTCCATCATTAAAACCAAACCTGAAAATAATACATTATAAAACCTCGAATAGATTATATTAACAGATGTATCTTCGTAATTTCTATACTATTAATACAGAAATTATTATTAATTTGAGAGGTTTATTTGCCAAATGATGCATTTTAATAAACATAATATTATTCATAGAAATATTATAACAATAATATCGGAGGAAACCGATTGATTCATAACATGCTTAAAATTATTGAAATATAAATAACGCATTTGAAAATGAATCTATTACATAAAAGTAATAACACAAATAGTCTCTCCACGTAAATTGGAATATCTAATATCGAACAGCATTTTTCAGCCTTCAAAAGGCAATCATCAGCACCTATAGCGGAAGGAAAAGTGTTACATTATAATAAACAGATTTAGTGAGAAGTGAGTCTACTTCATCAATACGGAGATCGACGTGAGACTGAGACTCACATCTCCGAAAAGATTATTTATTCCTTTAAGATAATGGCGCTTCCATATCTAACATTATATTAAATATAGTACATGATAATTAATTAGTAAATTGTTCTTTGTAATTTTCAATTCTTGAGTAGTTCGGTTCATTGATCTATCGGCCAATCAAAAAGTTTGTAGTGTGCGGTGAGTCTGAAAGCCTCAATTTTGCGATTATTCGATCTCTCCTTGGACCATTCTCAAGATTATTGTTAGTGTAATTTTTTTTATATAAAAAATCTTGAAATATTTTAAACATATTGATTCTCGTCAATTCACCTGGATTCAGGTAATGTTAATTACACAATTTGATATAAATATCTTAGACACATAATGTTATACAGCAAAAGACCCACTTAAGTACTTCCAACTTCAACTTTTCAAGCTATTTGCTTATTGATCAATATTTATTTATATGATATGTTTATGATATTATTAACAAATAGAGTAATTAACAGTTTTCATCATTTGACTGCTAATGGTGGGAAAAGGCGTACAGGTGAAGATGAAGGTAATCCAGCCTAGCACAAATCGAACCCTTGTTATCTTATGAAGTTAATCATAATTGTTATTTTATGAAGTTATTATTTTTTTAAATATTTATCGTGTAGAAAATTATGTGTATTGTGATGGGGCAAACATTTGGTTTTAAGAGATATAAGAGATTGAGAGATTAGGAGATTTAAATGTATTACGGCCCCTTTGACTTAAAATAGTCTGTAAAGACGCGAGGAGCCAAAACAACTGGGCTATTCAATGAATTTTTATTTGCCCCTTCAGAAAAATCATACCCCAAAGCGAAATCGAGAAGTAAATTTCATCTCTAAATTTGGGGTAGCTGCCCACCAAAACTATGAATTAGTAAAAAAGAAAAAAATCTCAATACAGGATCTAACAATTTTAATTAGTAAAATTCTTGAATGAAGTCGTATAGAATTGATCATATAAGTCGGTTTCCTGGTTAATCAGATATGTCATAATATATGCAGAAATGTCAGTTTCACGCACAAATTTCTAAGTATATACTTTAGGAATATGAATGAGATAATCTCCAAGGTAGATGTAAACTGTAGTCTGAAAAGTTTTAATATTCTTGAGATGGGTCTTCTTTCCAATCTCCCTGTAAGGAATTTCTAATTTATACCGTAATACAAAAATACTTTGTTTGAACATTTAAAATCTTCAATGATTTTTTATCTACGTATATATTTATTCTAGTTATATAATAGAGAAATTATAAAACCTTTATAAGAAAAATAAATAAGGAGTATTGTAATACACGTGTAGAAATGTGGACGGAATATTGAAAATAATTTGGAACCATTAGTAGCTTAATTTTGACTCTCAATTCAAATTAATGTAATAATGTAACTTTAAAAATATACGTATGAATGTACTAATAGCATGTCTATAACATTACTGGGTGAGGAACTTTTAAATTTTAGGGGAAAAAATCGTTGTTTCACGCAATTGCATGCTTTCGTTATCTTTGGTAAGCTCTAAGAATTATTTTTATATCAGCAATAACAATATCAGTGACATCAAGTTTAAAGGAAGTTAATTAATTACATCAAAGTCTGTTAATGGGTATTGCAGCAAAAAAGGGTATTTACAAGAAATATATTTTAATTTTTACGACTAGCTATAATAAGAATAATAGCTTATTGATCAGGAATAAGCTATCAGCTCATTGATAGTACTTAATGAGTACTTAATTCACTTACTTGAGTAATTCACGAACTTTCATTGAGTAATTAGAAACTATGATTTAAAAAATCAAAAACCATTTTAGAAATACCGATTAAATAATAATTTAGAGACACTAGAAAAGGAAGGAATTATTTTTGTAATATTATATTAAATGACTAATATCATAAATAGTAAAGAAAAAATATAGTTTTTGGGAGAAAATCCTTTTTATAAAAATAAAATTAAACAGCAGAAAATAAAATCATTGTCGTTATCACAGTGAATTCTTTTTAAAATAAAAATCTAAGAACTAAACAGATATTATTCTCTAGTTTCTAATTTCGTTTATATATATATATATATATATATATATATATATATATATATATATATATATATATATATATATATATATATATATATATATATATATATAGAGAGAGAGAGAGAGAGAGAGAGAGAGAGAGAGTGAGAGAGAGAATATTCTGATTATTATAGTTTCACTTTGCACTCTTAGGTGCTTTTAATAATTTTATTCGGCTGTGCAGTCTCATGGAGCCTGAAGCCAAAAAAAAAAAAAATGCTGAAATTTGCTTTCTTGTTTGTTAAAAAAAACATACTCTACAAAAAATAAATAACCTAATTTTGAGGCGCTGAACCTCCCCTAATTTTGAGGCGATGAAACTCTGAAACATCAAGGAAAAATTCGGAAAAAGTTTTAGATAAATATTAAAATAAATTAAATTATTTATAGTCCATTTTAACCATATACGTCACTTTGCAGGAAAAATGATAGTTCCCTAGATATAAATAATTTTATTTGAAAAACATTTATAAAAACAAGCTTTTATTCGTATTCTTCTCTGCAAACCCTTTCATTTGATACCCATTTCATGGGCGTGCTTAAAAAATAACTAGTCCGCCATCTTACGCTCTCCGCCATATAGGATTTAGAATGACATCACTTAGCTAACCATGCATTATCATCCAAACTAAATGTGTATGCAAAATTTCAATTCTATCGGTTGGGGATAACTGCTTTAAAATTTAGTGGCAAGATTTGACTCAAACATACAAACATACATACATACATACATACATACATACATACATACATACATACATACATACAAACATTGCATAAATAAAAGCTTGTAAAGAAAAATAAATTACCAAAACACACACTGACTTATTTTATTCATATCTCCAATAATAATTATTGATGAAGGTGATTAGTAGTCAGTTCTGGATAGTATGCAAATGCAAGGCGGTTAAATGATGCTACAATCATTACCCGTCGTACTTGTATTCGTTTTAATTCTGTTCATAGATGAATGCCTCTGTTTGCATTAATTAAACAAAGGCCTGCCTGCATTATAATCCTTATGCTTCTAAGCGTTGTCAGAGTTGCTCTCAACTTTGTTGTGCAAGTGAACGTACATTTAAATTCCTAATATTTTCATTCTCATGCAATTATTGTTGTTCCTCCATTCTTTTTTGTCGTCACGCGTGCTCATTTTGTGCATCCCGTTAACGTCGACAGTTGTTAGCCCACCTTCTTCTTGGGATTTCTCATTTAACATAAATAAAGGTATTTCATTATCAAATTTTTGTTTACTGTCAAATGTTTAATTATATATTACCAACTTTATTTCAAACACCTTACCAACTCTAAACCTAGCGAACATATTGGTAAGAATACGATCACTATTGGATGTGGTTCAAAAGTTTTAAGAACATTTACCGACGCACACATTTACGATGTACACTGCAATGTATATATCTATGTATATAAAATCCAAATACCACTCACTCACTGACTCACTGACACATCACGATATCTCTGAAACCACTGGACCTACGACCATGAAATTTTGTAGGTGTGATCCTCTTACCTCCTAGGTGCTCGCCAAGAAATATTTTAAAAATCCGCCATCTTGATTCAAGATGGCGGCCATTTATATACAAATTCGACAAGACGATATCTCGGGAACCAATTGTAATAGAACCTTGAAATTCAGAAGTTGGCTTCCTTTTATGAAATTAGTAACTTTTGATAAATAGTTTACCAATCGGGCATATTGATTCAAGATGGCGGCCGTACATATATAAAAGTCAACATGTGTGCATGTTCTTTATACAAATCTACAGTTTTAGTCCGATCTCGATGAAAATTTGCACACTTGACCTTCAAAGCAAGGGGAAAATCACTGTCTACATGAATATTCAAAATTTTAATTTTGGTACACAGGGGTACGGGGTACAAATGTTGAAGTAATGAACATCCTTCATTATGCATATCGTTGAAAAGCTCATTAAGAGGACAGTAATTGTGGTTGTGTACAGTTTTATCATATTTTCACTTAGGAGGGGGGGTATAATTAAACAATATAGCTATATCTTATATAAAAAGAAGTGTATCCGTATGAGGGTATGTCTTTTATCCTAATTTGATGAATATTTACACACTTTTTCTTCAAAACAAGGTGAAGGTCACTGCCTACATGAGATTACGAAATTAAAATTTTGGTACACAGGGGTACGGGATACAAGTGATGAATACCCTTCATATTCATTATGCATATCGTTGAAATGTTCTTTAAGAGTACAGTAATTGTTGTTATGTGTACGGGGTACAAATGACAAAGTAATGGATACCCTTCATGATACAAATCGTTGAAAAGCTGTTTAAGAGAAAAGTAATTGTTCTACAGTTTTACATTTTTTTCATTTAGAAGGAGGAGAGGTAAAATGGAAATTTATATCTATATCTATAAAAGTCAACATATGTGTGTACATATGCATGTTCTTTTATACAAATCTACAGTTTTATTCCGATCTCGATGAAAATTTGCACACTTGACCTTCAAAGCAAGGGGAAGGTAACTGTTTACATGAATTTTCGAACTATAACTTTTGGTTCAAAGGGGTACGGGGTACAAGTAATGAATACCCTTTATCTTCATGATGCATTAGATGCATATCGTTGAAATGCTCTTTAAGAGTACAGTAATTGTTATTATGTGTACAGTTTTGTCATATTTTCATTTAGGAGGGGGTAAATTTAGGATATTTGCAAATGATCTTATCAAAGAGGTGGGGGATATAACTAGGAGGGATAGAATCTAGATATTCTCGCATAGTAAAATAATTTGAATGGTTTCCTGGTAGTTTATAAACTTATCAAATTTAAAAACACTCCGTAGCGAAGCACGGGTATCCAGCTAGTTATAATATAATTATAAATATAAAAATATTTTTAATAATAATAAATTAATTACATACGATATTGTTGGATTTAAATTCAGAATCACTAAAGTATATAAGAGAGTTTGACGTACCAATTTTTATATTTTATCCTGACACTTATAAGAATATATAAATTATAAAAATATATGAGTTAATATAAAATTTACTATTGATAAAACAATAAAGGAAAATCGTAATGGATTTTTAATTAAATATCAGTAATGGTAATTATTAAAGTCGGTGAATTAGAATAGCATTTATACAATAGTTTACACCTTAAAACCACAGGTTAGCACCTGCTTTATGCATTATAAGTCATTTTTATCTCTATATTATATAAAAATTAGAATCAAATAAAAATATATTTGTGTTAAGGGTAGAGGGTACTACCGATTATTTTAAAGATTCGATATTGTCCTTGTATATTTTTCATGGTTTTTATTCAATTTTTTATTTTTATTTTTTTTATTTTATTTTTTTTTTTTACAAAACTTGCACTGAAAATAAATGACTCTCGGCACGATCCCTCTAAAGTAAGTATCGAAGAATATTTCAGGGAAAAGCTACCGTTGTCGCAAATAATATTAATTATTTTAACAGGATTAAATCGATACAGATGAAGGAAGCAGGGGTAGCTCTAAATTAAACGAATTAATTATTTATAGCCTAGAAGCAAACCCGATTATTAGATATTGGCCAGTGTCTAAAGCGAGTGGCTGTAATTCAGTTTGCAATTAACTCCAGCGCTGATTAGAATTTTCTCAATATCGCTCATGTATAATATATCAGTTATTCAGAACAATCTAGCCAAGCAACAAAATTAATGAATTGATTCAACACAATACAAAGCAAGTTTTTATTTAAACGTTCTATGTTAGAATCAGCATTTTACCTTAATACATTATAACCTTTTTGTGTTAAAAATAGAGTTTATTTCATTACTAAGCTTTATTTTATTAAGCTCAAACTCATTAATTACAAACTCATACATTTAATACAATAACTATTACTTATAATAATTTAATTGATAGTATAACTTTAATAAATTACTTGAAATATATATTTGTGTTTCATTTATCTATTAAAATAATCTGCCAACTAATGTACCACATACTTCATGTCGTATTTTTGAAAAATCGTCACAAGACATATGGATTTGTTTCTATTCCCAGTGGGGTCACATATTTTATAAGTGATATTCAATTTACGCATAAGGTTAAAATTAATATAGAGCCATATGTGGGCAACTTTCGATAAACCATCCAAATTTCCGCCAAATCGAATAAGCACTTTTAAAGATAGAGGTGTTAATAAAAACAAAATTGTTGCTTCAATTCCTAGTAGGGTCATACTTATTATTAAATAATATTAAATTTGCGAACAAAAATTTAAAGTAATAATGAGATCAAAATTGGCTTAATTATGTCTCCCTCCAAAATGCATCAAAATATAATAGATTATTGTTTTAGAAATGTTGAACGACAGACAGACTGAACGACCGAGAGGCAGACAAGATGCCAAAAATGTTTCCTATGTCTGAAAAAGTTTTCTGTGACCATTATGAATACGGACACATAAAAAAAAATATTGCCCTCATGTTTTACATTTTAGTTTTTGCAAACATGAAATGCAGTTCAATTATTATTTAAAATAAAATATGATTTAACAAATAAAAGCAAACAATAGATTATTGTAATACCTAACAACAATGTCAAAAAAAGTCCATGTACAACTCTAGGTACCTACCAATTAAATTAAACTAATGGCATGATTATTTGACCAAAACTCAAAATAGAAATAATCATTTAAAAAAAAAAAAATAATGTATGGGAAAAAGTTAATTGCATTTTTTAAGTATGAAATTCGGGCATCAAAAATAAAAAAAATCAGATATATATTTATAGGTAAAAAATAAATTTTCCTATGACCACAATTTCTTTGTATTATACTTTATTGTAAGTGGCAGGGTGTTGGTGTCAAGCATTTTAAGGAATATCCAAATTGTAACAAATACATTTGGGACCGGAAAGTACTAACGGGATCCGAATGGACCAACTCAATAAAACTTAACGTTAATTACGCCCCTTTAAGAGCTGTACCTGGCAATCAGTCAACAGGAGTTGTTGGGACCCTCTGTCGCAAATGTGGCAGAGAGAATGAAACTCCAGCACATGTGCTTGGAAAATGCCCACATAACATGCTTCTTGTGACTAGACGCCACCATAACGTTAAGCGCAAGATCTCGGAAGTCCTCAAGGAGAAAAATTATATTTGTTACGACGAGGTTTATGCTATTGACTCGGAAGGTTCCTCTAGATTTTCCGATATTATAGCATTCCACCCGGACAACAAGACTGCCCTTATTATTGACCCCACCGTCAGATACGAAACTAACGACATAGACCAAGCCAACAAAGTACATGAGGAGAAGAAAACCATCTATGAGAAATGCATCGAGTTTTATAAAGATAGGTTTCGAGCTTCTCATGGTGATAGGGACTATAAAGTGTATGGATTGTGGTTTGGAACAAGAGGGACTATACCAGCTAGCACTAAAAACTTCTTTGACGAGATCGGTACGGACCAGAATTTTTTAAGACTACTGTCAGAAAATATAATTTTGGACTCATTAGGTATCCTTAACCACCATATATATTCTTAATTGTTATGATTATATTATTTAGTTTTAGTATTATATGAGTTAGTGAATTACTTGTTAGTTCATTATAATATCCTTGACAAACTTGTATTATTTTTTACAGTGCTACTCTGTATGTACTATTAGTGTATTACCTTAGACTTTACTTCAAACTTTATGATTTATAATTTAGCTATTATTAATTTAAAATATTGTCATTAGATTGATAAGTACGCTGTGTGTGAAAGCAAACCTTAATATAAGGCCAGCCTCACTTGTTTATATTTAGTAAAGTGTTTATATATAGGAAATCCTTTTTTTTTTTATTTTTACTGTTTTTTGATTCTCACTATCATTTATTTCACAGTTGTTATCCACACAGTTATCACCCAGAAAATGAGGGAGATTGGTAGATAAAGATGTCCCAAAAAGATATTCGATGCAAGACCGTAGGGAAAAGGATTTGTAACAACGAAGTTTTAACAAGTATCCTATAATAAATCCCTACAACAAAAGCAAGTCTTTTGAAAATAAATGTAATAATAAAATCCCTACAACTTTGGCGATCTAAAAATGTTTCTCGTATAAAAACGGTCAATTATTATAAATCCAGTTTTGAATTTCTGACTACTAAACATTTTTATTTTTTCTAAAACATTTTATATTAATTTAATAAGTAATATTCCCTTTTAAAATGGTTCATGAGGTAAAGATTCTTCTCTTCTTTACAAAATTATTAATAATTTTATATTTAATTATGAATAGACCATCTTTTACTTCACTTCATTTTTTGTTAGTCTATTTCATAAATATAAAATGCAATCAGGTCTGATATAATTACCACTTTATAAAAAAAAAAAAAAATTACCAGATCTCAATATATATATATATATATATATATATATATATATATATATATATATATATATATATATATATATAAATTTATCGTTTATTTCATTTTCTCAACATCTTTTATAATGTTTAAAGTTTATTTTTGTTACGGGTTCAGCCTTTTTTTATTATATATTGTGTTGTTTTTTACTTGATAGTTTTATGTTTTAATTCTGTAGTTTAGTTTTTAAATTTTTATCTTTCTTCATTTTAAATAATATTATTATTTTATTATAATAATTTTAGAATTTGAAATAATCATGTTGCAATTAAAAATTATTCATATTAAAGAATAGTGATGATTAAAAGTTTCAAGGTAAATACCAAACATGTAATATAAGCACCAAATATTAAACATGAAATATCTGAGTAAGATTATGGTCTATTAATTATAGCAAAGACACTAGTTTTACTTGAGTTTCCATGCGCCGGTATTCCAATTGCCACGTTCACGAACATAATTATTATTTTATATAATTTTAACAAATGACTTGATCAATTCTGTCTGTACTTGATCACAGTTGCAGTCCTGAATGACATATTAAAGCTTAGTGTTATCGTATATTTCACAAGGTTTCTGATTGAATTTAATCTCTACACATCCGCTGCTAAGTTTAGACCTTTATAACTTTTGCTCCTGACAATCAGTGTTAATCCTATGAAGTAGGACTTGTCATCTGCAGGTTTTACCGTTTAAATTAATATTTCTGATTGGCTTAATTAACTCTGAATGATTGAACATTGAAAAATTAAAACGAACTTGGTTACTCCGAAGACATTATGTTTTTAAAAGGATGCCATGGATTTAAAAATTCTCTTTACAGTAGAGTAATCTAAAAACTACAATAGTAAAGAACGAGAGAGTATTGTCGTGAATATAGTCTTGAATATTGTCGTGAATATATCATAAATATTGTCTTGAATATAGTCGTCATTTTTGGTTTTCTGAACCAAAAAAGTCGAAGCTTCAATTTTTTTTAATCGCTTCATTTTGAAGTTCTTAAAAATATACTGAAAATCAGCATCGCAATCGCGTTCGCGTCAATAGATATTCCAGATCAAAGGTCAACAAATTAGGTTTTTGTGAATATCTCGCTTCGGAGACCAATCAAGGTGGTTATCAAAATGAAAGATAACAAAATTTCCCATTATTTCTTACGTACAATGACGATTTACGGATTATAGTGCGAAATAATTAAAACATCTGCATGCAGATCATTCAATTATTAACATTGACTTTTTTAAATGTTATCATGAGTACTGCAATTTGTTTTTTATTGCTTCAGAGAACTTTTTACTGCGCGGCGTGTAAAAAAAAAAAATCTTTCCTGTGTGAAATTTCATTATCTTAAATTTAATCTGATCCTCAATTGGTCTCCGAGCGATATGAAGTGAGATATTTGTAAGAATACGTAAAAACGGATACCACTCAGTTTATAGCGGAGCAGTTCGCTGCACATAAAAAATGAAAGAGACCTTTTTTTGTAGGAAATTCATAATCTTTTTTTTTTATAATCACCTCAATTTTTCTGCGAGCCATATAAGCGAGATATTCGTAAACATACTTTAAGGTTGTTTGGCGACGGATACACATTCATAGACATTCACCCATATTCCGTAAATCGTCTATTGTAAGTAAAAAATGAATTATATTTTTTCTGTGGGAAATTTTGTTATCTTCATATTCACAAAAAAAGAGAATTTGCATTCTTTTGCCCTTGAATATTTATTAACGCGAACGCGATTTCGTAGTCGATTTGCAATATGTTTTTCAGAACTAAATTGACGGTATTAATAAATATAAAGCTCCCTTTAAACTCCAGGAGCTTCATTTCCTCTGCCATGTTACAAATATCAGTGTAAGGCTACAACCAGTTCAGACGGAAAGCGAATCCTTTTTTTATTTTTAATAACTATACATGGAGCAGAACTAAGCGGTAAATAGGATGTCGTAATAATTTCCTCGAAATCCAGATCTGTCTATACAATGATGCTTAGATGTATTATGTTATAGAACATGTAAAATGTCCATTAAGCATTTCATTAAATTCTTCACAGAGGACAAAATTATTCTCACAAAGGAGTTATTACAGAAATGTCATACAGCGATCCTTTATAATCTCTAAATACTAAATAATCCTTTATTACGAATGTATATTATGTGTAAATACTAGGCGTTAATCCTCTTGTCGAGAGGTACTTATACAAATAGGTCTTCTAAATACCTCGATCCTAATAGGCTGCAGGCCCCGGTTCGTTTGAATGTAGGCGACAATTACACAGGAATTGATAACATTAATCACCGTGCGGTGCCAGAGGCAGTGCTACCGGTGAGATTTGCAATGCAAATCTCTTTGACTCCTTTGAGAATTCTCCTCCAACAACAATGACTTATATATACCAAAATGGAGCGGTTAATTAAAAGCAGATGTTTCATAAATATACTACCCAGAAAGGCTAGGCCATTACCATAGAGTAATTAACATAGAATAATAAAATGGTTTTTCTAACCACGTCTTCAACCAGTAAAGCTACAAAGTGAAAACTAGTATAAAAACTACTTAGAACGAATAAATATAGTTTCTTTAGTTAGTTTCAATTTTAAAATGATGTAATCTAATTTAAAATATGCAAGCCACCTTCGGTTGTAATGCAGCTTCCTTTTTCCCATTTCGTAGAGGAGAGGACATTGAAGTGGTTTATTCTATAATTAGTACCAATGTCAAAGCTTCATCGTTAGGCCAAGTTAATTAAAGTAATCAGAAATATTAATTTAAACAGTAAAGCCTGCAGAAGACCACCTGACAAGTCCTACTTTAATCAATGAACTCACTGATTTGAAGCAGAAAATATAAGCATATGACCTAAGAAGCGGATGTGTACAGATTAAATTCAACCACAAAGTTAGTGAAATATGAGCTAAGCACTAAGCTTAATACGTCATTCAAGACTACAACTTTGACTGTATTGATCTAAGCTGAATCAAAAAGTTATTTAGATTATGGTATATCAGATCAGGCAGTATGAGTTGGCAAGTAATATTGACTAAGGTGAACATATTTTTGATGAACCAAGTTAACTATACTGATTCGTTGGTAGAAAAGTAACAGTTAGCATTAGTAACTCATAACAAACTATGTATATATTTGTAAAAAGATAAACTGTTAAACAAAATTATTTGTTTTGGTGTTCCCCCCCCCCCAAAAAAAATGGCTTGATGAAATTTTACAAGAATCTGAACCAGAAGGTGAACCACAAACAAACAGTTAGAGACGAGATTTCTGTCTAGAGGTATTTTTGAATTTCTAAATATAAAAAAAAGACCACAAACAAAACAAAATCATCCTAAAATGTTAAAAAAAAAATACCAAATAAAGCCATAATAACCTGTTTTAAGACATCGAAATAATAAATGAAATATACAATATACATATATTTAAATTTAATTGTTTGTATGAAATGCTTGAAAAAATAATCATAAGTTTCAGCAAACCAAACTTTACACCCCAACTCAATCCGTATCTACCCCTTCAAATGCAAGGTTGGTTCTCTGAACCATTGTCACTGCCTACTTCTATGATTCCAACAAAGGCCATACAATTACCTAAACGTCCTATTTACCCGTGACCTCGCTATTTCCCGCGACGGATCCTACCGTTAATCCATTTCTCTTCACTTGAACCCTCTATTCTTATACTGTTATCCATCCCTAGAGCATTCCTGACCCTTTCTAGGCACTTAAACAATACCCTAGTGATTTGTCAATCTAAATATTCACTTTAATTAATATAGCTTATTTAAATGTCACTACATAAATCAAAACTTCCCTCAAGCCACTCTTGTTTTCTATACACATACTTCTATTCAATGATTATATTAATCCGATTTTTTCTGTTTTGTTATAATATTAAAACTTTAAAACATTAAAATAAATTAAACCTAAATCTAAACTATTGCAATAACATATTGACATATAACTGCATATTAGGCTGATGTAATGAACATTATTAACACAATAACTCTTAATGTGTCCGTTTATTTAAGTATACTCTAAATTAAGAGTATTTAATAATAATTGTAAATAGGATACATGTAAAAAACTCAATACAAGCAGTAGTTACAAAGTATATGCTTTTTTATTCGGAATATAATTCTACGTCAATCACAATTACATTTATTTAAACTCAAATGTTTTAAAATTTAAAATTCATCATATTTCTCTCTTGTTAGTCAAGAGAAAGCATATAAATATATCGGCATGTGCCACGCAAGCGTGACTCATAGGAACTGTTCCAACATCAGACATTACGTCAAAAACATTACGTCGTTTCGTCGCGACCGACTAATCAGTGGCCGAACGATGCCCACCCAACTCTGGACCTATACCAGATCAAGAAGATCATATATATAGCGCTTATCAGAGACGAACGTGCTCTCATACCACCATACTTGCTTGGCTATCAAAACACATCAGCAATGTGATACCGTGTTTTTGCACACGGCAATAAAGTACACAATTTAGGTTAGTGAGGGACACCAAGGGATGTGCCATACGCAAGCGCGACAATAGGAACTGTTCCAACATCAGACATTACGTCAAAAAGAAAGAATATATATTATAATATATATTATATATATATATATATATATATATATATATATATATATATATATATATATATATGTGTGTGTGTGTGTGTGTGAGTGTGTGTAAAGAGGAAACAGAATTTGAGACATAAACTGACAGGAGTAAGCAGCGTTAGGCGTGGTCAGTACTTGGATGGGTGGCCGTTTTGAACTAGCTACTAAAACTAGATTTTTTTATTATCATTTTTCAAATATATGTTTATCTTGTTTTTATTTACTTAATTATTTGAATTTTGACAGATGTAAAACAAACTTTGACAAAAGTATCGCACTAATTAATAATGTTCGCTTATAACTTTTAAACTAATTAATAGAATTTTATCAGGTTATTTAAATTTGTTCCTTATTCGTTACCTGTTTCAACGATATGCTATATGTCAAAAACTTGATTATACTTTGGGTATTATTAACTGTCAAAGTTTCAAAATTCAAAAATCATTAACTTAAAAATGGCAACTAATTTTAAAATGAAATTTGGTGTATTTGTTTGTCTGATTTTTCTGCCATGTTTCAACTCTCTAGGTTAAATGCCTTGGGTGCTACGATGATATCACACACATAATATACACATATACACATTCAGACGGCATTCTGAAAATCACTCAGGAGGTCTTAAACACACCGAAAACGGATAATTCAGTTAAATGTTGGGTGAAAGCATAAATTTTCCTACCACAGGTGAGGAAAAGTAAAAAAAAAAAATACAGATATACATAACGGGATATTCAAACATATATTTCTTAGCTTAATTTGATTTGCTATAAAATTTTTCGGTAAGTTGTATATTTATTGAGTAAAATAGTAAAAACTAGAAAAAAAAAAAAGAAAAAAATTAAACTACCGGGGAAGGTACTGGTCCATAGGAAAACCACAACTTTTACAGCAAATATCCCGAAAACTATTAGAGTTTACCTAATATTTTAAAAACTAAAAATTACGACCTCATGACTCACCCAGAACGTTTGATAATTTAATCTAGAGAATCAATAAAAACTAATTTTCTGAATTTGTTTCCTAAAAATATGTTCAAAGCAGAGTTTCGATGACTGCACTGAGTTATGTTTAAGGCTGCACGGGAACGGGGGTCGACACACGCGCCATAAAATCACGCCTCTAATATTAAACCTAGAGACTTGAAAATTTGTATACGGATAGTTTGGGAAAAGCCACAGGGTTGTTAGTTTCTATTTTTTTCTTATCGCTTTTAGTTTTATTGATAAAAAATAAAATGTAAGAGAAAAAAAAATTAAAATAAAAATTTCAAAATTTTAAAAACAGGCGGAAATTTATATTTGTACTAAGAGTAATTGTGTGAATTTTGGTTAAAAAATATTAAGCTGGTGAGGCGTAATCTTATGGGAACTTTTTTTATATTTACTATCTGGAATGTGCTGACCCTAGCGGATTTTTAACAAAATACAATTTATTAAATTCTGATTTGTTGATTTTCCAATTTAAGCCACACCCACCGTTGTTTTTCACCCTTTTATTATGACAAATGAAATAAAAACAATTTCAAATATTCTTAAAACGAAAAAAAAAAAAAAAAAAAAAAAAAATCGAAATAAAAGAAAAATTATTATTTTTAAATATATTTTGATAGAGATTTAAAGAAGATAGTAAATAATCTTGTAAAAACTAAAATTAAATAATAAAAAAAAACGCGATGAGAGGAGGGATTAAATACTAGTTAATAAAAAAAGTTTGAGAAGGAAAATTTTATATTTTTGGATTAATTTTGGTCAGCGCCCAATGCTAAAAATTAAGCCACCTTTTTTCAAAAATAACACAATTGTATCTTGTTATGTGCCTCACCAGTCAGCATGAAAATGATCCAAGGAAAGGTGTATCGCTATAGTAAGGCAATTGATTCCTTTCCGACCCTACTATACCTACCCACTAATCAAGAATTGAAGTACAACTTAAAAAAATTTTAGTTTGATTAATAAGTTATATTTAATAGTCACATAATGTTTGCTTCCAAGTTTAACGAGGAGTTCTGAAGGGAACGAAAGCATCGTCAACATTCTGGGGAACAAATTTTTTTATGTCTCCGAAAAACATCTTGAACTCGTTTCCGTCTAGAAATCCATTTCAGACTACAAGGAACAAATTTTCATATCAGTTTATCGTTATAATACATTTTTGCGAACCTCCATATCTTAAAAAACTAAAGCAACCCACATAGATGATTCCATATTAAGTTCAACCTTCTGCCATCTGATCACATTTAATATATCGCGATCTGTTTTATTTGTCCCTTTTGTATTTCATTCGTTGAATTTTGTGGGTCGTTTAAGGGTTGTGAAAAAAGTTCGTCTTTATACTATCATCGTCAACAATTGGCTATATTTCGCCCCTCTCCGAGGCATAGACGTGCCTGAAAACATAATTTCTACATTTTTATGGTTGTTTGGTAACGTTAAAACTATTACATATACATTACATAAATAGAATAAAATGCACATTGTAGCTCGAAAACATAATTAAAAAGAACATTATAAAACTAAACGGAATAAAAACATACCGGGTTTACGACATTGTCATACAATTTGTTACATAAAAAGTTTAGGGTCGGATTCTCTTAGCTAGTTAGATTCAAAACATTTTTTTCTGTGTTATTATTGTTAATTTTTACTAGTCTTATATTATTTTTTGTTATTATTAAATATTGTTAATGGTAAAGCAGTATGGAAGATAGTTTTGAAAAGTTTTCAGTTTTTACGAATCTAACTAGCTAGAGAATCCGACCCTAAACTTTTTATGTAACAAATTGTATAACAACGTCGTAAACCCGGTATGTTTTAATTCCGTTTAGCTTTATAATGTTCTTTTTAATTATGTTTTCGAGCTATAATGTGTATTTTATTCTATTTATGTAATATATATGTAATAGTTTTAACGTTACCAAACAACCATAAAAATGTAGAAATTATGTTTTCAGGCACGTCTATGCCTCGGAGAGGGGCGAAATATAGCCAATTGTTGACGATGATAGTATAAAGACAAATTTTTTTTCACAACCCTTAAACGACCCACAAAATTCAACGAATTTAATAATATTGATTAAAAATAACAGGACCCTATTGGGAATCAATAATGATCCATGAAAATAAAATTTTAATTCCTAATGTGATCACATTATTTAATACTAGGTGACCATTCATCAAATATAAGATGCAAATATGCTATTTGCCCCACTAATTGCCAGACTTTTTCAACCTATGGTCCAATAAGCTAAGAAAAATTTACGGAACTAAAATAGAAAAAAATTATTTTTGGCCTATATATAATTATTGATGCTTATAAATAAAAATTTCAATTGACCTCAAAGTGGCTTATTTTCATGGTAAATAGGTCCGATATGTCGGTTTTAAAATAATTAGGTTTACCAAAAAAAAAAAAAAAAAAAAAAATTAAAAAGCACATACAATTGTCTACAACAAAAGGTTCTTATAACTTTCGATAACTCTAAAGATTTTAGAGGTACTTTCAGTTAAAATCGTGGTTTTACCAAGGCCAGGTAGGGGTACACTTTATATGTATCACCTACCTTATGGATTTAAAAAAATGAGTTTATTTTCTGTTTTTGCTACTGTAAAATGCAGCTTATAAAAAAATGGTTTTAAAAATATAAAGTAAAGCTGAGACAATATCCTACTAGATTACGTATGTCTGAACCAGTTTGTACGAATTGTAATAATTATTATCAATACAAAGTTAATTGGACGTATTTTTAAATTAATTACAGCAACTATAATTTCAATAGAAACAGATAATGAAAAAATTAAATAATACACATGGTTTTAGTCGTTCAGTTCAATCTAGCCACACATAACAAATAATATTTGATAAGTCAAGCATATAATATGAATATGAAGAGGGTATAGTTATCACGTGTGCAGGTTTTCTTGCCAGGTCTAATTTTTTCCCCCGTAACAACTACTACCGTAACAACTATCTGCCCTTTTTGGATTCCCAGTAAATCAGATCAAGTTGCTATTCATATTTTTTCTATGGCCCAGCAGACCTAACATTTTATATTATTAGAAATAGCAGAAATATATATAGTTTTAGGGGGGAAACCCAAAATCTTGATGTTTTTTGACAAAATGGCGTAAAAAATTAAACAATTTCCACAATTCTTGTATATTTTTGTAATCCACTCTTCAATACCTACCCACTCAAAGTAAAAAAAAAATAAATAAATAAATTCGTGACATCAATTTGCCGCCATTTGGGATTTGAACAGCTGATAATTTTGAGTTCGCTATATTTTTGTATATTTCCTGTGTGCGCGTCAAAACGATCTTTAATACTGGAAATTGCCATGTTTTTCCCTCTTTTGACTTGTTTGATTCAAAAGTTACTGGAACCATTCAGATTGACAGACGCAGACAGAGACAGACACAGGAACGAAACTATAAGCGTTTCTATTAATGGTTTTACCAACGAAACCCTAAAAATATATTCAAAGCAAAATATTTGTTTTATCCAATTTATATAATATAAGCTGCCATAAAATGTTGCTATCAATATCTTAGGAACTGGCTAGTTATTATACAGGAAAATCCACTTTAATGTATATTAGTTAGTACCTATAGTAGATTTATATACTACAAGAGCTTAAGCCAAAAATTGGTTTAAAAAATATATAGCAGACAGCAGACGAGCAATTTATAAGCTTTTTAGCTGGATGATTAATAAAGAGTAGAATTACATTTTCACCTTAATCAAAACAGTAGCGCAATGCTTTTAAAATCCTTGCTATTTGCTCATTTCAACTGAGATATTTTTGCAACAATAGCGTCAACAGGACCCAAGGCTTGTTTTCAATATTAATTAAAACAATATTTTTTAAAGTTGTATGGGATGATTATTAGTTTAAAACCAAATGTATGAGGGGGTGTCGTTATATCATTCGAAAATAAAATTATCTACTTTACTTAATGGTCTAGTTATTGCAGCAAAAAATATTTATATTATTAAATTTAAATATATATATATATATTAAAATTCATATTTATATCAATATCTTATTTATTAAAATCTCAATTTTTCAATAGAAATTAATATTTATACATTTCTGTTTTTTTATTTATTTTTAAAATAATGCAATGGCCGACGTTATGTCAAAATAATGGGAGGGGTAATGTGGGCGTTTCCTTTTCCTCCCAAAATAAACAAGGGGTTGAAAAAACTTGTGAAAAGCAGCGCTATCTCTGGAGAGAAGGTCTCAACACAACTCACTCCCGTGGGCTCTTAAAAGAAAATTTAGAACGTGCAGCTTTATGGTATAGCCGATTAATAAGATTTTGTGCATTCAGATTACTTATTTTATTTTCTTCTAGGCGAAAAACAACTTAAAATAAAAGTGAAGAGATGACAAATTTAATTCAATTGGTTTTGCGTTTGAAAACATAACATTTAGTTGTTATTAATAGTACATTACGCGTCTAGTGCGGAAAGTAGCATTTTGCATGCGAGTGTGGTGATTGCAGCCGAGAGACAGCAGCGAGGGTAGTAAAACCACACAAGCAAAGCAAAATGCAGGGTAAATATGTCGTATCTGACCCACTTTATTTTTTTTTTTCTCCGATTTTGTTAGGTTTTTTTTAAACTGTTCCCGTTGAAATTCTAAGATGCAGTTTTCTAACGAGTTGCGTACCGTACCTACTTTATCTACGATTGTGGATTTTAATAATAAATACAGAAAAAATAGACTGCCAAATGGTGTGGCACATAGCTTCCTCACATCCTATCACGTTGATTGATCAATATGTGTCACGTATTGATTTTATACTATTAAAAGTAATTGAAGCGAGCGTAGCAGCTTCCTACATTCAACGAAATATGCTCCGTGTCTGTCTGTCTGTCTGTCAGTAACGTTTACGCGTGTGACGATAACTTGAGTAAAAGTTGACCGATTTAGTTGAAATTTGGTATACATGTTCCTCTTACTAATACTCAGGCTAAGTTCGTTGGACAGCGTGATCCGTCCATGAGTTCGCGCGCAACGCTCGCGTAAACGAGAGGTACAAAAATTAAATTGGAATTTCAGGACGGGAAAAGATTCTATTATCATCTACTCGATAAGACGAACATTTTTTTCAAATAACATTTTTTACTAAAACCAACAGCGACACCGCTATGACTTAATAAAGATCGCTAAAACTATTAAAGCGGACCTAAACGTTTATAATAGAGAAAACAACCTTTTTACCGATATCTTACGTTCTAACGAAACGATTTTAATAAAACTTCATATACACCATCTAATGCACAATTGAAACAGGTATGCAAAATTTCAACTTGATACAAGCAAAATTCTTTGCGTAGTGACGAGATACATTTATAATAATTGTTTAAAAGCTACCGCGGGTGGTGAAGATTATTATAGTCGTATAGTGTTTGGTTTGTTTAGGAAGTAAAGCTTTGTACCGAGTACCCCCACTCTTCCGTACACTACCCTCTTCCACTTATCTTCAACTATGACATTCATCATGATTAATAAATTTCAATATTCAGTATTTCATTGCAATTCGCTCGCTTCAATGATAGAGCCACGCGATGCCTAGTTATTGTCTTATTTATTTAATTGTTTCACCCGTTTTTTTAATCTGTCAAAATTTTTTGGATTTTTTACATAAATTAAAGTACCAATTTAGCAAAAGTTAACGAGTGCAGACGGTTTAAATTTAATCTATGGCTTTCTGCGGGCTACTTTCGATAAACTATAAAAGTTTCATACAAATCAGATAAGTACTTTTGAAGCTATAGGTGTAAATAAATGTATGATTGTGCGCATGTGGAAGAGAAAAAAATGTGCGCAGAAGGTTGAAACTTATATGGGACCATCAATGAGCTAATTATGACCTACCATCAAAATTTTATTAAAATCGGACGTGTAGTTTTTAAGATATGTTGGTTCGCAAAAATTGAGCGACAGACAGACACGGAACAAAAAATGTTTCCAGATGTCTGAAACGGATTTCTGTCTTGGAATTTTTGAAATTGGAGACCTAAAAAAGTTTCGTTCTTAAATACGATTACGTAGCTTCCATTACCTTTGGTAAGCTCGGAAGGAAACATTTAATAAACCTCCTGTATGTAAGTTCGTATTTCTCTTTTGATAAAGATGACATTAAATCATTATTTGTATTTTGTGCCGAATTAATCAATTCGGGAGGCGTATTATTCTCCTCATTTTCGTCATAATCACTTAAATCACTCATTGTTTTTCACCAAAAACTTGATATAAACAGTTACTTTAACTAAAAAAAGAGCAAATTAGTTTTGCTAAATGTAAACAAATTTGCTAATCGTGCGTTAAGGTGAAGAATTATGAAATAAGGCGGAAAAAAGAAGAATTATGAACGCGCATGCGCAATGAATACAGCTACGAAAAGAATCACTTTCTACGCATCTAAACAGAGATATAATGATTATATTTAGGATCAATCGATAAAAGTATAAACCTAGAACTATTCCTGGGAATCTCGATCAAGAACAAATAGTTATAAAGATTTAAATTGTTAATAATTTAAGTTTACACCCTATTTTTTTCAATTTATAAGACGTCGTGATGCCTGGTATGGTGTGATTAATTAAAGAAAAAACCCTTATTTTATTCAGATGACACGTTTCGACTCATAGTACCGTCATCCTCAGTCATTTATATTTTATTAAAGGTTTGTTATGTTGGCACTTAATACATCTCCATTAGAGGGCGTCTAGATTTGAGAATATAAATTTTAATAACATCTAACTTGATCATTCTTGACAAACACGATACAAATAATTATAAATATATAATATAATAATTGAGGTGGTTCGTGACAGTTCAAGTATAATGAGAGGGGATGAGCGAGATGCTGTCAAATAAAACACAGTGAGAAAGTTTATACTAACGTTACACTTAATTTATTAGTATCATCAGAGCAAGATACAAAGTATAAAATAAAAATAATAAAAAAAGGTCGAGCTTGATTCTACGACATTATGTAAAGGAAATTATTTACTTTATAACATGCCGTAGAGTTAAGTATTATGTATATTTATTTTATACTTTGTATCTTGCTCTGATGATGCTAATAAAATTAGCGAAACGTTAGCATAAAATTGCTCACTGTGTTTTAATTGACTGCATCTCGTTAACATACCCTCTCATAAATATATAATGAAACAATTTGTTTAATGCGGCAGATACATTAAGTATCAACATAAGAAGCCTTTTTTCATCAAATAAAAATGACTGAAGATGACTTTACAATGAGTGAAAACGTTTCATCAGAAAGAAATAACGTTATTTTCTTTAATTAATTACACCTTACCAGCCATCACGACGTCTTATACATTAAACAAATAGTTGACAGCTTATTCTTTTATTAATACTTATCATTTAATATTAAATAGAAAATAATAATATTTGTTTTATCTCTCTTTATCACTAGGAAGGATTTTAGCGTTATAAAAAAACTTACGGTTCTCATAACTAAAAGTTAAAAAAAAGATAGAATGTTTATTTACAACTTAAGTGTTGCTGTACAAGCCTATTACCAAAGGCATCGGCTTTTACAGAAAATAAAAAACGTCAGGAGAAAAGCATCTCTCGTGGGTTTACCAAGAAAGAAACTCGAGAAAAAAACTGCCTTTTGACTGCTTTCTTTAGATCTACGTTTGAGTTTCATATTTCAAGTGGACATACAATCTATATTATTTATTTTTAACACTATTTCAGACTAAAACTACTCCCTAATGACAGAACCTATTTAGAGATTTATTAAATTCTACCCCCCCCCCCCTCCGTTCCTATCTCTTCTTACTTCTATTATTGGAATAGACTAATTAAAAAAACAACAAAAACAGTTTTATAAAAACCTTTTAACACTTCAACCATTCGTCATAAATAAAAAAATATGCATTTTTATAGCTATAAAATTAAGCGTATTTTTTTATAAATATACTCCTGTATAAAAAAAAAAAAAAAAAAAAAAAAATTGTTTCGTTTTATTCTAAATTGTTATTTTTCAAGTGAGACAATAAATAAATAAAATACAAATTTCTATTTCGTAATTTCAAGAGGACTCTTTATATTTTTTAATAGGTATATATATAATTTTATTAAAACTATGTGTCATCGTCAGTGTGACTGAAAGTTTAAGGATTAATATTGAAGGATTGAACAGGTTGTCAATATTTAACTAAAGAGAAACCGGTGTGATGAAAATCAAAAGGTTTTCAATGGGAAGGAAAATAAAAATAAAAAAGGTCTTTTTGTGTTTAAACGAACCTGAGCTTTTATTTGATCCAATTTAAAATAAAGGTTATAAAAGAACAGGTTTCATTTGTTTAAAAAAATAAATAAAAGAAAAATAAATCTAGAATACCTAAGGCTTTAAAAGAAGTTTTAATTTAATTGTTTATTCATTTCATATATAAATACCAAAAAAAAAAAAAAAAAAAAAAAAAAAAAATGAAAAATAGTATTGGAAATTATTATTATAAATATATATATATTTAGTACAATTTGCTTTACTTGTGGAATTAAATTGTTTCTAACTCGAAAGAAAAAATCATTAGTTTTTTTGTTTTTGTTTTTTTTTTGGGGGGGGGGGGGGGCACACGAAAATATCAAATTAGCGTAAGAAACCAGATTGTATTAATGTATTTGTTTCTTTTTTTTCTGCTTGATGTAAATATATACTACGTTTCCATGAGATAAGAACAGGATTGAATCCTGATTTGGGATTTAACAAGTTAGGAGTTTCCAAGAGTGGTATTAAATCCGTATTCAATACGAAATAAAAAAAAAAAAACTTTTTCTTGGTTACTTTTGTTAAAGGTTATAAATAATTTTTTTTGAAAGAGTCCTTTGCTAAAGCGCGCAACTCAAGCTCGATATATAGAGCTCTGAGCTATGATGAGGAGAGTACATCATACTTGAATGATAATAACTCCATAGCATGTATAAGTAATATTATTAAGGCTAGAGCAGATCTAATAAGTTTGAACAATAAAGCATGGTGTAAAGATAAAGATAGAAACTGTCACCTCTGCAACTTATCTCAACAGGGTAATATTGAACATCTCCTGGCGGTATGTCCTGTCCTTATACACATCAGAGAAAAATATTTCAACCAACAGCTGTTAGAAACCCAACTGGTGCAAATCATTTTAAATGGAAAAGACTACAATAACCTAAACAACTTTGTAAAATATTGCCTAGATTATAGGAACTCGCTTCTTCTGTGATTATAATTTTATACAACGAATATTATTGCTTGTTACGATTATATTTATTCTATGAATATTTATTGTATAAAATGTGTATGTGGTATGTATGTATGGGTTATGTAAATGTTTTTAAAATAACTTGTTATCTATGAGATTTTGCTATTTATGAGATTTTGTTATTTATGAGATTTTGTTATTTATGAGATTTTGTTATTTATGAGATTTGGTTATTAATGAGATGTGGTTATTTATGAGATTTTGTTATTTATGAGATTTGATTATTTATGAGATTTTGTTATTTATGAGATTTGGTTATTTATGAGATTTCGTGATTTTATATATTCATATATTAATTATTTATTTAAATATATTTATTTTGTAATTCTGTATTATAGGTTAGAGTAGGATTTCTGATATGCATGTGTGATTATCAATTTATCTTTTTTTTTTCCTTCGTTTATTGGAACATGATTCTAATTATAATAAGTTATTTATTTTTGTGATAAAACCAAGTAATTCTTTATTAAGATAAGTATTTATTTTTATTGTATTTCATTTATTTATTATTATTTTATTTATTTATTATTATTATTATTTTCTTTTTCATAAGATATATGTATTAAGATAAAATGTATGTTGTAGCATTATTGGAGCAATATAGTTATGTGAAAACCACTACTCCCAGCACACGACCTTAATGGTCATGCTGCGAATTATAATATATGTATTATGTATGGTATGATTCTTTTTATTACTGTCAATAAAGATATATATATATAAAAAAAAAAAATAATAATAATTTTGTAACCTTCACCTTTTATAACCATGATTTTTATTACGTATTTTGACAGATTTGACTACAGTTTCTACAGAAATACGCTAGGTGCGCTCACACCCAAGCTCTGCGCTTGTCAGGATCGAGTTTGGTGTTTCCATGCAACTAAGATCCAGATACGATCCCAGAATTTAGTGAATTGTATCGGGATCGGGATCGTACTTAATCCTTTTTGAATCTAGGTTTCCATGGACACTTTGAATCCAAAAACTGTATTCTACCCGTATTCAATCTGTATTTAAACATCATAGAAACGTAGTATATATCAGCAAAAACCTGGTCTTTTCTGAATCCCCCACTCCTCAACAATATGAGACTTATAAAAGGGTCTTTTCCTTATAGTTATGGAGACATTGTTGAACTTATGGCAATATACACAAAAGCTAAAAACAATGGACAATATCAAAATCTTGCAGCATCCTGGCGCATTTTCCGGGAAAACTATGTGTATAGGATAAATTTAGACTTCAGATACGTATTCAGCAACCTCAGTGAAATTGATTAAATTCAGAAATTGGATGTACTTATAAGGAAAATACTGTGGCTTACCCCCTTCAGTGCCACGTAGAAAATCAAGTCGACCAACGATGCTGAAGCCAGCAAAAAGGAATAATATTCTTAGCAAAAATCTAACTGAGAAAAAGGACAAAGTACCAGACACCCGCCAAAAAAGTCAGCTTATCAAAGTAGTGATACCTACTTTGTGGTCTTCTCTAGCTTTAGTCCATAACCTCAATTCACTTCTACCATTATGAGCAAGACTACTCTTTTAGTTTTATTGCTTAACACTTGGCCTGTTTCTGAATGGATGATATGCCGACTTTTTGAGAGGGGATCTGGAACTTTGTCCTTTCATCTGAATTCTCTCCTTCCCATTACCCTCGTAACTCCTATATGATTACAAATAATAATGGAGTTTAATGCCTCATTCAGAAACTGGCCAAGTATTAAGCAATAAATTTAAAGAGTAGACAGTGTTCTAAACTAATTAAGCTTAATCTATGTTTAAAATTTCAAAAGCCCATCGTAAGAGGAAGCAGAGATATGAGGGTGAAAAAACCGAGTGAATTGGTTCAAGATACACAGCATGCTTAATGGAACTTGGCTTTGCGCTCAGATAGCAAGTTGGAAAAAGAACTGTCAGATGCTAGATGATAGAACACAGCGAATATTCAAGGTGGGACAACAGCCAATATCCAATACAAATTGACGATTGTCTGTTATGCCAATCGTCGTAATAAAGAAATATCTATATTTAAACTACGATACAGCACTAATCTTCCTAAATATAACAGAAAAAGATCCGAACAAAAACTTCTCACACGCGGTAATACTGAATTCAAATCCATGATATATAATTTAATTTATTTATTACTAAACATATTAATTAAGTGTCCATCAGGTAAAACCTAAACCTAAATTATTTAGGTTTAGATTTTATCAGGGAAAAAATTATATTTATAAAAATCTCGGAAACCTGTTCCAGTACAACAAACATATTGTTATTCGAATTTAAATAAAAAAATTTAAATTGAAATCATCGGAAAGATATTGGAAAATACTTAATTTAAAGATTTCTCAGGGTAATTGGGGAGCAGTGCTCCCAAATTTTGAGCTAAAACTAATTACTTTATTTAGCCTTGAAGTGGAATATTTCTGGAAATTCATTAAATTTCATCGAAATATGCCCAGTAGAGTCTCTAAGCGTGTGCATAGACTGTAGATGCCAGACAGACAATTTAAAAAAAAACTTTTTCGAACTTGGGAACCATAATCGCTAGCACTAATAATCTTTCTATCTTGGTATAGTACTCTGCAAGTCAGTTACCAAAATAACTTAGTCAAAAGTACTTCATCAAAATCAAATTGCTTTTAAAATAGTTTAGATTGATTAAAGTCTGGTTTAATCTAAGTATAATTTTACTAAGAAATTTAATAATCTAAAGCGCTAAAGGTTTCACAAGATTTGCTAAAATTTTCTTAATATATTTGAAAAAAAAACCTACTTAATAATTATAATAGAATTAATAATTATAGAAAAGGGTAATTCAATTAGGACGATATTTGAAGCTACCCTATATTTCTTCTGTGTTTAGGTTATTTACACATAAAATAACTGCTAAGTTTCAAACTTTTGTGTTAGGTATTTCGAACCTTAAGACAACTAAAGGGACAAACAAACACAGGAAATGATAAAGGTCGTCGGTTTGCTTATAGACCCTAAATAATTAATTACGCAACAAGGGAGGAAAGTAAGTGATTGTACCCTGAGCGATGGAGTTGGCTCCTGTCAATTCACTAAATAAGTTTAAACACATTAAAATTAAGTTATAAATAGTAATTACTACAACTGTATGATGACTATCCTACAAATATTTAGTATATTAATATTAACTATATTAATTGTACATTGTAGTATTAAAAATTTGTTATTATTATGTGAATAAAGGAAACTTTAAAAAAAAAAAAAAAAAAAAAAAAAAAATTATTTTAATATCACGACTAAAATTAGATAAGAGATAAACACATGGATTAATCCACATTTAGAAATTATAATTTCATTCTTAACTTTTATGTTTGTTTAACAGATAAATCACCTTGACAACCGTTGTGGAGGTTACATGACATTATAGATTTAGACATTAAACAAAAGTTAATAAATTAAATTGTGTATTAGGCACCAACCTTACTTATTTGGACTTTATCTAGGGCAGCACTGGAGGGAATCATGAGATTTCATGATTCCCATATTTTCCATTACTCCCTGATCAACCTGACAGGGTGCAATGAGTAACTTTCCTCCCTGTAAACTAGTGAGAAAAGTTAACTTTTTCTCCCTTCTGGAGATAAAACTTTCTTTTTTAAATTTACTGCGAGAAGCTTTTACACCCGAAGACCCTTAAGTCAGTCTCACTTAAGTGGAGTCCATTTAAGAAATTCGGGTTGGAAGACCAAACTATTCACTTACATACATTATTGTGAATTGTATGGTCGGTAAACCAAGTCGCAAATCTCGATTTCGTAACGAACCGAGAGTGTCGATCAAGGTTTTCTATGCCGAAACCTTGTGGCGCTAACTCTTTCGACCTTCCCATTTGTTTAGCCAATGCTGGGTGGACATTGAGCGGTGGAAGCGGTCCTGGAATTGAACCCAGAGCTGTGTGGTCAGAGGTCACCCATCCAACTACTGACCACACCCAGGTTAAGCAACATAACCTGATTAATTGAGAGCCAACCTCTTTTCTCCAAAACCATTTGAAATTAAAGACACACGAGATTTTGTTTGCATATTTATAAATTATTTAAAACTTCAATCCTTCATCTGACTATTTTGAATTTGGCATACTTTTTAAAACCTTAAAATGAACCCACTTTAAAGTTTTACAAAAAAAAAATATTTTATAACACCAGTACATACTTAACTTTCTCATATGCATATATTAAATTCGTCAAGTTTAAAAAAGTACTATAAAATAATCCTTCTCAGCGAGGAATCGAACTATATTACCCTTCACCATTCACTGTTGCAATTATCTCAGAAATTAAATTATTCCCGGAAAAATATTTAATTTTACAATCATATGTAAACATTTTTAAAATAATAAAAATGAATCCTTAAACTTTAATATTTTTCTATCGTTTTTATAGTAAGGAAATAGGCCTTTTAGCCAGCCTAGCGTAATCTCAGACTAACCTTCGACCTCGGATAAAAGGGTTTATAATTTTGCTTTATTTCTTAAATTATAACCTTTATGCTGTTTTAAAACTAAAATAAAAATAGGGAAGTGCTCGCTTATTCGTTCATTTGGCTAATACAAATTAAACATGTAAATAAGTCAGGAATGCCACCTTGTGTTGGTCGTTTACCGATGCAATAGATTTTAAGATAACATTTAAGTAAACTAAGTCTAAGAGTAAATTATTATTAAAAATAGATGTTATGTGTATAAATAAACGTTAGACATTCAAAAATACTACAAATGCAGCCATTCCCTGAGAACACCTAATTTATCGACATAAATTTACAAGGGACGCGTATTACCATTGCTACTGCCGATAAGAGTTTTTTTGTAAAGAAGTTTAAGTTAAAAAAAATACATTTCAGCAGAAATGACTATTGTTAAGTAATTTATTAGTTTCAATTGTGTTAATTACATACTCTATTCTTTATCTGGTGTATGTCACTGATGGTTGTTAAATTTTGGTTAAAACCCAACTTTTCAAAATACTTCGAAAAAATTAAATTGAGAAAAATTACTTTGAAAATTGAATGAAGAGTTTCTGACTTTAATTAAGGTAAGATAGGATTATTACCTAATAGTTTAAACTTCTCTTGTTTATTAGTTTTAAACCTTTTATCAATTTAAGATTAGAATTTAATTGTCGGTCAGATTTACATGGAACATAGAACATTGTAGATGATTCGTTTATGTTAAAGACTGGATCATTATTTTCAAAACGGTTGTCTGCGAATGCTTATGTACTAAATGAAATTCGGTGGCCGGCCGGATTAAGCCTCCGGGCCTAAAGGTTGTTTTTCCCTTTACTAATTGAATAAAAACGAGATAAAAAAAAAATCATTTTCTTAAGAAACGGAAATCTCTATCGAAAATGTATCAGATAACCGAACAAGCATCAACTTTGTAAAGCAATTAGACATCTGTTATACTATACTTACAACAAAAAACCTACTTTTTTCAAATCCTTCGTTAAAAAAAAAAAGAAAAAGGAAAATACGATTAATCAACAGAGTGATAACGAAAAAAACCCTTAAGAGTGGACTGAAAAAGTCGAAAAAACATTTATAAAAAAGAGGGAGAAGAGTGGCAGGGAGGAGCACAGCAATTAATAAGAAATCTGTTAGTTGGATGAGGTCGGGGCGCTATGCTCCGGACGTAGATTTATAGGAGTTCATTCTATGCTTTAGACCCCTCCTCTCTGGTTTTGGCAATATTTCAAACACTCAGGTTTGTTTTGCAATTCTAGAACAGTACAGAGTATTGCTTCTTATCATCTGACATCGGTTTACTTTTCTCAGACTGTTTTGGCCAGTCATAAAAAAAAATCGATGCAACACATCGTATTTTAATGAATAATTTAATGTTATTCTGGTTCTCAATGATTAAATTAAACTTAACAAATTCGCCATTTTACTAAATTAAATGATTAATTAATTAATCCATTTCGCCCGGGAATGGAAGATCATTCCGCTCGCCAAGAAAAGCTTAGCTTAAACTGTGGTTTCTTATATATTATACTGGATGTGAAACGAAATTTTTGATTTTAAATGGTTAGACCTCACCCGAAGTCTCTTTTCACAGCTCAGGACTATAATATGTTCTCTAGTTGAAACCCTTTTATGGTATAAGTATAGTCTTTATATATTATATACTGATTTGATTTTATATGGATGTTTATGCATTATATATGTACTTTTTTGTAACAATTATACTAAAGGTATTTAAATAATAATAAAAACATTATTAGGTATAGAGTATAACAACAATGTTGAACCGGTATTCAATAAAGAAGCATATCATAACATGAACTACCATTTCAATTTCATTAAAAGCAGATGAGTAGTTCTAAAGCAATTGTAGTCAGCAAAAATTTCGACGGAAAGATAGGTACCAGACCAAACATGTTTCCTGACATCTGAATTAGATTTCTGTCAAGGAATTTTTTTAATTAGAACGCTTAAAAGAATGTTGTTTTTAAGAATTATCACAATGCTTTCCTTAATATAAGATATTTAAGCTCGGAGGCATATAATAAATTAATTCGTGTATAATAATAAATTTATTCGTGACATGAGTAAGTAATAAGTTAATTAACCCTTATTAAATATTACTATTATGGAAGATTTCTCTCTTCTACTTCGGAATAGCGAAAACATTATGAAACCTAAAACCTTAATTATTAATGCACAGAAAGTCAAAATACTTATTTCCAAGAAACTTAAGTTGTCAACATAAGTATATGATGACAGAAATACGAAATAAATTTATATAATCTTCCCATATTTATTTCGTATTTCTGTCATCATATACTTAAGTTGACAACTTATTTTCTTGGAAATAAGTATTTTGACTTACTGTGCATTAATAATTAAGGTTTTAGGTTTCACAATGTTTTCGCTATTTAAGAAGCATAATGCATATTATAAGTACAAAAATATAGATTCCCAGAGCAGAAAATAACAGCCAGCTCAAAATAGCAAGAAGAATTTAATATAAACGATTCTAGTTGAAGGTTAAAACACAATAAAAGTCTGGCATCAATGTACATTTATTCGTATCACAAATCAAAGTATCATAAGGATCACTTGTAAAAAGAAATATTTCCTTTCAAATTTTCTTTTGATTTTCCTAGGTGAAAAAAGCTGGTTGAGTGGGTAAAAGGAAGTCAGAAGTAAGTCCTTCATAAAAATATATATAAATAGAACGATCTCTAAATAAAATATGATTTTAAAAATGGTCCCTTATATATAAAATACCAGAGGAAAGACCTTTTTATAATTTGTATTTTTTTTTTTTACTCTTGTGGTTTTTAATATTTTTAAAAAAATATGCTCAACTATTATTTATTTATTGATTTTGAAATAAAATAGTCTGCCAATTAGTGGCACAAAGCTTCCTCGCGTCCTATCGCAAACTTTAATGGTGTTTTGGTTTTACAACCCCCTTATTCTCTAATCCCTCCCCCCCTTTTTAAATCTGTCACAATGGTTTGGCTTTTCGTTATATAGATAAAAGGATAAATAGAAAAAAAGTTAGCGTGCTGCGAAGGATGAAATATTGAACGAATAGGTCACATGAGTACAATAAAGTGATGAACGATCCCCCTGAAAATTATAAGTCTGGTTGTTTAGACCTGTTTCGATTTCCAGTGGAGTTAAAGTTATTTTATATGACTGTTATTTCTATAAAAATAATAATTTTGTCAACACAGTACTATATATACCTATAATTATGAAAGTGAAAGGACTTGGATTCAAACGCTACATTGATGACCTCCTTATTTGTATTAAAATGACCGATTGGAATTCCTTTTAAAATGTTTTAGTCCACAGGCCACCATAAGAAGTGAGTCGCTGATTGATAAAGTTTTCTTACCTTATGGAATCGCTTATTTATGCCTTGTCCACCGATGAATTGGGTATATGGCAACTGGGCGCTGGGCCATTTCTTTTTTGTTGACATGCCAAACTTGCCCTTCTGCGGGAACATTAAAAAGAGATAGATAAAGTTTTGATTTTCACAGGATCGTTTAATTAAATTATTTCAGAAACAGTGGTAAAGGTGGCCACCGATATGAGTGGGCCGTTTGGGGTGGCCATCGCCCCAAACATATTGCTCTGCGGGGACGTTGAAAAGAAAACGGCCCACTCGTATCGGTGGCCACCTTTACCACTGTTTTTGAAATAATTTAATTTAACGATCCTGTGAAAATCAAAACTTTATCTATCTCTTTTCAATGTTCCCGCAGAAGGGCAAGTTTGGCATGTCAACAAAAAAGAAACGGCCCAGCGCCCAGTTGCCATATACCCAATTCATCGGTGGACAAGGCATAAATAAGCGATTCCATAAGGTAAGAAAACTTTATCAATCAGCGACTCACTTCTTATGGTGGCCTGTGGACTATTTGTTTCATAAAAATTATGGTGATTTCCAATTTTAAAATTCTTGTGCAAATTGTTCTGGATTTAACGTGATGGCGTATTTTGAAAAAAGGGGCTGCCATCTTGATTCAAGACGGCAGACCAAAAACTATTTATAGGCAAATGCCTAGGAACTAATAGGAATATTGTCATAGGATCATTAGTTTTAGAGGAATCAGTTAGTGATGTATGATTTTGTATACGATACAAACATCAAAGGTAGGTGCATCGTATAAAACGGCTCCAGATACTACTTCCTAATTATGATATTTCTAATATTAATATTCAAAGAATTCTTCAAAATAAAGCAGTGGAGTTATTTTAGACTGAAGTGAATTAGTAAAATGCATAATGAATGAAGTAGGGGAATGCATAATGAATGAATGAAGTTGTAAAATACATAAAAGGTGAATCCGGTTATCACTTTAATAAAAGTTCTTGCGGAGAAAGTACATACTACTTAACCTCAGTCGAAGAATAACATATTCTTTTATCGTAAATTGGACTAAAACGGAAGCAAAATAAAATTATTCAAAATTATACTGTGATATCATCGATCATCTTTAGCTTTTAAGGACACCACTTAAACTGATTTGATTCCAGTTGTAAAGAGATGTCAGTGAGAAATTTAGTCAATAGCAGGTAAAAGTCGAAAAGGCAAGGGCAATAATTGCATAATTTCATATATTTGTTTTCTTGAGAAAAGTAATACAAAAATAATGATTACGACATAATCATAAGAAAGAATACAACATTATTTATAAGGCATTAGTTTTTATTCAATATTTGATCGACTTCAACGATCCTTTTGTCCAAGACCTATCTATACCCCCATGACCTTAAGAATCATAATTCCTTATCTCCTCCTATATTAACTCTACTACTCTAGTAAACCTATTTCCCAACCCTTACGAACCAACACACCTTGAGAACTGAAGAGGCACAATGACATGGACCTACTAAATACGTAATTATTATAATTTAGATATTTATAGTAATAATATATTTAGGTACATTTAGTATTACTATTAAAAGCTATAAGCTTTTAATAGCTGTAAAATCGGTAAGCTTCCGAGCTTACCAAAGGTAACGGATATGATAGTTCCGAAGAACGAAAAAAAAATGTTTTACGTCTCCGATTTCAAAAATTCAATGAGAGAAATCCGTTTCAGACATCAGGGAACATTTTTGGTACCATGTCTGTCTGACGGTCTGTTTGCACCCCAACATCCGAGATACAGACAGGAAAAAATTGAAGCCGGTTTTGGTTATTGTAATGTTTGAAATAAAAAAAAGTATCCAAAAAATTTTCTAATTCTGGTAATGTCAATGAGCAGACAAAACTTTTATTTTATATAAATGTAGGCAAGGCATTTTAAATTCTTATAAATATATTTATCTATATGTGCAGCATCCCTTTTTATCTTTTACACCTAGTTATTTCTCAACTCGGGAGTAGATATTCAGAGAAGTTTTATCTATTTAATACACCGTATAGAAACATCGTTCACCCTAGCTAGGTGACAAGTTTCTCTCTACCTATATAGAATGTTTTTATCAGTAGAATTCAGTGCATAGCATATTCTCGCTATAACGACACTCTAAGTAAGCATTTGCTTATTTAAGTATAAACTTTGTGTAAAACTTAGATATTCCGTAGAAGTCTATAAATGCATTAACACTTAGTAAAATTGAAACGGAAGACTCCGAACAGGCACTTCATGTACCAATTTGGAAAGATAAAAAATTACAATAATATAAATAAAATGCATATTCATTTAATTTTTAGTTCTTAGTTTACCTCTTTCCAATTTAAGTACGAATATTTATTACAATAATTAAAATAAATCAATTCCGTTCAAATAAGAAACATTTTCATCAATTATTATGACTTCATATATCAAATGTTCAATGACCAGCTTTAGGATTATATAACAGTAATCAAAAATATCGAAGGGTTGTATTAAGACTGTTTTCCTTTTAAACTATTTATTTTTATCACTGTTAAAGTCAATAAATAAAATGAAATTATATTGTAATTGTAATTATCTCCAAAGAAAAACAAAACAATAGGTCTCATCAAAATAATCCAACTATATTATGTTAATCAATAAATTGTATTACTATAATATAAAATATATAAAAGAGCTAAATTGACCAATTTATGGTCGAAAACCACAAGAGCTGATGTTTAATACAGACTTAGTTGGTCATAAATATTACTAATTATTATCAAATAGTCATCATTAGCTTTGATTAAGTAATAATCACTAGCTTATGTATGTATATATATATATATATATATATAAAATATACATAAATCACACATAAGCATGTAATATTAATTTGAAAGTGAAGTTTCAACAATCTAATATTTACAGGGTGACCCACAGAAAAAGGACGATTTATGATTAAGTAGTTCCTGGTTATTTTTAAGTTAAAAAAAAGTTGCATTTCTCATCAGTAAATTTCTTGTCATTTTATTTTCTACCATCATTTATATAATCGAGTAGTGTCCCGACGGCGATGACTCAGCTCGAAATGATTTGTTATCAAGACATTAACTGTGTGAATCTGACAATATTGTGCAACATTCATTCAATTCTTAAGAATAAAAGACACGGCGAATCGCATTTTGGGGGCTATTACTGCATGAAAACATTCGTCGTTATTTAGTTTATAGGTACAATATATAAAAATTATTTTTCCAAATTTAGGTTAAGATATATGATTTAATTATTTAAAGGAATTTAATAATTTAAATATGTAATGTGAGTATGGTTGATGATGACAGGAGTAAATTTCGATGTATCTATGTTACACCCAGAATTGATATTTCTAACCTATCCTTCTAGGGTTGAAAGAGCCTATAATATAAGTCAATTCGATACATCAATAGTTAGCCGTAGCGGTAAATCGAAAGCATTGTTAAAATGTATGTTTGTATTCGTACGAAAGTATAAAAAAGTAAAATCAATCGTGGGTTAAAAGTATTCTACATTTCCTATATAAGTAGATGTGTGCAAGTGTGGTATACCTATGTGAGACAGTGTAATTTCAGTATTACACATTAATTTCAGTGTGAAACTTGTTTATATGTTAATATGTATGTATAAACTATACCTTGATTACGGTGTGAATGCATAGGTTGTACAAGTGTGTGTATGTGAGTATTAGAGTGTAAAAAACCTTGTGCAGTAAGCAGTTAAATTGCTTGTATAAAAAAATCTTAAGGCACAGGGTTAGGGAGTAGGAGTGGGGTATGATAATCATGCAAGACAGAGCCGAAGTGTCCTTTCGGCTTTACTCGGAACTGTTCGGCTACCCGTTGAGTCATACGTGACAATTAGACTTGTCTATCTTCAACCCCTTGTGCGCCATTTTCTTAACCTCGACGTATTACAGATTTATAAAATTCAAGTAAGAAAATTTAATAACATTTTACAAAACTTGAATAAAACAAATTTAAACTATAAATTAGATACAGTTATCGAATAAAAACAAGTCTGGAGATAAAAATATCAAGTAAAACTATCGGAAATAAAGAGAGAATTCAGACTAGAACACCTCATATTGAAATATCGTCTAAACTGCTAAAATACATCAATTACTTCAAACAGACTATATAATGAGACACGAAATAAGACCTAGGCAATGAAAGTAATAATAATTTAACAGTAAATAATTAATTTACCTTAACTTTGACGATCCTAATGCAGGGAAGACGCAACAAGTACCAAGTCCGAACAAAATGGCCGGTCTCAACCCAAATCGCCCCTGCCAACTCTCATATCAGTGTTACCACTAACTACTTAATGAAATGGAACAAAAAAAACCAACACTTTTTATATTTTTTCACCCCTCATTACATTAAACGATATTACAATTTATTGTTTTTAGTAACAATATTATTTATAATTATTAGATTATTTAAAATCACCGTTTAGTTATAAAAATACCGAATAATATTTACATTTTTTTTTTTTTTTTTTTTTTTTTTCCGATTATTGAATAATCAAATTGTAAATCGATTAATTTATGATAATAAACTACTATCGATATTTCTTATCTAATTTATTTTAATACTGATATATTTATGAACCATTTAAATAGCGACGATTCCGAATGAAATTTTGCTATTAATTCAAAAAACTCAATGCTAATTTCGTCAAATAAACGAGATTTAGCCAAGCAAATCTAATCAAAATAATTTTCCACGTTTAAAAAAGGTAGTGAAAGCTCGGTTAGAACCATATTCCTCCTCCCGTCACCTTGGGCTGGGACTACATCTGGACATAACTCAGTGGCCGGCCTACACGGCAGACTTCACTATGGTAGAGCAACCTCTAGCATCCCATGCCTCTTTCCCCGCCTATGCACCTTGTACCTATGATACGCTCTGTCGCCAGTTCTACTGGATTGATTTTCCTCTAACAATTTTTATTATAATTATATTATACGTCTCTATACGACGTCATCAACGCAGCTATTTTTGATGGATCAATTACAGGCTTTTATTATGTTTCATTTGCCTATGAGAGACAAATATTTTAATCTATATTTGACCCACTTCGAAATCAGCAATCAGTCTAAAATTTGTCAGAGAGACACGTTCCGAATGGGCATTATAATAGTCAGTAATTATTTTAACAAAACCATTTCATTTGTTTTAGGCGATAAATCAATAAATTTTCAGATTTATATGGAGAAATTTTGGGTGTAAAATATAAAAAGAAAATTTAATCCATAAATAAAACAATAAACGACTACTGACAGCTAGGTGAGGTTAAAATAGATTACAAGATTTAATTTGATGAAGATTAAAAATTATAAAATAATATTATATTAAAAAAAATTAAGAACATCATTTCACAAAACATGGACACTAAAAAGTATAAAATATTTTTGGAACGAAGTTTCTTATGGCACGTTCTGGAGCCCGGGAGTGAATCCAAAAAAACGACCAAAATCACCGTCACGCAAAATCCGTTACGAAATCTACAGATGACGATAACTTGAGTAAAAGATCACCGAGTTAGATGAAATTTGGTACACATGTGCATTTTACCAATGCCCAGGCTGAGTTTGTCGGAAAACGTTATCCGCCCACGCGTTCACGCGCAACGCTCGCGTAAACGTAAGCTTCAAAAGACGGAAAAAGTGTTATTAAGGAAGCCTGTTACTTGACTTGTTTTGATTATTTTTTTATATATGTCAAAAATGTCACTTTGTTTTGTAAATAAATAAAATATAATCATGTAAAATTTCACCCTGATACAAGCAGAAGCTGTAGAGTAGGGAAGAGATATATTTTATAATATTTTAAATTAATTAGCCGGGTAGGTAGAAAACAGTCCTATTTCAATCCAAACTCCTTTAACAAACATACTCTTTAACTAAAAACTCGTCATGATCAACTTTTTTCTTATATTCAATTTAATTATACAAATAATGATTTTCTTTTAATTTTTCCTTAACTCTGCTAGGTACAAACAGTTATTTACTTTTAATTTTGTCTCTTTTCTAACTCCGCCATGCATAAGTAGTTAGCAATGTATACGTACTTAGCAGTGTAATTTTATAATTTATATTTAATGAAATATGTAAGGAACTTCGTTCCTACCGGGTGTCCCCGCGACACCACACGTATTTTTATCAGCCACAGTGCTACTAGGGATCGTATGTATGCTTATGTCACTAAAGATAAAAGCGTGGGGTGCGTGTCACTAAAGATAAAAGCGCTATAACAGTTTTTGTTATTTATTAATAGCGCCCCACGCTGCATTCAAAATTAGAACTAACAGGGAAAACAAACCCAATGTCCATTTTTCTAACATGACCCTATTATAATATAAAGTTTAATAGCCATTCGGTCTAAGGAGGTTGTTAGAATATATGAAGGGCACAGGTTCGAATCCCGTCTAGCTTAGGTATAGTATTGGTACAGTCTATGTGCAAAGTTTAGCTCAATTTGGATAACTGGAGAGGGTAAATTAGCTATCCAAAGATTTAGATTTTGACGACAGGCAGCTCCACAAACAAAATCGAAACTAATACAAAGGATTTACAAATGGAATGAATGATCTATAATTGTCCCTCTAAAATTTATATATATATATATATATATATATATATATATATATATATATATATATATATATATATATATATATATATATATATATAAGACTTGTATATATAATATAAAGAAGTTACAATAATTAGACAAAATATTTAGTGACGTAAATAACAATTCGGCCACATATTTATCCCTGCAGTGTTTCTTTATGTAGGAGAAAAAGTTTATTTTTACACACACATACACACATATACATATAAGTAAAAGAAAAATGCATAAAACAAATTTTTTGAATTAAGGCCTGCGGCTAACCCTTTTCCCGTAGCTCGGTTTTTGGTAGAGGTGTGACGTCACTACCCTCTCAGTTCACTGCAATTTCGATGTCCTACATACTCTACTTGTTTATTTTTCCGTCAGGGAAGCCCATCCTCTTTCCTAAGGGAATAGGGTAAGGTCGGCTCCGGAAAACTTATCCTTTTAAGCAAGTAAAGGCTAAAGGCCTTTACAGAAAAACCCAAGGCTTAACTTTACAAGTGTGATAGAACTGCGAGAGCTTCAAGAAACGTTTTTAACAAAAAGAGAAAAAGAGGGAGGCTTACTTCTTTAAAACACTTTTAAAAGATATTGCGGCAGTGTAAAAAGCAAGAAAGATAAATATTTTTAAATCTTTCCTTTAATCCTATCATAGTCAGTAATAAAATGTAAGCACATCTTAGAATTATATTATAACAATTCAAAAATAAAACTACAAATATAACTAAACGATTGCCCACATAAGTTTAGAATAAAATATAATGATATAGATCTAAAAATTCTCTGATATTTGAAACGAATTTCTGTCTAGGGAATTTTCGAAATCGGAGACATAAAAAATGTTCGTTCTTCAGAACGGTCACATAGCTTCTGTTACCTTCGGTAAGCTCGAAAGCAAAATAATATCATTGTTGTGGTAGGTTTGGAGTTCGAATCATCTATCAAACATATACGTTCGTGAAACGGGAGGAACGTCTGGATTTGTTCATCAACCTTTTTAGGTTTTAATATAGGCGTTCATAAAAATGTAGACGGACAAACCGATTGACTAACTCGTGCCAAAAATGTTGCTTGCTACCTGAAACGTATTCCTATCTAGACCATTTTATATTTAGAAGAATTAAAAATCAGAATGATCACAATAGTTGCGCTACCACCGGTAAACTCAGAGACAAACACGAATGAAATAATTATTTTGTAATTTAAAAAAATATAAATAAATCATTACTGAATTCATACAGCTGATAAGTACATTTTTTAATATTAACTATTTCCATTATCGTATCATAACCCTTCAGAAAAAGCTGCAGAGACAGTTTAAATTTAAAAGAGAACATATTGATACACTAACACGAAACCTTTTTATAAAAAAATAAATCATAAAATGTTGAATTTCATTATTGTAGAATAAACTCAACAAAAACATCACATTTTGATCCAATTTATAAAAAAAAGCTGTGTCAAACCCACATCATATTTTATAGTAATAATAGAAATGTTGGGACTTTTTGATAAAGCCACAAAAGCTACTAGACATTTCTGGCATTTTTCAATATCTTTTGCGAAAGTCAATAACTTAAACCAAATATTTATCCTCACACTCATATATTTGAATATACATATTGTAGATTGTAGATGAATGGTAATCCTTCTATAATTTAATATTATTGTTGATTGCGGGTCTAAAGTGATGTAACTTAAACAAACTCTTAAATAATATCTATATGATTATTGTTATTATGGTACAATTACATCAATACCTTAAGCTTTAGATCTTAGCTCATGCAAATGGTAAAAATTGTTATCCCCCCCCCCTCCTAAAAAAAACATTATTATTATTAATAGACAATTATGGTCGTAGAACCTATTTATACATGAATACAAGTTTGATATATGTGCTTGCGAAAATTACTCAAATTAATATAATATGTAGTAAGAATTATATAGGAGAGTTTGTTTATGTTTCATCCCAATAGACACACAATCAACAACTATGTATATTCAAATATATATTATATAAACATTATATGTAACATGTCGACCCCAAAATCAAAATAAAAATGATGAACGAGAACAATATATAAATATTATTTATATATTCTATGTTTCTAATGAAGAATGGGGACCGTAAATCGAATAAAAGCAAGTTGAATGAATTTTTTCTGTCACCACAGAATTGTGGTGATTTGTGTTCCCCGTAGGACCCAGGACCTTGTACTGTTGATGATGGGTTTCTTTTTTTTCTGTATATGTATATCCATAATGCCTAAGTTTGCCTCGGTGTAGTAATGCGTCAGGATTCCAAAAGCTGTATGGCATTCGTCCAAGTTCATACAACCTTCTTTTGTCCTTCAGTGTATGTTTGTAATTTTTATTCTTTTAGGATAAAAATAAAATGCCTATGGTAATACAAAAATTACAGAGTAGGGAATTCACATATTATATTCTAAGATTTAATTTTTATTACATTAAAATTGTGTAATGTGAATTATAATTAAATTTAATTGTGAGTAATAAACACTAGCAAGAGTATATCTGTATATATATATATATATATATATATATATATATATATATATATATATATAATAATAATAATATATATACGATATTTTAAAAAAATACGCGAACAGGCCATGTGCATAAAAAATTAAAATATCCAAATCCTCATTCATAATTAAATTTGTTTAGTTATGTATGAGCCATTATTATATATTTTTTTTAAAAAAGGTAAACAACCAAAGCCGATTATGTGAGATTATAGCTCAGTTATAAAGAGAGAAAGGGAAGATTAGTGAAGACCAAAGGCTTAAGGAACTAAGCCTTGAACAAGAGTTGAATACTTTGATTCCAAATAGGTGGAAAATTATCCATAACTATAAAAAGATACTCTTACAAATTGGAATTTAAACCAAATAATCAAAAAATTAACAATTAAAGCTAAAGGGAACTAAAACAAACAATAATAAGATAAACGCATTTTCTTATTTGTGGATGAATTCAGAGTTATTGTCGATCTAAAAATGCAAAAATCATCCGTTCTAAAGCTTAGAAACCAAAACAAAAATTTTTTTCTGAAGCGAGCGCATCTACCTTCCCACATTCAACAAATATGCATTGTGGCTGTTTTAATAATTGATGGTATTTCAGTAAAGTAACCAGAGTTCGCGCGTAACGCTGGCGTAAAACGTGAGCTTAAAATTTAACATGGAATTAAAGGTCAGAAAAAGATTCTACCTTTATTTATTTTATGAGGCATTTTAAAATACATATTTAGTAAAACCAACACTGGCACTGCTATGAAGTAATAAAGAGTGCTTAATCCATTAAATTGGATCTCGATCTCAACAACTTAAAAGATAGATAAAACAACGTTTTTGCCATTATATTACGTTCTAACGAATCGATCTTAATAAATCTTTAAATACATCGTCTAAAGTACAATTGAAATTGGCACGTAAAATTTCAACTTGAAACAATCAGAAGTTCTTATGTAGTGATACATTATTATAGTTGAAAATGAGTTCCGGGATGGTTAAAGTATTTGTTGGGGTGTAGTTATATAATAATAGTAAGGTAACATAGTCACCTGGTATCCCCATTCCACTTTCCTCAATTCCAATCATCCTTTTCAGCCAGGTTTCTTCTTAACTATTTTTCCAATATTCAATCAATTTTTATTAAAATGGATGCGTTAGAACGTAAGATTTTGTTAAAAACGTTGTTTTCTCTTTTAAGACGTTGAGATTAGTTTTAAAGGATTTCGCGAACAGGTCGGAGTTGTTTTACTAAATATTTATATGAAAAAATGTTTGCCTCATAAAATAAATAAAGGTATAATATTTTCCCGCCCTTGAATTCCAAGTTTTAACTTTGAAGCTCGCATTTTACGCCAGCGTTACGAGTGAATGCTTAAACGTATAACGCTGTCTAACGACCTAAGCCTGAGTAATGGTAAAAGGAACATGTAAATGTTTACCCAAGTCATCATCGCACAACAGGCAGGCAGACAAGGTGCATATTTTGTTGAATGTAAGAAGCTCGCTTACGCCCGCTCACTTCAGTTGCATCATTAATATATAAATTTCACAAATTCTCTCAAAATATATATTTTGTATGTATTGAATGTTTCAGTATAACATGAGTGAAAAACATAGTAAAATATAACAAGAAAACTCAGAATTAATATAGGTAAGAGTTGGAAGTGGGTTTTAGTGGCTGACAAGCAAAAGGCAGTTCATCAATTCAACTTATTTACCAATTTTACCATTAAATTGGGAGGAAATTGAAAGCATTTTAATTTAATCGAGAGAGAAAATCATGTTTTTGAAGCATAAACTAGACTAATTTTAACCACGATAGTAGAATCAACTAATATCAAGAATGATTGACAACAGTGAAGGGCCTTAAAACAGAATGAAGTTACGAAATAATTTAACTTTCAAGAGACAATAGTTTGGAAATAGGTCCTTGTAGGCCGACAAGCAAGGGGCAGTTTATCAATTCGCAAGGCAACGGGCGGTATAGCCAGCGCCACCTTGTTACACCACAAGGCTCACTTTCAGGGGCCCTACAGACACACTACCCCTTCTTCAACTAACAGACCATATTTCAGATAAAGTAGCGGTGCCTTGCTGACAGCTCTCTCCTAGCGGACCTACCCTCATTCACTACCCTTAGATGGGACCTTCAGATATACCAAGTGAACCACTTCGCTCCTAGAAACCCATTCTCACATATCTAAATGTTATAATAAAGAGAAGATAGCGGACCTTCCTTTATACATTACTGCATTAAACCAAAATCTACATTGAAGAGAAAAAAATAAAAGTAATATATAACGTGGACACAGTTTCATAAAAAGCTCATAAAATAAATTGTGTAAAACATACAATATAACATACTCAACTAATTACTAAGGAATGTTTAAATTTAAGGCAATAAATACCTAGAGATTCAAATCATTAACAATATTATTAAAGGGAATTTAGCGATCCACACACCACACACTTACAGTTTAACTGCAGGCCGCTGTGTTATACGATTAACGTAAATCCAAAATCTCAGACCACCATACCCGTAAGAAACTGCAGTCGTAAAGAACTGCAGATCTGTGCACATCACACACTGTGTGACTAATGCCTGCGGGAAAATGTCAGTTAAAATAAAAGATGATAAAGTCTATCCGCCTGCTGGCCGACTGAGAGTGATAGTGTAGGGGAAGGGCAAAGGTAGCATCGAGACACAGGTCGGACGGACGGTCTGTCACCTCTACTTCCATCAGATCCTCACCTTTCAGTCCTAACACACACCTACAGTCCACCTCTATCTGTAGTCAGCGATCTTAAAGAAAACTGACGAGTGTGTGGGCGATTCCTGTGGACTGACAGATCAATATACTCAGTTAAACTGTGAATGTGTGGGCCCCTAAGGAAGAAAAAACAAAACCATTCAATATCCTTAAACATTGAGATCCGTGTTCATTTCTAGGCAGCCGGAGTGATTTTTTATCCAGAGTAACCTCTAGAACACACTCTCATTTAGTTCAGAACTCATATTTACACAAATACGGAGATTAAACAATGTTTGCCGTAATTTTATTAACTCCATAATTATTTTGTGCCACCGAAACATAACAGTTGAAAGTAATAAACAAGATAAAACAGATAACATTCGAAACATGTTTATACGACTTGTTGATAACAGACGATATCATTTATATAATAATAATAATAAGTTAAAATGATCCCACATTTTAAATTAATGAGAACGCCATTAAATATAACTTTCCATTATGGATTGAAATATTCGATATGAAGATTTAACAATACAGCAATCCTATTGGAATCCTACACTTCACAAATTCTTACGAAGGGTGTAAAGAATAACTATTTTAGATTTAACTTTCCCGCCTCCTCAGTGGCGGCGGTTTTCGTTCGCCTCTTATAAACTGCCTATTCCCTTCCCTTCGCTTCCTCCTCTCACCATGCCCGCCGTACCTTTTCCTTTTTCAGTTTTCCCTTGTTAAAAACTTTAGTTTAACTTCATTTAAATTCAAAGTGCTAGACAGTTTGTGTTGTGTCGCCGAAGCGAACTTGATCTGCCACCTACCCCAGACCTGGGACATCGCCACCTACAAGCACGCACCAAGTAAGCCTCTTCTCTCTCTCTTTTTTTCTCTACCTCTCCCTCTACCCTCTCCCCTTTTCCTAAATCGACAGTATTAAAGCTAGCTTAATTACATACCATTCCAGGAATTATATCGGTTCAATAGAGTCATAGGGATTTTAAGTTTGTTTTTTCTATTTGCTTTTATCTCTAACAAGAGCTGAAATAAACTATAAATATAACATGATTTAGCTTATAAAAGAAACATTTGTATCCCCACCCTTTTTCCCTTTTAGATACGAAAAGGAAAAATTTTATAATTTAAATAAACTAAATTTAGTAAAACTCACAAAGAATATAATATTACCTCACTAAATATTTCAAAGTTTCTTTTAAAACATTAGAAATAAAAAAACTGAAAGAAAAAAGCTCGAAATAAATAAAGTATTCTCATCAAAATATAAGAAACCGTTTTGATTATAGAGTAATTCACTGTAACTAAATATAAAAAAATGAAGCTAAATCTCGAACCAAAATTATATACATAGTGAAACTATTAATCCCAAGACATCATATTTAATTAATTAATAATCAAATAATAGACGAAAATGATTTTCTACTATCGTTGATGTAGGTTTACATATCATTAACATACATGTATGGTATGTTGATACCTTAAATTTTAAATGTTAAAGAGGAGGAGATACCTCATGAAAATAAAGTTTTAATTTCATAAGAAACATTATTTGAAAATTCAGTAGGTACTACAAACTCGAACAGGACTAACTCATATAAGAAGTAAAACTGAATTTAAGTCTACTAATATCTAATTTTATCAATAAATTTATTTTCTCCAAACAATATGCAAAGTATGAAAAATTCTTTAAAATTTACAAAGAATAACTGTGCTTTTTTAAATATTTTATTTTGTCCATTTGTTAAAAAAAATCGGCCCTAGACAGCTCAAACTAACTTTAGCATATAATCCCGGTCCCAGATCCCAAAAACTTTTCAATCAGAATAATTTTGTCTCACGTTTTTGGGAGGGTGTAGTGCCTATAAAGTCGGAGCTAAAATTAAGAGCTAAAATTCATTTCTAGATTTCGCCTCGGGGTATGATTTGTTTTAGTAGGTTAGGCTCCACGAGTCTGCACAGACGACAGATTGACATTTATAAAACCCACTATTTTAGATGCAGGTGACCTCAAAACGTGTAAATCCATCAAAACCTCAAAATCGAACTTTCGCGCCATCACAATACTTTCTCATTAGAGGGAATATGAAAAACATAAATTATTATTATTTTAAAAAATGTAATTTATTACGGACACAATGGCGTAAAGATGAATCGCAATTGTTACAAGAACGAATCCAATTTAATATCCCAAATGTCACATTTTTGTTTAAAAAATGTCAACCCATAAGGGGTCCGCGGATTTGGACCTTAAAAACAAAAATAAAAAATATGCAATCGAGAATCTAATAGAAAATAAGAAGACAAAACATGCAAGAAACAATGAGACTGTCTTTGTTATCCACACAATGTCTTCTCCTTAAATTGGGTTTCTCATTTTAAATTCTGACAAGAATCAAAAAGATTAACAAAACCATAATATTTTATATATTTAAAATAAAACGGAACTATTGATCATTTGATGAGTCTCATCTGCTCTGAACTAAATTAATTGATTATAGATCAATAAATTATAAATAATTTAAAAAGTTAGTTGATACTATAGATGAGAAAACCAGTTTTAACAAAAAATCATCATCAGAAGTATATAGTTCTACTCTACTAGAAGGTCCTACCAAAAGTTTCTGAGGTAATAGTGCACGAAAAAATAAAAAAATAAGCAACATCCGTGTAGATAAATGAGTACGATTTTGGAGAAAGATGATTAGTATTGCTCGAATGATTTTAATAACATGATACATAATAGCATAGTAATAAGTCTTTTAAGCTTTCTTTACACTTTCAGCTTCATGTGTTAATGTGGTTTAAAGGTTTAAAAAAGCTCATATCTCAGTAAATTATACTAAATTAATTTCACAGTTAAGGCGGGGCGGGAACCGGTAGTGTTTTCGTAGTTTACAAATGGGGCCTCTATTTTAAGAGCTAGAGAGCTGATTTTTTTACATAAGATTCACAACTAAATTCCAAAGGGCGGCTAGTTTTTAGATTTTTTTTTATTTGGTTTATTTTAGCCCAAATAAGCCCTAAAAGTCAAAAATTGTGTTTTCATGAACGAAATTCAAAATTCTAAAAACTAGCCGCCCTTAAGAAGCATTAGTAGGTACCAAATATGTAAAAATTATTTTAAAATATTTAAATTTGGAGGCTGGATTTGTTAAGAACGATTTGAAGGGACAAGGCCGTCCGCTACTGAACCTGGCGGAATTTTAATGTACTAGTGAATTAGGTTCTATTCAGATTGGGGAAGGGAATCAAGGGAGGAGTGTCATGAGTCCCGACACCCAGGTACTCTCACCCTGACTGACTCCAGTTCTAACCATCTTCCTTATCTCTAACCATACAACAAAACTTATGCATTTTAATAAACTAGTATAATGTTTCCGATTTCAAAAATTCCAAGACAAAATCCGTTTCAGACAACAGTAAACTTTTTTGGTCTCTTTGTCTGCGTTCATTCTTTTTTTGAACCATCATATTTCAAGAACTGCTTATTCGATTTTAATTAAATGTAATTTAATTAAAATATAATTATAAATATAATTATATATTATAATTATAAATAATAATTTTAATTAAAATGGTGTTGTTCCCATATACGTTTCAACCTAATGCTCCCATTTCTTTATCTTCCATATCGACATTCGGCACGCAAATTTTGCTCAGAACATTGCTGCTTCATATAATTTGTTTTTAAAGTAATCGTACTGTTTACTGATTTCTTTTATTATGTATTAGGCCAGTCAAATATTAGACATTAAATTCGCAAAACATGATGTAGTTCTGTTTTTACTTTCTCATATAAAGAGAAAGTATTGTGATGGCGTGAAAATTCGATTTTGGGATTTAGATGGATTTACACGTTTTGAGGTCCCCTGAATCCAAAAAAGTGGTTTTTAAAAAATGTCTGTCCGTCGTCTGTCGTCTGTCTGTGCAGACGCCTGGAGCCTAAACTACTGGGCCGATTTTGACGAAATTTTGCATACATGTTCAGAAAAATCATACCCCAAGGCGAAAGCGAGAAATTAATTTTAGCTCCAAATTTAGGGGCGCCACCCCCTAAAAACTCTGAAAAAACTATTCTCGAAAACGGTTCCGACGATTTTGATTAAAAAATTCTAAAATGTAGTCCATTTAAATACGAATCCAACGATATAAGCCGTTTTCCCGGGAAAAATCTAGTTCCTGAGAAAAAAGCTTAAATCGTGGACCGAGAGAGCCCGGGGTCGATTCCCCGCCCGGGAGAAGTTATTTTTAAGATAGATTTTGATGAAATGCTCAATTATAATTAAATGTACATACGAAAACTAATAAATGGAAAACACTGACTAATTTATGAACTCGTATATGAGAAAGTTTGTCTGAGTTGTCTTGGACCGATTTTTTTTATAATGTTGTTCGGACCAGTTAGGGTAGTGTGATCCTAAGTTTGCAGCTTCAATTACCTGCGCTAGCTGCGTTATACCTGAAAAACTAAAGAGCAAATTTAGACTTTTTTCAGTTTTTGCCTTATAACTCGTTAACTATGTGTTTTTCGATATTAGCCGTTATAACTATTTTTAAAGTACATTAAATTTGCAGCAGCATTAAACTATCTAACTACAGTTCTAACTGCAGCTCTGCACATCTAATAGTTTCCAAGATATGACACTTCAAAAATTGGAAATATTTTTCAAAAAATGGAAATTTGATGTGTTGCTCTCGTTGCGGGCCGAACATCAGCGAAAAACCACTCATCTGCGAAAAAAGTCATAAGAAATGAAGTTGTAGTAAATTTAATTGGTTTCCTTTTATGTTCATCGGAAACTCTGTACGTCCAATAGTTTCCGAGATATGACACAAAAAAAAAAAAAATGGATATTTTTATTATTACCTCTCGCCTACGAGAAAAGTCATAAGAAATGAAGTTGTAATAAATTTAATTGGCTTTTATGCAAGTACAAAATAGTTCTGTGGCTATCGTAAAAGAAACAAAAAATGTTTTTTAAGAAATGAACATAACTCACATATTATAATATCAAGTTTTAGGCTTTCGACGAAAGAAAAATGCATAGAATCGTGTTTAGAGGTGGAGTAATGAAATTACATGAAAATTTCTTATTAAAAATGTTCTTCAATAATTGAAAGCATCTCCTCTTCGTTGGGCAATACTCATGGGCCACTTTGAATTTGAAATACTCCTTCAATTCGTCAATTCCGTGTTATACTGCTGAGAAATGCACAACTTTTAGAAGATGGTGAGTGAATCCACGTCAAACGGCTTGCTATGCATTGCAATAGAGCCAGTGATTGTCGTAAAATGACCACAACTTGTTATTGGAAGTGGTTTAGGTGGATTATTTATTTTTCTTAAAAAATACAATTTTTACGATTGCAGCAACACTATTTTGTCTATACGGGCTTCGTTTTGTGCTTCTGTAAAAGCCAATTAAATTTACTACAACTTCAAGTCCTATAATTTTTCTCGTACACTGAGAAAAAAAAGAGGCGATTTTTGGGTAGCCGCTGACCAAAAATATTGTTGCGGCCGGGACCACCAGAAGTTCGTTGCGATAACAAGTCGAGTTTAGTAGACCGTTAACAATAGACTTTTAGTAGCTGTAATTGTAATTTGTATTGTAGCGGTAACCAAGAAAGTTTGTAACTGTTATTAAATGAAAAAAAATCTGTATTTGCTGCAACAATGTTTTTAGTTGCCGTCAACAGTCTGTATAGTCACGGCAATTATTTTTATAGTTACTGCGACTACACTTTTTTTGCCAGAACATAAATAATAGTTGCTGTACAACAATATATATTTTACGCTAGCTACATTAATTAGTTTGCTCAACTATAACAATAGTTGCTGTGCCTATTTAACAGTTGCTGTAACTCCAAAATTTGTTCCCGCTGCTGTATAACATAATGACTCCAACAATGAATGTAATTCCCCCAATTATGTATATAGTCACACCAAACATAACGTTTGTCATCCTCAACAATAATTATATTCCCCTCTACTACTCTTTTGGCTCCTGCATAATTGCAGGAACCAAAAGAGTAGTTAAGGGAACTATCCATGGTGGGACCTGTAGTAGTACGCCCTCTCCGATTACAAAATTTATTATTGTTTATACAGTTAAGTATTTTAGGCCAAGCAATTTATTGAGAGCAAAATAATTTAGAATTTATTGGAAGCATTTTAGATTGCTTCCAATAATAATCTTTTTTTAAATTTATAACTTTGTTTGCTTTTAATAAATTCCATTACCTAAGACACTCAACAGTATAAACAATCATCTATTTTGCAATCGGAGGGTGCATACTACTATAGGTCCCACCATGGATAGCTACCATGACATTTACAACTATACTACTACTAGTACCCTGAATTCATACTTATTCATTGAATGTGACTTTTTATTTCATTGCTTTACTGACTAAGTATTCAAAGCATAAAGCATGACATCGAACTTACTTAAAAGTTACAACTTTTGTATTGAAACAAGTCAGTAAAGTAAAGAAAATTTATAAAACGTTGCAATAAAAGACAAATGATGCAAAATAATTAAGGATAGAATAATTTAGCCTGGACACCGTTTTAGTGTATAACATGTTTATTATAAAATATATACAAGAAAAATATACATTATACTTTATTACAATATAAAAGTAATTACTATATTTATTATTTTAAAAGTATTACTTTAAAATTATTAATTAAAATTATTAAAAAAATAGTAATTAGTACTTTAAAAGTAATTACTGTATAAAATAACTAAATAAAATTATTACTAAATAATATATAATGACTACATTAAAATTACTGTATATTTTTTATATATGCATAAAAGAAAAAAAACAAACAATATAATTACTTATTAATATTTGTTATTTCAGCAAGGTATTTTTTTTTTTTTTAAATTTATTTATCTTTAATAGTTTTAGAATATGCTACAAATTAATGATGCTAAATGTTTTAGGATAAAACAATTTAGCCTGGACACAGTTTTATAATACAAATTGTTTAAGCTTATTTATTAAAAATATATAAAAGAAAAATAAACATTTAACTACTACAAAAAGTAATTACAATATAATTTTAAAAGTATTACTTAAAATTATTATAAAAATAAACGTATTGAAAAATTAAAATCATTAAGAAATTATTCATTATTACTTTAAATTAATTACTGTATAAAATTACTGAATAAAATTATAATTAAATAATACATGGTGACTACATTAAAATTACTACATAATTTTTATACTCGTTTATAAAAGAAAAAAATAACATTATAATTAGATAACATAATAAATAATAATTAAATTAACACAATAATTAATTACATATAATTCAAACTAACATTATTTCAGTACCTAGGTACTTGTAACAAGTAATATGGAGTACCTGTACTCCATATTACTACTGGTACGGTAGTACTGTGTACTAGATAAACTAGAAACAACCCACCCCTAGTTCACGGTACGGAGGTAGGCAAGGAACTGACAACTGACTGACAATAATTCTAGTTGTCTCTGGCCAGCATGGTGTCGTAAAATGAAACTGCGCATGCTCGGAAGTGGTTCATGTAGTTACGGGTATCGTTTTTACATTTACGGAAACTAAACTTAGGTATGGTGACTAGAACATTAGCTCCTCCGACTATCTTTATAGTTACAACACATAAATGACTGCAAATTTAGTTCCCGTTACTAAAATCACTTACGGTTACTATAAACTTTGTTAAAACACTATCCATAACTAAGTTTTTTTTAAATCGTTCGTCCTAACCAATAATATAAAAAGGGTACCTAGTTGCTTAGTTGCAGTTAATACATTTATAGTAAAGCGGATATGACTCACAAAAATACTGGAAAATAGACTGCCAACTGTAGTTTTACATCAAATTTGAGCTACTCAATTTCACTTTCCAAGCTTTTCAGTGACGAATTCGTATGTTAGAAGCCATGAATAAATGAAATACTGCAAAACCGAGGCCTCTGACAACCGAGTTCTTTAGTAGGGGCCCTGGAAACCTTAAACTGTGTATCTGAATAGCGAATAAATGTTATCCTCATGAAAATCAATGTTAAACACTTAATAGCAAAATTAAATCATTTAAAAAAAAAAAACAAAAAAAAAACAAGGGCGAATGAAGCGAACTAGAATTTATCAGACAGGGTGGTCCTGGTTCTAGGGAAAAATTCCAACAAACGCCCCTAAAAACCTTAAAAAGATCTTAGGCCTAATCGCTCTACGGTTCTTTGATCCAAACCAAACCCCCAATGTAAGTTCAGCTGAGGGAACAGGCATACTTTTTTTGGAGGAGTTGGTTGGAAACTTGAAAGCGGGTAAAAAATTATGTCAATTTAAATTTCTACCTTTTAAAATTTAAGCTTTCAACAAGAATTTAAGATTTTTTTTAAAAAACTATATCTGAATAGCTAGTAAATGTTATCATCATGAAAGTCAATATTAAACAAATAGCTACATTAAATCATTTAAGCTACAAAAAAAACTTCAAGGCCGAGTGGAGCGAACTAGAATTTTAGAACTTTATTATACAGGGTGGTCCTAAAGTTTCCCCCCTTTAAATTTTGAACCATTTGACATAAATGAATGAAACCTGGCGTACTTTTCTTGTGAAAAGGGGTAAAACAGAGTAAGTCTTTTTTTTGTGTGATTAACTTCATTTTGGTGGTATTGTTCACTTCGGGTCTCGGGTGTTCCATCTAATATGAGCTATCGCAAAAATGAAAAAAAAAGTTAATAGTAAGACATATTTGTAATGAACGTTTTGCATTCTAGGAATAAATGTAAGACATTTTACTTCTTTGAAGGTTTTTCTACAACCATAATTTTGTCGCCGATAAGCGCCCAAAGCTTCAAAGTAGGAATGTTTGAAGTCGAATTTCCGCTAAAATATTGACCCTACAATTAAATTGCCAAGAGTAAAAATGTCTCATTTTTATCTAGAGAATACAAACCTTAAATTTGTTACAAACATTAAATTCTCTAAATTTGGCAATTTTTCTTATTTTTTTATGGTATCTAGCAGCAATAGTGATCCCAAAAAAAATCTTAAATCCATAGAAGAATTCACAAAACACATTCTACATTGGAATACTAAGTCCAATCACATGGAATACTTAATCCCTTATACTCTTTAGTTTAAATTAAAATATCTACATTTAATACGAGACATGGAAATACCCTAATCCTAGAACCAGATTAACAAAGTAAAAAAAAGAAGCTCTATTCCTTCGAGTAGCTCTTAACTGACGACTGAAATCTACACTAATATGTTATCTTAAACGCATCTTATTACACATTATACATTTATTTTTTATGGGTCTTTTAGTCTTTTGTTCAACATCTATCGATTAATGATTAGGTCAAAATTACATTATAAAACATACATATTAATTTGAAAATGTTAATTTTTGTTAAACGTTAAATTGATTCGATTTTAATCATTAATCGAATCAAAGTTTGATTCCAACCGATGATGATAATCTAATGATTAGATTTAATTCTATTAGGAATAATCGATTACAAATTCTTCTCTGCACCCCCTATCGGCGCGGCCCGGTATGCTTGCACAAAAAGATAAAGATTAAACATAAAAAATTGGGGTAATACTAATAATAATAAAATATTTTAATTTTATTATTAAAAATTTAAAATACATATAAATATTTTCTGTAGATCTAAAGTAAAAAATGAATTTTATTCTAATAATATGTAATCATCTTTTATTTTAAAAGTCATGCGTTGTCAACTTAGTTTATGTAAAATCCAAATATATAGTTGGGGCAACTGTAATTACCAAAGTTAGTCTCAGATACTTCAGCCCTCAACTAATTCATTAGATGCGGTTACAACGTTAAGATTTTCAAGATTCACTTATTTACCGCAACTACAAATAAAACAAAAAATAGTAACAACAATTATAAATAAGTATCCACAACTAATTTATAATTGGGGATACTAAACCGGCGTAACTAAACCCTACTTATTGCAGTAACCACAAAAACAAATGAAAAATAATTGGCGCAAACCAAATGAAGTTGCTTCAATTGCATTTGACTTTGCGGTGACCAAATCTGCATTGACTATATTTAGTTTTTGCATTTTCATCCCACTTTTTTCTCAGTGTAGTGAGCGGTGATATGCCGATATTGGGTCCGAAACGAGAGAAAACTTCAAATTTTCATTTTTATAAAAACTGAACTATCAATTTTTGACGTGCCATATCTCGGAAAGTATTATATGTGCAGATCTGCAATTGGGCTTATGCTGCTGCTGCATTTACTGTACTTCAAAAATAGTAATAATGACTAATATCGAAAAAAACATAGTTTACCAGTTATAAGGCAAAAACTGAAAAAAGTCCAAATTTGCTTTAGTTTTTCACAAATAACGCAGCTAGCGCAGGTATTTCGAAGCTGCAAACTTAGGATCACACTACCCTAACTATATAGTCCGAACAACATATCAAATAAATTGGTTATGCGTGAAGTCTCACGTAAAAAGGGTTTCGTTGGTATCTTGAACATGAAATTAGTATAAAGGGGGGCAAATCAGTAAAAATGCTAATATGTATAAAAATAGTCGAGTATGAAACAGGCTGCGAGGAAGCTAAGTGCCACACAAATTGACAGACTATTTTTGTGTATAAAACTATTGAAGTATACACTTTAATAGTTTTATGTCTTAACAACCTATTACTGTCAAATGTATTTAATTTCCCCCCCAAATTTTTTTAAACTGACAAAATTATTTTGATTTTTTACCTGACTAAAAGTATCAAATGAGCAAACATTTTAAGAGCCCAGACGAATGACATTAATCTGAAGCTTTATGAGTTCTACTTTTGACAAACCATCCAAATTTCATAAAAAACCAGATGAGTACTTTTGAAGATATTGATGCCAATAAATGTAAGTTTGAGCGCATGTGGAACTGTGGAAGAGAAACAAATGGGCGCAGAAGTTTGAAACTTACGGGGGACTAACAATGGCCTCATTACTATCTATCATCCATTTAATTATAATCGGCCGGATAGTTTTTAAAAAATATTGGATTTTGTTTCGCAAAAATTGAGTGACAGACTCTAAACTAAAAATGTCCCCTGATGTCTGATACGGATTCTCACTTAGAAGTTTTGAGATCGGAGACAAACATTTTTCGTTCTTCGGAACGAATAAGATCCGTGTTCCTTTATCTTCAGTAAGCTTGGAAGCAAAAGTAAATTTGGGCTATACAAGCAAAAACTAAGGTTCCAAAAATAGACTATTATCTTTTTTACAAAAATAGACTTTTTTTCTTTTTTTCTTAGGTTTATAGGGAATTGAAATTCACGAGTTCAAATTTGTAGTGCTTGAAAGTACCTACATATAAATTTAATTTCGTTTTCTTGAAAGTTAAAAAAGTTAAAATTTGGTCGAAATATAGCACGAGAAAATTAGATTAAAAATTAGTTAAAATAGAGTCTTTGAGCTTTTTCAATTTCAGAGGGTCGAATCGCATCTTTCTCAAAATTGTGTCACGTTTTTAAACGTTTAGAATTTTTAACAGCATCATAGTAGGCTTATGCCATGACTAAATTAAATAAATCAATAATAAAAAAAAAAAAAAAAAAAAAATAGACTGCCAATTAGTGTGGCACATAGCTTCCTCGCATCCTATCATGTACTTTATTGTTATATTAACATTCAAATTATTATATTGTTTATTGTGTAAAAACTATTAATAGTTTTAGCGATCTTTAACACATCATAGCGGTGTCGCTGTTGGTTTTACTAAAAAATTTTATTTGAAAAAAATGTTTGTCTCATTGAATAGATGAAGTTAGATTTTTTTTCCGACCTAAAATTCCATTTTTAAAAATAAACGTGTGTAACGTATGTGTGTAACGTATGTAAAATGGACATGTCTACCAAATTTTATCAAAATCGGTCGACATTTACTCAAGTTATCGTCGCACGTTTCATAATTCGCGGACACACAGACAGACAGACACGAGACCATAATGTTCCCTGATGTCTGAAACGGATTTCTGTCTTGGAATTTTTAAAATCGGAGGCATAAAAGTTTTTCGTTCTCAAAAGTGAACACAATGCTTCCGTTACCTTCGGTAAGCTCGGAAGCAAAATAATAGTAAATTATTGCTTATACTTATAACTTTATAACTTAGGACGTCATAAAATAACGCAATAACGTCATAGGTTATTGGTAGAATAACTAATTAGGACTGAAAAAGTCAGGCCCATTAGTCTAATAATAAAAGTACAATATTATTTTGAAATCTAGCTAGAATATATTGTTATTTGCGACAAGACATGGTTAATTTAATCTTGTGAATTAGCAAAAACATATTTTGATCCAAATGAACCAATTATTTCACACTATATTTCTGTTTAGCGCACCAATAGGCCTAGATTACGAGGTATAGAAGGGAAAATTTAAATACAACTATGACTTTCCATAAGTTGTTTAATGTAAATAGTAAGAAAACAACTATTATTTTTGTTGTACGAAAAGTAGTAAATTCAGAATTGCACGATCAACAGGTAAATTATACAAAAGCAGTGTTCAAAGAAAAATTATTAAGTTACATTTTCCCAGAAAGTGCCCCCCCCCCCCCCCCCCCAATCGACAAAAGATAAATTATAGTTATAAATGAAACAATGGAGAATAGTGACGATAAAAAACATTCAGGGTAAGGGAACGAACGGTAACGGTCAGCGATCGACTACAGCTAAATAGCCTCCAAGACAAAAATGACAATCTAATACCTATTTCTGTTTAGCCCGGCCGCTAAACAAGCTCGGGTTAAATGTTATTGAGTGAAATGAAGAAGAGAGAGAGAGAGAGTGCGACAAGGTAAGGTTTGATTATAAGGGAACTAACTACACTTGGAATTGGAAGGGAGATGTCATATTATGTCTTTAGGCAGAGAGAAGAGGGGTGAAGGTCAAATGAAGCCGCGATTGTCAGAGGCATCTAGCGGCAAAAGATGGCTAGTTTTTCTCAAGAAATCAGCGACCGGTGCGGTAAATCGGTGTACTAATTATAGGAGTAGGGACAGCGGATTACGACGAACTATATCTCGTAGCTCACCGAGTAAGAGTTCGACATCGCTTCCCGCCCCGCCTTAAGCTTATAATGGCGTTCTAGATTCGGGAATGATTGCGTCATGACGGATATGTATGTTCCGACGATTTGCCTACACTAGACATTTTCAGTGGCTGTACAATTGGCTCTGATAAGAGTTCAGTTTGTTAATGTAATCAGAGCAGCATATACTTGTATAACTTAAGATGCGTCTAGCATAAGAGGCGACACGACGGCAGTCAGAACATTACATAATATATATGTTCCGACTTTCGACTATGACGATCTCAGTATATAGTAATAAGTTAATGAGATACTTAATCGACTAGAAATAAACCATTCAAATTACATATGTACTTCCTTTCTCAAACCATACCAATATAACATATTTATAAGAATTTGAAATCTAATTGATTTACTTTTAACATAGGTAAGAAAAAAGAAAATAACAATAGATAAAAAAAAACAATAGTAATACTCGTATAAGTTAAAATAAAGCTGTTATGACCTTACTTATAAGTTTTAATGCGTACGAAGTATAATGTGTAGAACGAGAAGTAGAGAATTAGACAAAAGAGCTGAGAAAGTTCCAGACAACATCTAAACATTTAAAGGAAACAGTAAAAGGGCAAGGGAAAATAGTTAAGAGGAAACTTCCTAAGTAGCATTTAAAACTCGAATGAATGTGTCTCTCATCAGGTACTACAAGAAGAGCAATTAGTTGAACTGGGTTGTCATGTCAGGTCTACGACCTGCAAAACTAACACCAACTCTTTGGCAAACTTTAACACAGCTAGACCTAGAGAGAATCTGGTTTTAGGAAGATATCTCGACGACGAAACCACTAAATAATCCATTCGGCTTTGCAAACTTAAAAAGATTAAATGTTTTATGTAGAGTTTTAGTAGTTTTCCAAATAAGATTATAACTTTTATTATCAACCACAGGCTTTTGGATACATTTACTAAATTACTTCCGCATAGAATACTGCATTAACAACAGTTAAATCCTTAACATTTTTAAAACAGCGAGCCGTGAAGTCAAGAAAACAATTTTAACCAAAATTTTGAGATTTTTGTTTCCTTTGAATGCTTTAAATTATCTTAATTGAACAAATGTGTAAAGATTATTACCTATAAATATGCCTGCTAGGTCGGTATAAGGGAAGAGCGCATATGCAGTTAAAATATTATATGAAAATATAAAATTTTAAAAAGAAAAAAGCTTTTCAGCCAACAAAAATTCCGTAGATCTAAATTATTAAACAAATGTGTAAAGATTATTCCTATTAATATGTCACTTAAGTCGGGAAGGGTGGAAATTTATAAGCAGTTTAAGTACTAAAAGAACTACAAAAAAATAGACTGTCAATAAGTGAGGAACATTGCTTCCTCGCATCCTATCACGTACTTTTATTGACTTTATTTTTTACAAGCCATTATTTACTAATTTATTTAATTACTTCCCCTGTTTCTTTAATTTCAAAAATGATTTTACTTTTTTTAAATGAATTAAAGTATCAATTATGCAACAGTTAGAGATGGTAGACGGTTGAAATTAATATGGTGCTATCTGCAGTCTACTTTCGACAAACCATCCAAATTTCATAAAAATCAGATAAGTACTTTTGAAGATGTAGGTGTAAACAAATGTATGTTTGTGTGCGTGTGCATGTTAAAGAGAAACAAATGGGCGCAGAAGGTTGAAACATATATGGGACTAACAATGAGCTAATTATGACCTACCATACAAATTTCATTAAAATCGGAAGAGAAATTTTTAAGATATATTTGTTCTTAAAAATGGAGCGACAGACAGTCACGGAAACAAATATTCCCTGATGTCTGAAACGGAATTCTGTCTTGGAATGTTTGAAATTTGAAACAAAGAATGTTATAGTTCTTCAGAATCATCTCATAGCCTCTGTTACCTTCGGTAAGCTCGGAAGCAAATATGAAATGAAAATATAAAACTTAAATAACTTGTTTTTTAGCCAACATCCACAAATACGACCACACTTCAAAATGAATTAATTTTCAAAAAAAAAAAAAAAAAATAACGTAACACTTGACCAATGGTCACGTAGTTATATAGCAAGTGTAAAGGATATCAAGATATGAGTCTTTAAAAAGGAAAAAGTGAAAGGTCACTATGCGAGAGGAAAGAGTGGTGTCCATCCTGCTACGAAGCAAATACTATGGCTTATACAGCTTTGCAGCGGATTTGAGCGACACTCAAATCCCGTGTCATCCATTACACAAATATTGGGTTGTTGGGCCAGATATTAGTATTAGTATTATTAAGCGTGAGAAAGCAAGGTGTGAAGAAGGTTTAATAATAGGACAACGTTACAGTTTTATTAAAATCGAACTAAAATATATATCTTAACTAAAATATGTTTGAATGTTATATTTTTCTTTAAAATGAGCCAAATCCCTTATGCTTCGAGGCTTAACTTGGCTTAACTCAGTATATGTAATACCTACCAATAGAAATTATTTAACTAAAATAAAATTAATTTTAATTTCATAATATTTGTTTTCGAGGACAATATACGAGTATTTACTGGAGTAAGAAAAACGTATATTTTTCACTAATTGTAGCATTCAGGTATATCCATTTTAATTGGAATGTAAATTTAATTCCACATTTGTAATTTGTTAAATTGAAAAGTAATGCTTGCTGAAAATTGCAATTATTAAATATTATTCAACATTAATGATACCTTCCAACATTGATTTATTAATAAATAATGATAAAATTTAATTTTAATTATTTATATCACAATATAACATATTACGATTTGCTTCCGAGATCACCGAAGGTAAAGGAAGCTATGTTATCGTTCTGAAAAACGAAAATATTTTATGTCTCCGAGTTAAAAAATGCCAATACAGAAATCCGTTTCAGACAACAGGGAACATTTTTGATTCCGTGTTTGTCAGTCGGTCTGTCGCTCAAGTTTTGCGAACTAACATATCTTAAAAAGCTACACGTCCATTTTAATGAAATTTGGATGATAGATGATAATTAGCCCATTGTTGGTCCCATATAAGTTTCAACCTTCTGCACCGATTGGTTTCTTCCACATGAGCACAAATATACATTTATTTTCACATATATCGTCAATAGTAATCCTCTGATTTTTATAAAATTTGGATGGTTGCAGATAGACCCAGATTATTTTCAATCCTCTGCACTCTTTAAATTTAGCTAAATAGATACTTTAATTCAAGTAAAAAATCAAAACAATTTTGACAGATTTAAAAAACGGAGGAAAATTAAATAAATTTGACAATAGAGTTAGATGATAGTTAGGATAAAGATTGGAGGTTAGATTAGGTATACGATAGGTAGTAAAAGCGTAAAATCATGCAAGTATACGAAATGCAAGTATATAGAACGGGAGGAAGCTATGTGCCACACTAATTGGCAAATGATTTTCTACTTTTTTTATCCTTCATTCACTTAAACGGTAAAAAAGCACTAAAATGTAAAAATATCGATCTAAATTACACAGAAAAACTTTTCCAAGTATTTCACAACTAGGGGGTTAGAAGGGCAGAGATTTAATTGCATTTGGGAATTGCTGAAGTGCTCTTTTTACTCTATTGAAGTCGAAATACCCCATTTATTAAATGGGTTTCGAAATTCTAGTTAAACAAGTTTTACTTCCTTACATTAGAGACTCGGAGCCGAATAATGGTTTTCCTCGAACAAAATGAGTTTTTCGTTCGACCGTGTGAACGAGAGGGAAACGGTTTGTGGTGCTAGCTTATAAAAGAAAAACCTTTTTACAGAAAGGAGTAAAAAAAGATACCTCTTCTCAAAAGAAATTGAACACTTGATGTTGGAAGAAAATACAGAGAAATTGACAGACTCAAATATAACAAATGAGACTCATTCATCTCTTAGTTCATACAGGAGCAAAGGTTTTGTAGTCTAATGTAACTCTGGAACAATGACTGATTGTGAACACGTTCATGTCATTTGTGTTGTAATTTTAAATCCACTTTTGTTGTTTGTATATAAGCTTCGTCAAGTTGTTTCTTACAAAGCTATATTATTACTTGAGAAAAACCTTATAACTAAAGCACAAAATATAAAGGACACGTTAAATAGAAATTTGTTCTTATTAATAACTACCTCACATTTTACAATTTAAATTACATTTATCAACGCCGTTAATTTAAGGATTCGTTATATTGTCCCTCGTGAAAGTTACACTGTAGAAAAATCTAAAAAATACTGCATCTAATTTTCTTTAAAGGAAACAATTTTTTTTTTTGTTATTCAATTCATTTTACAATTTTGAATCATATTTGCCTATCGTACCTTACAATATGTTAATACACGACGGAGGATCGGCGTCTTTAGTCATCTACTTATGAGATCATATCGGTGTTTGCCTCACCTTGATTCACTCGGCAATATCGATCCCCCATATGTTTAATACTAAGCATTAATAGAATCTCATGTTTTTTTTTTAACTTATACAATAAAAAGATGTAAACATTAAATGCGGATGAAGTAGAGTTACATTAATAAAATAAAAGGTGAGTATATTTCATGACGTGAGATACTTTCAGTCCATCGTCAGTAGAGATGTAAATGAAAATAACCGTTTTGGTTTTTTTTTCAAAATGTTTTGTTCTTTAAAAAAAAAAAAAAAAAAAAAAAAAAAAAAAAAAAAAAAAAAAAAATAGACAATTTAATAAGTTCATTCTCTGATAGCCAGGGGTCAAACTAACTATTATTTAAAAAAAAATCATAATAATTTTAAGTCCAGTTTGTTTGCCAGTCTGGGGTCAGATAGTTTGGGTAGGTGTGAATGAGTTCAAATAGAATTAAATTAAATTACATAATATCATTTATTATATAATATATAATCTCATTAAAAAATTTGAGTAAATTTTTATAGTATAAAGTCAAAAAGTTGGCAATAAAAATAAGTTATTTTATATGACTATGTTTATGTTAGTGGTGAAGATTATTATGAGTAGTAAATAATTTTTTTCATCAAAAATATTTTATATTAATGTTGAATTTATTAGAAAAAAAAAAATCTATAGGACATAGTTGCATAGTATTTTTAAAGTAAAATATTATTTTAAGGTATTTTGAAGTTGAGCAACTGACTTATATGTTAAATACATACCTTCTTTAGCATCGGTGAAAAAAAAACATGCTCGTTAAAAAAACACGTTTTAAATTAGAAAAAAAACGTCACCATAAAGAAAACAGTTTTTTGCATCTCTAATCATCAGTGTCAAATGTGGTCAAATAGAGTTACATAATATAAATAAATTAGTAAAAGATGACTCTACTTCATGACGCGAGATACCTTGATCATCAGGCTGATTCATCATCAGAGCTTGAGATGATTCATTCTTCGAGTACCCAACAAAATGATGTGTGTGAATATGGGGCTTCAGTTAAATTTACTGTGCTTTAGATCAATTCTCGGGATGAAAGGGATCAGAGCACAATGTGATATGGTGAGTATTGACAACAAAGAGCCAGGACAACAATGTCACTAACATTTGATTCTAATACCTGCAAGCCTGCAGGCGCACTTAATATTAATATATTTATCAGGTCATCAGACATCCAATCACATTATGTGAAATAACTTTGTTTCATTTTGTATTCATTAAAATTCCATCAATAACATGTTTCAAAATTCAATAGAAGACGAGGTAATGTGTTAAAAATGTTAAGCAGGTGGCGTTGTCAGTGGCTAATCCTTGCACTATTTGACAGTTTTTAGATTGAATTACCCTAATCTTTTAGAGAGAATTTATTATTTCTCCCTAATTATCTCTGAGATTACCTACCTAATCACAATCATCACACATAACAATTACCTAAAACCGTACCAATCTCAACCATGGAGGAAGAAATATATTTTCCTACCTTCATTATTTCAACCCGATTAAACATTTGTCAAACTTCATTTAACTCATTCAAAAGAAAATAACAAGCAGTAGTAATGGAGTGTCATTTAGGCAACTTAATTGACAACACAGTTTAGCACGTTAAACTAAACATTGTGAATACCCCTATTATTTTATAACATTTCAGGATCTTAATTATTCACACCAAATTCCCAATCTTAGCTACAGTTGTGGTCAGAAACTATATATATTTTTAACATTGAAAAAGTGAACATCTTTTGTAAGATTTGTTCACGCCACAAATTTCATGTGTAGAGTGTCTGAAACATCTGAGTAAGCAAACGGGTAGAATATAAAAAATTGTATTTTCAGTACTACCTATTAAACTACACAGGAGACCTTTTCTCTGTCCAAAGTAATGGATTAGTCAGTCCCATTAATTTGCGTACAATATTTTTTCACTAATCTAGGGGCCGAAATTTACGGCAGAAGAACTAGACGAAAGAAATTACCCTAGAATCTTATCATAAGGACCTTAGACTCTCTTTATAGAAAAACCGTTGTTATTCATCCTACGAGAAACGTAAATATAAATCAAATTATAATTCAAGACGGGAGGCAAATGAAACACGGAGATGTTACTGTTCAGGCGCCTCTGGAAAATACACACAATCAGACGACTATCATTCAGACGGACTGTTCAGAGTAAACTGACAGTGCTGCCGGATTGTGAGACCGGCTTAAAGTTTTAGCTCCTTTCGTTTATGATTTGACACGAAAGATAAAGGGCTAATAAATAATATCCTAAGAGAGTCCTGGGTGAGACTAGTATGTAGTTTTGAAAGTAGTTACACTTGCATGTTACTTGTTGTAGTTGTGTGTATCAACAAATGCAAGTTTCTTGTTAATTTTACAAAGACAGATCCGAGTTCTTAACTGTCATTCACACGAGATACTAAACTCATGAAGACGGTAACCGAAATTATTAGGTTTGTTCCAACCACTCTTCAAACTGGTTTGGAACTGTACGACGCATGCGCATTTGGAAAAAAGAGTTCCAACGAGCCCAAACTCAAACTCTGACTGACTCCGACTGTTAATCGGCTGTTCCAACCACGCTCTGATTGAATCACGGATTAGTTTGGAACCAGTCAGAGCAGTCAGCGATCGGCGGCAGGGACTAGTAGTTTGGGATTGAGTTTGGGTGAACAGAAACGTAACCTTCCGCTCCGCTTCATTGTTTTTGTTTTGATTTCGCCTTTCTTTTCTCCTTTCTTGCGAATCAACTGTTCTTTTTAAAATGTTTTTGTACGAATGCGACGATGAATGTTTGTGCATATAATTGGCATTTTCTAGATATTTCTGAAAAAAATAAAAATTGGACCTATTTTCCAAGATGAACTTTTGATACTTATTCCATTTTCAAACAAATATCGAAAGAATCCGATTTATTTCCGCAATATTTCTTTCGTTAACTGGACTAAGATTAATATTTGTTTTTTTAAAAAAATGAGCATTTAGGATTATATCAATAAAAATACGTGTGTGCCGTGAGTCTACTAAAACTGGCTCACCTCAGTAAGCCCGAAAATTGTGAATTGCGTAAATCGAAATGAAATCGTGAATTCATGTAATAAATAAACATTTCTAAAATGTGTGCATGTATTTTCGTCATATCCTCTATGAGTATGTAGGTTTTACTTCCAACTTTCGAGCTTAATTAGCATTAGAAAATGAAACTTTTGTGGTGTGGCGCCCCCTTGTTGTGCGAACCCCTAGGCGGCCTAAATCAGGCCCTGATTTAAGCGACTGGCACTTATCTACATCAACTATTGACTTATCCATCATCCATATCTTTAATATTAATAAGTTCAGGTATTTTCGATAGCACAGGAACGCAAAATCACATAAACGATCAACTCAAAAAGTTGTTCTGATAACAGTGCTAAAACCTACCACGGCAAACAGTTTGGTTCGAGAAAGGTGTGTTCCAACAAAAACGAAATCACAAATCAATTCCCAACGGTCAGTGATCGCGCATGCGCATTACGTCAATCACGGACTAATCCGAAACTGATTCGGAACTGGTGGTTGGAACAAACCTATTACGTCTTTATTGTTTCTACAGTAAAGAGTAAAGGTAGCATTAATATTGTTTGTTTTATCAAGAACACAAGCTAGTAGTTAGCGCGTAGTTAATAAACAACGGAATTAGCAGGAACTACTTCCACAAACAATCAAAATCCTCATCAAATTAAAACAAAAAATAATAAAACAATGTTTTTGTTTATGTAAATTTATAGGGAAAGTTAAAGAAATTTTACAAAACTATAAGAAAATGTCTATAACAAATTATATGGGACAATATTTAGGCTACTTTCGCAAACCATCTGATTTTTTTCAAAATCAGACAAGTACTTTTAAAGACGTGTTTAAAAAAACAAAAAAAAAACTAATACATCAAATGTTTGATTGACAGTTTACTTTAGTTTTCGAAACACCGTTTTCTTTCGATTATTATCGGTTTTTCGCATACATTCCTGACATAAAGAGATACGTTTATCAAACTTTGAGCTGCCATAACGGGTTTATTGTCGATGTAATAAACGCTACTATATAATTTTATCCACGACTTGCATTGTAGGTGGACTTTGCATAGCTTATAATAGGGCGGGAAAGGTTTCCTCTTATAGGAGTGGAAAAAACCGTAATACCAACTTAAAGGTTTTTTTTAAGTATTATGTTGGTAGTAAAGCTAATCAGCTGTTTAGCTGATTTTTCGGGAAGGTTACTTTAGGTTATCATGTTACAAAATCTGTAGAGCATTTTTTGTTTTAGAAAAATTAAAAACAAAACTATTGAATGTGTTTGTTATAAAATTTATATTCTGTATAGAAATTGTTATTTTAATAATTCAAGTAATTAAATATCAGTTAACGGTGTGTGTACATTACGTGAAATACTTCTTTACAACACAATGAATGAATAATGGAGTTAGGAATCATTATTCGCGGGAGGTACTTGTAGTCCTCCGGAAATTAAAGTTGTACACTTAATTCAAATAATAATTTACTTCCAAATTAGCCCAAAGCAAGGTACCAGTGCTGTGATTTATACTCAATTTAAAGCCTGGTGTGAAGTGAAACAAATATATCAACAAGTTTCTGAAAATGCAGTATTCGCTTATGTTACCGAATTGTCTAAAACTAAAAAAATGTTTATGGTCAATATACTCAGTTAAAATCAAGATTGATTTTAAAAGATAACATTGATATCAAGCAATAGGTCTCGCTGGTAGTTTTTCTTAAGCGGAAAAATGAAGGATATAATATAGTCCCAAAAATCAAAAGTATACTCACCATTAAAGAAATTGAACAAATAATTACGGGACCCAAGAACACAAGAAATCAAATATGTATATTAAACATGGAAGCGTTTATAGTGCTCCGGGACGGGGACGTGCCCAGTAAGGGGCACGGACATAGACGGTAGTTTGCCAAGAAGAAAACAAAAAACAAAAACTTAAGTATCTTGCACTTACTACATAATTAACCCCTCTAACAATATTGACTTACATTAAAAGATATTTTACAGAAACTACTACGAGATTTTTTTTTCTGAGATATCAAAAAGGAAAATTTATCATGCAGAATAAACTAAGTTTAATCGGCAGCAAAATCTCTAGTTTTATAGGACTCTCAGAATCTCAAATATACTGGGCATTGCGCATGCGAAGAACTTCCGATAGTCTCCTTGCTGATGCAGGGAGCAAGCACGACAGTTCTAAAACGACATGGAGCATGGAAATCGAGCTCTGTTACGGAGGGATACTTAGAAACGTCGATGAAATAAAGTCAGAGTGACTGAAAAGATTCTAAACAAAAAAAAAATATTAGAAACGACAATGAAAACAATAAAGTACCTTTAATTTTCCGTCAACCTCGGAACCTTTCAGTACAGTTATAGTTATCAGATAAACAATATTACTTAAAAAGTTAATTATTAATAGACTTCTTAATACCTATGCCTATGATATTAAAAATATGACTTGTATTAAAAAGATATTAGATTTTTTTTTTTGGTTTGTTAAAATATAAAGAAACATTTTTGTTTTATATAGGTACTTAGTCAAATTTTAATTTGTAGGTAAAAATGTTATACCTACAATCTTAAAACCTATTAGCCACGGTATGCTAGTTGTAGATAAAATTTAACACGCAACGTGGATCGAAGTATTTCTGCTCCTGCTCTCGGGATTATCTCCCTGGCCTATGCCTCGGGAGCTAATGAAGTTTTCTTAACCTCAAGCAGGAAAACTTAATTCTCTCCCTTGTTGTGTTTAGTAGAAAAGTTGGGCCAGATAAGATATATTTGCCGCATTAAATAAGCAGTGATGATGTGATAAGTTACATTATTTAAAATTAAGGTAAAAATAATTTTGTTCAACCCAAACAATACATATAATAGAGTAAGTAGAAATACCTTTAAACTTAGCTAGTGTTTCAATCTGTCGTAAGTGTGCCTCAAATTTCTTTATATCCTTTAAATTCTTTCATACAATTAACTTAAAAATAAATTATCTTCAATATTAAACTAAATAACATTCAGCAGAGGATTTTACCCGGAAAATAACATACGCGCAATTATTATTAAAAGCTCATCACAATTATAACTTCTAAAAAAGACATCTAATTCTTAAAATTTTATTGTGAAGGTGTTTAAAAAAAACCTAAAACACTTGTTATTTTAGTTCAATGAATTTATATAAAAGAGAGATACATCAACGTTGTAAGACCACGAAACACTGACTACTCCGAATTAGTTTAGAGGCAAATCCCCTCACCCCACTTTTTTACTCTTCATCTTAAGTTTTAACCAAAACAAAACAAACTAGAGGAAGAAACTAGGAGAATTAGAAGCATGGTGTACTAGGAAGCTGAGAGTGTAGATTAAAATGGCCGTTAAAAAAAAACCGGACCGGATGTAAGAGTTAAAAAACAATTAAAATACTAACAACAAAAACAACTCTTTTTAATTCTAAGAATTTACCTTATTCTTTCTCTCTATACATTTTTTAAATCTTTATACTAATTTATAAATTACTATATCTACGATTGATACGACATATAACCATTGTATCTCTGTTTGTAAGAATGTGATTCTTTACGTACTTGTATTCATTGCGCGTTTCGTAATTCCTCTTTTTTTCCGCCCTAGTGCGGTAAAAAAGAAGAATTCTTTGCCTTTAACGCACGATTAGCGAGTTTGTTTACATTTTAAAAAAAACTAATTTGCTGTTTGTTTAATCAAAGTAACTGTTTATATCGAGTTTTTAGTGAAAAACAATGATTGATTTATGTCAATATGACGAAAATGAGGAGAATAATTCGCCTCCCGAAATAATTAATTCTGCACAAAATACAACTAATGAATTAATGTCATCTTTATCAAATGAGAAATACGAACTTACTAACAGGAAGTTTATTATTTTTTTTTCTGTATTTATTATTAAAATCCAACAATCGTAGATAAAGTACGGTATGCAACTCGTGCGAAAACTGCATTTTGCTTTGCTCGTGTGGTTTTACTACCCTCGCTGTTGCTCGGGTGCAAAAACTTCACACTCGCATACAAAATGCTACTTTCCGCACTAGACACGTTAATGTAATATTATGTTATTAAAAACGTCACTTTGGTTTATACAGTAGTGGTATATACAGTAATGTTTTATTAAACAAACGTAAATAAAAATACTACTTAACATTATAGACATTATTTTACAACTCACGTACAGCAAGAGCAAGGCACACAACCGGCTAGTTAATTATGCAGAGAACCTATTACAGTAGTGTCTCGCTAATCCGGGGTTGACGGGACCGCACCCAGTCCGGATTACCGAAAGTCCGGATTAAACGGAATCAGTTTTAAAATGCCTGTAAAACAAGTTTTAGTAGGGTAAAACTATTAAAATCGATGTTTTTATCGAAAAAATTACTTCTATTACTTTCAAAAACATGCATGTATAACGTAGGCCCACTATTTACAACTAAATATTGATTTACGATAAAAAAAAAAAAGATATCACCTTATTGATGTAAATTACAAGATAAAAAGAACTTTTTATATACATATAAAACTTATATGCTACTAACTTATATTACGTATATTTTAAGTAAAAATTGTTATTAAATTAAAAATGTTGGCCAAGGCAACTCAGACTAATTCCCTCATATTATCAAAATATTATTTCAGAAACTTTTTGTTTTTGATTTTCAACAAATTTTATTTTCATCAATATCTCGGAAACTAGATTTTTCCCGGGAAAACAGCTTACATGTTTAAATTCGTATTTAAATTTGCCTATTATTTTAACTTAGTATTTAAACGCCTCCGAATTTGAAATTCATTTCTCGATTTCGCCTTGGGGTATGATTTTTCTGAACATGTGTATATCAAATTTCTTTAAAATAGGCCCAGTAGTTTAGGCCCCACGCTTCTGCACACACGACAGACGTTTTTTAAAAACCATTTTTTTGTGGACTAAGAGGACCTCAAAACGTGTAAATCCATCAAAATCGAATTTCCACGCTATTACAATATATGAAAGAGTAAGACCACAGTAATAAGGGGAAAAAAATAAGTGGTTGACAGTAATTTATATCTTTTAAGTAGTTTTATTTAGAAAATTAACAGATAATAGTTTTATTTTTGCTTCAATTTTAAAAAAGCTTCGACATAGTAATAGATAGAAGTTGCTTTCTGATCCTGATTGATGCTTTTTATTGTTCCTATTTAAATCCTATCACCTTCTTTTGTTAGAATCAGACAGTAATAAATCCCTTCCTTTTCCTAATTCTGAATCCGGCTAATATTATTATAGAAAATTCTCACTAACAAGCCGGCTAAAACAAGGTATATCTACCAATGAACAGATTTTGTCAATGGTATCCTTATTATCTATATAGTAAGCTAAAGCTAAGACCTCTCTAGTGGTTGAAAGCCGGATTTGTACAACAAATTTGTTGTAAGTTGAGAGACTTCTTTCTGCCTCTTTTAGTTTCTCATATTAAATTTAAATGTATGTATATTAGAGTATATACATACATAGAAAAAGTATTAAGTTATAAATTCGAGTTTGATAGATGTACATATACTTTAAAAATGTCTGTCTATAGTCTGTAGTCTGGCAGACGTGTGGAGACTTAACTACTTAGCCAATTGCAATTAAATTTCGCAGAAAGTTCAGAAAAATCACATTCCGAAGCCAAATCAAGAAATACATTTTAAACTCTAAATTTGGAACAGAAATTTAAAAAACATATTTTTTAGTCGATTTAAAAACTATTGAAACCATGCAAGTAGTTTTCCCGGGGGAAACACTTAGTTCGATAAATCTGATTTAGTTGAATGTGAACACGAAATGTAAGATATCACCTGTTGAAAACTTTTTAAATGTTTTTAACAATAAATTAATTAAATGAGATGTTATGAAATTAAAGTCACTATGTGTGGTAAAGTTTTGATTGAGTTCGTCGGACCGAATTTTTTTATTGTTATTTGATTTATTATAAATAAATTTAGCAATTTTGAACAACTAAACAAAGGCATCTTAATTGTTAAAATTGACATGTTCCTTATTTAGTAGTAAGAAAGGTAAATGCTATTCACATCATTATTAAATAATACCTAAAGAACTACCTAAGAAACTACCTAAAGAATTTATTTAAACCCCTGGAGCTACAAAACCATATCATACTATTCCTACTTTATTATTATTATTTTTTTTTTATTTGGTAATTTAAGAAATTCTATTTTATTTTTATTTTGACGTTGTTTATATATAATATTATTTAAATTTGAATATATTTTTGTTAAAGAAGAGAAAAAAAAATTCTTAAAGATTGTATTTCTCCTTTTATTTTTATTTTTTAATTTAAAAACAGACGTTTGCTTCATTTAATTCAAGATTCCCTTTCTTTTATTATAAGGAATTGCTAAAATAATCTACACCCGTTGCTGGGCTAGCCATCATTAAGAGGCGTTGACCCAGTTTAAAAGCAAAGTCCACATTCTTATGTAATATCATCCTTCTTCTAGTTATTACATTTGTTGTGGTATGTAATTTATAGGATCTTAAAATTAATTATTTGATCTTCTTAGTAACCCTTATTTCCACCCTGCTTTTGAAATGTGGTTACTTTCCTGCACCATTAAATACATTTGGAATAGCCCACATCAGGTTCATTATTCACCCTAAAGGGTTGTACGATTAAGCAATTTCGGACAAAATAATTTAACAAAGGGCGAATTATACTAAGTGTCCTTAGTATAGTAGTTGTCCTATCGACGCTAGACAATTAGTCAATAGAAAAACTACCCAAATAGGAAAATATCGGATATATAGAATGATTGGCTGATAACGAATAACGATATTATAAATATACATCAGACTTTCACATGTACATAGTGATAATGAATGTAATTCCAATAATAACTATTTTAATTAATTTATTATTAAACGTATATTCATAAAATGTATCTACAACTAGTTTATTTAATTTTCTATGTCGATTACAGAAGAACCAAATTATTTTGCTTCCGAGCTTACCGAAGGTAACGGAAGCTATGTGATCGTTCTGAAGAACGAAAAATTTTTAGGTTCCGATTTCAAAAATTCCAAGACAGAAATCCTTTTCAAACGTCAAGGATCATTTTTGGTTCCGTGTTTGTCGGTCGGTCTGTCGTTCCATTTTTGCGAACCAAAGTATCTTAAAAACTACACGTCCAATTTTAATGAAATTTTGGTGGTAGGTCAAGAGTATCCATTGTTGGTCCCATATAAGTTTCAACTTTCTACGCTCATTTGTTTCTCTTTCACATGCGCACAACCATACATTAATTTAGACCTATAGCTTCAAAAGTACTTATCTGATTTGTATGAAACTTTTATATTAAATGCAGTGAAAGATGGCTGTAAGGTGCAAGAAAGAATAAAAACTTCATTTTTTCATAGGAAACGTTTCGACCCTTATTAAGGTCATCTTCAATCCTTTATTAACTGTAACAAATAATTTGGATTTCACAAATTAATTCTAATTTATTCAAAAATTCATCAACAATCTATAAAAGTTTCATACAAATCAGATAGGTACTTTTGAAGTTATAGGTGTAAATAAATGTATGTTTGTGCGCATATGGAAGAGAAACAAATGAGTGCAGAATTTTGAACCTTATATAACCTACAATGAGCTAATTATGACCTATCGCATACAAATTTCATTAAAATTGGACGTTTAGTTTTTAAGATATGTTGGTTCGCAAAAATTAAGCGACAGACAAAATAATGCTCTCTGATGTCTGAAACGAATTTCTGTCTTGGAATTTTTGAAATCGGAGACAAAATATTTTTGTTCTTCAGAACGATCACATAGCGTCCGTTACCTTCGGTAAGCTCGGCAGCAAAAACTTAAGAGTGTACAAAAATTAAATGGATAAATAGATACTTAAACTAATTTTTGCTTCCGAGCTTACCGAAGGTAACGGACGCTACGAGATCGTTTTGAAGAACGTAACATTTTTAGGTCTAGGATTTAAAAAATTCCAAGACAGAAATCAGTTTTAGACATAAGGGATCATTTTTGGTTCCGTGTCTGCCTATCGGTCTGTCTGTCACTCTATTTTTGCGAACCAACCTATCTTAAAAACTAAACGTCCAATTTTAATGAAATTTGTATGCGATAGGTCATAATTAGCTCGCATTGTTAGTCCCATATATGTTTCAATCTTCTAAGCTCATTTGTATCTCTTCCACATGTACACAAACATACATTTATTTACACCTATAGCTTCATAAGTACTTATGTGATTTGTATGAAACTTTTATAGTTTATCGAAAGTAGCCCGCAGATAGCCCCAGATTACTTTGAACCGTCTGCGCTCTTTAACTTTTGCTAAATTGATACTTTAATTCATGTACAAAATCAAAACAATTTTGACAGATTAAAAAAACAGGAGAAACAATATTAAATAAATTAGACAATAATGGCTTGTAAAAGCATGAAATCAACAAAGTACGTGATAGGATGCGAGGAAGTTATGTGCCACACCAACGGGCAGTCTACTTTAAATTGAGAACCCATAAAGCTGACCAATAGGTAATGAAGGGAATAATAGAATGGATGCTGGAAAGGGAGAGAACATTTGGACAATTTGTTAGGGAGTTGCAAGAGGAGACACAACGGACCAGAGGATTTGTAGAAGAAATATTTGTATTATAAATAGGACGACCAGGAGGAATTACAGTGACGAGATCTGCAGTGGTGAACAGTGAATCATACTTTACAAACAGATCAAATAGAACAGCACCTCGTGAGCAGTCCATCTCTTCTATAAGGGGTGAAGGGCTAAACGTTCTCACAGATAATATAATAATTTAATAATTATAATAAACTCGCCGAAACTTGTATCATGTATGACACATATTCGGACCATTTTTTTTGTTTTTTCAGGACTAATCTGGTATAATCTGAAATAAAAAATAAAAAACACTCTGTTTCGTGGCTCAGGAATTAATATAAATTGTGTAGTTTATTATCGGAGACAAAAAAACATTTCGTTCTTCAAAACGATCACATAGCTTCCGTTACCTTCGGTAAACTCGGACGCAAAATAAAATATAATAAGAAAAGGGGAAAAGTTAAAATATAGAAGTGAAAATAATTGCTTAATTGATACTTTAATTCAAGTAAAAAATCAAAACAATTTTGACAGATTAAAAAAACCGGGGAAACAATTAAACAAATTAGACAATAATGGTTTGCAAAAGCATAAAATAAAAGAGTGCGTGATAGCATGCGAGGAAGCTATGTGCCACACCAATTGTCAGTCTATTTTATATATATCTCGTTAACTAAAGTTTCCCAAAAAAACTACTTATATAAAGTAAATTCGTATTTAAATTGACAACATTTAAGAACCATTTTTAAGAAATACTTTTTTCACGATCTAGTGTTTGGGCAAATAACACTAAATTTAGATAAAAAATTCATAACTCGATACTTAACGATGAATGAATTTTCTGTATATTATGTAAGTCAAATTTCATCTGATTCGGCCCGGTATCTTAGGACCAAGGCGTTTACACTGACTATAAAACAGATATTTTTGAAAAACTTCATATATATATATATAGTTTATATATATATATATATATATATATATATATATATATATATATATATATATATATATATATATATGTGTGTGTGTGTGTGTATTTGTCTCTCTCAAATAAAATTATAAAAAAATTAAATTATGAACAATACAATAGACGCAATAACAATAAGTTAATAATTAAAATTAATATATTGGGTTTTAATAATCTGTTACAGAGATATTGAAGGAGGATGACTCGGAACCATATTTCGGCGACCCCATCGGTAACACAACAGTAGCCCTCGGCAAAGAGGCAATTCTAGCTTGTACAGTCATCAACTTGGGACACTTCAAGGTAAATACCACTTATTTTTCATTTTTATAAAGTTAAGTTAAAAGTAAAAGGTGCTGACTATTATATTATTTAAATAATTACATAATTTTAAGAATTAGTATTACATTTTATAAGAACAAAACCGCATCCCTTTAAACCGAGTAAATCTTCAAGGAAGAATTCAGAAGCAGAGGACAGAGAAGCTCACAAAAATCAATGATAAAATATCGATAGGATATGACGCTATTAGACATGTTTTTACATGTTTATAGATATTGTTAAACAAAACAGTAAATCTATCAAAATCTAGAAAAAAATCTCTTTATACACAACGTATAAAAGAAAGTAGAAACATCAAATTCCTATAAGGAAAGATAACAATACATTTAATAGTTATAGTTATTGTCAAAGCTAAATTCAACTCGAAGAGTAAACAGTCTATTTATTACTATATTTATTATACTACATTAACATTCCCTATTGAGCATTTTTTTAAAAAGAAACACATTAGATTGAACGACCTTGCGGATTGGACAATATGTTAAGTTTAATAGTTATGTTACTATAGTTGTAAACAAGGCTAGCGAACCTAAAATATCCGCAATGCGAAGAACAGTGAAATAATAGTTTGAACAAGGAATCAATATTGGCAAGAGGTTTAAAGCTCTCTCCCATTGAACTAAAGTCATATCATGAACTGAACATAACTGTTTTTAATACCCCGAAAGGCAAGATCTATACTCTACCGTATGAGCATAAAGTGGAAGATGTGACTGTGTAAAAATAAACGCAGTCACTCGCGATACAAAAGGACATTTCATGTATAAGCTAATGAAAATACTTTAACTAACTCATGCTAATTTATGTGAGTTTCCCCAAGTTAAAATAAACATTTGTACATTTATCAAGTGAAAATATGATTTAGAATGAATTCTGTACGTTTCGAAATCATATCAATAATTAATATGCGTCTTAGTAAGTAAATAAGTTATAAATTATTCAGCTGCCCCTAAATTATTCCTAACCTCATATAGATTATTTATAATCAAAATAAATTACGAATAATCAAAGAAATATTGCAATAAATATAAATGTAGAAAATAAACTCACCACGTTGAGGTTAGATATGATACTAATTAACTTACCCTAAAATTGAAACAACATCATGTTTTCGATACATGGGACTTACTGTGCCTCACCTATGGAGCACAAACATAGGTCTTGAATAATGGGGTCTCATTGAAACTGATGGTGACCACCAAGAGGGTCATAGAGAGAAAAATGATTGGAGTGAAGAAAACCGATAATATCAGGAATTCACTGAGAGACGTTGAAATATAGCGAAAGCGCTGAAATGGACCTTTGTAGGGCATGTGAAAAATCCGAAGAAAGAAGTTGACAGCTAGAGAGAAGAAGAAGTTAGAAGATGGAGGTATGATCTAGTAATAGATAGTAGTAATCGAAGCTGCAGTGGACATGGACTCGAACAGCACAGGACAGAAGCTCCTGGACAAACTGTTAGAGGCTTATGTCCAGAAATAAGCCTTAATTTTTCTACAGAGCTTATTACATTACTAACAAAGTATGTATACTTAAAATTTTATTAATTATATTTATTTAAAAAAAACAAAAAAACATATTTATAAAGCACACTTAAGTAAAATGTAAAGTATGTACGTTTATGATAAATAAATACATTTCATATTAAGAGAAAGTATTTGTACGAAAGTCTAAACTTGAAAGAGTTGAAACATGTTTTCGAAGAAATAATAAGTAAAAGTATAATTTTATAAATTATTGGATAATAATATAAAATGCATTAAATCTGTCTTTAAAATATTTTTATGAAATCAGCTAAAAGGAAATTTTAATATTTTTATTTTATATTAATAGTCAAATTCTTAGTCTTAGCTGATAAGAAATTACCACGGACGTTATATTCTTATTGTAGTTTTACATGGGAAAACACATTTACGTGACTAATATTCTATTCATATTATCCTTATATTAATATTATACGCGCAGGAATAATAAAGGAGTTATTATTAATATTATACACCTCACCTACTAAAATATTAAGAATTGAAAAAAACTGGCTTTACCATTAGGAAAAAAAGAGACGAAATAATAAAATTCGAGACAAGAAAGGGTTTTGTGCCCTTGTAGGATAGCTCTTTCTTTTGCAAACTCAGATTTTTAAGGAAAAAGAGTGTATGAAATAAGAAGGAGCAACCTTCGTAGGATAATATTAAAGAAGGGAAAGTAAGGTTAAAATTAAGTTGATTTTTTATTTGTCGAGAATAGCTCTTTTTTCTGTTTTTCTGATTTGTAGTTTTATTATTTTTTTTTTTAAAAGAAAAGTTTTTTTAGACTTTCGGCATTTTTTTTATGTTAAAAAAGGGGTTAAATGAGAGTGAGAGATATGTTGTGGGGAGAAGGGATTCTGGGTATTTCTTTAGAGAGTAAGGAACCCGATGAGCAATCAGCCGTGTAATGGCAATAGCCTCCTATAAAGGGAAAATCAAGGAAAGAAAGTCCAGTGGTAAAGGGCTCCCAGTTTCCCCCAGTATCATCTCAAAGATGTACCCTATAAGCCCTTAGGAACCACAACAAAAAAGTTTAGACTAGCTGAAAAAATCCATGATTACCTTGTTTTTTAACTGGTTTGGGAAGAGAAAGTTGTTATTATCAAGTTAAAAAATAAGATAAAAGACGATCGTGTCGTTCATAAAGAAACTTAAACCACGAATAAACACAACGATTAAATAACATTATTGTTTTTTTTTTTTTTTTTTTTTTTTTTTTTTTTTTTCTCTCTTCATTATTTTTCATAAAGAACTTTTGGGAGGAAGCAATTTTTTAACATAATAATCTATATAATATATAAAATTGATAAAAAAAATAATTTTGAAAGTATAAAACATCTGCCGTTGCTGTTTTTTTTTTTTTTTTTTAAATATAAGTTAATAATTTATTTTCTTATTAAAGGAATTTTATGAAGATTTTCGTGTTTATATTAACCGACATACATAAACTGTGGAAGTTTCAGCTTTCTAGATAGTCGGAAAGAGGGTTAGAAAAATTGATTACAAAATGTTTACCTCACAAACAAGTGAAGTTAAATAAAAGCGTGTAAAAAGATAACAATATGAAAATAGCCTGCTAATTAGTGTGGCACATAGCTTCCTCACATCCTATCACGTACTTTATTAATTTTATGCTATTACAAATCCATTATTGCCTAATTTATTTAATTTTTTTCCCCATTTATTTAATCTTGACAAAAATGTTATGATTTTTTACATGAATTAAAGTATCAATTTAGCAAAATGTAAATGAGCGCAGACTGTTGAAATTAGTCTGGGTCCATCTGCGGGCTAATTTCGACAAACCATTAAATTTTCATAAAAATCAGATAAGTACTTTTAAAGATGTAGGTATAAGTAAATAAATTTATGTTTGTGCGCATGTGGAAGAAAAAGAAATGGTTGAAACTTATATGGGACCAACTTCAATATATGGGCTACTTATGACCTACCATACAAATTTCATTAAAATTGGACGAGTAGTTAGTTGAGTTTTTAAGATATCGATGGCTAAGAAGTGATGCCTCATAACTACTAAAATGGTTATTTTGAGGTTTTCATTATATTGGCCTTGAGAGTTATGTCAGCAAGTACATGTGAGATCTCGTAAGTGAAAAAAAATTCCTTCACATATAAAATGGGCAGTCGTGTCATCTCGTATCAGATTCGCAAACTATTTGTTATGCGATAGCTTGTAACTATACGATAGACAGGTATAGTGACACCTCGTATGTGTTTCTGTGAAGGTTAGTTGTGATACCTCGTAACGGTAACTGCGCTGCTAATTCGTGAGTGAGACCTCGAAAGTGTAACACTTTATTAAAAAGTGAAATATTATAATTTAACTGTATTTATTTATTATATTAATTTATTTATTATATATTTTCATATATTTAACTGTTATAATTTGACAGTTACCAGTGTTTCAGAAGGGTTACATGTTATACAAATTTATAAAACACGTAACAAACTTAGTTAAAGTAAATATATTTTTTTAAATAGTTTTTGTTCCTCCTGTAAACCTGACATTTTGAAGATACGAGGAATCATTTCTTAGCCATCGATATGTTGGATCGCAAAAATTAAGCGAGAGACAGAACGACAGGCAGAAACGGAACCGCAAATGTATACTAAGTATATTATTTCTTCGATGGAAGTCATTTAGAGTATTAAAAATAATTACTATTCCCCCTAACATAATATTACTTATTTGTCAAGGTAACTTATGGTCTTTATAAGGCTAATTGCAGCTTTGATTTAACAACAATTGGTATTTTTTAACATTAAAGGATAAAAAGATTTCGTTTTTGGTCGCGTACGAAAGCTTTCAAATGTCGTGTGCTGAACGCATTATTTAACAATATTACCCCTTTTTTTTTGAATTAATACAACATTGCTATAAATCGTAAAAAAGCACAAAATCTCTTTGAATATATTCTTAGAACTTTCTTATTCTCATTTTTTTACATGCATTAGAAAAATTGTCTTGTTTACAACATTTTTCGTTATGAGGTTTTACTTTTAATTCTTTTTATACGATTGAAATAAAATACAGATCAGTAAAGATGTTTCGGTTTAAAACATTATTATTAAAATAAATCCTTAACCGACGAAGCATTAAATCTGTTTGAAAAGAAAATGCTAATATAAGGAAAGAAATCTAAAAGGGTACTGGTTTTACGCATCGTTGGTATTATTGGCTAGAAGCTTCTGCTGATAGCTTTAAAGAAACTGAAACGGGCGAAGCTCTATTCTTTCGAAAGCACGCTTATCTATTTTATAATGCTTTGATTAAAATGTATATCATTAAATAATAATATTCTATGGTGCAACAGCCGGTGCAGGGCTTAGGCCAGCTAAAAGGCTTGCAGAACTATACGAGCTTACAGAAGTATATGAACATATGGTAGGCATTCGCAACCGGATAGGCGGCATTTCAGAACTACTACTCATTTATATCGCTATGCTGGGTGAACACCGAGCGGACACCTTGCCGGAGCTGGGAATCGAACCCTTAACCTACGGTTTTCAAAGCACAGATGAGAACAATGAGCTAAGTGGGTAAAATTAAAAAACATAAAAATAAAAAAATAAAAATAAATAAATGGTCCATTCTTTTAATAAATTAAAGCAAATTTAGATCTTAGTCATTACCCTATTTAAAATAAGTAGGTTCGAATATCCTTTTGTTAATAAACATAGTACGACGTTTGTTTATCACTATTAGTATGTATTATGTATGACCATAAGTAAAATATCTCCCGGTATTATTATGCAGCATTAGCTTTAGATGACGACATCCCTCATGTTATTTACAAATCGAAGGACTTAGAAATAATTTGTTAATGTGTGTAAGTTGAAAATTATATATCAGATGTATAGGACAGTCTATGGAGGTCGTTTTAAAGGATTAGAATACATTTTCTGGTCCATGCAAAATAATACATGTTATTTATCAAAGCAGCTTTCAGCCTTTATATGAACCTTATAGTTAGATCTGACCAAAAACCACTTACGTGGTAAAAAAACACCCCGCCAAGTCTGTGGTCCAAAAAAGTTGTGAAATCAACTTTCTGTCCCGCCAAGTGATGTTGGCACTTGCTCCTGACCCAACACTGTCAACTTAGATATTTATCAGCTTATTCTCCTTGGCGGTGTGCCTGCAGTACTACTCAAAGTTAAGTAGTAGTTGCATGGGGTCATTCCTTGAAAGCTTAATCAGAATATTACTTATTTCTATTTTATTTGCTTTTTGATAATGGGAAAGATTTACAGCGATGATCATTGTGGCATCGAGAAGAGCCTTCATCAACTCTGTTAAAAGGCTTTCCTCACACCGCCAAGGAGAATAAGCTGATAAATATCTAAGTTGACAGTGTTGGGTCAGGGGCAAGTGCCAACATCACTTGGCGGGACAGAAAGTTGATTTCACAACTTTTTTGGACCACAGACTTGGCGGGGTGTTTTTTTACCACGTAAGTGGTTTTTGGTCAGATTTCATGACTTTTTGTACGGTCCCTAAGGAAGGATTCTCTAAACTGTTTATTCCCCCACATTAGAGTCAAATAAAAGTGAAGGAGCTGGACAAGGTCTATGGAGATTGGAGAACTACGAGACCTATGACATTGAAAGAACTTAACATTCTAATAGTAGGAGCATATAAAGATTTTTAGCAGCATTTGGCCACCTAGATACACTAACATTGCTATCATTTGCGCATATCCAGCTGGATCCTGACCTTATATAAGTAACGAAGTGACCCCTAATATTGTCTTAATTATACCTACCTTAATTATAAAGTATATATGTTAAAAGTAACTAACGGTATAATTACAATAATATATTATTATTATATATATTTTTATATTTATTGTTATGATTATTATATATATATATATATATATATATATATATATATATATATATATATATATATATATATGTAATTATGAGAGAGTTAGTGAGGTTACTTTAATGGTTGCTAACTTAAAATTTAATATATATGTAATGATATATATATTATATTATTTTTTATATGTAATAATATAATATAGGCTCACTACTTCGCATGACGCTTACTTGGTTTCTTCCCTTTTTAGACTGTTTCCTAGCTTGATTCTCCCTCCACATTCAGCGTAGGAATGGAATAAGTTGATTGGTTGTAGGGGGGGGGGGGGGATTTGGGGGGGGGGTGTTTTAGGGGGAGGGAATGCACTAGGGCTCTAGACGAATCCAAATAGCCCTCATTTATTAAAATCGGTTCAGTAGTTTAGGCTGTAGGTGCGTCAACGTTAAAGTGACTGTTCGCTAGCTTGGTTTCTCGCTCCGCGTTCAGCGTAGGGATGAGTTATCTCAATTTTTTTGATCAAGGAATGCACTAGGGCCCTAGACGAATCCAAAAAGCCCTCATTCATTAAAATCGGTCCAGTAGTTTAGGCTGTAGGTGCGTCAACGTAAAATGAAGGAAGAATAAGAATAAGAATAAGAATAAGAATAAGAATAAGAAGTCATCAAAACTACCATTTTAAAACCTATTTTTCTCTTCTTCTACTTGACCGATTTCGACATTTTTTTTTAAATTTTCATCTACAGGACACGGCCTACAAAGATATTCAAAAATTATATAGGTAGCTTGTACGTATTCCACGCTGCAGACCCTCAAAAACCCTAGTTTGTCACCTACAGTATATATACACTGGCAGCTTTTGTGAAATTTTGACTTTTTGACTTGGCGGGGCGGAACGCTGCCGTGTTCCTAAATAGAAATATTTAACGTCATATGAGTTTTACAATCACCTGCGGTTCTTAATGGACACTCGGAGGTATTGAAAAATAGTGAAAGGTTCTCCTGTGAGATCTGGGCTTTTTTGTACTTTTAACAATTATATAAGCAATAATCCCGGCACAGGAGTGTATTTTTCACTGTCTGTTTCCCGTAGTTAATAATAATTATAATTTGATTTAAAGCAATAAGTATTTTTATGAGATGCCTAAGTAGAAAAACGGCAACAAATGTTAGCTCTTATCTAACTATTGAATAGTATTAATTGTTTTGAAAAAGCTTTTATGTGACCATACAACTGATGCATGGTATTTATTGATGAGATTACTTTTATCTAGGTATCATGAAAATAATGCTTCGATAAAACACAGAACGTTCGATCGAAGTTATGAAGTAACTGACTAATAGAACGCCTCACGTCCGCGGGCCGGATCAAAACATGTCACATTGGCTGGATCCGGCCCAAGAGTCGGGGTTGCCTACATGTGTTCTATGGATATAAGGCCGCCTTTTATTTTATCTCTCCTTGTTTAATTCTAACATTAAGCAAGGTAACATATGAAGCAGGGCAAACCAGCGGCGTAGCAGGCGAGCCGTCAGTTCCTAAAGACAAGGGGCTTTTAACCCGTTGAAACAGGGCACTTAGATCTTGGCCAAAAAACCTACTGGCCGCTGCTCGGACACGAAGTTGCCGCTACAGTAGTAAATCCGGACAGAAGTAGAACGTGAAGTGAATACCAGCTTTAAATGTTGCGTTTTTAACGTTTGAATACCATTTTCTTCATTTTCCAAATTTTATTTTTCTTCAAAAACCAAAACTTTTAGCCACGTGTTAAATTAGGTATGACAATGACAACTACCTTAAATACTACAATTATTGTTTTTTACTTGAGAGTTGCTTATAAATCTTAGTTCATGGAATAAGAATGAATGATTGCTTCATCATGATCATGGGTGACCATTCCTCTCAGAAATTTGAAACACAAATATTGCTTCAATTGTGGCTGCCGCCCCACATCATATTAAACTCGTCTTAGAACTATTTATTTCCATTCTTCTGGCTCCAAGATTTTCAGTTTTACCATCTTATAACGAAAATACTGATGTTCTCTCTCGAACTATTTCAGGTATCAGAATCAATTCAAAACGACGTCCCATTGTTCTTTTGTAATATGTGTTGTTTTAACCATTTAGCTCAAATTGTTTCGTCAATAATAAACTCTGTTACAAAAATAACTTTACTTGTTTAAACAAAAAGAAAAACAATCTTTACTTTTTTTTATGGAAGTGAAAGAATTCGTTCTACAACTAGTTACACTGATGCTACTGTTTTTTCTCAGAGCTACATGGATCTAATATTTCAAATGTAACTCTCTCAGCTTGAAAATCCTCGGCATCTTCTGTTTGGTAATCCAAGCATTTCCACTGAAATACGATGCCATTTCTAAATCCCCACCTCCTTTTTGCTCTTAGAACTTTCTAATTTCATTTCAACTTTTATTCCAGCTCTTTCCGAGAAACTTTTTAATTCCCTTCTCTTCTATTTCTTTTTCCATATACTTGAATTGAAAAACTATTACAGGATGGTATGGTACACTTATTGAAATGATTATTTTCCTTTTTTCTCTCTCTTTTTTTACCTAAACATCTTTTAAATTAATGTCTGTTTTGAAATAATTTATTTTATCCTCGTACATAAAATAAAGACGAATGGAAATAAGGAAATTTTTAAAATGTCAGAATGAGAATTGAAATAGATTTGGCACATCTCTTGTTTTTTTTATTTTCTAGATTGAGGAAATATGTTGTTCACTTTATCAGAAATCTCTGAAGTTGCCTCAAGGTGTTCTTAAATTTATAGAGCTGATAAAGTTTGAAAACTTGGAAAAAGCCATTTTAACTTGTCAGTTATTGACTCCGGCAACCGAGCTGGAGATATTTTATTGTTTTATATTAAGTAGTTTGTTGACAGTATATTCATCAATTGTGCAAGCGGATATTTTTTATTTCACATCCTGTTTTTATAATAAATCCGCTTATATTTAAAAGACATTTATTTATTAAAATACGTTATTTTATCCTTTCCAATTTTTTATATTGTAAAAATAAATCTTGTATAATACAAAACTTATTACACCAAATAGACTAGCTCGACTTATTAGACTAGATTTTTACCAAATCCACGTAATATTTACTTTAAAAAGGTTAATTACAATGAAACAAAAAGTATGACAATTAGGGTGGCACACAGCTACGATGCGTTCAATCACTGGACGAATGGACGCATAAGTATAATATAAAATAGAATGAGATAGATTTGAAAATTTTAATGTCATTACAAAATAAGGTTATGCATATGCGTGATTGGAAGCAATATGTATAAAAGGAACAGTCTGTTGACTGCCTTTGGCATACCTCCAAAATTTCATAAAAACGGACAACTAGTATTTAAAGTATGGGCCTTAGAAAAAATGATGACCGACAGAGAAACCGATAGTCAGAAAAGAGACAGAATGTTGCTTGATGTCTAAAACGCGTTTTGGTTCAGGCCATTTTGAAGAAATTTACACAAGAGTAGGTATGTATAAGGGACCTAATATTTTCCTTTAGAACGAATTTGTTTTAATAGACGTTGATTTCAAAATATATTTTGTTGGTTTTGCATTAAGAAAAGTTCTAACACACTTTAATTTGAAGTTAAAGTTAACTTGTAACTGATCGAATCTAAGTTGTTTTATAAGAAATAGATAAGATAAAATTACTTTTGAGAATTACCTTGATAAAGCTAGGTATTTATTCGTGAAAATACGTATGTCTCTCCAATGTATTTAACGCGGCAAACAAGTTTTCCATGACAAATTAAATATTGATTCGTAACTCGTTGTTTAATAAGGAAAATGTTAATTATAAATTTATCCTTGTTGCTTTTCAGGGTCGTTAAACTTTTAAGAGTTAAACGATGTATAAATTAAACAGCACTCTCTATATCTGTTTTATCTACATGCTAATACGTTTTTGTCCCTGTTAAATTAAGATAAAACAAATAGTTTTCCTTTTCGTTCAATTTTCTCGTTATATATATCTGAGTAAAATTATTTATGCTTAAAATTATGAAAATAAATAAACGTGGCAAAAACTTATGTGCATAAGAAAATTTTTCTTTCTCTATTTTTATAATAAAAACTTTTTATTGCGAATCATCATTATTTAGTTGTTTTTTTTTAACTAAAACAAAAACTTCACACGAATGACTGAATTTGATTATTTTCACTTCTATATTTTAACTTTTCCCCTTTTCTTATTATATTTTATTTTGCGTCCGAGTTTACCGAAGGTAACGGAAGCTATGTGATCGTTTTGAAGAACGAAATGTTTTTTTGTCTCCGATAATAAACTACACAATTTATATTAATTCCTGAGCCACGAAACAGAGTGTTTTTTATTTTTTATTTCAGATTATACCAGATTAGTCCTGAAAAAACAAAAAAAATGGTCCGAATATGTGTCATACATGATACAAGTTTCGGCGAGTTTATTATAATTATTAAATTATTATATTATCTGTGAGAACGTTTAGCCCTTCACCCCTTATAGAAGAGATGGACTGCTCACGAGGTGCTGTTCTATTTGATCTGTTTGTAAAGTATGATTCACTGTTCACCACTGCAGATCTCGTCACTGTAATTCCTCCTGGTCGTCCTATTTATAATACAAATATTTCTTCTACAAATCCTCTGGTCCGTTGTGTCTCCTCTTGCAACTCCCTAACAAATTGTCCAAATGTTCTCTCCCTTTCCAGCATCCATTCTATTATTCCCTTCATTACCTATTGGTCAGCTTTATGGGTTCTCAATTTAAAGTAGACTGCCCGTTGGTGTGGCACATAACTTCCTCGCATCCTATCACGTACTTTGTTGATTTCATGCTTTTACAAGCCATTATTGTCTAATTTATTTAATATTGTTTCTCCTGTTTTTTTAATCTGTCAAAATTGTTTTGATTTTGTACATGAATTAAAGTATCAATTTAGCAAAAGTTAAAGAGCGCAGACGGTTCAAATTAATCTGGGGCTATCTGCGGATTACTTTCGATAAACTATAAAAGTTTCATACAAATCAGATAAGTACTTATGAAGTTATAGGGACTAACAATGGGCTAATCATGATCTACCATCCAAATTTAATTAAAATCGGACGCGTAGTTTTTAAGATATGATGGTTCGCAAAAATAGAGCGACAGACACGGAACCAAATACTCTGCCAATTAGTGTGGCACAAAGCTTCCTCGCGCTCTAGTACGCAAAGAAAATATCAGTTTAAGAAATAAAAATATCACTATAAAAATAATCAAAAAGTTGGAACGGCGCGGCACTGTAGTAAATATTTAATAGCGTTGGTTCTAACCAACATTTTTGGAGAAACAAAGCCCAAACATGCGCCAAAAGTTAGCGCACATATTATAAATTTAATAAACAAATAATACAGCAACCAAATTGTAGAAACCGCTATATAAACAGTTTTTGTTTTTCAATTTTACCCCTCTCAAAAACTTTTTTCCTTGGGGCAATGACAATAATAAGTATAATTAAATTTCTTACTAGTTGATAACAATAAATAAATAAAATAAAGGGAAAACAGTCTCAACAAAAACCCTTTGGCATTCTAGATTATTAAAGTTCATGGTAACATTGAATAAATAAATTGTAAACATCTAGTTAAAATTTCATATAAATCAGATTATTCCTTTTAAAGATATATCCTGTAAATAAATGTATGTTTGTGAGCATGTGGAAGATAAACAAATAAGCGCAGAAGGTTGAAAATTATATGGGACCAACAATGGGCTAATTATAACCTACCACCCAAATTTCATTAAAATTGGACCTGTAGTTTTGAAGATATGTTGGTTCGCAAAAATCGAACGACATACAGACACGGAACCAAAAATGATCCCTGATGTCTGAAACGGATTTCTGTCTTGGAATTTTTGAAATCGGAGAAATAAAATATTTTCGTTCTTCAGAACGATCACATAGCTTCCGTTACCTTCGGTAAGCTCGGAAGCAAAAATTAGTTTAAGTATCTATTTATCCATTTAATTTTTGTACACTCTTAAGTTTTTGCTGCCGAGCTTACCGAAGGTAACGAACGCTATGTGATCGTTCTGAAGAACAAAATTATTTTGTCTCCGATTTCAAAAATTCCAAGACAGAAATCCGTTTCAGACGAGCAGGGAGCATTATTTTGTCTGTCGCTCAATTTTTGCGAACCAACATATCTTAAAAACTAAACGTCCAATTTTAATGAAATTTGTATGCGATAGGTCATACTCAGCTCATTGTTGGTTATATAAGTTATATAAGGTTCAAAATTCTGCACTTATTTGTTTCTCTTCCATATGCGCACAAACATACATTTATTTACACCTATAACTTCAAAAGTACCTATCTGATTTGTATGAAACTTTTATAGATTGACGAAAGTGATACGCAGATAGCCCTAGACTAATTTGAACCGTCTGCACTTCTCTAACTTTTGCTAAATTGGTACATTAATTCATGTAAAAAATCATAACAATTTTGACAGATTAAAAAAAAGGGGAAACAATTAAACAAATTAGGCAATAATGGCTTGTAAAAGCATAAAATCAATAAAGTACGTGATAGGATGCGAGGAAGCTATGTGCCTCACCAATTAGCAGTCTATTTTTATTGTTATTATTTAAATTATTGCAATTTTTATTGGAATACTTATGTTTATAAATAAATAATTATTATTATTATTGTAATTAGGTTTTTTTTTGGTTCCTTCAATTTTTACAACTGTGATATTTAAATTTTATAACCTAGTCAATATTGTAGGCCTCAAAATATGTTTTATTTTTGTTAATTTATATATATTATTTTAAAAAAAAATTATTTTCTTCGTTATTTGAAAATTGTTCTTATTCTTTTTCTTTATTTTTTTTCCTATTCTTGCGGGTGTACCGCAAGGAAGTATTCTTGGTCCTTTATTATACTCCTTTTATACATCCGATATCCCTCAACTTCCGACTACCCAATTAGCTACCTTCGCTGATGATAAGTGTATATTCTCCATATCCTCTGATCCCAATACAGCATCCACCAACATCCAAAACCACCTTAATCTCCTTGAACCTTGGTTAAGGAAATGGAGAATAAAAATTAATGAGCAGAAAAGTGTCCATGTCACTTTTACTCTCAGACATTCAACTTGTCCTCCAGTCATCCTCAACCAAGGAGTCATCCCTCAATCCTCTTCCGTAAGATACCTAGGTCTCCATCTTGACCGACGATTGACTTGGGCTCTGCACACCAAAACTAAACGTACGGACACTAACAGACGGTACAAACTCTTACTGCGACTCCTCGACCAAAGATCCCACCTATCCCTTTCTAATAAACTCCTTATCTACAATTCAATACTCAAACCTATTTGGACCTATGGAATTGAGCTATGGGGTTGCACCAAACGCTCCAATTCTTATAGGATCCAATCCCTTCAGTCTAAGATCCTTCGAAAAATCACTAACTCTCCCGCATACGTTTCCAATCTCACAATCCACAACGACCTCAAAGTTCCTTATGTACAAGACCTCGCTTCTTCCCGCTACATAAAATTCCATGAAAACCTAAACCATCATCCTAATCCTTTAGTTGAATCCATGGCTTCCATCCATATCCCCGACCGCCCTCCCCGTCGGCTGAAGAGGTGTTGGCCAAGAGATTTATTGCAATAATAAAATAATGTACAATACCTGTTAGGAGTGCTGCCACTGGGTAGCCTCTCCTCTCACGACACAACACGCTAATTAATCTTTGTAATAGCTATGTTACTAATAGCAATCTTTTGCAAGTAACTTAAAATAAAAAATTAAAAAAAAAAAAAAAAAAAAAAATTCTTTTTCTTCTGCTTGCACTATCGATGAGTGCCCCATCCCTGTCTTGCTTACGTGAGCTGTTTAGGAGACTGATTATATAATTGTAAATTATTACTTATACAGCCTACGAATAAATAAATAAAAAAAAATGCGGTCTACTCAGTCAACGCCCTCCAGCAACACATGCACAAGATAAAAAGCTCTCGTAATTATACCCCCATTTTATTTATAAATAAATGCACAAAGTAGAAATAAGTCACTTACATGAATTAAGGTTATTTAAATATTAACAAGAAACAAGCGCAGAAAATAAATAATAAAAATATTGTGGATAAGAGGTTAGCATCCTACATTTCAAAAAATCTGTCCGAGACAGCTCAGACAAACTTTCTCATATAGGTGTTTATAATTACTTAGCCCAGTGTTTTCCATTTATTAGTTTTCGTATAGTTAAAGTTAAATATTATTGAACATTTTATTATACAAATAACAATTTATCATAAAAAGAACTTCTCCTCGGCGGGGAATCGAATCTGGCCTATCTCCGTCCGCGTTTAGGGACCTAAAAACGGAATTTCGCGCCATCACAATACTTTCTCTTAATATGGGAAAGTAAAAATAGTTTGAAATATAAAACTGCTGAGTGTTATAAATTATAGCTTCTTCCAGTCTTTTTCGATATTTTTTTCGTATTTTCGAAGTTCTCTTTTAAAAACACAGTAGATATAGATAAGAAATATAGGGTAAGAAATTCAATTAAGTATAATATGGAAAGTAATAAATATATTATTCGCGTGAATTTAAATTTTAAAACATTATACAAAAATCGTACACGCAATATTAAAATACCACGCACGTTGGGTTGGGGTCTGTTGGGTTGACTTTAACATCTGTTGCTCTGCAGGTTAGGTTGGAAATATACTTAAGAGCCTAAATATCCGAACATTCAAATCTTACCTACAACGCTCTCTTCGAATGATTCCTTGAACTAACGTTTAAATTTAATGGGCTTGAAAAATCTTACATAAAAAAATCTAGTTGGATTGGTGAAAGATGTTGACACTTAACATAAAGTGTTAGATGTTAACAAACGACAAATGTCGATTTCTGATTAGTTAGCTGAACATTTCGCCATTAATTGTTCTTTATTCTTGTTGAGTCTGTTGTTCGCTCTACGAGAGTTCCAAAAGGGTCTTTGTCTTTCCTTCAGACTTACTTAAGTCTTGAAGGGTTATGCAAATTTCCCTCAGAGGAGAGAAACTTTACCGACGTCTAACCGTTCCTAAAGACCCAACGGAGACCATTAAGGAACAAGGAGAGGGGGGAGCTAATGATGCGGCCCTGGGGAACCGGCCCCCAATCACTCCTACACAGCGTAGTTTTTGTACCTCCGTTGTAAAGCAATCCAGTTTCTACCCGGTCTAATAACCGAGCTGGAGTTATTATCAGCCCTGGTGTCCTTGGTTTTACGTAGTACAGTAAGGACTTAACACTCGCTCGTAAAGCTGCCCGTAAAGGGAGAAGATAATTAATTTTTCATTAGTTTTCTCTGCACTGGTTACACTCGGTTCGGGAACCGTAACGGGGCAAAATAAAGGCGAAGGAATCCAGGGCCGAAGCAGACCGCACCCCGGGGAGAGGCAGCAGCCTCCAGCCCTAGACCTTCATGAATATTTCAAACTCTTCTCCCCCTCCTCTTTGGGTATCCCTTTAACTTAACAAATATTTAGTTTCCTCTTAGTCTGAACCCGAGGCCGAGGATTTAACTCGACGGAACAAATCTTCTTCGCTGGCGAATCTAAACGGTTATCTCTAAATATATAAATAACAGTGGGCAGGAGGATCTAACAGGATGTATTTGTACAAAATACGACAGCTAGAATCCCTTCTGGCTTGTTGACTGGGCAAATCCTAACCAAGCCAAGTTCCCACTTGACCGAATCAAATATTTGGCTACGTTAGTTTAAATGTATCGAGATATGTTTGCTATTTGAATTATGTAAACGATTGAAAAGGACTTCTCAATAAATAGTTTGGTCAAAGGGCCTTGGAAAATGCAAACTAGTGACTGAACCGATATTTTAGGAGTTAACTAAAACTAAGTGATAAAAGAGGAAGGCGTGTCAGAAGGAGGATTCAGTTACAGTACTTAGTTTTCCTTGGGAAGTTTATATTAAGAAAATACATGACTATTTAACAATTTGTATTTCGAGTTGTTAGCTTTGACTCCTTAAGTTTAAGGCCTCGGGCTCATAACTTCTGAAATTGCTACTTTAATATTCAATTTATTATTTATTTCCTTAATAAAAAAAAGAACTCTACATCACTTCACAAGTTTCATTATTTTAGGATTTTTTTTTTTTTTACTGGAACCAATATTTAATTTTACAATTTTAAAATTGTAATTAATGAAGTTACCTTCATAAGACGCTTCTACTAGACTAAAAGTATTATTTCTTTAAAAAGTGTAATCTTGTAATGTTAATGAAACGATTGAGCCAATGCAGTTATTTAAGACAAATCTAACAATATTTCTTAGGGGCCTTTCACACCGAAGTAGCAAGACATCTTGAACACCGGACTGTATAACTGAACGAGAGCTTTCACACCGAAGTAGCAAGTGCGACTCGAGAACCAGCCGGCTGGTGTTTTATTAGCGTGCGCCCTTATAATTATTTACATGCCGCCCTACATACATTTCTACATACATTTTCTAGTTTTGGCCATGTGCCCTACATACGCGGAGAGTCGGATGATTGATAATTCATAATTTTAACCCAAATGCACTGAAAAAACTGAGGAGTTCAAATAAAAGATATAAGAAGATGCAAGTAGCTCGTGCCACTTCGGTGTGAACGCTCGTGTCATAAGGATGCAAGACGCACATGCCACTTGCGACCAGGACGCAGAGTGCATCTTTGGTGTGAAAGGCCCCTTAGGTTCCGATATCTTAGACAAAATAATAATTATTAAATAGTACCTATTCAAAATATGTGAACAGAAAAAATAAAATATTATTAAAAAATAGTCTGCTAATTAGAGTGGGACATAGCTTATATCGTGTACTTTAATGATTTTATGCTTTTACAACCTATTTCTGCCCCCCCCCCCCATGATAATCTGACAAAACAAATTGATTTTTAAACGAATTAAAGTATCAGTATAGTCACTTCAAAAGAGCGCAGACGGTTGAATTAATATGTGGTTATCTGCGGGCTATTTTCGACTTTTCGACAAACCATCCAAATTACATAAAGATCAGATGAGTACTTTTGAAGATATAGGAATAAATAAATGAATGTTTGTGCGCATGTAGAAGAGAAATAGATAATCGCAGAAGGTTGCAACTTATTTGGGACTAACAATGAGCTAATTATGACCCTATACCAGATATGTTGCCTCACAAAACTTTAACGACAGACAGACACGGAACCAAAAATGTTCTAATGTCTAAAACGGATTTCTCCCTTAGAATATTATAATCGGACACATAAAAATTATTATTTGTCACAACGATCACATGGCTTCCGTTACCTTTAGTTAACTCGGAAGCAATAGATAAATCGAAACGGATAAATAAATAAAAATACAAGTCGACAATACTATGAATATTCTGAAATTAGAATAATACTAGCTGGTTTCGTCCCCAGCTAGGGTTGGCAGGTGCCTAATATAAATACTTGGTACTTAGAATACTCCTGGTATTTATAGGGACTGGGGACATGTATCTAGATAATGTTATAGGCCGTGGTTGTTCAATAGGCCAGATGAAATTGTAGGGGAGGTGTTGGTGTAGGAGATGGTAGTTGTATCCAGGTGATGTAGGCCAGGTGATGTTGTAGGGTGTGGGAAGTTGTAGGTGTGAGGGTACTTGTAGGTAATTGTACTTATAGGACTCGTTTAAAATTTTTATAAAAATTTTACTACGATCTTAAATAATCATGCAAGAGGTAATTTTCATCAAGGTAGAAACCAAAATTTAGTTAATTAATATAAACACCTATAGATAATGATTTCTTTTTCTACAAACCCACATCGAGTGAAACATCAAATTAAAGCTCTCAAAGAGGACAATGCGTGTATATACATTAATATATATGTAGGATTTTTTTAAGACCCGCGAAAAAGATTGTAATTGACATTGAAACGTTAAATGAAGAAGTAAACATTTCGTTTGATAGATAAGTATACTTAATAGTACATTACGTGTCGAGTGCGGAAAGTAGCATTTTGCATGCGAGTGCGGAGTTTGCACCCGAGCGACAGCGAGGGTAGTAAAACCACACGAGCAATGCAAAATGCCGTTTTCGCACGAGTTGCGTACCGTACTTTATCTACGATTGTTAGATTAAAATAATAAATACGGAAAAAAATAAACTTGCTGAATGTAAGTTCGTATCTCTCTCTTGATAAAGATGGCATTAATTCTTGAGTTGTATTTTTTGCCGAATTAATTATTCTGGAGAAGTATTATTCTCCACATTTTCGTCAAAGTCACTTGATTCACTCATTGTTTTCACTAAATACTCGATATAAACAGTTACTTTAATAAAAGAACAACAAATTAGTTTTGTTAAATGCAAACAAACTCCCTAATCGTGCGTAAAGCTGAAGAATTCCTCTTCTTTACCGCACTAGGGTGGTAAAGAAGAGGAATTATTCAGAACTATGAGACGCGCATGCGCAATGAATACGAATACGTAAAGAATCACTTTCTACGCATCTAAACAGAGATACAGTGTGTATATTTCGTATCAATCGTAGATAAAAATATTTACGTAGAGAAATAATATATTACTACTCACATTATCGTGGACAGATAAAATTGTTTAGAAAAACTCACCTGCAAAAAAAGAAAACAAACATTACACATACTTCATTAACTTATTTTTGCGGCAAAAATATGATAATAAAATACAGACACCATAAGTATGGAGAGCTTAATTTGTTGTTGCAATCTGAAATATTAATGTATTGTATTTCTTAAGGTAGCAATAGGTAAAAGGTTTATATGGGTTAAAAAAAATATCCTAGTATTTAATTTTAAATTAAAATGGCAATTATGTTCAGTTCAACCATCAGTAGTTAAAGTACAGCACAATAGTTTATTAAAAGACTGGGGATCAAACGCTTTACACATCCACTTGATGTGGCTATCAGTGTAAAAAATAACTCACCACTCCAGGATTTGAAATTACTAGATGTGTCAAAATTAGACCTTATTTTCAGGAGTTTTACAAGTTCGCTTAAAAAACACTCTTATAATAATATAATTTTGTACAAACTAAATGAGCAAACCTTTAACTAAATATATAATCGCATTTCAAATAAAATTCACCTAAGTATCTAATTAAGCAACTAATGAGAATTCCTCATGCAAATTCCTAGTAACCAGAGATATGCTTAATTATATGCGTCATAACTCTCACACACACAACAAGTATTATAACACTAAGCAAATATTTAGTTTACCTTTTAAAAATAAACTGTTATAAAGCAGAATAATTTGAAAAAAAAAAAAAAAAAAAAAAAAAAAAAAAAAAAAAAAATACTTGGAGCACGTTCTTTTCTTCTCGTAATTATTCTTATCTATATTAGTTGAGGATTTGATAATTCATTATAATAATTTCCACTCTCTTTTTAGGGTCCGAAGGCAAAACCGAAGACTGATAAATTTCTGCGCATGTCTCTCGGAGTTATTTCATTTGGTTTGGAGGAATAGAAATATTAGATAAATATGTTTGTTTCCCTTTATAATAATAAACGGTTCAGCTTGTTAACGAACTTGTATGATTTTTTTAATTGCCAACGATTGTGGGTACTGAAAGTACACGGCAACTCTAATTTCCTTTATATCCAGCAGTTTGATATAGAATGGAATTAGCAGCCACTTTGAACATAGATTGGAACACGTTCAACTCCCTCTCACTATCTTGCTATTTATTAATATATACAGGGTGACTGGCGATATACGTGAAAAAATGAAGTAGGTTACGTTTCAGGGGCTACAAAAAACACTATATAAACCATGGTTCAAATCTTATCCGTTTTCTCGCAAAACAAAATGTTATGATTTTTTTAGATCGCATACCTTTGCTCATGAAAACGCTTATTACTCCAAAAGTATAAAAGCTAAAACAAAATGTTAGGTATCATTGTAAAGCTGACAAAATTTCCTACAAAATAAGTGTAATTTTTCATGCACTCAAATTACATGACAAAAAATGAATACAAATTTTATTATGAAGCCTTATGAATGGGTAATAATATTAATATTGATCGAAACTTTAGTAAATAAGGAAGTTTTTCTTGAAGTCCGAAAAATTTAAGCTCGCGGTTTTTACCAAGTTATGGAACCGCAAAAAAACTGAATTTTTAATTTTTTTCTGAAACATAAAATGCACATACATTTTTTTTCATGTAATTTAAGTGCATGAAAATTAAAAGTATACTTATCTTGTAGGAAATGTTGTCAGTTTTACCAAAGATTTTGTTCTAGCTTTTATACTTTTGAAGCAATAAACGTTTTTATGAGCAAAGGTATGCGATCTCAAAAAATCATAAAATTTGACCTTAAGGACCCATAAAATGGACCCCATAGCGGGGGTAGGTTGTTACAATTTAAGATATCTCAGACGAGAGAAGTGAATATTAAGAGCCGAAAAAAATAATTGAGGTTAGCCAAGATTGGTTTTAAAGAACTAATGTTAAATTACTATCATAAAACTTATGGCATGGCCAAATAAAAATAAATAAAAAAAAGTGTAACAACCAGCCCTGGTCTCCCTATATATACTATCAATATATTTAATTATAAATTAACTATTCAAATATATAATTTTATGATTTGTTTAAAAAATAAAACTTAAAAAAAATATATATATATATAAATGAAATGAAGAAGGTATAATGAACTTTTAAGAATTTTAAATTAGTTCCATTTGAAGAAAATTTAAATTAGGAGTGTTTGGACTCCGAACTGAAATCTAGGCTTAAATAAAAAAATATTTTAGCGACAGTAATAAAACCCAGATAAGATTATTTATAATTGTAGCAACAACAATCAGACGAAATATTTTATATTATAATTTTACCCTAAAATTTTAAGTGATTCAGTTATTCTTGTTATAAACTCTGTAGAATACCTATAAAATACTGAATAGAAAGTTTATTTTAAGATGAAAGTATCGAATTGAGAGTAATCTTCATTAATTAAGACACTGCATGAGCAACCTAATTGAGTTATTGGCCGCTTTAATTTGGATTATCAATAGAGTGGTTTTTAATTTAACTAATAGTGCTTAACTAACCGAGAAACTACGTACAAATAAAATATTTAATAAAATAAATTTAAAAAAAAAAATTAATAAAACTAAAATTAGTCCAGGAGCCAGGTCGAAAAAACCAGGTCGAGCTGGAAAGTATTTTGAACTTAATGAAATTTTTACAGGTAACTCAGAGGTCCTCTGGGATGCCAATGCTGAGTTTTCGACCTCGTGGCCCTTGTGCTAACTTGGGGAGGGGGGAAAACCCCAATTTTTCCGCCAATTTTTTGGTTTTTCGCCTCTAGCTCGAAAACTACGCGTCAAACGAAAAAACTTTACCATTACAAAGTTAAAGAGCATCAAATTTGCTATAAAAATCACTGGTCATGCGACTAATTTTACCCATTAGGTACTGAGATACATAATTTTGAAAAAATGCCAAATTTTAAAAAAGGTGGATTTTAGCGGAAAAAAGCGTGTTTTTAGGCTTATAAAATAGTTTTATCATCATAAATTGAGTATTCAACATTTCTATGTATACCATAATAATATGTAACCCCCTCCCCCCCCCAGAACCAAATTTCGTTTGGATTAGTTGAATAATGATTGTTTTATACTTTGGAACACAATTTAAAAATATTTCAACCCTTAAACATCAACCCTTGTTAGACCTTAATGTACAAAAAATATGCATCCTTAAATAAATGATTAATTTATCATATCGACTTAATTTAAGAATGTTGTTGCCTAAAATATTACCAATTTCATTATTTTGCAATTTTTCAACCCTTAAAAACCACCCCTTACAACGATTTGTAGCCAAAGTACTAAATGCACACAAATTATTTCATATTCTTTTTTCTGACAACAAATAAAGCACGTATACCATTTTCATTCATATCGGATCAAAAATAAATAATATTTCTAATTTTTCGCTAAAACCATTTATTCCTGTTTTTCCATTTTATCCCCCTCTTAAATGAAAATATGACAAGTGATTATAACAACAATTACTGCTCTCTTAAAGAGCTGTCCAACGACATTCATCGTAAAGGGTTTATACTATTTTGACTTTTGTACCCCGTATCCCATACTTCCGCCGTCTGGATATTCCCGAAAAGTTGGAGTTAAGCTGTTCTCGTGTGTCCCATGTGATCCACGCAAAACCGTAGAAGGGCGACGATAAATTTGAATTAGGGTGGTAATTAGGGGGTTGTTTTCACTGATTTTTTCGTATACAAATGTAGGGACTAACTTTATTTTCATCGTAAATTGCTTAATTTTGATGCTATCGACTTCTATTTTTTTTAAAAATGAAAGCTCTTTTTGTCTACTTTAAAAAAACTTCTATAAGTTTTCCTCGTAAAATGCACAGTTTTATCGCTATTTGACTCTGAATCTCTCAAATTTAGCATTTGACGAACAAAAGCCAACAATTAACAAGCCGAAGGTCGGTCCGTATTGGTCGTACATGATTTATAATATAAGGATTTTCTTTCTTTTTTATAGGCTACAATTTTGTTCTTACAGTATGTTTGATAAAATGCATATTTTTCGAGTTATTCGCGAAAAACCGATCAAAAAGGTCGAACAACTTTTACTTTCAATCGCGTATACTCGAAAAATATATATATATTTTTTTTAAAAACGTATAGTTCATTTTTGACTTAGAATTAGCTTTTCCATCGATTCCTGTGGTTAAAATAAAAAAAAATTCAACCCCAGAGATAGGGTGGCAACCACCCCCAGGGTATAGCAATGATGATATAGATGATATAGATTTTGATGCTTGGACTATTCTCTACCTACTGTCAAATTTTCAAGTAAATCGATATATGACGAAAGAATTGCGAGCCAAAGTGCTTCATTTCCTGGACTATTGATATTTTTATTTTATTAAAAGATGATAAGTAAAGAACTACTTTACCTACGTAATCAAAAAGTCATGCACATTATTCGTCATCAAATTTGTTTTTGGGGGAGGGGGGGGGGGGGGAGGGGGCAGTGAGTGGGGGAGGGGTTTACATATTATTATGGTATACATAGAAATGTTGAATACTCAATTTATGATGATAAATCTATTTTATAAGCCCAAAAACACGCTTTTTTCCGCTAAAATCCACTTTTTTTAAAATTTGGCATTTTTTCAAAATGATGTATCTCAGTACCTAATGGGTAAAATTAGTCGCATGACCAGTGATTTTTATAGCAAATTTGATGCTCTTTAACTTTGCACTGGTAAAGTGTTTTGATTGACGCGTAGTTTTCCAGCTAGAGGCGAAAAACCAAAAATTTGGGTTTTTCCCCCCTCCCCAAGTTAGCACAAGGGCCACGAGGTCGAAAACTCAGCATTGGCATCCCAGAGGACCTCAGAGTTACCTGTAAAAATTCCATTAAGTTCAAAATACTTTCCAGGTAAATCTGGACTAAATAATAAACTAAAATATTTAATTAAAATAATTTATTCCGCCGCACGAAGTACCCAACTTCAAGCATAGATTTTACTAAGAACGAAATGAGATCACTTAAAATTAGGAATGACAAATTAAACCTACGCATGCAGACTAACTTACTAATATACCTTACTACCTTACTAGGAAATGAAAACTAAAGTAGTTTTTACGACGGTATAATAAGAGACATAGGCAGCCATATTAATATTAAATACTAGGTGTGCAATGTAGTTGTCTGTTAGCAATATTGAGCTGAGCGTGCATTTTAATCTTAACCAATAAAGATTTTTACAGCTGAAATCGGATCAAAAATAGTAATATCTCTAATTTTTAATTAAACAATTTTTTTTACCAGTTTTTCTATTTGTCCCCCCTCTTAAATGAAAATATAACAAAAGTTAGCATAACAACAATAACAGTACCTACTCTTAAAGAGCTTTCCAACGACATGCATTATGAAGGGCATATACTATTTTAACTTTTGTACCCTGTACCCCTGAGTACCAATTTGGACCATTTCAGATTTATACCTTCCTGTGGCTGCTTACTATGAAGTGCCGAATTTTGTGCGGATTGGTTCAGCCGTTCAGGAGGAGTATGTGTCCAACCAAATGCCAAGTGTAGTATATGCAATAACTGCATATATAAAGCAATAAACTGAACACGTTTATTGACATTGAAGCTATACCTATACAAAATCGACTAACTAACTTTCACCCACAGACATTAAAAACTCTAGATTCACAGCTTACCACCATCAAACGACTGACCGTCAACACAGAACTCGTTATTAATAAACTATACCACTAGACCTACAGACGCAAGCCAGACACACTACAATAGACATTTTACAGTATGGACGGAAAAAAACAATATCAGCCGACAGAACACAGAGCATACATTAGTTCGAAATAAGATACGCGAAATTAGCCAAACTATTAAAAAAGTTATGAAATAATAATGATTCCGCTAGAAATCCAAAGAATCACACATTCAATGAATGCCCTGTGAGGTTAAATTGTTTTTATGAACATTCTAATATTTTGTAATATTTATATTTTGCTTCCGAGTTTACCGAAGGTAACGGAAGCATTGAGTTCACTTTAGAGGCCGAAAAAATTTTATGCAGAAGTTTTATACAGAAATCCGATTCAGACATCAGGGAACATTTTTGGTCTCGTGTCTGTCTGTCTGTCGGTCTGTGTGTCCACGTTCCCTGAAACGTGTGACGATATATCTTGTGTAAAAGTAGACCGATTTTAATGAAATTTGGTACAGACATGTTCATTTTACCAATGTCCAGGACGAGTTAGTTGTACAACGTTATCCGTCCAAGCGTTTTCACACAACGCTCGCGCAAACGTGAACTTTAAATTTAAAATTAGAATTTTAGGTCGGGGAAAAATCTATCTTCATGTATTCAATGAGGCAAAAAAAATGTCAAATACAATTTTTTAGTAAAACCAACAGCGACACCGCTATAAAGTGTTAAAGAGCGCTAAAACTATTAATAGTTTTTATTATGGAGAGAACGCGGGGAGGGAGATAGACGAGGGGAATAGAAGGTGGCTTGGATAGGTCCCTACCTTTCTATTTGACCTAGCTCTTCAATCACAGTGAGCCTACGGACCACGAGACCAGGCGACCCGGCTTTATTTGGGGGGAAATGAAATAAATTAGACAATAATGGATTTTAAAAGCCTAAAATCATTAAATTATACGCGATAGGGCGCGAGGAAGCTTTGTGCCACTCTAATTGGCAGTGTATTTAAATTTATTTTATACTCATGTGAATATTCATCTATATATAGGAAGGGATCTACGGGTTAAAATTATATATTTTAACTACAATAATTCACAATTTATTTATCTGGCAGGACTTTCTTTTAACCCGTTTTAAAACGATGTATTGCAAAAGTTTGTAGGATAATTGGACAACTTGTAGTACAAATGCTTTTTGCATCTGAAATACAATATTTCACAAGTGTATTTGTATTGTTACATTGTCACGTATCATCTAGCCACACAAGCCAACAGAACTATATAAATTGAAATCGACCAGTTCAATTTTAGATTCTTTTTTTACGCTCAAACGTATTCCACGAAATTGGTTATAAACTGTGCAATTTTAAATTGAAGAAACAATATGATTTATTATTTTATGTAATTTTTTTTCAATTTTCGGCTTGAGCGTATGGCTAGTAAATTTCTATCAACAAATAATGTCAAGCTATGAATTTTCATCCAAATAACATTCACATTATTATTATATTTTTTTTATACAGAGAACATGTACTCTAAAGGCTAACAATCGATAAAATGAGAGAGTTATAGCATAAATTTTGACATATTCAATTTATTTTAAGCATTAATATACGTCATATTTAAAAGTAGTTAATCCGTCGAATAATCATTTAAATTTCAAATGTATGCTTTAAATAGTTCTCAAGTTATTATGCTGACAATATAATATTTAATTAACCAAACACAGAATAACAAACAAAAGAACACATGAATAAAAGAATTTACATCTGCGTGTCATAAGACATCCTTTATGACATTTTATTTTACTTAGAAAATGACTAGGTAATAAAAGTATATAACAGTTAAAAATAATTAATTATACTAAATAACCCTATTTAGTTTATACTTTCTCGTAAAAGTACACGTTTTAAGGTCCCCTGAGTTAAAAAAGTTTTTTATAAACATTTTATTGTTTCGACTGGGCAGATGCATGAAGCCTAAACAACAACAGATTTTGATAAAATTTTACAAATATATTTAGAAATAATTACAAGATAAAAAGAACTTTTTATATACTACGTTTTTAAATTTTCTGTTGACTAAATAAATTTGAAATCCGTCAAAATGAAAATTGTAAATATTGGACATGTCAAAACAAATAAAAAAAACTTGCGGATTTTTTTCGAACATACTTTCTATACACCGAAATTTGCTGAAAACGAATTATATTCTGCTGAAAAATGGTTACAATTTTAAAATTATTATAATAATGCATTGTCATCGTTTTCCTAATTGATGAGCTATCCTAAAAGTTTCAAACGTCTAGCTACTCGGGATGTTAGTTAAAAGTCGATTGCAAGATTTGTACTGGACAAACAAAAAAAAAAAAATAAATAAAATAAACAAACAAACAAACAAGAAAGCAAGCTAATAAAAACGTAGTAAAATCATAATCCAAGGCTAAATCAAGGAATAAATTATATCTCTTTGTAGCCAATATTAGTTCAATAAGTAAAATATAGTCCATTTTAATATGGATTCAACCGTAGAAGTTGTTTATCTGGGGAAAATCTAGATTTCAAGATAGTTATAAACGTACATTTGTTCCCGCTGAAATCGAAATTGAAATGAAACAACTATCGGTATTTCTGTTGATTTTGACCTGAAATTTTTCGATAACCAAAACCAGTCTTATCTTTTTCCCTGTCTACCTATTTGTATATGTCTGTGGCCTCGGGTCCGTCTTTATAGGTGAATATAGAAATTAAGCAATGTCAATCATTTGCAATTTATAAAACTAAATTTTAAAACATTTTTAAGCCAGAATATCTAACACAAATAAAACAATCTAATACTCATAAATACCCTTTAAATATATCAACAATTAAGCCTTATTATAAGGCACTTTCTGTATGACTCACACGATCTTTAAAACATTCATTTGCACTGTGATTACAAGTCATTCTATACGACTTCTGAAAAAAAAAAAAAAAAAAAAAAAAAAATTATACATTATTTAAAAAGTTTAAAATAATATCATCAAAAAATATAATTATATCAATTACCATATTATTTGTCATTACATCAATCACAACTCAGAATTGCTGTACGAAGGATGGAACGTAGCATGCTAAAGATCAGTAGGACATTTTTTTTTTTTTTTTTTTTTTTTTCGTTTATTATTCAGCCACAACTATAAAAATTAATTATATCAAGCAGCTTGTCTCACTTAAAGTAATTACAGCACAGTTACAACTCAGATTCGGAGACCCCACCCAGTGGTGGTACTCCAATAATTTTTATTACAAAGTATGGTTAAACTAGCCTATACGGGGCATCATGTATAGAAATGAAAAAAACTGGCTCATATAATTAAAGTCTTTTCTATATATTGATAAAAAAAAATGCACCAATTATGGAGTCTTCTTCATTTCATAAGTTTTCTCTTAATACAATTTCCATCTTCAGTCCTCTATTTTTAGACACAGCTGTATACAGGTCGATTTTGGGAATCTTAGGCGTAAGTATCTGTTGTAGATTACCTGGGCTTCGATGTAGAGTATCTGGTTTTTCAAAAGAGTATGAAATGAAAAATAATTCATAAATAATGCAATTTATATCAATATACAAGAAACACTTTAATTATGTATGCATTATATTTGTTAGTTTTTGCATTTCTATACATGATGCCCCATATAGGCTAGTCCAACCCAAAGTATTAGTTTCTAAGATGGTCACGGGGCCATTTTCTCTTTAGGCGTCGCCTTGGATTACCAGGAATATCAGGAGAGGATAGGTTCTGGACGAGAGGATTAGGATGGTGGATGAGCTTGGCGTGGAAGGACTTGTAACGAGAGGATGCTAGGATATGGACATAGGGAACATTTAGGTCGTTATGTATTATACGGTTGGCCACGTAGGAGGGAGCATTACATATTTTTCGAAGAATTATGGATTGCATGGATTGGATCTTGTAAGAATTCGATGGTTTGGTCGATCACAGTTCAAGTCCGTATGTCCAAATAGGTTTTATAATTTGATTATAGACAGTTAGTTTGTTCGTTAGTGATAAATTAGATCTGTTGTCCAAAAGTCTGAGTAAAGTCTTGTATCGTCGCTTCATGTCTGTTCGTTTTAGTCTTGTATGTAAGTTCCAGGTGAGTCTTCGGTCTAAATGAAGTCCTAAGTACCGCACTTGATTCGAAATTGGAAGTTGGTGATGATACAAATAGACTGGTGGACAAGTAGCTCTTCGGAGAGTGAACGTAACATGTACACTTTTTTCTCTATTGAATTTAATTCGCCATTTTTTGGACCAGTTCTCAATAGATTGAAGATGTTCTTGCAGAATATCAGAGGCATGGTTAGGATCTAGATTTACAGAAAGGACTGCTTTGTCATCGGCAAAAGAGGAAATGGATGTGGAAGGATGTTCTGGAATGTCAGCTGTATAAATAGAATATAAGATGGGCCCCAGAATGCTGCCTTGAGGTACACCTGCTAGAATATTAAAAGAATCGGAGTGAGAGGCACCTTGTCGAACTATGCCTGTCATTAAGATAGGAGCGAAGGATTAATAGGTTGGGGGTAGGATTTCCTTGAGTTTTTCACAGAAGTCCCTGGTGCCAAACTCGATCGAAAGCCTGACTTTCATCCAGAAAGGCTGCCGAGACATACTGCTTCTTCTCAAGGGCGGATGAGATGCCGTCTACAACACGGTGACATTGTTGAATGGTGGAGTGTTCTGCTCGAAACCCAAATTGGTGATTAGGAAGAATATTTTTGGATTCAAGGATAGGATAAATTCTGCGAAGGATAAGTTTTTCCAAGATTTTACTAAGAACTGGTAAAAGACTAATAGGTCTATAGGAGGAAGGTAAATGGTGAGATCAGTAGGACAGAAAGAAAAAGTAACAAGTGGATAAGAAGGCAGGCCAACATGGAAGATATAGCCAAGACAGCAATTCTGAGGAAATGGAAATGGGCTGACCACTTAATAAGGACAAAAGATGAGAGGTGGGCCAAAAGAATCCTGGAGTGGACACCACAAGACTACAAAAGAAAACGAGGGAGGCCAAGAAGACAATGGGATGACGAAATGAGAACTTGCTGTGGAGGAGTTACTTGGAAGAGAGTTGCCCATGATAGAATAGAATGGAAGAGAATGGGACAAGTATACTGTGATGCCTGGTTGCACCAAGAATAACACCATTTGAGCCTAATATAATATAACATAATTCTATTTAGCGAATCTAATCTTAACTATTTACTGATCTCAACTATTTAGTAAAATATTGGATAGTAAAATTTATCCATTTGTAACTACAATATATATACATATAATTCAAGTGTGATATAATATATAATAGTCTTAAAACCGTTTTAAAAAAAAAAAAAAAAAAAAAAAAAAAAAAAAAAAAAAAAAAAAAAAAAGTGCTTGTGTTTTGTGTTATCTAATAATTAGCTAATGTTTTGTGTTATCCAATAATTATTTATTGAAATTATATTGTACATTCGTTTATTGATTTTTATGTAATTATGTTGTTAAGCTATTTGTTAATAATTTACAAATTATTTATTTATTATTGTACCTACTAGTCAAAAAAGGGAGAGAGAGAAAATATATATATATATGCATGCATAAAAAACTTATAAATGTCGAACTCAGGCCTTTAAAAGGCCACCACAGAGCAAGCTGATTTGAGTGTATGATTTTTTATGCAGGATAGAAAGAGGAAATTGTAATATTGTATTAACACTTAATAAATGGTTATTTATTTTATTTATTTACATCAATCACAGGGGTATCACTATATTAAGTATTATCTAAGTTTTTTATTTTATTCCTACATTACGAATATAAATACAATAGAAACTATATTATCAAAATAATTAGATAAAATAATAAACAGCTCAGAAGTGTTGTGCTCAGCACACAGCGAGGGTCCATAGATAACACAGTAGGGGAGACCGGGGCTGGTTGTTACACTTTTTATTATTTATTTTTATTTGGCCATGCCATACGTTTTATGAAAGTAATTTAACATTAGTTCTTTAAAACCAACTCTTGGCCGTACCTCAATTATTTTTTTCGGCTCTTAATATTCACTTCTCTTGTCGCAGGGACTTAAATCTGAGATAACTTAAATTGCAACAACCTATGCTATGGGGGTAGGATGTTACAGGTATTGGGGCAAGTTGTTACAATTATATTGTTATAGGAACTTGCGAGTTGAGAGTTGTTAGAAATTATTTATTGGCGTTCCAAATGTCTTGAATTTATCAAGTACCTCATTCGAACACTTTTTTATACATTTTAGATTCAAGTAATATGATTTCAAGAACTTCAGTTCCATTAGGTTGCTTGGGTTTGAGTTAGAACAATTAAACAACATCAAGTTTAACAATTTGTTTTTATCAAGGTACTTAATAGGAAAAATAGGTAAGGACACAAAAAAATAATAAAATGTAAGTAAAAATTGATAAATAATAACTCTTAAAATTTGTCAATACCATTTTAAGCTCAATGAACATTGTTTTCAATCTACTATTTACTAAAGCTACATTAAAACAAATGAAGACTGCAGAACAAATTTTGAAGCACCGACTTTTTTTACTTTTAGGGGTTTAAAACATAAATCAGTACATATCTGTAGAATGAAGGGACTTGTCCTCAAGCTGATAACGGAAGAACTAAGGTTTCTTGTCCTTGACAGACTGAGATATGCATTGTAGACCTTTCCACCTCAGTTCAAATTAAATTCAGCTTGTAACAACCTACCCCATGTGACAACCAGCCCGGTCTTCCCTACCTATTGATGGGGCTTTTTAAAATGCTGAAAGGCCTACTTTGAACTATCCTATGGGTCTGATATCCTCAAAACACATAAACAAACTTCTGATAAAGTATTTTTGTGCCACTGAACAGGACTATATACATATAAATACATCGAAAAGAGCATAATTATAAAAAAAAACGTATTTTGTCAATTAAAAAAATCGACATTTCTAAAAAGTGGTATCTTTACTTTTGGTCGAAGAATGTTGGTCGGTGTCCAAATAAATGTAATCCTTGAGTTTTTTTATCCTAATTTGTTTAAAAATAATTTTTTAATATACATATCGCTCCACACACTAACATAAAATGTAAAAACACATACTTAGACTTAATAAAATTCATTTGTGGGAACAATTATATACTTTACAACCACCAACTTTATAGACAACTTAACGGCACTCCAATGGGTAGTTGTATTTCAACGAACATAAGCGGAATCTTTATTAACGATCTTATAACACAAGCCTTAACTAAACTACAGGAAAAACCAAAATTCATAGCTAAGTACGTAGATGATCTCATCATAATCACGAAAAATTCTTATATAGACGAAACCCTCAAAATATTAAACAACCAACATAAAAATATCGTTTTTACCATGGAAAAAGAAATAAATAACCAAATTAATTATTTGGACTTAACCTTAATCAAAGAAAAAGATGGAAAAATATCTAGTATGTGGTATGAAAAAGACATTAAAAAAGGATTGTTCCTCAACTACTTTTCTAGTCACCCTTTCAGTCATAAACGTAATTCTGTACTCAACTTGATAAAAATAAAAAAATCTAAAGCTCTTACTGACCCTAAATACATACCCGCGCTAAAAACCTTAATCTATAAAAAATTAGAAACAAATAGTTACCCGATCAAATTGATTAATAAATCTTGGTATACTGCTACTGCTCATACAACCCCTAAGGACCCAATAGACAATATTAAATACTACAAATCCCTCACATACATAAAAGGCCTTTCAGAAAATATACAAAAAACCTTCAATGATTTTGACTGCAATAGACTTAAATTTGGTTTAAAACCAGTTAATAAAACAAAAAACTCATTCCACCACAAATTAAAAGATAAAACTAAAAAATTAAAAAGATCAAATGTAATTTATCAAATTAAATGTAAAGACTGCGATCATGTATATATCGGGGAAACCATATAAAAACTAGAGAGCAGATTAAAACAACATATATATGAAATAAGAGCCCAAAATTACAAAACTGCGCTGGCCTTCCATATAAAAAATAATAATCATAAAATAGTCCAGGATAACATAAAAATATTGGACACACAAATAAATGAATCTAAAAGAAAATATCTTGAAGCCGCGTACATAGCCTTAACAAGTAACACCATAAACTATAAAGCAGATTCAAAAGACATTAATAAATTCTACTCAGCTATCCTAAACATAAAAAAATAACACATAATGTCTAATCAAATCATAATTCCCGCTTCAAACCTAATATACATTTCTCCGTTTAAATTAAATTATAATAAAACGTAAAATAATACACTCATAATAGATTACGGATAAAATTGTAATAGCTCATAGTATTTAAAAAATAAAAATAAATAAATTTTTTCCGTGGTAGGCTGTGAAATAGTAACTTTAGAGCCTAAAAAACATAGCTAAAATCCATTTTTTCATTACGTGGACTTAAAAAATATTTTCATTAATCCTAGCTGTAAAGAAAAAATCTTTTACGTCCTAGGCACTAAAAGATTTTTTCTTTACGGCGGGTAGTTGTCAAAACTTCCGTTAGTAGTGCTGCAGTCTTTGTAGAAATGCTTCTAGTACGATAAAAATCCGCTAGATGTCAATGCGTTTTGTTTATCTTTTCTTATAGTGTAACCTCATTTTAAGGTTTCTTTTTTTAAGTCTTAAGTATGTAATAATATTTGTTATTATATATTGATTAGTGATTAATATTTAATGTTTTTTCATTGTCTGCTACCTCGGAAAAAATAGCATATGCTACGCGACTTTGAAGTGTTTTTTCTTTACCTTGGCAATATTTACTGTCTCGCTTCGCTCGACAGTAAATGTAATTGCCGCGGTAAAGAAAAAACTCACTTCACAGCCTTGTAACATAATATACTATTAGATGTTTACATCTTATACATATTAGTAGGTTAAACTCAGGTTACCTCAAGCTTCTATGTGATATTTTTTGTTTTTAATTGTTTTAATTGTTAATTGTTACTGTTTCAAATATGTTATGTTTCTTTAAACCAGTTAGTTTAGAGTTTAGTAGAAGAGTGACGTCTAAAGACGAATCTAATTATTTAGATGAATTTGACTAATAATTTTTTAAACATGTAACCAAACCTTAGTTTACCGGTAGGTTCTGTTAACATTAATAATTTTACTTGATCTCATTTTTAAAATAGGTTTTCTTGTGTATAGTGTATAGTTTATTTATTTTTTCCCCTAGTCAGAACTGTATTTATATGAAGTTAAAATGATGTTTCAGGCACGTCTATGCCCCGGAGTGGGGCGAAATATAGCCATTTCGTAAAATTTAAACCACATCTTTTTATTACCCTTCACGGCCCACTTCTACACATATAGTTAATATAAAAGGGACAACAAAAGAAAAAAAAAACTAGGTAATTTTTCAAAGTTGCTATATATTTAATATGTGTTACTATACACTATAGGTACTATACACATACTCGTATATGCCAAATTTCAAAGTGATCGGACACAAGGTGTAGACGTGAGAGCAGGCGATAGACGGACGGACAGACAGACACACGCAGGAAAATATAAGGGTCCTTGGTTTTGCCCTTGGATTGACCCTAAAAGCTATAGATTTTTCGTTTAACAGTTTTTGTTTAGCTGGATAAATATAATCTGGATACTAGGGATTTAACTCTAATTCCTTAGTAGCTCTTTCTTTCTAGCAAGACAAATATAGTATAGGTAATATGGATATACCTACTACAAAATTAACTTTTTACTTCTTAGTAAGAATTTAACTGGTTTTGTTTAGCAAGATAAATATATTCTGGATACTAGGGAATTAACTCTAATTGCTTAGTAGCTCTTTAACTGTCTTGTTTCTTTCTAGCAAGACATATAAAGTATAGGTAATATGAGGCTCTACAAAATTAACTCTAAACTTCTTAGTAACTATTTAACTGTTTTTGTTTAGCAAGATAAATATATTCTAGATAGCAGAAAATTAACTTGATCCTTTTTAGGACCTGCAATATAAGTATTTATTCAACAATGTTAATATATTATAGATATAGGGGTATCAACTCTAATATTTTTTAAGGCAGTGTAGGAGTATTTTATTTTTGTAAAAATGAATGTAGTATTTCGAAAAAGAATTACTAAAATTCTATCTAATCTAAAATTATTATTCTATCTAATCTAAAATTTAAAATAACAATAATTATTTTAAAGTAAATAAGTATTCTCTTGAAATATCTCTATCTTTATTTTGTGAGGCTCGCTCTAATCAAAAAAGGGAGAAAAATCGCGAAATATATCACAAGGGACTTTCAAAAGTTAAAGGAAAAAAACCTTTAAGACGTGAAAAGGAAAAGAAAAAAATCTCGCAGGAAAATATGTAAGAAGATGGTACAAAGGAAAGTAGCAACTGAATAGAAGACAAGAGAGACATGGAGATGTACGATGAAGAAGTAGTAATAGAGTAGGTATTATTATGTGAGTTTGTGAGGTAAGGTGGGCGAAGGTTTCACTGTCAAGTAAAGGTTCTCTGCTTCGTGTCAGAAGGTTAGTTATAGCATGTTTCCCCACTCGTTTTTCTGCCATGATGGAAGGACACAGGGGAAATCACAACCAGCCGCCATCATGAAATATTCATTCCATTTTTACTTCTGTTTTTATTTATATATATTATTTTTTTGGTTCTTCCTCTACATCTTCATTTTTTTCAAGTAAAGGAGTAGGCGGTAAAGGGTAAAGTAATATAAATGTTTATATATATTATGTACAATCTATTTAAAGTATTTTATGTGTAAAATCGTAGATAAATTATCATTCCTAATACGTGTAGGGTTAGACTAAAATAAAAAATACAATAACTAAGGATAGCTGAAAGTGCTTCCACTCTAACACAACGACCAATTATTATCTAAATAATATTAATTATAACGAGAAAAAATATATATCGGGTGCAAACTCCACACTCGCATGCAAAATGCTACTTTCCGCACTCGACGTGTAATGAATGTACTATTGTTAGGTGTAAACAAACTCGCTAATCGTATGTAAAGGTAAAGAATTCTTCTTTTTTACCGCCCTAGGGCGGAATAAAACGCGCATGCGCAATGAATACAAGTACGTAGAGAATCACTTTCTTCGCATCTAAGCAGAGATACAATGTTTATATTTCTTATTAATCGTATAGATAAAATAATTTAAGTTCCATTAAGTACTAATCTGTACTTAATTTTCTTAAAAAAAAAAAAGATAAAAACATATCCAGTAGTTTTGTGTAATCAAAGTTTATTCTTCGTTTCTTTTTATTTCATTTTTATTTTAATAAACAACTTATTTACAAAAAGGACAGTGAAAAGAGTTTAAGAAATCTGAAACTACTTGGGGGATTTGACTTCATATCCCACGAGATTATAATAGCGAGCACATTTAAGCAACCAAATTTCAAAAGTTTGTCGAGCAAAACTTTCCAAATCTCGTCGAGGAAAAAGAAAAAAATGTTTACCCTCATCTACATATTCAATGTTGAAGGTATGAGATTGTCTAGTGCATATAAGTTTATTTTTAATTTAAACCTTGTCAATCGTGAAATGGAAAATGACATTTAAAATTCACATTATATATATATATATATATATATATATATATATATATATATATATATATATATATATATATATATATATATATATATATATATATAAGAATTTATTACGAAATGGACCCGGGCAATACCGGGTAACCCGCTAGTATAATATACTGGATACATTCCCATTAAAGCAGGATGAGAAATTATAAATGGCTTTAGACCTAATCTCAGAAATCTCCTTTATCCCACCGGATATTGCGAAACTTCCCTTTGATTTTACTATAGATATATACTTCGTAACTTCTCTATCTTTACATTGTATATTTTAGTAAGCATGTGTAATCTAAGCGCATGGCAGTGCGCCAGGTCAAGTTCCAGCAAGCATGCTTAGTGTATCTTTACTTGAACCAATTCACCCGGTTTTTCTCACCCTCATACCTCTAAATTCTCTTAAGATGGGCTTTTGAAACAGATTAAGTCTAAGTAGCTTATGACACTTTAAAAAAAGTTAGCCCTTTATATTTAGCCTTTTCAAAAAGGGGAGAATTTCAAAGTTTATATTTTTGTAACTGGCTCGCAGACTCGCACCCATCGTCAAAATTATGTAACTTCTCGTAGAAGGTAGAAACGTGATATTTTGGGTATGTCTTATAGTGCAAGTAAAGGGTCAAACCTAAAAATCTGAAATTTTCTCAAAATTAGTGCCTCTTTGGAGAGGGAAGTTCTAAATGTGAGAAGCGACGCGCATGAACATTCATCGAAAACGGCTTGTCGACAACGGCAATACAATGGGGGGTACTATAGTAAATTATTTAAACCATTGTAATTGACACTAAATGGTTATCAAACAATGTTTAGTAATTTTATTAGATTGGTGATGGAATACAGAATATTTTAATCGTAATAACCTGAGCGCACGTCAAACCTCCAACAGGTCCAGCAAAAATGCCAGTGAACCTTTACTTGATATCATAAAATATCATTGTATAATAATATTATAATGACATAATAATAATATATAATACTCTATACCCCTGTTATTCTTCGTCGGCTTTATGTATGTATGGGGAAAATACAATGCCTTGACACGTGACCACTATTTTAAAAGTTTGTTATTGGATTGTATATCATTTGAAAGGCCTTAATTTGTACTTTAGGACTGTATTTTTTTTGAGAAATTTGTATGTACTTTTGTACAGATTTTTATCATAATATTATCATACTCTACACCCGTGATATTCTTTGTCGGCTTAATGTATATACGGGGAAAATACAGTGGCATTGCTCCCTTCAGTGCTTCGTAAAAAACCAAGACGACGCCCATGATGATGAAAGGAATGATTTCCCCCCCAACAAAATCCAAACCGTGAAAAAAGGGCCATAAATTCAGTACATCAAAGTAGTTACAAATTGTGGTCAAATCTATTTTTTCTTTATTTAGATAGATATCACTACGTACTTTGATAGGCTGCCTTTCTGGGAGAGGGAGGATTTATTCTTAGGGGATTTATTCTTACTGCGTTAGCACAAATAACTGAGCAATTATTACTAACTGTGTGGTTATCTACAAACAACGTTTATCTAATAAACCATGCATTTTTAACGCTTTATATACCAATGATATTTAGGAACTGGATCATTAAATATATAAAATATTTCTTTTTCTAAAGCATAGGAAAAATAGAAAACCGTGAAAAGGAGTTTTGTCGCCGTAACCAAAAGACGATAAAAATAACTTGCACGCCTTTGTTCAAAACCGCCAACTTATACAGTATGCATGCATAAAGGATAAGGTAAATCCTTTGTACACAATTTATTTGAGAGAAATGCATTTATTTGAGAAAAAAACAAAAATATTTTTCAACAATAACGTATATTTAGGACCAGTGTAGACATAAAAAAAACCTTGGGCTCAAATAATAATGAGGCCACAGGAAAAACTACAATCCTCTGAACTTAGAATGAATAATATTGTCTCTTTGAAATGTTTCCCCCAAAAATTTAAAAAACACAGTTATAATAAAAGGAAAAGGAATGGAGGTTTAGTAACTAAGATAAAGTTCACAAATAAACTCAAGAACTACAATGGATTAAATAAGAATAGACTGTTAAAATAGCTCTATTTTATTTTGATAACATTGTCCAGGCTTTAATGTGTCAACCAAATTCATTACCATCAATGTAAAACAATAAAAACATAACAAAAAAACTAACGTAATAGGAGGTCTTCATAATAGATAATGATATAATGTATGAATTGTTGTTTGGAAACAACTATTTCCTCAGCAAAGTAGATGCTTTGTTTTTTCGGATTCCACTTAGTTTTGTTAATATGATGTTTAGATAATATGCTTTTGAAATATAAAATTATTTTAATATTTAAATTGCTTACGAAATATAATTGGGATAGAATATGTAGGTAGATATAATATGATTAAAGGACTCTTGAGGGTTAAGGAATTAACTAATTTTGAGATAAGCATTTGAGAATTTAAGGTCACTTGTTGTTAAAATAACATTTACAACAAATTGTTGGGTTATAAATAATTTTGATTTATCGATGTCAATTTATAAACTGACGAGATTAGATATAATTCAGCATTAAACCTTAAAAGAGTTCCAGTTATATTATCAATAAAAAATGACAAGGAAAATAAAATAAAATATTTTTAAATATCCATAACAGAAGAAAATGACTTAATTGATCTAACACGTGGAAAAACTAAATGGAATCCCATTAGTTTAATGATATCAATAGGAAAGACAGATAAGCAGCCCTAATTACAAGCAAAGGGACTATGACAACATTTACAAAGATTTATACCAGGAGATCCTGAAACATCCTTTATTAGGTAAAAGATGTAACGCACAAATAAGAGAAAATAGACTAGTTTCAATGAAATTAACATGCAAAACAGCAAAAGAAATTTAAAGACTGGAGATATAGACAAAATGAAATTAGATGCAACAAATAATGTGGCTAGATTATCTACGAAAGAAAACAAGACTTGGGAGGAATGAATATCTATTAAGATCTGAGAAGTTACTAGAAGAACACTAGGTGCTATTATAGATGATAAAGACATAACAAAAACAGGATTTATCTGAGGATAACCAGCAAAGTTCAATAATTTAGTAATGCAATTTGATACAATTGAAAATCTAACAGTGATAAAATTAAGAAGACTCTTTCAGAAGAATTAGGCAAAGAAAATACATACAATGCATTTAAAGCATCAAAATCAGGAGGTAGCAATAATAAATATAAAAAAAAAATTAAGTTAAGAATAAGCTATCATGCTACATATCTCAATGTCTCACAAGATGGTTAGATCTACCCGTAGTTGCCCCTTTTTAGGCAAGTGCGACAGCTGTATTGTTGTCACAGTTTGTGGTGGTCTTATCATAACATAACCCTTGTAGAAACGCCTGCGCGAATATACATACCATCCTTGACTGCTTCGTCCATAGCGTTTAATTCTGCATAACAGGTTGAAAGTGACTGAAAAAACGCAGTCATGAGTATTCCCTTGGTGAAATGTTCAAGTTCACTAGCAGTACATGTAAAATCTGGTCGAGTTCTTGTTGCCAAATATGATATTGTTCCCAACATGTCATGATAAAGATTAAAGTCTACTTCGGGCGAATCTTCATGCTTGTCCAAGTCTTGACAAACAGTCAATGGAGTTGATGTAGCATTACAATCGCTAATTCCAACATTTTACAGTATTCTGTCAACTGTCAACGCATACAGTTTGATTAATTTGAATTTCATTGACATCATTGTTGATTTCGATTCCTAGCGTAAGTTATCTGTTATTGCTAATTTTATTCAAAATAAGTGTATTTGTATAATTTTAACACATTTCTATTAAATTTCTTGATCCGAGTTTATTATGAAGAAATCGTCGACATAAATTCCTAATATAAGTCGAGATTTATTTGTGGTGTTTAAAATTAGATTTATTTTCATTAATATCCTACAAACTAGCTTGACTGGAACCTGACTTGGTTAAATTCATGTTTAAATAGACAGCAAAATCTTTTTAACTGAGCTAAATAATATAGAGCTGATATTTCTGGAATATGCCAAATTTCATCAAAACCAGTCCTGTTTAGTTTGGACTTCACGCCTCTGCTCAGAGGCCTTTAACAGAAGGATATTTTTTAAAAACCACTTTTTAGACTCAGGGGCCCATAAACATGACATCCATAAAAATCTAATTTTTTACCCACGGCAATACTTTAGTCTCCTTTCTGTGTCTGTCTATAACTCTGTACGGTTCCAATAACTTTTGAATCAAAAGAGATACAAATTAAACTTTGCAGTATTAAAGATCGCTTTGACGCGCACACAGAAAAAATAAAGTGACCTCAAAATTATCAGCTGTTGAAATTCAAAATGGTTGATAATTCATGTCACGAAAAAAACAACAAAAAAACTTTGAGTGGGGTATCTAATGACAAGTATTATTAGCATCAATATTTTGCGTGCCCCCCTCCCCCCTTATTCTAACTATTTTCGTGTTCACAATACCAACGAAACCCTTTTTATGTGTGACTTCGCGCACAACCATTTTATTAAATATGTACACACATTTTTTTTCTGAATATAGATTTTTATTTTACTTAAAGAATGACTAGTCAACAAGCAAAAAGTTTAAGTTGCTTATGACAAAACGGCAGTACAAAAAAAAGAAAGATGATTAGGTGATGCTAACAAGCTGGGACACCCGGCATATGGCATATGTAAATAAAATGGGAAAATAAAAATATCCGATTAAAGTTATAATTGAAATATAGGTTTAAATATATAGTAAGAATATCAAGTATCATCTTGTGTAGCCTAGAGTCGCCCTAGTTAGCAACCAGGGTTTGATGTCGCCTTAGTTAGTTTGAACCAGGGGTTTAAGCTGACCATTAGTGACCATCACAGAAACCCGACACAGTCCACTATGGTCAATCAATCCAACGGTACAATAAACAGGGTATCTCAAACCCATCTCATGTTCAATGTATTCTAGGCAACAGCTAAATACACATTGCCGATCAAATATACAAGTATGACTCGACAACTTGTGATATACTTGTTGATATATTATACTTGACGCTTAAAATTGATATTTACTGACATATTATACACACTGTTGATTCGTTTGTATTTAAATCACACAGTTCAAGTTCTTAATTGTGCGAATAAAAAATATTATAAACAATATGGTCACAATCTAAGCTTCAAAAGCTTTCAAAAAAAATTAAGCCAAGAGAAAAATATATTTAGACAAAATTCAGCATTAAATAAAAACAGTCAAAACCAAGTAAACCCAATTGCAATGATGTAAACAGGGCAATAGAAATGACAGTACGTAGGAAAGGGTTGGGGGTGAGTGTTGGGATTGTCGTTCTGTACACAGTGCCGGACTTACCACTAGGCTGACTAGGCCGTGGCCTAGGGCCGCAGGCCTTGGGGGGCCGCAAATATGGACAATACATTGATGGCTTGCCACTCAGCGCCTTTGACACAGTATATTCTAAGGAGTATTTCTTGAATTTGAGTAAGAACAAAATACCGTAATACAACAGCGGGGTTTGTTTAAGATTATCGTATAAGTAATTGTTCACAAAAATGGCCGGGACATGGCCACTCTCTATCGTTATTTTTTTGTTTGTTTTTTTCAAATGCCTATAGCCAAGCTGACGAACTTATGTCCCGCAGACGAACTTAGCCGACCACATATTTTTTACAGGCACCAAAAGATTACTTGATGCTAGTCAAATACTCTTTTGCGCGCTATCTCCTGTACTATACATTTTATATTTATAAGTTTTGAAAAAAGGTTCTAAAAATAAATAAAATTCATTAAAAAGTGTGAGTTTTATCTGTCTATTTATTAAAACCTAACCACATATTATGTAGTACATAAAACCAAATTAAAAATATTTCAAGAGTTAAAAAAAATTATCCAATTTATTATAGTTTTTTGACATTAGTTAAGTTAAGTTAGGCCAACGAATTAACTTACCATAACGGTTTTGTAAAAAAAATCAAAGAAAACCCAATTATAGAACTTCCATAGTTCATATAAATCAGGATGAAAAACAATGTGGGGGGGGGGGCGCCTAGGGCCTAAAAAGTCATAAATGCGGCACTGTCTGTACAGGTAGTCTCACCATGCAATGGTAAAAACTGGGAAACGGGAAACCATACCTTGCACCCTGAGGTCCCCAACCCTGGACGTAAACGTAAACATTCAATTACATGATTCTTTTAATGGAGTGAAGAGGATGTTTTGAACTCATAAATATGTAATATCTCCGATTGTACAAAATATTTTTTTGAAACAAAACAAAAATAAATGGACATTGTTAAGCTACTTTTGCACCTATAAAACCAGAACTTAGCAGAGGCAGGGCAGACAGGAAAAAAGTTTTGAATGCAACACCCTGTCGAGTGGTAGGGTAACCGAAGCAATTGAAACCCGGAACGGGACCTGACCCCGGTGCCTGGGAACGGATCGTCTTATTTGCCCCTAAGGCCGGTTTTGATTTTCGTAATGTATGAAATGAAAGAGTATCAACAATAATTTTGAAATGCTGATCAATTTAAGACAAAATTGAAATATTTAGTTAATAGCCGAGGATTTTTAGACTAATCAACTCTTTACTATTTTGTTTAGGTGGGCTGGCTACGAGCCGAAGATCAGACAGTTCTATCGTTGGATACCAAGGTTGTAACACACAATCAAAGGGTTCTCGTATCTCGAGACGATGACACCCAGACCTGGAGGCTGCACATCAGACAACTAAGGCCTTCAGACAAAGGTTGTTATATGTGTCAGATTAACACCAGCACCATGAAGAAACAGATCGGATGCCTCGATGTACACGGTAAAACAAAAATTTTGATTAAATATAATTAGGTTTAATACGAGTACAAAGTATTATTTCGATACTATTTAAGATAAGGGACACAACTTATTAAACAAGATAGATATTTCGAATAGAATTAGCTAAATTTAAAAATACTATTTTATACTACCAAAAATCTTTATAATGATCATGAAAAAGTAATTATTTTTTAAATGCAGAGAACTACCGGAATCTGGCTAAAAGTTTACACAAATAAATAAAAATAAATACTTCTTTTTAGAGAAAAATTTGATGTATATTTAATTAAAACCACATTAGAAAAAAAAAAAAAATCAAAATGACCAAAGTATTAGAAATGGTAAGTACACAAGCAAAGAGCAAAAGGTGCCCCATTCCCCCCCTCCCCCGTTACTTTTAGTAAAGCTGCTCTGTAAGGGTTCGTGAACCCTACAGGTAGGTAACTCCATTACGTTCCTTTTCAAAACGAAACCCTCACTCAGTCAGGTATAAAAGGAGCTCTAAAAAGTTTCCTTTTTTGGATGGAGGGAATAGGTCCACCCGCAGAGATTCCCAGCAGAGATTTGGAAGCAAAGGCCTCTAAGGGTAGTCTTTTCACTTGGTCTTGAAATTTCCTCTTGACCGATCAGGAGGAGGGACCTTGTCCCATTCTATATATGTAGCTAAAAAGGGCCACACGACTATAACTAGATTTTCTCTGCAAAAAAATAAAAAAAGCATTTCACCTGACCTTTCACACATTATATAATGAGAAAAAGGTTCTTTCCGCTATATAAAATTATACATTTAATAAGTACCATTTTGCAAAAACGAAAAAACAAAGAACACTTTTGCACCAATGTTTACGGGGAAATAATGAAGTGAAAATAAATTAAAATATGTTTCAATAGTTCCATTAATTTTACACTACATCAACCGACAGAAATGTTTTTTATCTCCACTTTTTTGCGACCCTAAATGTGTAAATCACTCAAAATCGATATTTCGGGCTATCAGAATCTTTCTTTGTATACATACGTACTACGAATATAAGAAAGTTAAAAGCCGAACTCTCCATCCAGCAATGATCTAATACTTTCTTAATAATATAATAATTTTAATTTCTTGCTAATTCCCTACGCAATATTAACTATGTCATTCAAGAGAACTTCTAGTTCAATTAAAACCCGCTAACTTTAGCTCTGAAAAGAAGAAAAATAAATCTTAGTCTTAACAAAACCAATACAATGATCATCCAAACATTCAATTAGAACCAAAGGAAATTTTTTAGGTTGCGGAGTTCACCTCTTTAGGCATCTCTATTAGTCAGGCGAAAAAAACACCAGCACTCAATAAACTAATGCCTGCAAAAATACACAAGCAGGCAACTTATTAAAATGTAAGATATGGGAACGTCTATGGAGGTCATCTTAAGGAATAATAAAACTGCCAGCATAATTAAAAGACAAAGCAGCTTTCAGCCTTCATAAGGCCACCATCAGTGCCTAAGAATAAAATGTAGGAGATAAACCAGGCAATAATAGCAAAACTTAAACAAAAATAATAACTAAACCGACAAATACCCATTAAGGTGAATAATGGTTGATTATTATAAAACAAGTAACTTAAGTCAAAATAAAATCGAATCAATTAGAGAAAGCAGTAAGAACTAATAAAAATATTAATGAATAACTGCTTTGGCTAATAAAAAGTTTGAATTTACGTGAAGAGACAGTTTTATAGTAGCAATTTAAAGGTATATAAATAGGAGGAAAGAAATAGGTCTCAGATAAGACTAAATTGCCTGAATCAATTTCTGCCCCAATACTAACCTATGGATGCTAATCATGGGCATAAACCTCAAGTAAAGAGAGTAACATTCAAGCGGCTGAAATGAGGTGATAACTTTAAAGTTGGAGGTAAAACTATAGGAGGGATCGTAGAAAAACCACGATGCGACCTCTCTCAGACAGGATAAGCATGCTCAACTAAGCGGTTTGGCCAACTCAAAGGATGGAAGAAGAGAGGTACTAAAGAAGTGTTGGAATTGGAAGCCCGATGTCAGACTAGCCTAAAATAGTGAAGCTTTTTACCTTATTAACAATAATTAATTCAAATAATACTTTACATTTATTTAATGAAACAATATGTATTAACAGATTTTGAGAAAGATAAATTAAATAAAGTTTTATTTGCCCTCAAGCAGAATAATTTACTGTTAACATTTTAACGGGTTTAAATTCAATTAGGAATAGCTATAGTGCTGATAAGTCAATTAAATTATACATATGATTTTTTGAAGGAACATATATAGAGGATTGCAGGATTAAATTAACAAACTAACTGTGTGTTTTTTCCTTATTACACTAGTCTATGAAGTCTTTAAAAGAACATGGATTTATAAAGTAAGCTGGCTAATTTGACGGATTAATAAATTTACTTTGTTTGGAAAGGATACCTTGTTTGGTTAAGGCAAGTATGTAAAAGTAAGTAATTTTGACTGCCTATAGTTTTAATTTTATAGACCTTTCGGATATTTTCTTTATCTGAAACTTTAGTGTGTGAACTAGCTTAAGAAAGTTTAAGATGGACGAGACTTAGATTAAGGAGACAGGAGAAGGGTAAGGGCCTGTGTAAACAGAAGAAGTCGAGGGAGTGTGAAATTTCCATCCTAATTATTATGCCTGCCAGCCTTAAGAGTTAAGGGAAACTCCCTCGAGGTAGCAAATAGCGCCAAGTTACCCACGGGGAATTTCGGGTTCAAAGTTGGGGCTAAGTTGCCTTGAGGGTGCCGTTCTGTGGTTCCCCTCGACTAACTTGGCCAAAGCTAGGGTCAGTTAATTTACACTATGCCTCACTTCAGCCCTGATTCCCGCCTTTAAGTGTCAACACATGGACAGTATTCTTCAACATTAGACATTTAGATTGTCATAATTTAACTTCGCCTTAAATTAGTCAGGTAAAAGAATTTTTATATCTCTAACCCGAATCAAAATACCAGAATGACGCAACGTGGCAATTTTTGTAAAATAAAACTTTATTTCTATAAGAAACCACGTATTTACCTAAATGCTTCCTGCTATTAGATTTTGTTTCCTCTGACTTTGGACCATTAAAAATAGTCTGCTAATTTCTGTCCAACAGACAGACAAAATGAAACGAAACCAAAAATGTTCCTTGAATCTCAAACGGATTTCTGTCTAGGGTTTGATAGGAGACAGACAAAAATGCCGTTCTTCAGAATGGATCACAATGTTTCCGTTACCTACGGTAAGCTCGGAAGCAAAAATAATAATGAATAACGTTAATTTATAAGTTTGTGTAAATAGTGCATCAGAAAAAATTAAAGCGCAGTCTCTCAGAAACCAGAGTCCAACAAGAATAATTAGTATTAAATTTCCATTGAGGTGAATCATGTTTCACACTAATAATTGCATTGATAGATACATTCAGGGTAGAGAGATGCTACTCAATACTAATACCTTAAGCTAATTTATTAGCCTAATACTAATACTCTCTCATAATAGCTAACCCAATACTCTGCTACCTATACGTATTGTAAAATGCGACGAATAAACTAAAATATAATATCGTAAAATTTATCTTTAACAAATGAGATTTCTAACTAATCGCTAATAGTTGCTGGTCTAAGTTAAATATTGATCATTCATCAAATGCATAATAAATTATTATTTTTCCCAACATATAAGTTGGCATTTAATAATAAAGTATCCAAGATCCAAATATTAATTTCACACGTTTATGCAAGTTTGATATTGCATAAAAATAAACGTTACCACACAAGGAATCGAAACAGATACAAATCTCTTGTGACTATTCGTCCAATAATAAGACACGAGGAAGATTTATAACCCAATACAATTATAAAAACATATTAAAAATAACAATAACACTACTCCGTAGTGATGGACGGAAACCCAGCAAGTGTTTAAATAAAAATATTAATTGTACAGTAACGTCGGATAGATGAATTAAAATGAGTAATAAAAGTAATGAGTTATTCAATCTATATCTAATTAAAATAGATTAATATTTAAATTGATCAGTAGAATGAAAACAGATCTATATTTAAGTATTCAGTTGATTAAAAATTAAATTCAAGATAGATATATGCAAAGAGAGGAACAGAATTTATTAATTATTCATTATTTTATAGTCTTTAACTGCATGAGCCTTCATAAATGTTATTTATTGTTAATATTCATTAAGATATAATATAATCATATAGTAATAATTAATATGCTACCTCAAATAAACGATAATGCTCTAATATTTAAATATTTTAGTACGATATATGCATTACTAAATTGTAATTCACTTTTATCTATTTTCAATTCTACATTATACTTCCTGAATATCGAGTTAAAATAACAGTAATCCATTTCCAAGTTATTACATTAAATAAAGATGTTAATATATTTAATTTATTTATTATAGGTCGGTATACGAGTAAATTATTAATAAATAATACCAGGCCATAAAAACAAAGTTTTTATTATAATTCATTCATATTTATGCATTTATGGTTGTGTGACTCATCGGCAAGTTAATTTGATGATTAATACATTTTTTAATTAATAAATCAATTAATTTTAATTAAGTTTAAAATAGTTCCAAGATCACTATAAGATTTTAATTTAGTGTGTGTGTAGATGGTAATATAAAAATATATAAATAGTAAATTCTATGTAACATTAAATAAGTAGTGTTAACTCAAATTTAAAATAATTTTGTTAATAGCCAGAAAATACAGAGATGAAATAAACTAACATGTGCAATGTAGCTGAGAGTAAATATTAAAATTTACCTCTTGCAAAATACAAAGGTAAGAGGGTAAAATTTTAGGGTAAGAAAATTGAGGAGAAGAATAACAGGTTAAATCAAGGATTTAAACCTACTAAAAATAAATTAACAAATGGAGCTGTTATTGAAATTTAAAAAAAAAAAATAATAATAAGAAAAGAGCATAAATGGTATTAAACTAATTTAGACTAAAAGCAGTATCAAGCGTTTTTATCGTCTCTATATTTTCTTTCAAGGAACTTGATATTAATAAAAATCGTTTAAAATTAATTAGTATTAATGGTGTTTTAAGAACGGGGTTTTTTATTTCTTTATATAATTTTTTTCCTCCTGCGTTTGTGCGAGGAAGAGTTAAATTATTACTGGGGGGAAAAGCTTAAGAGAGTTTAAAGCAAGTAAAGAGGCAAACAGTTATATCTGGTTGGTCGAACTGAAAGCATTAAACATTACACTCTAATGGCCTAGTAATAAGAGAAGCGGTATAAACTGCCTTAAACATTATCTAATTGGAGAGAAGGTTTCCTAAGCTTGCCTTACACAGGCTGTTCGTGAACACCCCTTAACTCCTACCCTACTTTACATGTTGCCACGGATAAACCCTTACACATACATGTAATCCATGAATAATATTTCACATTATTTATTAAGTGCTTTCCGATAAAAAAAAGTTCTATTACCAAAAAAACTTGAACTTGAATAATAATACCAGTATAGTCTTCTTTTGTGTGGGTCGTAGAGGGTTGAAATTATAAACAAATTAAATTGTTTTAAAAATGGCTATATTTCGCCCCTCTCCGGGGCATATTCATGCCTAAAACATCATTAAAAACATTGTTAACATTAAAAATTACGTTTACAAAATATGCTTTATAATAAAATTATGATTTTTATTTATCGTTTTTACATTAATTTCATATAAGTTTTTTTTTTTTTTTTTTTGTTAAATGTTAAATATGAAAATTGTTTGTTTAATATTGTTATTGAACAGAGGTTTCTGGATGTAAGTGAATAAGTGAAAAATTTGTAAATAAAAAAACGACGATACCAAAAAATGGTGGATACAAACTTACTATACTGACAAACATACAAGGTATGCCACTTCTTTTATATTAAAAAAAAAAAAATAATATAAAAAAAATATTACAAAAAAAAAAAAAAACTTATATGAAATTAATGTAAAAACGATAAATAAAAATCATAATTTTATTATAAAGCATATTTTGTAAACGTAATTTTTAATGTTAACAATGTTTTTAATGATGTTTTAGGCATGAATATGCCCCGGAGAGGGGCGAAATATAGCCATTTTTAAAACAATTTAATTTGTTTATAATTTCAACCCTCTACGACCCACACAAAAGAAGACTATATTCAAAAAAAGAGGGACACACGGAAAGTTTTTAAAGTTATTTAAAAACACAAGTAATACCAGTATAATGTTTTTTTACAAAGCTTACCAAAGGTAGCGGAAGCATTTTGATCATTCTGAAGAACACATTTTCATCGAATTCGCCCCATAGATCGCGTATGTGCAGACGATAGACAATTTGTTGAAACCCCTTTTTTGGATTCATGACACCTGAAAATGAGAAAAATTCATTTTCAAAGCTCAGAATAGTCGTCATTAATCATTGTAACTTTTAGCTTAATTAAAGAAAGTAGAATACAAATTAACCAAAAAAAGTATGTAGTCGAAAAGCAAACTCAGACAGCTCTTAACAGTAACTTCAGTTACTGTTTTCTAGTTCTTTGAACAACTAAAAGAGGTATAGTTATTCTACGATCCGATAATGTAATGTACTTGGGCATAGATCAATTGTTAACGGCCTTTGGCTGGGACTTTTTTATTTGTCTCTCCCTCCTTCTATTATACTAATCTACATGGATTGCCATTTATTTCAAATAACTTAATAAAGAACATGAAACTCTTTGGGTGGGGGCAGGCGAAGACGTTTCATTCCCTTTCTCAATAGAGCGCGCCTAGCAGAGACGGAACTAGGCCTGCTGAGGCCCGTGTGCAAGATTTTTTTTGAGGCCCCCCCTCCAAGATGTCCAAATATTTTTGTCGCCTCATTTTTCGGGATACACATAAGATTTGTAATAAATTGCAACAAAAAACATTATTTTATGAAAAAAACAAACAAAATAAATTAAATTCGTATTTAAATGGACTACATTTTAGAATATTTTAGTAAAAACCGTTTTCGAGAAATACTTTTTTCACTTTTTTCATAGTTTTTAAGAAGTAGCGCCCCCAAATTTGAAGGTAAAATTAATTTCTCCTCGGGGTATGATTTTTCTGAACATGTATGCTGAATTTCGTCTAAATCGGCCCAGTAGTTTAGGCTCCAGGCGTCTGCACAGACAGACGACAGACATTTTTTAAAAACTACTTTTTTGGACTCAGGGGACCGCAAACAATACAATTGCCTTACAATATCTCGCCATTACAATATTTTCTCTTTACATGGAAAGTAAAAAGAGTAAAAATGTTACGAAAATGAGCAAAAAGTTGCCTATAATGGTACTTTTTTACTCTAGCATCCCCTATATCCCTTTGTGTTAATAGTTATGTATTTTGCCAAAGGAACATTATATAGACTAGCATATCGCTAGTATACCTGCAAAACCTCGTATGTACCAAATCCAAAATTTTTCAGGAGAGCAAAAAAACTGAATAAGTGCTTAATCTTTTACTTCTATGACACGTTGCCCATATATATGATGTTTTACTACCATTGGAGGTATTATATACACTAATAATTAAAATTATAATTAAATTATGATTTTGTGGACTGATTTTGTACTTACGAGGATTTAGACAAGAACTTTTGTCGAGTTACAAGGTTTTACAAAGAAAAATAAATATATTTTTAATTACCTATTTTGTGTATTTACTTTATAGAAATAAAAAAAAAACAACATAAAAAGTAGGAAAAATATAAATAAATAAAATTTAATACTTATAATGAACATATTTTAAAGTGAAACAACGGAAAAGAATTCGTAGTTTGATTGTTTAATTCAATACCATTTTTAGAACCATCAGCAAGTGAATATTATTATGAAAGTTAAAAACAAAACAAAAATATAATTTTATTAGACCTACCTAATGTTTCATAGGCAATTAATAAAAACTTTTACATTCTTTAAAGATATAATAATAATCATTAAATGTACGAAAAAATGATATTGAAATAAAAAAATGCTGAGAATGTGATAAAAATGCAAGGAATATTCAATTAATAATTAAAGAATTGTAAAACACAAAATAATCATTGTTCGATAGAAAATTTATAATTTAAAGTATAAACCTTATGTGTGTTTTGTACTTTAGGTGATTATGTAAAATTAAAAAAAGTTCTAACGGTTTAAAAAAATTATAATACAATCGAAGTAGCAAGAAGGAATCAATGATGACAGGTGTTTCCCCTCGGGGCGATTATCCTTTGATAATAAGTTAAGACATATTTTAATCGGCAGCGTCAAGTAAATAATAATAGTTTGTAAAGGTTTAAAAAAGCAAAAAAAAACCAAAACAGTAAACATTTATGTAAGATGGTAAGTTGTCAAAAACCTCGTATGTTTATTTTACTACGTGCGGTCTAGTAAATAAAACCACGCAAGTCCAGGATAAAAACACGTAAGGTAATTTAAAACCTCGTAAGTTTATATACATATGGTACAAAACCACGCAAGTTGAATTTCCTTAGAACAATGCATCGTATAAAACCATGTAAGTCTCCTGAAATGCAAAACCTCATTAAAACTCGTGATAAATAGTTGTTATAATTAATAAAAACGCAAGTTTTACTTAAAAAATTAATAATATAATAATTTTAAATACAAATTTGTCAATATAAGTCATTTAACTTATTTTGAAACCAGAACTGAGCTGTAGCCTGCGAGCGGCGTGCTTCTTCTTCAGACATACGAGGATTTACTACCTTCCTTGTAACCTTCTCGACTTACCAGCTTTTTCAATCGCTGTTTCACGGCGTCGTAGTGGACAGAAACGTACAATATTTCACACGGAGACGCAGTCGACCTACATCTATCGAAATATGAAATAAAAAAAAAATCCCAAAAATCGGACTTACGAGGTTTTGCAGGTATACTAGCGAATATTCCTTAGTCTAAATTACTGTTAAGACGAAGGTATTCTAATGTATTTTGGGACAAAAGAATATCACACTTGTGTTTATAATTGTTATCATATCCCTTGGTCCAATCAACTATTAAGATAAAAGAATATTAAATATAGAACTTCCCCAGGAGTCTCAATGTCTTGGGGAGACAAACACACAAACCTTTTTGACTTTTGTAGGGCACACTATTGTTATTTAAATTTTTTTTTATTAGATCCATTATTTTAGCTGTTAGACTTGAGTTGAATACTCATATTTTGAAACTTTAATTCTTGGAGAAAAAATGCCAAGAGTAAAAAGTTCTTATTTTAAGCCATAGAATCTAATTTTAGCCTTAAAAATATGTCATCTATTATTTTTAAGTACTGCTGCAGAGCATTTTAGCGCTCTAAGTGCTTAGCATTTTTTCTGTTAGCGCATTTTAAGTTAACATAGAACCCAGCAAACCGCGTCTTTCTTCATGCAGAAGATTCCGGAGATATTGAGTGGATCGTGTTAGGTGGCCCCTGATGTGCAGGCATATTTTACAAGTTAAAAATTTATAATTAATTAATTTAAAAACTTACTAAAGATGAAACATATACAGGATAATACAAAATACCCAAATGTATAAAAATCACGTCATGTTGTAAGTCAATTTTTTATATTAATAATATTATCTTAATAAGCATTTATCATCAATTATCTCAAAAAATTATAATAATAATTATTATTATTATGTGGAAAAGAATATAGATACCTACCACACAAAAATATTATTATTGATAACAATGGTAATAAATAAAATATAAACTAACTTCACCTTTTTAGTAAAATTATTCTTTATTTTTTATTCATTTATTTTTATATTATTATTTTATTATTTTTATAACTGGCCGAGCGGAGGTGAGGCCCCCCTTACCCCGAGGCCCGTGTGCGGCTGACCCCATGCACACGGCTAGTTCCGGCACTGGCGCCTAGTACCAATTAGGCAGGTAAAGGGTTTCAGTAGAGAATAGATGAGGGTCATTTTCGGTGTTTGTTTCCAGTTAAAATTAAATTCCCGATTGCACTGGCAAAAAAAACGAAAACAGCACATAATACACATGGCGGAAGACATGCAGTTTTTTAAAAAATGGACACATAGGACCCAACAAACAATTAAATACATTAAATTGTTACATCATCATTAAATATACTTTATTTTTAAATATATTTCGTATATGAAAAGTAATCATTTGTTATTAAGATATGACAATGTTAGATTATTGCGGATAGAAAAAACTTGATAGGGTAAACTAATCGGGCTGGGGGTTGAAGAATATAATGTAGAAAATATAAAAAATAAACAAAAAAAAAAAGATCAGGCCTCTAGTCATTATGATTATGTTACAACAAAGTGAATGAATTTAGTTAAAATAAACAAAGACAAAACAACAAAAGGGAATGAATGAGCAAGAAATCTATAGAAATGTAAAAAGGATAGGAAGGAAGATTCAGGAAAGAATAGAAAGAGGGTACATTTAGGGAAATAAAACTACAAAACTCGCAACAAAAACAAACAATAGCTATTCTAATTTTAGAAACCAACAAGAAATATCAATATTACAACTTTGCATAATTAAAAAAAGTTTGTGCGTATATGCGCGATAGAAAGAATCAGAATCGGTGTTAATTATATTTGATAATATTAAATTATAATTTAAAAGTAACGAGTGGTTTGTTTTGTTTCAGTTCCTCCCAGCATAGAGGATGAAGGTACTTCAGGTGACCTGAGAGTGGATGAGGGGCGCAACGTATCCTTACAGTGCCTAGCTAAAGGACACCCTCCTCCTAGGATTACTTGGAGGAGAGAAGACTCCAAAGCATTAACCCTTTACACTCTTAGCGCTGGATTTATCTCAGGTACCTACCTTCACCACACTCCCGTCAAATTTATCTTGCTACAGTATCTCTTATACAGTGATGAAATAACATGATCTGTAACAGTAAGATTAATATTTATGTAATGTGAAACAAATAATTCTTAAAGGGTCCAATAATATGATGACTATAATTTTAGTTACAAATGGAAAGATAAAACAAAAAAATATATTCACCATAAATTACTTCTGAGTGAAACACACATATGTGCATATACTTCTTCGAAAGTAAAATGTAAAACAAATGTTGGTTAGATCAAATAAATTTAATAATTGGCTCCGGAGCTAGGATGTTGAAAATTTGGGAAAGAATTCTTCTTAAACTTAAGCAAGCCCTGAGAAACGATTCTTTTGTAAAATCGACTCCTAGGGAATAAAATGGGGGGGGGGGGGGGGGAGGTTTACAGAGGGTAATTGCGTACCCCAAATGTGATAAAATAAAAGTGCTTCTTTTTTAAACGAAGCATTTACTAGGAAGCAATTCTACCCTTTAAATGGGTCTAATCAAGTAATCAAATTAATTAGCGAAAAAAAGGTAATCAAGTCTAATTCCAAACATTGTTTCAACATTGCTTGGTGGTTTACAAACATAAAAAAAACTTTAGCAATCACTTTAAATCCAAAAAATCGGGTATACACTATACACCTTAGAACTTTCCCTCACTTCAGAGGCCATTAAAGTGGCCTCTCTTGCCGCTTCGCAGCAGGAGGGAGCAGCATTGGGCGTGGTCAGTACATGGATGGGTTGCTATATTTCATTTATTTAATTACTTGAATGTTGGCAGTATTTTGACAGATGTAACATAACTTTAACGTTTAACAAAAGTATCGCACTAATTAATAATTATGTTCGCTTATAACTTTAAAACTAATAATTGGAATTTCATCGTTTCTTTTTATTTGTTCCTTATTTTTTACTGGTTCTAACGGTATGCTATATATCAAAAACTTATTTATACTTTCGGTATTATTTAGTAACCGTCAAAGTTTCAAAAGTCAAAAATCGATAACTTCAAAATGGCGGCCAATATCAAAATTGAATTTGGTGTATTTGTTTGTCATATAAGCGGTACATTCGTGCCAAATTTCAACACGATCAGACCCTTTTAGATTTTTTACGTTTTTTTTTTAATTTTTGCTGCCTCAGCAAATAGGGGTTCAAGATGGCGCAAAATGTTGATTTTCCGTGCGGCACAACTACAAGTAAGGACTGATTTTTCTGCAAAGTTTCAACTCTTTTGGTTAAATACCCTTGGCGCTACGATGATAACACACATATAAATAAATTCACACATACACACATACAGACGTCTTGCTAAAAACCACTCAGGGTCTTAAAAACATCCAAAACGGATAATTCAGTTGAAATCTTGAAACATTTTTTTTCTTTAGGTGAAAACATAACTTTTCCCCACCATAGGTGAGAAAAAGTAAAAATATACAGATAAGAAAAAAGGTCTACATCAATAAGCATCATCTAGTATTATGGTGAACAAAAGATTTCAATCTTAAAGTAATTTTTATATTTTTTTTATCGACTTAGACATAAACATAAAAAGCATCCACTTCCAAAACTATAGACAAAGTAAACAAAACAAATAAAAATGGAAAATATAATATTCTTAAAATATGACAATAATTTTTTATCAAAATGGAAATCCTTTGAGATAAAAGGTAAAAGATGTAGGATTCTTTTCCTTTACGTTTCAATGCGGATTTTTAACCAATTTGACTCAGCTTGAGTTTGCCTTGCATGCCCTTTAAACTTTTTTTTTACAGTGTAAACTGGGATTTTGGAGTTTGTTTAAAGAGAAGAGAGAGAGCCTAAGTTAAAAGTAAGTACCAGTCTGGCTGATAGAATAGAGAGAGTTGGTATCTCTGAGGCTCGGATTAGGCCAAGAGCTCCATCACACAATGAAGTAGTGATGAATTTTTAAACAAATCTTGCTTTTCTAGCGAAAACATGGCCTTTAACAATTATTTGATCTCTAATCCCACTAATTAATAGCAAAGTTTCCAGCATAATGTGCCTTTTTTTCTTTTTCTACTGTTTTATACTGTTTCTTTTTTGCAACCAATCATTAATATAAAACTCCAAGAAGCTTCAATAAGCAAAATTTGGGAAAATATTAGTAGCAAAAAGATGTCAATGCCTCAAAGTAAAACAGCTGTGAATTTTAGGATAACCACGAGTCAATTGCATTTTAAGTCACCTTGCCGACAAGGGTTAGCTAAATATTCCATAATGCTAACTGCATAATCTCAGCAACAACGGAGAAATGACTACATATCACCTAATGTTTGTAATGCTTTGAATGATGTTGGGACTGGTTGAGCTTAAGATCTATTTGACGGCTCCGCATTAAAAACTGAAGAACTAAGAATATGGGCTTTGGATAATAATAAACAAAAAAACCTTCTAATCCAATCAATTATTAAGCATCGCATATCTCTGTGCCTCAAACTCGATTCTGATTGGGAATAAAAGATCAAATACATAGAATGTTAGTTAAATGGAGCAGTATGCTTTTGATACATTTGTTACCGCTTTTGAATCCCTATAACTAAGAACAAAATCTAAATAATTGTTCATAATCGGATCACTTTTATACACGTAATGTATCATACCGTGATTATTGAAGGCAACGAATGCGTTGTAATCATCCTTAAGAACGAAATTTATAAGTCTCTGAAGTCATAAAGTCCTAATCAGAAATCTGTTTGAGACATCCGTGAAAACTTATGGTCTCGGGCCCTACTGCCCGTCAATATTTCTCTGTACCACCATATCTTAAAAACTAAAATTTGGATGGTAGGTCATAATCTGCCCACTGTTGGTTTTCTGTGATACTTTTTTCCCAAGCACAAAAACTTGCTTTTATTAATAAATAAGTCTTTGAAAGTACCCATTCGATTGAAAGTAGCCCATATATAGTCTTATATTAATTTAAACCTTGTGCGCACCTTTTTCACTAAATAAAAATAAATGTAACCTCACTTGGAATTGATACAGGTTCAAACAAACATACTTTAATTTTCCAGTTGGATCAAAATATTGTGACGCGAGGAAGCTAAGTGCCACAGTAATTAGCAGACTATTTTTGTCATGTTCAGGACTTAAATGATAAAATTTAAGCATACAAGTTTAGGCTCCAATAACGTTAAAAGAAAAATCAAAATTAGTTTCCCCACAACCTTCATTTGAATTATGCAAAACATTAATTATTGAACATTAATTAGATAGTTATACGTTAAATGATGAATATTTTAGTAATTAGTAATCAATCAATTACTGCTTAATTGAGTAATTTAAATCAATTTAAAAAAAATAGAGTAAATAATATTTTTCATTATCGTTCTATTCCCGCAAATTTGTCAATGGTATAATATTCAATAAATTGAATATAATTTCTTCAGCGTTTAAATTTTTTTCCAATAAAATTTAAAAAATCCAGTAACCTTGGTAAATACCTAATTACTTGAGAATAATAGGAAGTATCTTATATTTTAAACATCATTAAATTTACTAAAAGGTTTTATTTTATTCTTAAAAATGAAAAAAAAATAAAATCTTTAGTAAAAAAGCGTTTTATTCTATTGATTTAGTTCTATGAAACAGTAGACCTTTTATGAAAGTTATTTACGGGTAAAACAATGTTTCTAGTGCTTATAACTAAAAAGCTTTCACGAAAGCTAATTGAAAAGTAATTAATTTTTTTTTTTTTTTTGGCAACGGTATTTTCTCTTGGGTAGGACGGATTCCCTTATAAGACCAAACTTGGTCAAATAAAGAAATAAATCTATAAATTAAAACATATAATTTGAACAACAATCTTCCTTTAAATGGATCAATAACTTAAATAAACTGCCGGTTGACTAATTTTATTTAATGATTATCTTTGTAAACTGCGTACTTCTAAAAATGTTACTGTAAAAAAATGTCCGTCGTATCAAATTAAATGAAAAAACAAACTTGAATAAACAACTAACACAAAACAACTAGAGCACGACAAATAAGAGAACAACATAAAGGTTTGTATTGAACACGCATATGAATAAACGAGGCAAATATTTCTTTTATATATTACATTAGGCATTATATAAATATATTGACCACATTCATCAATGAAGTCAAATAAATAAAATGCACTGACTTTATTATCAATTACAACTATCGACGTTATTTTAAATGGCTGCAGTTACCCTTCATAACTTTTGTTAGCTTCTGCCGCAATAAAGAATATGATTAAAACAAATGTAAATTTAATAAGAAATATTATTAAGTTAACAATTATTTCTCGATTTTGTCTTGAATATTTTACCATTTCATCGTACATGAAGAGAAAATTTTATGCAAATCGGCGAAAACCTATTCTGGAACAAAGGGAACTTCGTGCTTGGCGAATCCAGCAAGCCAATGTATGAAGACTTAACCAATCATGAAGACTTTTCACACAAAACAACGGCATGATCCCTGACAGTGCCTAACATGTATATTTTGGACTATATATCTACAAAAATCTCAAAACGATTTTTGCACTATTACAATACATTCTTTTCATACATTTTAAGTATAAAAGAAAGTAAAAAAAAATACAGCTTGTTATATTAAGTTATAAAAATAAATTTATTCAGCTATAATTTAATATAAAGTAGATAAAGTAGGTTCTCTTTATTCTTATTTTTTATTTAAAGCTTATCTTTAATGTAAATCAAGTTTGTTTTCTAATCATAACTTTAACCTTTACGCGTATGTTAATATCACGCTTGAGCTCTTTTACCTCATAAACATAAACCTACGCATACGTTATTCCTACAAGTAAGGGGATGATTCGATTAAGGTTTTCTGCGAATAACGAAGCTTAACTTTAGTAGGTTTACATTTGTTACTTTAATGAATTCAACTTTTTATAAAATAGATTTAAGTAGTAGTATTATTCCCTATATTTACACATAGAACATACAATTTTAGAATATTCTGTTTTTGTAATCAGTATTATGAAGGTGAAGGTATCAGGATATAAATAAATAGTTTATCAGCCCATTTTAACCAGTTTAGAGACGAAGAAAGATTTTAATTAAAATACAAGAAATTGTAATAGGAAAATAATATAAACTCAATTAATTTAATACTAGTTGAAAAATTTCACGAAACTATACTGAAATACAATTATTGATTTGGAATGATTAATGAAACTGTTATTTCACGTTACATATTTTTTCATTTTATTTTAAAACACAATTTCAACTATCATTTAGTAGCTAATATAAATAGTTCAAACAATCTTATTGGATAAAAAATTAAACAAACATTTATTTTAAATATTAATCTACTATTTAAAACAGTCACAACTTTTATAATTATTATCGTTCAAACAAACTTATTGGATACAACAATGAACAAAGATTATTACAGGAAATCTAATATTAAAAATAATCGCTATTTAATACAATTACGGTCTAAGGAAATAAAGGTTTCCAATTTCTATTTAGATTGTGAAATGAAAAATGAAGCCAATGAAATGAAGTATAAAAGTATGTTAGTGATTCCGATAAGGACCGAAACCCGAGAGAGGTCAAAGGCAAATATTTACATCAAGGGATGTTATAAGGGAAGAATAAGAATTTATTAATTTAAATTCTAAAGAAATATCGGTCCAGGATAACATTAAACTTCCAAACATCAGAAAAATAGTTTGAGTTACTTCATATGAATAATTTTATTTAATAGTGATAAGAGTCACATACAGAGAACAATTTACTTAAAGTAAAGTGTAATAAAAAAGGATCTGGAATGAACAGAAAATGTCAAGAGAAGGATGCTGCAAGTGAATATTTCATACAGGCATACAGGTATTGTTAAAATTTACCTTTTTAAGTAAACATTTTAACAACTCATAGTTGGCATATCATAAATGGAAAATACGTTTTAAGGTAAAGCTGATTTTTTAATTCAATAATACTTCCTAATAAATGTACCAGGTCTCACACGAGTCCCTACATTTATACAATTACCTGGTATACATACCGGGCAGCTAGAAGGCCGAAGGCCAGCTGAGAGCGGCTAGTTTAGTATTAAATAATGTTTTGGAAAACCAGCTAGTTTTTGAAATATTTATAAAAAAAACTCGAAAAAAGGGACCTAAAACCAATATGGTGGCGCGAGCTCACCTCCCATCACTGAGTACTTTTAATTCCAATTTTCAAAACTACATGTTTTTCTTACTCCAGTTTTGGGTCTTCGTAGTTTTGACTAAATCTGGTGGCACAAGTAAAGTATGTGTGAATCGCTGAATAAATACAAATAAGAATACTCATACTACAAAAAAAAAAAAAATTCTTTACCAAACACATACTTATTTTTTCAAAAAAGCTACAATTTTGACGCAAGAGGTAGGTTATTATTAAAAACATTATCATTTAACACTGCCGCACTCTATTTTAATTTTTCTCTCAAGGAGTTTTAAGTACATATATTCAAGAGAAGCGAAACTCAACAGAATTAATTAACAAACGAGATAAGGAAGCCAGTTTTAATTAATACAACAAGTTTGAGTATGTTTATAAAATGTTTAATACGCGGAGGTGAAGAAGAAGGCCGAGTTTTCTCTAAGGAGTTTTATAACGCACTTATCAGAACTTTAACTTGTCCATAAGAACACTCCAGTGCATGTTTAAACTAGAGTTTTATTTATATTTGAAAATGAAATTATATTTAAACTAATATTTTATCAGACTATATTATAAAGCTTAATTTATTTCTAGGAAAATTCATAAAACTATACTTTAACGATTACAAAGTACATTGATGCCGAACTAAATTATTTTTAAAAAAACTTTCAAAAGAAAAAAATATTAAATTAAAATGTGTTAAAAAAATTGCACAAGGAGAAGAAAGATTTTAACAATTTTTAGATGTTTGCTTCAGAGTTACCGAAGGCAACGGTGGATTTAGGATCATTCAGGAGGAAATTTCCGCCACAGAAATGCACTTAGGCGGCTTTCACACTGCGGGCGAGACCGGTCCGAGCGTTTTTGTCACACTGCGCGCGAGACCGAGCCGATCGGCCGATTATCTACCAGTCCGCGTACAACCGTTTACAATGCGTTTTTGGCGACCGAAATGCTTTTCGGCGGCCGAAAACGCTTAGCTAACAAAAACGCTCGGTCTAGCTCGGCGTTTAATGTGAATAGCCCCATGCTAATACATGTATTTATTTCTCAATCGGAATCGGCCTCGCTCTGTCTCACACGCAGTGTGAAAGCCGCCTTAAGGCACCTTAAGATGTCGGCTGACATTTTACTACGTTTTTATTAGCTTGCTTTCTTGATTGTTTGTTTGTCCAGTAAAAATCTTGCAATCGATTTTTAACTAACTTTCCGAGTAGCTAGGCATTTGAAAGTTTTAGAATAGCTCAGAACACGATAATAATGCAATATTTTAATACTTTTAGCCATCTTTCAGAAGAATTTAATTAGTTTTCAGCAAATTTTGTTGTATGGAAAGTTAGTTGGGAAAAAACCCGCAAGTTATTTTATTTGTTTTGACATGTCCCATATTTACAATCTTCATTTTGACGGGTTTCAAATTTGTGATTTTTTATTAAGAGATTAACATTGAATGATAGCGAAAAAGGAAAAGTAAACCTCAGAGTAAGGAAGGGGTAGAGGGAGCAATGCGATTTGAAAAGTGGTTCATTATGCGACACCCATATACTAAACCTCTCAAGCGAGCTCAATCCGAACTAAAGTGACAACAGCACGATCACGTGGTCACTGGTGCTTGTCTTATTGGTCTATTCCTTGTCCTTAGGTGTTAACGGACGCTTGTCAACAAAACCTTTAACGTCTTGTGCTTTGTTTGATTGTTTTATTATCGAAATGTCAAAATATAAAATATTTAAGAGAAAAATATGATGTGATAGCTTTAGAAGACGCTTTTGTTTTATTTAAGATTGCTTTTGGTTATCTAGGAACTATTACATGTTATTAACAACGTAACTTCCTTTAGATAATTAATTCGGTTAACAACAGACACTAAAGTACATATGTATTTATAAAGAAAACTGTATTAAAATATTAAATGTCGTAAGAAAATATCACATTATACTTATCCTTATCAGCTGAAGATAAATTTCGAGTTTTTATCGAGATATCGATACTGTTTCATCAAACTGCCGCTTGGGAGGTTTAGTGTAGGGGTGTCGCATAATGAACCACTTTTTGAGACCCCGATTCTATAGTATTGTTCCCTCTACCCCTTCCTTACTCTGAGAAGTAAAATACATTCGGAACTTTTTTTTCACTAACATTATATTATAACAATGACAATTATATTATCAACATTAAATATGATTCAACAGAAAATTTAAAAACGTAGTAGGTATATAAAAAGTTCTTTTTATGTTGTAATTATTTGGTCATATAATGTGTCTCTACTTCTACTTGACCGATTTCGACTTTTTTTTATTTTGATCTACAGGACACGGCCTTCAAAGATATTAAAATATTATTTAGGTAGCTTGTACGTATTTCACGCTGCAGACCCTCAAAACCCTCTAGTTTTTCACCTACAGTATATAATAGATTTGTTCCAACCACACCTCAAACTAGTTTCAAACTACGACGCATGTGCATTAGCAAAAACGTTCAAATGTGGTCTGATGCGCATGCGTCGGACAGCTCCAAACCAGTTTGAAGTGTGGTTGGAACAAACCTAATATATACACTGGCAGCTATTGTGAAATTTTGATTTTTTAACTTGGCGGGGCGGAACGCTGCTGCGTTCCTAAATAATTTTAATAAATTAGATCATTAAAAAAAGTCTAGATACATTTAAAACAGACAACATGAACTTAAAGTACGAAGACATAAAATGTAAATTATTTTAATATTTTCTATCAAATTTGATTTTTATAATATCAGGATAAAAATATAGTTTAATTAAATAGTTAGATAGCCAGGTAATAATATATTTTAAGATAATGCCGAGAAATCACATAAGTGTTGCATTTATGGTCAATAGGCAGGATAATGTGGAATTACACTTCTTTATAGAACTAGATGAGTCATTTGTAAACGTAAAAGTTTTTATTTATTTCTACCTTGCAACTTCTGAGGTAATTAAGTTGAAAAATTCAACGTTGGAGCACCTGCTCCGACCACAAAATTTATACAAGAAAGTTTTTTAAAAAAGCTTAAAGCTATCCCTAAACAACCTAGATTTAAAGAGTTTTAAACTTATGCTTCTTCTCAAAAGAAAAATAGAAATGGATTAAACTATGACAAAGTAAATAGTGCTTAACTCAATATAAAAAAGAAAGTTTCCGTAAAACTGCGAAGAATATATGAGATATTTGCTCAATTTAAAAGATTATCAGAAAGAAGAATAGCTGTAAGCAGTTTATATAAAAGAATAGTTGTAAGATGTCAATTTATGTGTTATAAATATGTTAAAATGGCTGACATTTAGTATGGTACATAGCTACCTCGCTTCTTAACACTGGAAGAATAGTGACATGAGTATAAAAAAAGTATAATGAGATAGATTTCAAAATAACAGTGTTACTAAATCAATTGGTAGCAAGCGTGCGCAAGAGGAAGCAAAATGGACTTATTATAAGGTTGTGCCCACGCGCAATGTGAGATCAATTTAAGGGCTTTGAAATACTATCCAAATACAGGGGTTATTAGTTTTAATAGTTTGGGCATTCATAAAACGGATAGACCTGATATGCGCCAGCATCAAGCTTCATATTTATATTTATCCACATAACTACACATGGTCTTGGCATGTTTGTATACTTGAGTTTAATTAATTTATTTGTTATTCTTGCATTCGTATACGTTCCGTTCTATTACCTATTATTATCTGGGCATGAGTGCCAGGAAAACACCCCCACTGCATAGACTTGTTGTAAAGCAGTGCCTTTCGTTACATGCGGACGTCAGTCGCATGCGTCTGACGCGTTGTAGGAAAACTTATTTTAAACCGACACTGGCACGGATTGGAAGAAATCCACAATGTGCAAGCAATTAAAAAAAGAGAACGTCTAAAAGGAACTTTCAACCGATGTCATCGGAGTCATAACCTAAAAGGACTGGAAGACGGCGAAAGAGTGTGGTATTAAAGAGTTTAAAGTCTTGGTAGGTAAGGTATGGCAAGATCATAGAGGTTCTCAAAGAACCACGGAGTATCTTGGTAGGTATAGAAACGGGAGTATATTATCTCTGATGATCCCTGTGGCAAGACTAGGACTCTACACTCTATCTATACCTCTACCTCTATCTCTTTCGCATTTTCTCTCATTAGCTGTTAGCTGGAAGAGCTACAACTCTTTTTATAAGAGCGTTTACTCACTCACTCTCTTGCAAGAGCTAGCTCTTTTGATCAGCTCATGAGCGGATCGCCCATCTCTAGACTAGGAGGCTCAACGCAAAATCCGTTCAAAGTCGTGTCCACACTATGTCGAACGACTCGGTCGACTTTTTGACAAGTCCAGATTACCTCAGTATGTGTGGACTAGTCGAGCGACAAATAGAGAATTTAAATACCTAGTTTTAATTTAATTTAACTTTTAAATGAGTGATTTAGAAGATACTGCAGTGGCGGCTGCTGCAATTATTATTGCAATTGTTGGAAGTAGCAAGATCGTCGTCGCCGCCCAAGGAGGTTTTGGGTAAGGCTCAGCCTTGTTCGAGATAGAAAAAAGTATAGTACGCAGGAATTTATGAAGGATTTCCCACAATAAACTCCAATCACAATACATTTCAATAAACACAATTGTTTGTTCGTCATTCCAATTCATCATGATAAATTAATCAAACTAAAAACCAATAAATGCACTCAGCGAAACAAAACTGAACAGAATGAATATTTTGTACCTACTGAAAAGATAAACAACATGTTTCGACACGTCCACACTATTGTTGTCGATTCGACTTGCTTTGATCCGTACAGATTTAATTCGGGTTGCGTTCGACTCGGCCCGACATGGTTCAACAAAGCCGGGCGACACATACACACTTGTTCGACATTGTCGATCGGCAGAGCGGACGCGGCTTATGATATATTCCTGGGGGCAGTAAATATCGGCAGATGAAAGTCCGGTTCTAGGAACCACCACACCGAAACTCCTCCCTACAAGACACACAACGGATGGACGGTAAAGAAGGTGATACACTTTCAAGTTGACTCTTAAGTTCCAAGATATCGCTTGGTTCCTACTCCGGAAAGTTATGCTAAAAGAGGATGTGGTGCACCAGCATTGAGCTTTTTATAATTGTCGCCTTAGTAACTAATGAAACTTTGATATTGGCATGTTTGTACATTTGAGTTGCATTAATTATATGCAATTCTTGCGTTTGTATTATTATCTGTACAAAACCAAAAGACAAAAACAATACCAAAATATGAAATTAGATATAACAAAAAAGTATAGTTACAGTCAAATATGCGAAACACTCATTGACAATTTATTAAGCACACAATTAAAAATTTTAATCGGTTATATCGACTTTGATAATTATTGCAGGGAATTTCTGAGCCCTAAAAATATCTACTCGTAAGTGTAGAAATTATTAAAATGCAGTGAATACAGGTGAATCAGAGACAAGAAAATAGCACCAGAATTACATCAAAAATCCAGCCTACCTTTTAAGCCAAAGGATAAAATTTCATTAAGGCAACCAACAAACAAAAGAGAAGGGTTATTAAACGAATTTGTTTGTTCCTCGTTGTTGACCTGAGTTCAATTCAATACCCCAGCAGCAATGTTATTATCAAAGGATATTAAAATGACTTGTCGGTCAGACTGAGTCAAATAGAGTATGTATTAATGAAAAATAAAATACTACCCGAATACCAGAATGTGAAAAAAATGCGTAAGGTATAATTTGTACACAGTTACACTAAGTTTCCATGATGTTTCAAAACGGATTGAATTCTGATTTGGGATTTAACAAGCTAGGTGTCTCCAGGTGTTGTATCTGCATATTCAATACACCAAACTTTCACTAGGTTACTTTGATAAAGGTTATAAATAATATTATAACTTTAACTTTTTATAACCAATAACCAGGTTTGTTATGTTTATTTTTAAAAACAAAACAAAAATTATAAATAAAGGTTATAGTCTAGGAGGTTATAGTATAGACTTTATGATGGACAGTGCGATTTTCATGATCCTGTGTACAAAATTAGTTAGTAGACCAAAAATCAAGTTGATGGTGGTTTGTCTCTTGATAGGTGAGCACTTTGATTTGCAATAATATTTAAATAACTATCCATTTGCTTCCATAGACAATTTGGATCCAAAAACTATATTCAACCCGTATTCAATCTGTATTGAAATATCATGGAAACGTAGTAAGTGTGTCCCTCGATAGTGTACTGAAGAGGAAAAATTGTTTATTTGAGGGCTTTCAAACAAGGTGATTATTCATAAATACTCCAATACTTGTTCTAAAACCACTAAAAATGATCTTTTTTTTTTTTTTTTTGTACAGGGTATTCAATTTTATGAAAACTTTAAAAAATTACCTAAACTAAACTACCGTTATTGTTGACACTGTATGAAAAAATATGATTTTGCAATGTGGTAAAGAGTTGCAAAAAACGCGTAAGTAGTAATTTCAATTCAATTTCTGAAAATAAAATACTTAAAAGTAAAATAATAAGCTAACATAAAGATATTAGAGACGAGGTATCGTTGTTAGGGCCACAGCTTTTAGAAAAGGGATGGAGACATAGAGAAGGACATAAAGCAAATATTATAATATATAAACCTGACGCTCCTATATAAACCTAGGGTTTTTAATGGAACTGTGTCATACATTAAAACAAGTTCATTATCGGCACACGGCTTTTGTAGTTTGGTATTTTCTCATTTCTTAAAGCATGGCCCCAACAACAATACCTCAAGCTCACAACAAATCATTAATAATTCTAATATCTGTACTTGATTCGAAAAAAACAGTATAAAAACATTAAAGAAAATTAATATTAAAATGTATTTAGAACGTGCTGAATGGTAATAAATAAATAATTGACAATGTCATGAGTTATTATTTACTTCAATTTATCCATGCTTTTATCCTATTTGATCATTATTAAAATTCAGTGTGAAAAGCTCGTTGCCAACTATGCCAACGCATAGTGCTTATTTTTGTTTAAGAACAAGCAAGAGTTTTCATAAGTAATTACTTTTTCTACAAATAAAAAAAGTTTCCTTTTCAGTCATCGCAAGAAAAAATTTCCGATAAACAAATTTATTTATTATTTTTCAAACAAGGTGCGAAATTTTCAAACGATTTTGATTAAAAACTTATTAATTGAAGTATACTAAGATTCCAATTAACCGTAAAAATTTATTAAAACTGATGGAAATAGAAAAAGGTTCGTGTAACCAACCACTTTTAATTTTCTTACATTTTTTTTTTTCAATCAACAATTGTTTCCATGTATTAATAATTTATTCGATATTATGCGATGTCCCAACTTGTGATAAGTTTTGTTTTACAATTTTATAAAAAAAAAAATTTCTTTTTTAACCACGTGTTAATTTTTTTTAACATTTTATAATTAATTTTGACACACCTATCCTTTACCAATGGGTGTGTAGACTAATTAAATTAAAAATTAATGTCTAATTTATTTTGCATTATTTCAATTTATAAAAGAAATTGAAATTTTAGCACCTTTATCCAGAGTATCGGAAGTAGATTTTTCAAGGGAAAACGAGTTATATGATTTTGGTATTTAAATTAAAAAATATTAAAATAAAACATTTTATAGTCAGAGATGTTTAAAACACCAAATTTAAGCTAAACAAGATTTCTCAATTTTTCCTCAGCGTATGATTTTTCTGAACATTGAATGGCGAATTTCCTCCAATACGGTTGATTAGTTTAGGCAATACACTTCCGCACAGACCTCTAATAACAGACTGACTCTTAAAAAAAACTTTATTGGTCTCTAAACTAAAGCGGGTAAATTCAACGAAATCTCAAAAATAATCAAAAGCTTTTTTTAAAAGCTATACCTATATTATTCAAGAAGAAAAATAATCACAAGAATGATAAAAAAAAAGGAAGCACCCACAAAAACTTTAAAAGAACAGAAAATCCATCTTTACATCACTAACAGATGACATTCACAAAAAAAAAAAAATACCAAACTTCAGGGAAACTATTTCGTTTTCAAACACGAAGGTTGGAAAGGATAAAGGGTGATTTTTCCATAGGATTGATGGATAAGCGGTTCTGTGAGAGGAAAAAAGTGCGGAAAGACATCCAGGAATAAATCTGAATCCAGTGTGCAATTTACCGTAGAAAGAATATTATATTTCAAAGAAGAGAGAAAAAAAAAAAACAACTAGAAAACATCTTGTCCATAGAAAAATCTTATATGATTTCGTACTCCAAATAAATTGGAAAATACGATTTTATATTCCTTTCAATTTATTTATAATATAGTTCTTGTTTGACCCATCAAAAATCCCGTTTTCCTTATATTCTTCCACTTTTTGGATTTGTCGAATTGGTTTTTTTTTTTTGTGAATACGTTTATTATCCTCAAGCGTAAATAAGGTAAATTATTATTTTTTAGGGAACGTATAGGCAAAACCGAGGACCCTTATAATTTCCTGCGTTTGTCTGTCTGTCTGTAGGTTATCACACCTGTATCTTCGAAAATACCCGACATAAAAATATGTAACAACAAAAATCTTTGCACCACGTATCCCTTAAATATATCCTCCTTATTTTTTTTAAACAAAATACAAGAAACCGGTTTTAAAGAATTTTACACAAGTCGAATATTGTGTAAGACTAAATCCCCCCCCCATAAAAAAAATTAAATCTTAAATTAATAGACGAGGAAAGTTTTAAGCTAGATAACTCTTAAGTTTTATTGCGTTTGGACAATAAAAATGCAATAAAAGGCGTTTGTTTCAGTCTTTACGGTAAAAAGTTTATTGCTAAAACGAACGTTTAAATGGCCACCATCTTGAAACAGCCGGTTCTTAGTTTCACATTATAATGGAGTTACCTACAAGAACAACTTCTAACACATTTTAAACCCTCATTAAAATACATGTAATTTCCTTTTGTTTATTACAATTTTTAAATGTCGGCGAATTCTTTATATGTGTGAAAGGAAATAATAGTCTACTTCATCATTTATTTTTACTAAGTCTTCATTGAAACAAAAAAACAAACACACAAGCAGAAAAACAATCGTGTTTTTTTTTTACAAGCTTTTATTTAACTAGCAATGTATGTATGCTTGTATGTATATATGTTCGGGTCAAATCTTGCAACTGAATTTTGAAGCAGTTATCCTCAACCGATTAAATTGAAATTTTGCATACGCGTTTAGTTTGGATGACAATGCATGGTTTTGTAAGTGGATTAATTCCAAATCCAATATGGCGGACAGTTCAAGATGGCGGACTAGTTATTTTTTAAGCACGCCCATGAGATGGGTATCAAATGAAGGGGTTTGCTGAGAAGAATAGGAAAAATAAAATGACTTCACTCTAAATCAAATATGGCGGACGGCCCAAGATGGCGGACTAGTTATTTTTAAGCACGCCTATGATATGAATATTAAATGAAAAGGGTTTGCTGAGAAGAATACGAAAAATAAAATTACTTCCCTCAAAATCCAATATGACGAACGGCCCAAAATGGTGGACTAGTTATTTTTTAAGCACACCCATGATATAGGTACCAAATGAAAGGGTTTGCTGAGAAGAATAGGAATACGAAAAATAATATGACTTCACACTTGGCATAGGTATACCAACAAGTATACAATCACAATAAAACAACCCCGACTTCCTTGCTCGTGGTGTAACTGTTAACAAATAAGTAATACCACAATATAGTCTTATAGCATCTACTCGAAAAAATGATAATATAGATTTAAATAATATTATACCATCCATATAAACAAGACAGGACGGCTGCCTAAAGAATTAAAGGTCGTGTGAATGGCGCTATTGGACATATTACAGAAATCATATGGCCTTTCCAGAGAGCACAAATGTATGACACTGACATACCATCTGTCCGTATAGACTTCGATAAAGACAGTGTTCACGTTCACGTACTTCAACCCAAGTCTGTACAATTTCCGGCAAAATATAGTCACGGTACTGAACGCAAAATGCAGGGTAGTACTGTCGACCACGCCATTATCTATTTAGGCTAAAAGCTCTTCGCTCCTGGCATAGACATCTGGCGTAGATGGCCTGAAGAAGAGTCAAATCACTAGAAGGTTTCCTTATTGAAGAACTAGGCTGCACTAAATTAACGGGCAAACGACCAGTCAACGACCAGAACAGGTTAAGAAACATTTAAATACAATAACACAGCGATAACTAAAAAATCAAAAATAAAATAATAGTAAAAAACAAGTTTTTTTTAAAATGCTCTAAAAAGAAGAAAATAAACTAAAAATTGAATCAAACCCATCAATTGATTACATTACATAAGTTATGCGATACTAGCGACTTGCCCTCGCTTCGCTCTGGATTCTACAATAAAAGATTGTCGCGAGATTTACTTGTGTAGATAAACAAGAATACAATAATTATGTAACTTGATCTTGACATAATTAAAATATGTTAAAATATTAAGTATACGTCTACTGTACTGTACACTGTCTACTGTACAGTACAAGCTTTCGCGACAAGCTTTCATTGTAGAATCCAGAGCGAAGCGAGGGCAAGTCGCTAGTATCGCATATAAATTGTGTAATATAATAAATTGATGGGTTTGATTCAATTTAAAGTTCATTTTCTTCTTTTTAGAGCATTTAAATAAAAGCTTGTTTTTTAAAATGTTTTAACTATTATTTTATATTAACAATCGATAATAAGTCGAGTGAAAGGAAATTACAATTATTATTTAGTTGTCTAAACAAGATTCAATATATTAACCTGGTGAAGCGTAAAAGGATTTTAGGTAGTTGGAATGATAGATATATACATTATACATACTTACCGGATAAGCATTATTCTTATTGTTTAATTAATTTTTTATTGCCTAATTTAATTTGAACAAGAACATAGAAGGGAAGCAGCACTCATTGAAGAGTAAATTACTTTACTTATAAAATTAGTCGGCACTCTCGAATTTAGTTCTGCTGATATTATTTTTTCATAAATGCTAGGGCAATTTATCCCACTTTAAGGTCTGTGGCTACCATGGTTACTGAAATTATTATTGTTTATTTTTGTGAGTTAAACCTTGACTCAGTTGTGTTTTTGAGATCATATAAAAATATATATTTAATTGTGGTTGTGGAAAAGTTCGTCTTAATTATAATTTATTATATTAGAATTAAATTGCTATGTGGTACTCGCCCACATAGAATTGGTGACCCCGAAAAAGAACACAAAATATAAGTAAGTTTAATTTCAATTAATTTCGTTCAGCTAACCTGTCAAAATTATTTATTTTTATTCAAAAGTCAACTGTCAACATCCAAAAGTAAACAAAATAACATTATTTAAAAAAAAAAAAAAAAAAAAAAATCCCGTGTTATCAAACTTTGAAGATGACGGAACAGCAACCGACACGTCCAACAGAAGTAGCTCGCGTTTCAGTAAAGATCCCACCGTTCTGGAAGAAGAAACCAAAAACCTGGTTTAATCAGGTAGAAAGTAACTTTCACGTAGCTGGGATAACATCCGAATTGACAAAATTACCTTACATGTATCGACAGATTCAGTAGGTGGCCCGAAGCATACCCGATGGAGGACCAACAGGCAGAAACCATCGCGAAAGCTTTCTATAACAACTGGGTAGCTCGATTTGGCGTCCCGGCTAAAATGACAACTGACCAAGGACGACAGATGGAGTCAAATATTTTTAAAGAACTACTTAGGTTAACTGGAACCACCAGGATACGAACTACCGCTTACCACCCTCAGGCCAACGGACTGGTTGAGAGATTCCATCGTAGCTTAAAGACAGGCTTAAGAGCACGAGGAAACAAAAACTGGGTCGAGTCACTTCCATCAGTTTTACTCGGACTACGAGTGTGTACAAAGGAAGATGTAAACCTTTCCCCAGCAGAAATGGTCTATGGCGAGCCTCTCCGTCTCCCAGGAGAGTTTTTCGAAGAGAGTCGACCAACCTGTGAGCCTCCAGAATTTATCACGCGTTTAAGAGAAGTCATTAAAAGTCTCCGACCAGTACCCGGTAAATGGCACTCAAAGCAGAAGGTATTTATTTCAAAAGATTTCGAAAAGTGCTCACAAGTTTTCATTCGATGTGACGCCACTCGCCCTCCTCTTACTCCACCCTATGAAGGACCGTATGACATCGTAAAGAAAAAGGATAAGGCCTACCTGATTAACGTCAAAAATAAGGAGAAATGGGTCTCTCTAGATCGCCTCAAACCAGCTATCTTCGCCACCAATGACCACAACCATGTAGGAAGTTATGCTAGTGAATTAAAGGAACCAGATGAGGAGAAGGGACTAACATCACCCGACAGAAGCTCGCGTAAAAATAGAAGAGTCTCTTTTAGCCTGTAGCATAATATTATTATTTTTCTCTATCAGTTATTGTATATATCAAGTAGTAACCATGAAAGCATCAGTATTATAAGTTATATTTTTTAATTTTCATTTCATACATTTATCGTTCAGTACCGCTCCTCTTGCCTTCACTAGGGGGGGAGGCCTGTGGCTACCATGGTTACTGAAATTATTATTGTTTATTTTTGTGAGTTAAACCTTGACTCAGTTGTGTTTTTGAGATCATATAAAAATATATATTTAATTGTGGTTGTGGAAAAGTTCGTCTTAATTATAATTTATTATATTAGAATTAAATTGCTATGTGGTACTCGCCCACAGGTCTATTAAATTATATTACGCTAATGAAAAGTTGATAGCTAATGAATCACAGTGCTTTATGTATTTCATTTTTTTTTTTTTTTTTTCGAGAAATCTTATTAAGTCTAGATCTTCCGGGTGAGACCACGTTAGCAAGTTTGGGAAGGCCAAAGTTCCGAACTCGTGACAGGGATCATTATCAAGGGATGAGAGTCAGTTATAGGTGACTGTCATCACCTTATTCTACCTTGAGAATTATCCCTGAAGTGATCAATCAATTAATAAAAGTATTTTAAAAATCAAATAAACATATTATTATTATTATTAATTTAGCAAAATTTAATGAGCGCTGATGGTTAAAATTATTATTGGACTATCAATAGAGCTACATTCGACAGCGCATCCAAATTTCTTAAAAATCAGATTAGTTCTCATAAAGATATAGGTACAGGCGTTAACAAAAAAAATTGTGTTCTTATGAAAGAGAAACTAATTGGCGCAGAAGGTTTAAACTTACATGGGACCAATAATGGACTAATATTTAAAATATTTTGGTTCGCAAAAATGGTGGACGTGCACGGCTCACAGCCGCACTAAGGCGTCAGACGCATTGTAGAAAGACACCTATTTACCATTTTTTCAATTTTTGTTTACAATTTTTTAGACTTTTAACGCCAACGTTTATCTAAAAGTTTTTGATTTAACGGCTAATACAAATGCTTTTGTAATACTAATGACTGATTATTGGATTGGCATCAGAAATACACAATCTGTGCAAATTTCAGCTTTCTTGGAAGTCAGGAAGTGGGTTACATTGAGATTACAATATTTTTCCCAGACAAACAATGTAAGCTAACCCACTTCGTTACAAAGCAATTGAATGAAGCTTGTGCAATATAATGTAATTATGTACGGTCCTTAAGAAGAATGGTATAATTTATAAAGGTTGAGATTACATATAAACATTATGCAATGCACATTATAAGAGAGCTGCTCGTAGATATTCGATGGCCAAGCTTGAGCGAATTATTTTGTTTTACTTTATTTTATTTTCTTTTCATGCGGGTACCGATTTGCAATGATATTATAGTTATTGTGCATTAGGGGAAGAAACTATTTTCTTATATTTTTAATGTAACTATTACTGGAGAGGAGGGGTAAATATTTCGAGTTCATGCAGCCTCTCTAATCTAAGTTTAAAAATTATTTTGTATTTCGATACCCTTCGAGATTACAGGGACCTTATTGAGAGGGTTATGAATTGTTCTGAACGAATTGATTAAGTGAAAGAGAAAAGCTTTGGTAAATAAAGTAAGTTATTTAGTTTTTAGATCTTGAAAAGCCAGCCACTATACTGAAAATTCTTCAAGACTTGTTCGAGGGTGAAAGAGAAACTTTGGTCAATAACATCCTTACGATAAGATCCTTAGAGTCTTAAAAGATTGTTCAGTTCATATCTAATGTAATAAAAAAAGGAAAGCTCCTTTCAAAAAGATAATGGGAACGTCTACCAATAATAATAATCATTATTGAATTCCCTTTCATAAAATCACATTAGCAGCCTTAAATCAAAAGAGTAACTAAGTAAATCCGTTCTTTTATATAAGAAGGGAATAAGAGAAGTTTTGAATCAAAGCTAGCAGAATGTAAGCTGGTATCTGGGAAGCAGATGGAAGTTGGCTGCCAGACCCTAGCCAGAAGCTTTTATTACTAGATACTTGTTCAAGCGGATCACGTATTCACGAGGCTATTGGGCCTGATGGCAAAATCTTACTTACCTCCATGGGATAATCCACTCCCAATCCAATCACCTCCTGTATTCCTTATTTAGTCCTCATCGCTTTTCAATTTTTTAGCCCTTTTTTCGAAACGTACAATTTTTTTTCTATGTTCATTTTGGATTAAAAGAAGAACCATATTTCATTTAAAAAAAAAAAAAAAAAAATTAATATAAAATTCTATCATTATGCAAATCGAACGAAATTTCATTCTGATATTTCTTCTTTTTTTGAGAGAAATGTAAACTGAAAAATTGAAACATTTTACAAACTGAACTTACGAAGAGGGAATTAAATAATGATTTCTTCCTTTTGGATTGAAAAAAAAAAAAAAATCCAAACTGAAACAAAAATTTGCAACCGCTAATTTGATAATAAACTTCCAAAAAGTCCTACTTTAATCTTAAAAATCACTGTAATCGAAAAGGTCTGTTTTTATTGTCATTGAAACTTGTCATTTATACAACATACATTAAGAGTTCTTTAACAAATTCATTTTATCATAAATGGAAAAATAAATAAGAAAAATTATCAAATAAAATTTTACTCTTACCTTTCTACTTTATTTTAAACAAATAAAAACTTAACAGTCAAATTTAGTAAGTTATACTGAACAACATCAGTGATAACATTTCAAGAAAGAACTATCAATATACTCTTTTACTTAACAAAATAACATAAAAATAAAATTGATAAATAAAAGCGGCCTATTTCCTATTAGTAGATCATCTCCACACACTTTTACCAAACACTTTGATCATCCAAACACTTTTACTTGAAATTTATATAAAAAATAAAAAAAAATGAACAAACCCAATTCCTATGTAGTATATTTCCAGATAGGATTTTACATCAAGCAAATTTTAAAATAATTTTGTCCAAAATTCCATGAATCCTAAAACTATATTACATCCCTAGAAAGCTTAAACTTGCACAGATCCGATGACAATATGTAATAATCAGTCATTATTTAATTAATTATTAAATTGTTTGGTTTCTGTTTATCCCAAATCTTGTAACCTAAATTTGCCAAGATTATGTATTCCCACAGCTAATGCAATAATTAGTAATACTTTCTTTAGATAAATAATTAACTATTTAATTAATTTGTTATTGTGTTTTGTTTGTCTCCAAATCTTTTAACCTTAATTTGACCATTTGTGATTTAACTAAATTACAAAAACTATAAAAGCGTTTTATAATTTTTTTTTAATTTACTTTTTTGATCTTAGTATAAATTTTATTAATCTCAAATTGTCTCCGTCAATTATATCAATCAGAATATAGTCAAAGATATTCAAAGAATAATTAAATAATCAAACATATAATTTATCTATTTATTCCTCTAATTATTTAAAAAAAAAAAAAAAAATGCATGCATGAGACAAATATAATAAAAAGAGGTAAAACATTTTTGCTTTTATTCTTTTATTTATCTCTATCCTAAAAAAGAAAAAAAAAATAATAACAAAGTCTCATTTTTTTCTTAATGTGTTTTTCATACAAAGGTTATTATAATTTATTATTACAATGAGAATTAAAATCCAAAAGAAAATTACAGTTATAACAATTTTAGTAACATCATAATCGAATTAAGTAAGTACTAATGGTTTTCTTTGGAACGAAGGGCAAGGATAAAAAAAGGGTAAGAGGCCTCGATTTTATTAATCGTTTGCTGGTATAGAATGTAGAAGAGAAAAGAAATAATAAAAACAAAATTAAAAAAAAAAAAAAAAAAAAAAAACGGAAATTGTAATTCGTTTAAGGATTTCTTTTTTCAACTTCGTTTGAAAAGGTTTGGTAGAAGAAAAAAAGGGAAGAATTGTAAAATAAAAACATTACAAGCTACTGAAAAAAGATAATTAAACCGATCAGTATGTTTATTGAACTAATTACTATACCTGGTGATCATAGGTAAATGTGTTCCTTAGACATGGCTCTCACCAACAAATTGAACAAAAATCACTAATCCTCAATTAGGGTGACTCTGTTTTATGAAGACATGTATAAAGTTATGTTCATTTATTTGCAAAATTAAAGAATTTAGCCATACATTCCGACAAAAAAAGCAATCAGCAGAAGTTTCGTGAATAAAAAGGAAATTAGTAAGGACACAAAGATGTGTCCTTATACTGATATGGGTAGGTCCATATACCGACCAACCTATATCAGTGCTGAATCGTCCAGAAAACATAAGAGCAAAATTCTAGCGGCGGAAATGAGGTACCTTCGTCGAGTAGAAGGGAGAAAAAGAAGACAGAGTTCGAAATCAAAATATCACAGCTAATCTGAACTCCATATCCGAACTCATTTATCAATACCTCCGTTGGTTTGGGCATGAGAAAAGAATGACAGAAGGAAGATTCCAACGCATGGCATAGGAAGCGCGGAAGACTGAGGTCTTCTTCTGAGGTTAGAAGACAACAAGGGCGTCCAACAATAACGAGATAGGCATCTCCTGGAACAATGCTAAAAGAAATAGACAGTGGCATGCTCTGTGCCTATCCAAACACACTTGAGACAAAAGGAGACCACTAATTAAATAAATCCATCGAAAAAATGTAATCTTGCATATTGCCCACACAACATAACAACATTTAAAAATCACTTACTGCATTCTTTAAAATTAATTATATTTGAAGTTTTTGAAAAAAAAAAAAAGGATGTGATCGTGAAAATGTAAATAGATTATAAAATTAATACAATTTTAATAACAATTAACTTCATAATGGGCTACCAAATTAGCATATCTTCAGAAGTAATCAAGGAAATTAAATAATAACGTTTTAATTTTTTACTATGAATGTTAAATATTTTCAACAGAAGAATAAATTCATAAATATTTTCTATTTCCGTTGTAGTTAACTACTTAACTACTGTTGTTTTAATTTCCGCACTAAATTCATTACATGATGACTCCCAAAAATAAATATATAAAATATTCAAAATCAGTTTTAAAATTAAAGAATAATGTTAGGAATTATAAGGTTTTTATTTCTAAATAATTTTTAACCCAGTCACGGTTAATTATTTACACTTGCAAATAGAATTATTAAACTTTAATTTAGATAAAACTTAAATTAAAACATAACAGGAAATAACCCTGTTTTAAATTAAATCCAAGTTATAGCCACCTTTATCGAGAAATAAACAAGCTATTCAGGACACGTTTATTTTAATTTTATTAGAAAATATATTAGTTCTAAGAAAAAAGGAGATATGCTTATAAAATAGATTAAATTAATTTAAAAAATATATTTTTACAACGCTTTAAAATTAACTAATAAGAAAATTCTCCTGGACTATTATTTAAAATTAGGAAAATGTTGAAAATTAATTTAAAGTAGCAGAGCAAAGCAGAGAGATCTATAGAAAAGATAAAACATCACAATCAGAAAGAAATGGGGAAGAGAACTTGGAACATAGAGAAGGGGGATAAAAAAGTGGTATGCTCGGAGATAGAGAAATTAAATTAAATACTCGAAGATCTGTCCTGGAAGTCTAAAGCCATACAAAAAACCATCCGCACAACAAATGTCACTGATTTGGAAGCTCCCTACAGTTTAGCCAGATTTTTTTATAGAAAGGATCGTATAAATTATAAGGCATTCACAAAATTAGAGAAAGATAAGAATCATTAGCAGTGATAGTGGTAGTAAAAAGAAGGGAACTCTAATATTAAATTAAAAGGGTCAACTAAAAACTAAGTTAAATTTAATTGAGGAAATTATTTAAACCAAATTAATTAAATTCAGATTAAAAAAATAAATTTAAAAAAAACCGACCTACACATGTTATTAAGTTATAGCTAAAAGCCTACGAAGTATGAATTTCATACAGAGAACAGGATATATATTAGAAATTATAGTTCAATTTGTATGTAAATGTTTCACTACATTGTCTCTCTCCTTGAAATATTCCTATAAGCATATATACATTATTGTAAAGGTCATTTGACTATACACCTAGTTAATTAATTAATTAGAGTTTGTGGAACCCCGTAGTAATCAATATTTTTTATATATAATAAAAAAATAATAATAAGAATTAAAATTATTTGTCTTTTTAAATTGATATTTGCATCCTCTTCTTGATTGATACTTCACTGCTGATGCCCAATTATATTAATCCTTTCATTGAAAATTTTCTTAAAACAGCTACTCTACAATGATGTACAAACTTACGAAGCTCTAAATTCATTATTTTAGTTATACTAATCATTTAGTTATATTAATTTAACACCCAGAGAGAAAAATAGAGAAGTGTGTTAATAAGCTGATTATCAATTCTTACGCAATAGAAGCACGATTAGGTGATTAGATATAATATTTATCATTAATGCAGATAGTGTAGCGAGTGAATTGTTTAAAAAGAAGAACTTTACACTGAAATAATGCTAAATGAAATAAAATTATCATAAGAGAGATGATATTTTGTAAGAGCTATTCTTTGTATTATAGTATACAATATAGATAATAATGTAATACATTTATCATAGTTTATATTATTGCATTCTTTATAGCCTAGATACCTTATCAACTCGAAACTCCAGTGTTACGATATCAGAAAAAATATAAAACTATACTAAATATATAGTTTATTTATAATAGTATGTTTAATTTTTTTCTCACGGTTAGAATCGTAGTGACGTCTAAAAAACAGATTGAGAGGATAGTGAAGGTTCATGAGACCAGTGTTAATAAGGCAAGATACGATGAGGTTTTATCCGTTGTGCATGATTGTGATTGTATTATGTTACCTACGAAGTATAGAATCGAATGATGAAGCCACAACTGAACAGGATAAAAGTGCTGATGTAGGATCAACCGAGAATAGCAGTGAAGAAAATGAACTAACGTTACCCCCAGCTATCATCACAGCAGAGTTTATGAATAAATGGCATAAGGAGAACAGAGTGGAGGTAAGTAATGAAGATACAGAAGAGGTCGAGGATAATGATGAAACATCAGCTAATAACGAAACGGATTCAGCTCCTATGGCACTGGAACAACCTACTGAATGTTCTGATTGCACAACATCTACAGATGTACCTGAGTAAACATTTTTTTAACTAAAGCATTTGGTTTTTTTTACCCATATCATGTAACTGGTTTTCAATATACAGGGTGGTCCAAAAGTCCCCCCCCCCCCTCTTAACTTTTGAACTGTTTGAGATAAATTAATGAAACTTGAGGGATCCGTACCATGTAAAGGGAAGTTCGTTTTCATGCAATCGCACCCTAGGGACGACCACCCACTTTCCCCCCAGGTCACCTAACTTCAAAATTTCAAATTGGAGTGTATATTTTTTATAGCAGATTTGGATTCTACGATAAGAAATGAGAATATCTTACTTAAAACTTTGTTTTCTATCTCCAATATTTTGCTCCCTATTTGGGGAAAAAGTATAGCAATGGGAGATTTCTGCGCCTAGGAGCAAAATGGATGGTTGCCCCTTGTACGCGAGTGGATGAATACACACTTCCCTTCACATGGTACAGATCCCCTAAGTTCCCTTAATTTATTTTAAACCGTTTAGATTTTATAACGATATAAGTGTTATTTTTTTACTATTTTCGGAAGGGTTATTTTGCTATCTTTACCCAGCTATGGGAGGCAAAATATTGGAGATAGAAAAAAAAAGTGACAAGTAATATTTTATTATTTTCCACCGTAAAATCCAAATATGCTAAAAAACTTAAGAGGGGGGGGGGGGGGGGGGGAGACTTTGGACCACCCTGTCGAGAGGTTCTATATTGAAAACTAGTTAAAAGTACCAATGATCTTTTGAGTTTCTAAGATAAATCTGGATTAAATTATACAAGCTAAAAAGAACTTTTTATATAACTATGTTTTTAAATTTTCTTTGCGGATTTCCTTAGCTGTCACTGGTCGTGTTTGTTTACAATTGATTTTGACCACCTAAATATTTAAGAAATTTAGAGATTTATCGACTAATAGTAATAATTTGGAAAATCTAATTACTAATTATTGTATTGTTATCGGAAATACATCATCTGTTCAAGTTTCAGCTTTCAACTTAGTCAGGAAATAAGTTAAAAATCGATTGCAAGATTTGTACCGGACACACAAAAACAAACAAGAAAGCAAGCTATTAAAAACGTGGTAATAAAAATAGGCTGATACAAAATAAGTTCTCAATATTAATCAGGCTTAGAGCCAAAAATGTGGGGTTTAAATTGCATCCAGGATATTGAAAAATAAATCAAATCAATCTCACATTTCCATTTTTTGTTTTTTCATGGCACAAAATTCGATTTTAATTTTTTAATGGATTCACATGTCTAAAGTCCCTTCAGTTCAAATGTGTTTGAAAAAAGCTGACTGTCATCTTAGCAGAGGCATGGACAGGACACTAACCTATTGGGCCGTCCCTATCAGACAAAGTTTGATAAATTTTACCATCACCATAGAGGAGTTGAAAAAAAGCTGAAAAATCGTGGAATAAAATATTCTTCCATTGATACTAAAAAACGGCGCCTACATATTGAAATTACATTTATATATGTATATTTAAGTAAAACATTAAATGTTATATTTTTTCCAAAACAGGTGGATACTTCGCCAATATATGTGACAACGAAATAAATAAATTATCGAATTATATTCAAAATAGTATATACTCAAACTAATAACACTTCAATAAATTATGTATGCAGAATTAACTGATCTTGAAGTAATGACATGTAGATTAATCTTCAAAACACATAAATAGTAATGACACTCCTATTTTGCTTTAGGTACAATACTAACAGATCGTATCTTGTCAAAGGCTATTGTCAATTCACATTACCAGATGTTTAACAATCACTGGATTTGACCACTAAAATTATTCGAAGCCAATCAACTAAATTCAGCCAATTAAAAAAGTCTAAACTTGTCTTTAATTAAACTAAGTTACGATTAGTTACTTTTTCTAGATAAGCGGTGGAGTTAATTGATTAATAATAAAGAAAGACGTATTTCAACTAAAGTAACATTATTGTACAAAGCCGGCTTTCAACGACCAGTGGTCATCTTCAGTGCCAGTTAGACGAGTCGAAATGCATAAGTTAAAAGATTAGTGTAAGAATTGAGACAGGTTGAAATCTGTCTTTAATTAAATGCACTTAAAGGAGAGATGTCTCTTTATTTAGACTGATTTCTACCACTATAATTGGTCATCAAAAGTGAACTGGTAGTCTATAATAAGATCAATTGTTGACTAAGCTCTGTCATAAAATAATGGCTATAGTGATTTTTTTTTTAATAAAGTTTTCCTTTGATTTTCATTAGCTTTGAATTAATGTTTCGGCTTTTCTTAGCGGAAAAACATACACAATATTTAAAAGGCTTGTCATGCACCATCACTTAATGAGCGAATTCTCAAAGAAATCTGCGTGTTATTAGCTTATAATAATATAGGAAAATTTTGGTTTAGATTTGGATTGGTGAAAAATAAATTTGGTACACAAGGGTACGGGGTACAAAAGTCAAAATAATATATACCCTTCAAGATGCATGCCGTTTTTTAACTCTTTAAGAGTACAGTAATTGTTGATATGTACACTTTTGTCATATTTTCATATAAGAGGGGGGTAATATGGGAAAAAACCACGTTTTTATGCTATTTTTGACCCTATATTGTCAAAATTTGACCCCTTAATGGAATCCAAAAATTCTGGCTAACGAACTCATCCTTTCTTTTGATATTATTGACATTTTAAAATTTGTTTGGATTTTTTAAGGGCTTCCTAGGGTGAGATATCGTCTGAGTCCGAGTGACACATATATAATCCATACATACATATATGCATACAAATATACATACATAATATTATTGTTGAAAATTACAGACATTGACAGACATGTATATATTTTTAATTTATATAGTTGATTGACCAGTGATTTTATAAGTCATTAGCAATAAAGACTCGCAATAAGAAAAATGTGTATCAATTATTAAGTGCATTTTGCACATATATACCTACATGCATAAATACATACATACATAAAAAAAGTTTTAAATTTTAGGAATCGATTCAGAGTGGTCTAAAACGGATTTCCATGAAGAAAATTTTTAAAAATTCGCATTACAAAATTTTTGAAGTCATTGAAATAGCTTAATTTTCTTCGAAAATTCGCTAAAACAAATAGACAGAAACAGCAAATGATATATACTGTTTCACCCTAACTTAGTTAAAGATACACTTGGAAAAGAAGTCACTTTCTTAGTAGAAGTTCAAATAAGCGTATGTACTTAGATTCATACCTATAAAACTGTTGAATATACGTATATTTATTTAGCTGTAAGTATTAACTAAATGAGAAAAATGATAAATAGTATTTCAGGCTATTTTAAATATGTATTTAAAGATTTAGTAAAAAATAATTATAAGGGCAGATTTGCTAATGTTGTTAGACAATAAATCAGTAGTGGATATTCATCGTAGATTTTCATAAGTGTATATATGTTCTAAAACATATCTGTTACAAAATGTAAAGTATATTCAGAGTTGCCAACATTAGTAGTAGTATTCAAATAGATTGGTCTTTAGCAAAGCCTATCTGATTTCCTTTTTTCAAAATACGATATACAAGTCTATAAAATATACTCCCGGTTAAAATTATATCTTTTGTCGATGTGTAGATAAGTCACTGAAAATGATATACATGTACTAGGTCGTACTTGAATGAAAATGCCGCGAGAGAAATATTCTATGGAATCAGACATGACAGGTTAAGATGGAAGGTATTTTGTAACCTGCTTTGAGTAGAGAGTAGATGAATATGGCATTTAAATAAGTATGGGTAAATAAATGCTGACAACTACAAATTGGTAGTACACCTGCATTAGCGGATCGGATTTCAGTTGCACACATAGTACAATTACAATATATAAACATTAATACCATATAAATAGATATATATATATATATATATATATATATATATATATATATATATATATATATATATATATATAATATATATATATATATACACACGTTTGTGTGTGTGTACTATATGTATAAAACACTACTGCAAATATTCAACAAAAATTTAGGAAAAACCCCGGGTTCGGTTACAAAAACACCTAACACCTCGCAACATTCTCAAACACCCGACTTCTCAGTTCTTAATTTAAACTTTCTTCAAGGGATCTGTAACAAAAGTAAATTCAGAGGAGATAACATTAAGATGCAATAAAGCTCAAACGATAAAATAAAATAAAATCAAAGTTGAAGACTAAAATTGAAAACTTACAAAGTGTAAAAGTTGTTAGTGGCATTTAAATTGACATGTATGCTAAACAATATAGAAATAATTACAAGATTGATAGAATTTTTTATATACTACGTTTTTAAATTTTCAGTAGCATCATATGCAGTGTTAATAATATAATTATTCAATTTTTAAGTTTTTGGTAGTTTTCATACTACGGAAAGTTAAATTTTAATTTAAATCAAATTATAATTATTATTAACTACGGGAAACAGACAGTGAAAAATACACTCCAGCGCCGGGATTTGAACCACGGACCTCTATATTGAAAGGTTGGATTCGGGACTAGTTATCGATTACGGTAGTGAAAAATCATTCTCCTGCGTAGCTTAGATGGAAGAGCGCTATACTGGAAATATAGAGGCCCGTGGTTCAAATTTAGGAGTGTATTTTTCACTGTCTGTTTCCCGTAGTTAATAATAATTATAATTTGATTTAAATTAATATAATTATTGTTATTGTAATATATAATGTTAGTGATAAAAAATTGTTCCAAATTTATTCACTTCATATAAATGACAACTAACTAGACAGCTAATCTTAAACCTATAAATATAAAAGGACAAATCTTTGTACAACGGATCTCGCCAACACCGAATCTAAACTGTGCCATCGATATGCCCCCCTACGTAGGGGACGGTAACAGAAGAAAAATGAGTACAAGTAAAGAAGTCAATTCTAGTCTTCATCTAAGATGTTCATTTATTCTGTATGAACTGTATGTATTCGTTCATTCTGTATGTATTTTGAACTTTATGGCATCTTAATGTTAACTTCTCAAAGTTTCTTTCGTTATAGATCACATTAAAAAAGTTTAAATTAAGTGTTTGAGAATGTTGTGAGTTATTTCAATGTCGAGCTTTTGGCAAATAGCCATAAAAAAATAATGAATTATGGTAATAATAAAAAAAAAAAATCACTCAGGTAGGAGTGATTTGGAAAACAGATCTACGATTTAACTAATTTGAGATAATTATGATAGTAAGAGTAATTATACTCCCCTCTCTACTACTTTTTAGATTAGGATTTATAATGTAAAAGTTAATTTTATTACCCAGGCTTAAACAGATAAAAAGTAGAAGTTATTATCACCTTACCCCTACATCCTTAATAAACCTAGTTAGTGGTAAATAGTTTCTCATAATTGGCAAGTAAATCAAAAATAAATGAAAGTGAACTGTTTAGACGAAGATAATAAAACTTATTCATTCTAAATTACATAACATAGTGTTAAGGTATAAATTAATTAAAACCATAGAAATGAATAATGCATCTGTAATATCAAGATGTAAATTCTGTTGACATTGTCACTTGTTAATGTAAATACATGAGAGTTTATAGGAATATATTTATACTGCTATGAAGTGGGACGGGTTGCAATTTAAAATATATTTATTTATTCTTTATAAGAAATGAAATGAATAAATTAAAATATATAATAGTTACAGTATCGTGTTTTTGTCTCATCTTGAATTTTTATAAGTGATTGTAAAATCAATATTTTAAAAAGAATATAAGCTAACACAAGGAGTTCATGTAAGAAGCATAAGAGTACCTGTTGTGTTCACTTAAGGTTTTAGAATTCAAGGTTCTTCTCTTGGTTAAGCTCTTGTTTTAGTGGTCCTTATAGCCCAATTATCACAAATTAATAATTTAAGGACCTTTTACATAAAGCTGAGAAAGCTTGAAGGAACTCTATAGCGTTCTAAGATTCAAATTTGTCACAATAATTGATAAATTTATGTGCTCAGAGCAAACAATAAAATACATAAAATGTATTATTTATTTGTTTAATACTCCTTTAAACTTTTATTAAAAGCCACTTGATCACTCCATTATCACCTAACATTAAACAGAACATAAAATTAGTTCTAATTTTTGAAGATGCATTCACAAAGTTTTGAATTAGTTGTACAATTTGGACATAGCACGTAACACATTCTCTCCTATCGATCACACATCAAACCTAGTTTGATGTTTAGAGTAAAAGTTGTATCAAAGTAATTGAGTTATCTACTTTTCTCAACTACATACCTAAAGTTAACGAGAAAAGTTGGCCAAAACTTGTAATCAAGTTACCTTCTGACACCTTGTACAACTAATAGCATAATTTCTAACCTAAAATCATCGACTCATGAGACCCCCACTTCTTAACAACGTTATCCGTATAAGTTTAATACTTTTTATGTCAGAGTTGAAGAATCTATCCTAAATAAGAAACGCTTCCCACACACTAGGATTATATATATTTTTTTAGGATTATAATCATTTACGCTATTTTGACAATGACTATACTATTACATCTTTCTTTCTTTTTTCGTGAATTATAATTATCCGAAACACCCTACACACCATTAGTCCGGATAATCGACGCTGTACTGTATTAATTAAATTAAATTAATTTATCATTTTGAATTATTTAATTAATTTACTGTATTAATTTTTAATTTAATTGAATTTTTAATCTTATACTACACTTTGCATTTGGTTGAACACATACTCCTCCTGAACGGCTGAACCGATCCGCACAAAATTCGGTACGGTCAAAATTCGGTTTCGTGAATTATAATTATCCGAAACACCCTACACACCATTAGTCCGGATAATCGACGCTGTACTGTATTAATTAAATTAAATTAATTTATCATTTTGAATTATTTAATTAATTTACTGTATTAATTTTTAATTTAATTGAATTTTTAATCTTATACTACACTTTGCATTTGGTTGAACACATACTCCTCCTGAACGGCTGAACCGATCCGCACAAAATTCGGTACGGTCATAGTGACCAACCACAGGAAGGTATAAATCTGAAATGGTTCAAATTGGAACACAGGGGTACGGGGTACAAAAGTTAAAATAGTATATGCCCTTCATGATGCTTGTCGTTGGAAAGTTCTTTATGAGTACAGTTATTATTGTTATGTTCACTTTTGTCTTTTTTTCATTTAAGAGGGGGGAAAACTAGAAAAACAGGAAAAAATGCTTTTAGCGAATTTTCAAAGAAAATTTCGCTATTGCAATGGCTTCAAAATTTTTGTAATGCGAATTTTTGAAAATTTTTTCCATGGAAATCCGTTTTAGACCATTCTGAATCGATTCCTAAAATTTAACACTTTTTTATGTATGTATGTATATATGTATATATGTGTCACTCCAGACGATATCTCCCCTTAGGATGCACTTAAAAATTTCAAACAAATTTAAAAATGTCAATAATATCAAAAGAAAGGATGAGTTTGTTGGCCAGAATTTTTGGAGTTCATTTAGGGGTCAAATCTTTACAATGTAGTGTCAAAAGTAGCATAAAAACGTGTTTTTTTCCATTTTACCCCCCTTTTATATGAAAATATGATAAAAGTGTACATAACAACGACATGCACAGTTTTCCAACGACATGCATCTTGAAGGGTAAAAATACTATTTCGAATTTTGTACCCCGTACCCCAGTGTACCAATTTTGTATTTAACCCATGCAAATTCTAAACCAAAATTTTCCTCTATTATCATAAGCCAATAATACGCAGATTTCTTTAAAAATTCGCTCATTAAGTCATGGTGCATGACTGGACTTTTAATTAAAAATATAGAGATATTACTATTTTTGATATGATTTCAGCTGTTTATAAATAAATTATTGTTAACTATCAGCTGTTTAATGACTCATTGACTGTCAATTATGCACACTCAGCTCAATATTGCAAGCAGACCACTGCATTGCACACCTAGTGTATACATACATTAAATTAAATGTAAAAATTACTTTATACTTTTCAATAACCATTTCAAACATAAATTTCCTGACTGTAAAAGAACATTTAACGCAAAATGAAAAAAAAATCCTTTAAAAAAAACCTAATTTCTTTTTTACTTGTTTCATTTGTTTAAAATAGCATTTTCCACTCCTTTACTTTTAACTTTTACTATTAAAAATTTTCTTGTTTAAATTTCTTTTAATTTTTAAGTAGTTTTCTAGGAACCAAAATAATTTTTCTTCCTTGTGGATTTTAATGAAATGAGACTTTTCCATTTAGGATATTTAAGTATAAACAATTCAGTGAGTAATAATAACAAAATGTCGCTATCTGGATAAAAACTTCAATTTATTAAAAAAATAATATTCTAGAGGATATTTTCTCACATAAATTAGTAGGACTCAAACACAATTAATAAATATTTGTTTACTTATTTTTATTACATATAATTTATAAAAAAATATTTAATTACTTTTCCTCACTACTAATAGTTGGAAAAGTATTGTTTTCACCAAACATTTCTTTTTTTCGAGATTTCAACGGAATTATCCGTTTTAGGTGTGTTTAAGACCTCCTGAGTGGTTTTCAGCATGACGTATGTATGTGGGTATGTGTGTTATCATCGTAGCGCCCAAGGTATTAAACCTAGAGAGTTGAAACTTAGCAGAAAAATCAGTCCTAACCTGTAGTTGTGCCGCCCGGTAAATCAACTTTTTCCTCCATCTTGAACCCAGTTCGCTGAGTCAGCAAACATTTAAAAAAAAAATCGTAATAAATCGAAAATGGTCCTGATCGAGTTGAAATTTGGCTCGAATGTACCTCTCTGTATGACAAACAAGCCCACTAAATTTCATTTTGATTTTGGCTGCCATTTTGAAGTTATAAATGTTTGAATTTTTAAACTTTGACGGTTGGAACCGGAAAAAAATTAAGGAAAAATAAAAAAAAACCGATGAAATTCCATTAATTAGTTTAAAAGTTATAAGCGAATTTAATTATTTATTAGTGCGATAATTTTGATGACGTCAAAGTTTGTTTACATCTGTCAAAATACCGCAAAACTTCAAATAATTAAAAAAAATATAGGTATTAAAAATAAGGTTTTTTTGAAGAATGATAATAAATCAGTTAGTTCAGAACGGTCACCCATCCAAGTACTTACCACGTCCAATGCTGCTTCCTCCTGCTGCGAAGCAGCAGGAGAGGCCATTTTTGTGGCCTCTGAAGTGAGGAAAAGTTCCGAGGTACCCCGTACCCGATTATTTTATTTCTAATTTTTCTTAATTCAATGGTTAATAGTCTACACTAGATTTGTGTATATATAATAAAATATACAAACAGGGAATAGTATACCTTATAATTTATATCCAATAAAAATATAATTCTAATTGAGTTTTTAATTAAAATTTAAAAATAATTTTATTTGTCCCCACCTACGATTTAATAATTATTTGAACATATAGATGAATTCATAATTGTAAATGAAAAAACATGCATATTTTTCCCTTTCTCGTAAACATGAGATATTTTGATAAATTACAAATTCTTTTTTAAGTGATAAATATCAAAACCAAATGAAAACAATTAATTCAATTGCAGTGTATAATTTTTGCATTTAATTAATTCATTTAATAATATATTGTGCTTATCATAAATTCCACTTACGCAACAGGAAGTAACAATAAATAAAGCTGATTATGAAATAAAAAAACATTATAAAACAATAAAATCGATCAAAACTTTTTCAAATGCAGAGTGAAATTGAATTTAACAAAGTAAAATGCAATGTGCATTCCCCCCCCCCCCCTTTAAAATTGAATTTTTCCACGTAAAAAGTCTATTTATATATATATATATATATATATATATATATATATATATATATATATATATATATATATATATATATATATATATATATTATAACTTGTATTTCCTTTAGCGAAAGAAGAAGAATAACGATGGTCATGTATTCTCTTAAAATCTGAATGACGTGCGGAAGCGTAAAACCAATTTCATCTTTGTAACAGATTCGTGAAACATGCAATTCACACTATAAACTCCAACACATCTACACTCAGCATGCTGAACAAAGTTCTTATTTATAACACATTAGTTAAGCCCACATAGATATATGGCATATAACTCTGGAATTGCAACAAGCCTTCCAATTTCTATCGAGTCCAATCTCTCCAATCCAAGATCTTAAGAAAAATAGCTGGCAGTTTTTTCATAAGAAAAATAGCTAACCGTCCCTTCTTTTTACACAATTTATCTCGTAAAACTTTCTCCGAGCCGAGAATTAACCATTTCCAGATACAAATCCTTCAACAATTTCCTTTCTGACCATTCTAATTCACTACTCCACAATCTGTTTTCCTGGTCCATTCCTGATCGGTCCAATCCTACTAGACGCCTGAAAAGGCAGTGGCCGCGAGACCTCATAGTTAACTGAAATAATTTTAATTTCTTTATATTATACATACGAGTATAATAAATTCTGTCTCATCCAGTAAATGGTATCACTGGATAGTTTCTTCTATCATGTCACTTCAAGTCATTCTTAGATCTTTATTGCTTGTAAAAAATGATTATGTATTGTAGTTGCAGTATTCAAATATAAATATATATATATAAAAAAAAAAAAACTGCTGGGAAAGAGGAAGTGAGGGAGGGGGAGTGGTACCCGTTTGAATCCAATCCTTGAAATATCATTTTAACGATGCATTTTAAGAGCATTTCTTCAACCTATATCAACGGTGATATTATGCACTAATAATATTACCCTTACTATTGGTGATATAATTATTTAAACAAACATCATGTTCACATATATTTCGTGTTTTTACTAAATTTATATAAAGGATATCATTGACTGGTCGATAGACTGAAGAGATTAAACTTATTGCATTTAATATTTAAAATCAATGGTAGCCACATAGACTTTAGACTCATCGATTTAAATAGTTAAGCCATAATCCAAAACAGCAACAGTTTGAGATATCCTTCGGAATAAAATGTAAGAGAATGTAGTCAACCCTTTTAAGGTGACATTTGTTTTTAAGGGTGCCAAATTTAATTATTTTCTCTGATTCAAGATACTTTTTAAGAATTAGTTATTATAACTTCCTCTCCTGAAGCATTCATTATCAATCGGCACTTAATTAAAACCAGGGTAGATTTCAGATTAGTTCAAGCAAGAAGATTAACGAAGATTAAGACATCTGTAATCTGTACTTAATAAAGATGGAATATCTTTAGCAGTACAAGATAAATATAGTGAGTAAAGGTATTCATTAATTCAAGGGAATACACCCACGAGAGTAGAACAAGGATTTCCATAAGAATAAGAAAGAAAAACTTTTGAGAATTGTAAAGGTTAACTGCTTTACAATTCAAAATGACTAAATAGCAATACAAAAATCAAACAAGCAGTAACTCTAAAGACAAAAAAAAACTTTAATAATAATCTTAAACAACAAAGATTGTGTTGAAAGGATTAACTGTTTTAATATTGTAACAAATAAATATTGAAACACATTACATCTTAGAATATTTTATTTAAGTAAGTTTAATAAGTCTTATTAAATATTTATTATCATATTAATTTATTATGTGCTTGTACAGCATCATAATTACTATTAGAGCATCAAGTTATTTATGTACAATATTACATTGAAACATTTATACAGTTAATTCAATGATATAGAAACTTTAAAAAAAGAAGAATAAATTATGTTTTTATGATTATAAACATTAAAAGTTTTTATTACTTTGTACTTAATAAATCATCATCATTTTTGCAGATGATTTAAAATAAAATTAATTTCTATAAATTCAAAAGTTGTTGCAACCGCATCGCATAATCGAGAGGGCATGGCTCTAGAACTTAGGAACGTTTGGTAATTTTTTATTCCCATTTAACAAGTTATTTCAATTTCTTACTATTATTTTTCAACGGGACGACATATTCCTTTAACTCTTTTTTGACCAGCAGGACATTTCTTTCCTTCATCATGGAGAAATCTAGTTTGAACTCCATCTTCAGTAGGAATACTAGTAGTTAAAACAGAATCTTGAACATTTTCAGAGTTTGACGGGAGAATTCCGCTTTCACGTTCCGCCCTGTTGATTCTATCCCAAGCATCCATGAATTCGGCGTTCAATCTGGCATGACGGAAGACATTGGTTATCTCACTGTGCACAGGTAACTCGGATATGACCTGTGTAACAAGGCACAATACTACGAATACGAACCAAGACATGATAACACACTCGTTTTTAATTTCTCACTGAACGGTTAGAAATCCATTTACGGAATGACTGAATCTTAATCAAATTAGTTTATCGGTTAAAGGATCAGAGAGGTCATCGTACCAAGATCGACAACTCAACAACAAGAGCACTCAACTGTATTATATTCTGTAGTGTTATGACCGATTTTATTTCATAAACTCCGGTTTTTATATCTTAGGTCTTAAGGGTAATAACAAAATAACTCCTCATTTTTCAATATTTCACCACGTCTTCAGTGCTTTAAAATGTACTTCCAGGGACAATTGTTTTCAATTTACTATTCCATTATAAAACAAATGCTTCCGAGCTTAATGAAGGTAACGGAAGCTAAACGATCCTTCTGAAAAACATAATATTTAAATGCCTCCGCAATCGAAAATTCCAAGACAGAAATCCGTTTTATAATAATAATATTGATATGACAATATTATATTGTCATATCAATATATTTTTTTTTTTATCAATAATTTCATCATGATCTACTTCATCAAATTCAAAACCAGCATATACCCTTCGAGAGTATCACCTCAAAATATATCATCAATTTCGATAGTATTACGTGCAACATACGTAGTTAGCATATAACGCCATACAATATTTCTGGTACAGCGAGGATTTTCAGTACTCAGTAAAACTTTTAAGTTGGATTGACGTTTCTCCCGACTAAATGCAACGTATAACTGCCGGTGTAAAAAAAACAGCAAATCTTAGGTCAACTCCAACTTTCTCTAAAGTTTGTCTATGTGACTAATGGACAGCAACAGCAAATGCTAGTCGGACTGGGAACAGCGAGAATTGCATTATTATTAACTACTCTTGGTTAGAGCGCTATACTGGAAATATAGAGGCCCGTGGTTCAAATCCCGGCGCTGGAGTCTAATTTTCTCTGTCTGTTTCCCGTAGTCAATAATAATTATAATTTGATTTAAATTAATAATATAATTTTGAATCATTTGAAAGTTACCTAACACACTTATTTAGTATACCAAAGTAATTGGATTGTTTTTAGTCAACTTTAGTTGAAACAATCGCCACACCACATCTGGGATAACAATGTGGGTTTTTAAATAACATAATATAATGTATACTCATATAATATATTTTAATAATATAATAATAATATGTGTCCCGACGACGGCACCGACTTACTTCATAATGATTTGTTATTCATAAGGCAACCACATTTATTGTAAAAAAAATAAAGGTTTGTTTTGATTTTTTAATTTTCAAATAGATATAGTAACATATCCAAATAGAGGCCGACAATTTTATCAGAACTAAACATTAATGTTTCATAAATTTCATTTATGCAATCGAGTAATGTCCCGACGACGCGACGATGGATGATGGATTTGTTATGGCTAAGGCAACTCCATTTACTACAATCATAATTAAATGTTTCTTTTGATTTTTTGGTCTTCAAATTGATATAATATAACTTATCTCAATAGAGGCCGACAATTTTATCAGAACTAAACATTAATGTTTCATAAATTTCATTTTTGCAATCGAGTAGTGTCCCGACAGCAATGGATAATGGATTGTTATTGCTAAGGCAACCACATTTATGATAATAAAAATAAAGCTTTGTTTTGATTTGTTGGTCTTCAAATAGATATAATAACTTATCTAAATAATAGCCGACAATTTTATCGAAACTAAATATTATTAATTATTAACATTACATTTTTGATTTGTTGTGTATTGAAAGCTGTCACTTATTGATTATGGCATAAACAAAGAATGCGCTTTCTTTAATCCGCGTTAACACGATCCAAGTTGACTTATAGTAAACACATTATACTTTTTAACTCTGACAGCATAGGAAAGTCGAGAAAAAAAATGGGAGGAGAGTGTATGAGAGCTTGAGATTTTGGCGGGTAATAGGTCGGGCAATGACCTATTACCGGCGGGTAATAGGTCGGGCAATGACCTATTACCGGCGGGTAATAGGTCGGGCAATGACCTATTACCGGCGGGTAATAGGTCGGGCAATGACCTATTACCCGCCAAAATCTCAAGCTCTCATTCACTCTCCTCCCATTTTTTTTTCTCGATTTTCCCAAGCTGTCAGAGTTAAAAAGTATAATGTGTTTACTATAGACCAAATCAGTTTTTACTCTATTTTGACGCTACTTAGATCGTGTAAACAGGTTATCAAAGTCAACTTGGACATCCAAGTTGAGTTGGACGTTATTCGGTATAGGAATACGCATATAAGTATACTTGGATGGCGTCAACCATATGATTATGACAAGAAAGCTGTCAGAAATGAGAAAAGACGTGAAAAGGTGTGATGGATTTGTTTATAAGAAGGTTATTGACAGCTTTTATTTCTTTTAAATTTTTGTTTTTATTCCTTTGCTTGTAAATAATTTTTTTGACAAGTTCCCCAACTTGGACCAAGTATACTTGGATTGTGTAAATGCGGCTTTATTACACTGAGCCAACCGTCCCGTGTTTTTGTTTATCCTAGGTAACCGGTTTAATTTTTTTGAACTTGTACTTCTTTACTTACACGACTAAGGCAAAAACCTTAACAACCCCCTCGATCTTTGGCTCATTTTTCTTCTCTCACCGTCCCCTACACGAGGGCACGGTTTAGATTCGGTTTTGGCGAGATCCCAGTTACAGAGATTTGTCCTTTTTAAGGTTAAAGATTAAAAGATGTTATGTTTTAAATCAAAATTAAAAGCTTCTATAGCTCTAGCTTCTATTACACAACACATTCTCCTTCAACAAACATTAATTAATAAAAAAATTTCATTAAATTGCGATACATGATAAATATAATAACAGCAGGCAGTGTCAGTAACATTTTAAATACCACCAAATTTCTTTTTTATATAGCAACATAAATCTATGAAAAGATAAGACAAATATGTTCGTAACAGAAATTTATGTAAATAATATTTCTTCTACTATTAAGCATATCGATTATACATTCGTTTTTTAATTATAAGTATTCCAAGTAAAATTAATCGCATTTATTTTATTCAAATCAGTCTCTTATTATAATAAATAAGAACTGACTAGAGATAAGGATTGTAACCCTGTAATTTCTATACGATTTATTGAAGTCAAAGATCGAGATAGTATAATTCGAGAATGGCAAAAAACTATATCAATATTTTATTTATCTTATTCAATGCCAATCGGTAACCAATAGACGAACTATAATTTTATCAGTATTGAAACAGTTCTACGCTGAGGCGCAGATTTTACTGTAGATCGATAAAAAGCTTTCAATATATAATTAGGTTCTAAACTAACTCTTTTATTATTAATAAAATTCGCGAAAACAGAATAAGAAAAAGAAAATATTTTAATTCAATTAAAGTAACTAAACCCGTTTAACAATAAGGTTCAAGCTAAAAACTATTTTTGAAGTGAAATTGAGAGGTTAGAAGTGAAATACCGTTAATTCGTTACTTATTAAAATATTGTCAAATCCACAAGGAGGATATTACTGGAATACGGACTTAATTTCGTAATTATATTATATTTTAACTCGTAACTTTTAATTAATTTAAAAATTATCATTTCTAAATGAGAGAAATTTTGTAAATGTGATTATGCATTGGTGTTTACCATGTTAATTATTACAAATTGTACAATGATCACTCCGAAATAGAATTTGTTATTAATAAAGGTAATAAATACAGAAAATAATTTACTTTTTACAATGGCAAAAAATTGTGTCATATTTTTCTTGGCACTGTTCATCTATTTTAATGATTTTGTGTCATGCAAAAATGATGCACATAATCACTTAAATTTTATAAAAAACAATGGAAAAACAATGAATAAAGTTAACGAACCAGTAAAAACAGGGATGAAACATCGGCACAAACATGATTACGTTGTACATTCAAATAAAAATCGAGAATCGGTTAATAAGCATGCCTGTTTTGATGAATACTGTAATAATTATTCGGAAAATAAGCAAAAAATGTCTTGGAGATACAGAAATAGAGTGAAGAGAGCGGCTAAGATTTATCCTAAAGCTTCTATTGCACTTTGGGGTCGAAGAAATCGAAATACGAATCAGTTAGAAGTCAGGAGAAGAAGTTTGAACAAACGTAGATTTGAGCTTAGTCACTCACCAGGTATAAAATCACAGATCCCAAAGACAAATACGAAACATATCGTAAAGAGATCCATCGAGAATGAAAATATTGAACCAGAAAAATCAAATTCTGAAGCCGTAACAATTAGCCAGCAAGTAATAGATGAAGAAGATGGTACAGTACTTGAAAAAGAAACGACAACCCAAAGAATAGGTCAAGATGATAAAAATATCCTTACAGATTCAATACCGACAGAAGAACCCATCATTCAACCAACTGAAGATGAAAAACAAATTAAATTGATACCTCAAAAGGAAATTTCAGTTAAATTATACGAAACCACTAATACAACTTCGACAACCCAAAAAATAGGTCAAGATGATAAAAATATCCTTACAGATTCAATACCGACAGCAGAACCCATCATTCAACCAACTGAAGATGAAAAACAAAATAAATTGATACCCCAAAAGGAAATTTCAGTTAAATTATACGAAACCACCAATACAACTTCGACAACCCAAAGAATAGGTCAAGATGATAAAAACATCCTTACAGATTCAATAACGACAGAAGAACCCATCATTCAACCAACTGAAGATGAAAAACAAAATAAATTGATACCCCAAAAGGAAATTTCAGTTAAATTATACGAAACCGCTAATATAACTTCGTTACAAGATGATAAAATTAATCAATCTTTTATCCAAATTAGAGAATTATTCCAAAATCAAGAAAACAATGCAACAAGTGTTAGCTTGTCTTTACCGGGAACCGACTCAACAAGGGATAACATTGAGGTGCAGGTGAATAATTTGACAACAACGTCTACAATAGAGATAACAACTATAGATGCAGGTTCTAATTCAACATCACTCGATGCAGAAGATAATCTGAATGAAACTGCTAAAGTTATTGATAAAGAACAAACCATGTCTAACAAAAGCATTTCTCTGGCTCATCATGATAACACTCAAAACATTTCTTCATGTCAAACAGATAATTTAAGTAACTTCACAAGCGAAATCCCTCAACAAACCAACTCGACATCAATGAAAATTTCAGCAGAACAAGTCAATTTGAAAAATGAAACAACCAACAACACGACCGTATTATCAACGATAGAAATACCGAAGCAACAAACAGGAAACCAAACAAACTTAACTGAGAATTCAAATGTTTCATTAGAAACATCAACATTGGCTCCAAAGAAATATGGGAAAAAAATAAAACAGGTCACACCAAGCCCAGAAATGAGCAGATGGTTAAACGGTAACATCCATCGATTAGCGGTTATCACAGTGCCATACAGGAAATGTCCTCAAGGACAGAGAATAAGGAAAGGTAAGTGCGTTCAAGTGTTCTAGTTGGCAAAAGGACTTATAAGAGGACTTGGTTTGAAAAGTAAAAATATTTAAAGATTTAGTAAAACCGAATAATAGTAAGAACAACAGTTACATTAAAGAATAGTGCCCATTAGACTGATATTTATTTTTCAAATAAGATTAAAATTGTACATCATAGTTTACTCATAACTTATGAATGAATCTAGACTTTTTAGTATAATTTGATAGCCTATTCATAGTAAAATAATGTTCACTTATTTATCTATAATATATAAAATCGCAATTAACTAACAATGAGACAGTAAACTCCAAAACCCTGAAGCACAACCCTAGTCTAGAGCTAGGAAGTTGAAGTTAAAACTCTGAGAATAGCTTATCCTTGGGATATGAGCATAAAAAAAGAGGGGATTTCTCGAAATTAGAACCCCAAGGGTATACGATAAAGGGATGGAGGTGATAAAAGAATATTTAGAGTTAAGATATTTAAATTTTGGGGAAAACTATCTCCTAGTGACGTAAAAATCCACTACTAAGATATTTTTCAAATAAAATTATTTCTAACAGGCTTCACCTTAGAACGTAGGCACCCAAAGGATTTTTTGAAATTATTGAACCCCATGGAGGTAAAATGTGGTGATAAAAAAGGGTAATACAAGCTGTCCCAGACCTCTGCCCCAAAGATCTTATCCCATGCGAAGCACACGCACTCAGATAGTTATATATAATTTAGTTACTAAGAAAAGAAAATTTGATGAAACAAAAACAAACTATTTCACATTATCTTTAACATATAAAAGGACAAATTTCGCTAAAAACGAATCTAAACCGTGCCTTCGATGTGCCCCCGTGCAAACGTTGAGAGAAGAAATATGAGCACAAGATCGAAGGAGTTCTAGCGATTGGTTTTATTTTTCTAATGTCAAAATATTAATTTAAAAAAAGTATTGAGGAGTTAACGTTTCAGCAAATGGGAATAATAAACTTGTTAATTTTAATTATGTTCACTTAATTTAATTACATAGTTACATAAATAAAATATTTTTTTTATGCATTAATGACACAGCCATGATTAAATCTGAGTACTAAATAAGCCACTTTTTTTATTTCCTGATTTTTGTATTTTTAAATAAAATAAATAATAGTAATAGTTATTAAAGAATTTACTCGTTGATTTGTTTCTTTCAAATCACTTATTTTTATGACTATTTTTTAGGCCGAATATTTTTTCTGGACCTAATCACATTGGGATCTGAACTATTCAAATGATAAAGTTCCCACTGATCAAATTATCATATATTTATTATATTACTTGAAAATAATTTCTTGTAGTATAAGTATTAAAATGTTTATATTAATAATAAAATAATTGAAAACTGAGTTTGTACTTTGATTACCGATTTGATAAGTCCAACACATCATTTTCTTTCTTTTAAGTGAAAAAAAGATCAAATAGCTTCTATATATTTTTAAATTATTGTACATATTTAAAAGTTAAACGTGTAGGAAGATTGCTTTCTACCAATCTTAATTTTTCTAGTAAATCTGCTAATTTAAATTATTGGAAATTAAGAATGGAGATTTCCCTGAAAAAGGTTTTAAAGTTTATACAATACAAATAATTTTACAGCTTCTTTCAAATGCGTAAATTTTTTAATCAGGGTGCGTGAAAAGTCACTCTGTCAAAATTTTAAAATTAACCTTTTATTATAGACAATTACATATACTATAATAAATGGAGAGGGAGGATTTTACATTCCTTTTTGGAGAATTTTTCTACTGAGCATTTTGAAAAGAGATAAAATTAAAAGATTACAAGTTTCGTAGTTTCGTATGTTAAAATTCTGATATTAAAATTATGGTATAAAAAGGTGAAGGTTTCTCCACAGCAGTAGCCCTCTTCTATGATCTTCCACGACAATTTAGCACCATCCCTATTGTACCTTATATGGTATGACATAGTGAAGGTTTCTCCACAGCAGTAACCCTCTTCCATGATCTTCCACGACAATTTAGCACCATCCCTATTGTACCTATATACAGGGTCTTCAAAAATGTTTGGCCCCTTGAATATTACCCCAGGGGGTAGGTTCCAAAAGTCCCCAAAATAAGATACAAGAACGATCTCTCATCTCTCTGATCTTTACTAATGCCAAATCTCGCACGCAAAATGATGACTTAAATTGTTCAAGATTGACTAATGAAAGAATTTGAAATTTGAAAGCAGTTCAATGTACTTGGATAACATTAAATCCTGTAATAAATGTGAGTGTGCACAATTATTTAATTTGCCGCAACCAGGAGGAGACATAAATGGCACTTTTTAGACTGTTACTCCCCTTATAAAAACTTAAGTGTGATATTTCTTTGTCCCAAAGTACATTGGACTAAACATCCCTTTGTCTTTATTTAGACAAAGGAATTTATAAATAATTATATCCCTTTATATTCTAAAAAAAAACAAAAACATAAGGGAGTAATAATCTAAAGAAGTACCCCTCAAATTGTGTAATTTATATTTAAATATATAATTAAATCATGCTTGCAAAATTCCCGAAAGGGAAGTATTTACGGTTGAGATCATGGCCACAGAAATAATATGAAAATATGGGGTGCCCAATTAATTTAACAAGGGCATAGCTTTGTTGGTCTCCAGAGACTGGCGCCCTCGGTTGCAGATTATATGTTAGAGCAAACTGGCCCAACCTCCTCAAATAATTAAATTTATATAAAGATCTACTTTGCACTTAATACCCGATTTATCATTTGTTTTTATTGAAAAACAATCGTTGTTGTCAAGTAGATAATTAAGTGTTGTTTTTATAATTATAAAAGATAAAGAAACAAGATAATATTTTGAAGTAAGATAAAGATTAAAGACAAAAGTTAATAAGTTTATAGCTGAGAGAAGAGCTTATCGTGATTCTTTTTTCTTACCTAACTTAACATTTAGTAAGTTTATCTAGAGAAGATTTAGTAAGTTTTGGCTAAACACCGCTATCAGCAGAACAAAAAACAGAACTCTAGGATTATACAAAGAGGTTCATAATGCTTTGAAATAAGTAATTTTATGTTTCGATGAATAAACAATTAAAATAAATATTTATTAAGTCCAGTTATATCTTAAAAAATATAAACTACAAACTGCAATAAAATTTTAATTGAAATACTAATTAATTTTATTTTCTTCCTCTGATTAATTTTCTCTAAGGGGCTTACAATACTGTCTGTTTTATATAGATCCACTCTCTCTATTTTTTCAAATAAATTAGTCAAAATCTAATAATAATAGCGTGCATCCAAATAAAATTCCATAGTTTAGGCGACGAATGACTTCAAACAAACATTTTTTAAAAAACACTATTTTTCACTCCTCTAAACCTATAAAATAAAAAAAAAATCCAATACCTTTTTTCTCCATGTATATTACAGATATGAGAAAGAACAAAAATAAAACCTATTTCAGAACATTATAATGCATAGATATTCTCAATACTTGTTAACAGTTTTTATTTGGTACAAAACACATTATTCAATATATATATCACATAACACTTTTTTCCACTATTATCTAAATGTATATGCATATTGCAAACACATTTGCTCGATATCTACTATCTCTTTTAGCCTATTTCTGACTCCAGGTAACGATCTACATAACTACCAAATTTTAATGAAATCAGTCGAGCTGAACTCAATTGATGCTCCGCCAAACAGAGAGAAGTTGGTGTTATTTTTATAGCTTAATCGTCGTATAAAATGACAGTAAGACAGGACAATACAAAATATTGGGCCACTCCAGAAACTTAGGCAAATAAGATTTTTTATTCGAGTACATACCACGGATAAAAGAAAGTTTCGCAAACAACATTCTAAATGCATCAAACAATAGAAGCAATTGTAATAAAACAAATTTGATTTGACAAACTTTTTGATAATCATAAGTCCAAATCATAATAATATCAATGAATATATATATATATATATATATATATATATATATATATATATATATATATATATATATATATATATATATATATATATATATATATATATATATATATATATATATATATATATAAATATATATATATATATATATATATAAATATATATATATAAATATATATATAATGTCATGAATATAATACTCGTCAGTCTGAAAAAAATTATATTCATAATAGCCACAAATTCTTTAAACCAGTAAGGAATTAAACATATAAAACACAAAAGCATACATTTTATAAATAATATTTATTTCTTCTACAAATATTTCTTTGGATAAGATCACTATGGATTATAAGTGACACAATTATAAAGGTTGACTAAGTTTTGACAATGAGAAATTGAATCTACTTATCGCTAAGTTAAACTTAAAATATTTTATATTTTTTAGTGTAACAAGGATCATTAACTAAGAATACCATCAAATTAAAATTTTATATTATTAAAGGAGTACTAAAAAAGCAATAATTTTATTGAAGTAACTCGTAAATGAATGGAATGTAGAATATATATATATATATATATATATATATATATATATATATATATATATATATATATATATATATATATATATATATATATATTATCAAGACAGAAAAAAGTATCGATAACACGGATAATGAGCAAAAAAAAGCAACATTTTATTTCTATGAAGTTATACAAAACAAAATGTTTATAAGTTAAGAATGCTGTTCTTGTTGCTGAATTTGATCAGTCTGCTGTACTTGCTGTTCCTGTTCTGAAGGACCGCTAAAATCGGCAACAGTTTCAGGGTTCTCAGAATCTTGGGGTTCAGCAGGTAGCAGCGACCTACCCATTAAAGCACTCATTCCTCTGGAGCTGAATCTCTGACCATAAGATATTGATAAGATTGCCAACAGACTTAGAACTATCACAAGTTTACGATCCATTATGAAAAATTAGTTTGAAAACTACAATCACAAGAAAAAAACAAAAATATTAGAGTAGTGACTTACAGAAATTCAACTAAATATTGATGTGTTAACAACCGTATCTAATTCCAGACTGATCTGAATTTTATGGTACAAAACTAACCAGAAATTATTAAACTAGATAATCACAAGGATATTTATATCGATAAATATTTTTGAAATAAATTAAACGCGATGATAATGGTTAAAGCAAACAAATTTGATTATTTAATCGCGGAGATACATCATTATTTTTTCAAAAATTATAATATTATTCGCGTAGAAAAACGTGATAAGGTTGAACTAAAATTCAAAAGATCAATATGATTATTTATTATACACAATTAAAAAACTATTTCATAAAAAATACCACAAAATATTTAATTTTAAAAAGACTACGATTTGAGTAGCAAATAGGTTAGAGATAAGATTAGAAAGACTGGAGACAAAATAAAGACGGTTCTAGGGTGGAACCCGCAAGGAAACATTAAAAACAGGAATACCTAAAATCACCTGGAAAAGGAGAATTAAAAAAAGAAATCAAACGAGAGGGAAAAACATGGAAAGAACTAAAAGTTATGGCACAAAATCGAGTCAGGTGGATCCTTTATTTCGGCCCTCATTGTCATTCCAGGGCAGGCCACATGAGTACAAGATTAGGTTAAATGAGAAATTAGTCACTAAAGAATTAGGTTGAGCAAGAGAAAGGGATGCTCCTAATAAGGGGCCATCTTTTGGACCAACTTTGACATAACAATCAAATTTTATCAAAATCGATTTAGCTATTTAAAGTGCAGCCTATCTTTTGAATAAAAGTAGATATTGTCTATTTTCTTCAGTTGATCCCTTATTTTTACTACGTTTTTATTAGCTTGCTTTCTTGTTTGTTTGTTTGTTTCTTTGTCCAGTACAAATCTTGCAATCGATTTTTAACTAACATCCCGAGTAGCTAGGCATTTGAAAGTTTTAGAATAATAGCTCAGAGCACGATGACAATGCAATATTTTAATACTTTTACCCATCTTTCAGCAGAATTTAATTCGTGTTCAGCAAATTTTGCTGAAAAATTCCGCAAGTTATTTTATTTGTTTTGACATGTCCCATATTTACAATCTTCATATGATTGTTATTGATTTTTTATTAATAGGTAAATATTTAATGACAGCGAAAAAGGAAAAGTAAACAAAGAAATAAATTAATTATTAATTGATCCAAGATGAGGTGAGTTCCGTAGTACAAAAATTTGTCCTTTTATAGATTTGTCCTTTTTTATTATTTTAAGATCAGCTCTCTAGATGGTTGTCATTTATGTGAAGTAAATAAATTCGGAACTATTATTTTTCACTAACATTATATATAACAATGACAATTATATTATCAGCATTACATATGATTCAACAGAAAATTTAAATTTTTTTATCTTGTAATTATTACTTTTCTTCACCTAAGGTAAGAAAAGTTATGTTTTCAGCAACATTTTTGTTCGAGAGTTAAACTGATTTATCCGTTTTGGGTGTTTTTAAGACCTCCTGAGTGATTTTGCAGAAAAATCAGTTCTTATTTTTAGGTGTGCCGCCCGGAAAATCAACATTTTATCCGCCATTTTAAACCCAGTTTGCGAGTCGGCAAAAATTAAAAAAAAAACGAAAAGTGGACGATTGGGTTGAAATTTGACACGAATGTACCTCTCTGTATGACAAACAAATCCACTAAATTTAATTTGATATTAGCCGCTATTTTAACGTTATCGATTTTTTTATTTTAAATAAAACTTTGACGGTTAATAATACCGAAACTATAAATTCGTTTTGGACACAGCATATCGTTGGAACCGGTAAAAAATAAGGAACAAATAAAAAAAAAAAAACTATGAAATTCCATTAATTAGTTTAATAGTTATAAGTAAACATAATTATTAATTATATAGTGTGACACTTTTGTTAAACGTCAAAGTTTGTTTACATTTGTAAAAGTACCGCCAAAATTCAAATAATTAAATAAATGAAATAAAATAAATATAAATGATGTATAAAATTTCTTTTGAAAAATGATAATAATAAAAACCAGTTTGTTCAAAACAGTCAATCCAAGTACTGATCTCGCCCAATGGATACAGTAAATAAGAAAATTTAGTAAGAGTTGAGTTGGGCAAATTATTATTATTTGTCTGGATTTTAATTTCAAGCAACATTCTTGACAACACTTATTCTCTCCACCGTTTATTATCTATAAATATAAAATTAAAGTTTTGTCTGTACATTGACCAGAATTGAATTTTTTTGGATACTTTTTCATTTTATACATTCCGAAGACCGAATCCGGCCTTAACTTTTTTCGTCTAATTATGTGTGTGTGTCTGTCACCCCAGTCAAACTTTATAGGCGCAAAACTGGCTAAGCGAAATCAATTAATTTCAGAGGTGAGCGCAAACATGTTGCGCAATATGTAGGTTTGGTTTCATCGAAAAATATTGAGTAGAACCAAAGTTATTAACAATTTTATAAAAAAATAATAACCTATAAAACGTAGGTTGGCAGTGAAGGAAATTACGATTTACCGTTTCTGTTGACCCACCATAACCAAACCCCACAAACTCGCTAATCAAAGTGTTTGGGTATGACACATACTTAGTGTCAACTGACAACTTGTCAGATGTAATTTATATAAATATTGTAAATAGACAGCTCAGTCTAAGATTAACCACAGAACGGTATTGTTATTTAGTCATTACAGGACAGATGACAAGATTGACAAGATTTTATAACAACGGAAAATCAGGATCTAATCTCGAAGAACATGAAGTTACAACTGGACTGGACACACTCGAACACATGTTTAATAAGTACGATGAGATACAAGATAAAATTGATATAATGACTGACTATGACTGTTTAGAACAAGAAATAGACTATCGCACAGAAATTACGGAACACTACATGGAAATAAAAAAATGTATACAGTTATTAAGGACTACAAATACAGTACTTTATAATACAGACAATACCATAACTAATAATATAGACAAAAATAAAAATGAGGAATTAGCTTGTACACAGACAGTAGACATGGCAACAACGATTGAACTGGCAAAAAATGACAATTTACTTATAGCCAAACCTGAACAAAACCAAACTATATTTCAAATAAATAAAAACAATTCGATGACAAGACAGCCGACAGAATCAAATTATTCAAAACTTCAAAAACAAAAATCGAACAACTTTGATATATTGAAGGACCGCTGTTTTAGGTGTGACTCAAAAGAATATAGGGGACAGAACTGTAGGCACATAAAGACAATTTGTACGCTCTGTAAAAAAAATGGACACTTGGAAAGGGTATGTTTGACAAAGACAACAGAACTTCAACAATTAACAGAAGAAAAGGATGTATGGACAGCTAACAAAGAATTTTCGGAAAACGAGGAAAATTATGAACATGAAATAAATCAGATAACATGTGACAAAACCGGACAATTTTTTGTAAAACGAACACCAACTTTTGGCCGTAATTGGATACGTAAAAGAAAAGAAGACACGAATACAAGGAAAAGGAGGGAAAAGTGGATATTCGGAATAGTGGCGGCCCAGACACGGACAACTCCACTACACGGTGAAGGAAGATGGAACGCAAGTAGAACATCGGAGGCATATTGACCAGCTGCGTTCCTTGTCAATTAAGGGTGGAGGATTGACACATACTTAGTGTCAACTGACAACTTGTCAGATGTAATTTATATAAATATTGTAAATAGACAGCTCAGTCTAAGATTAACCATACAATAAGGTAGTTATTCTTAAGATAGATCAGGGTACTTCTAGACCACCTAGAGACTTGCGGTTTTTGCTTTTGGTCGGAAATTGGCCCAAACCGACTAGAAAAATCCAAAAAGTTAAAAAAAATATATTTTTACCCCCCTTAAAAAATTAATGATGGCGGACTGACTTTAAAGTTTTTTTGGAGGCTTATTGTGGCTAAACGGTAAGTCGTATCGACAAGCTGACTGCGGCAGCCGGAATTGATTTTAAAAGATCTACATCTTTGGTCCTATGACTTTTTGTCGTACCTCCATCGGTTCTCCCTTAAATAGAGCTATTTTTTTTTTTTTTAAGAAATTTGACTTTGAGAGCTTATGTTGCAATTGTTAACCGATTTAATTTCTGATTGGGGTGCTTGAACCTCACACTAATGATCTTTAAATCGAGTATTTATTATTTTTATTAATTTGAGCTAGAACTAGAGTTATTAATTATTTACTGGTCCAACTGCCGTATTGAGAGAAGAGGCTGGTAATTAAATTAGTGCACAATCATGGTTGATGATTGTTCAATGACTTCCCAGTCTAATTGGTTTTTTCTACGTTTATTTTCTTATTTATTATACCTTTTTTTAGCATTGTTAGTTATTACTATATTAGTATTATTACTTTAGTAGTTGTTACTATATTAGTTTCTATAGGCTATTTTTTAAATATATAGCTAAACTCCAAACTACGATTTGGAGAGTATTATATTCTTAGTAAAGGAATTAATGATGTGTAATATAGTCCTAATTTTATTCCTAAAAGGCTTTGGAAACAAAACTATTTAGGAATTTAATTTAATTGCTAGGCCTACAAGATTATAGGAAACATAGCCACTAACACCTAGCATGAGCCCCGCGCGGAGCGAGGGGTGAAAGCTAGTTGTTTCATAAGACTTTGGAATTAGGCAAGAATACCTTAATCCTTTCAACCACACTGATCCTCATAACTAATAATTTTTCTTTTGATTATGGGAAATATCTCTTTATTTTCTTAACCTCAGTGATCCTGGTGCATAATTGTTTTTCCTTTGGTGTTAATAATGACTTTAATCCTCTTGATGACACTGAACTTTATGGATAATTATAATTTCCTTAGGGTATGTTCTTGCTTCTAAGAGACAATGACTTTCCTTATGACCTTACTAATCCCTTTCTACGGATAATTATTTCCCTTTTAATTCTCCAATTTAATTTTAATAAATTCCACAAACATTTGGCCATAATAACCAACCTTATAAATAGAAATCTCTGTCTATAGATTTTAAACAAGTCCAAACTAATACCTACAATTTTACCCTCATATTATTAATTATTTGACAAAACATTATAACAATCTAAATAAAAGAGTTGAAAAAGACATGTATTCCCATTATAGAACTTGCTTTATAACTGCATTTACTTCAACCTTACTTCAAGAGGCAATTATGAATTCCTCTTGCGCATTAATTTAGAGGTAGATAGTATAAAGAATTTGTTAGGGGTTTCAATAGATTGCGTTTAACGAGATTTGTCATGACTTTTAATTTTTTTACTCGAACAAACGTTATTTTCTTAATTAACTAAATTTAAAAAAAAAAAAAATAAATAAATAGTAGTCGGCTAATAACATAAAACATAATACTAAAAGTATAAAGGGGTATGAAGATAGAGGGCAGTTATCATATTTACATAACAGAACTAAGGATCATTAAGAGATACAATTTAAACAAAATTATACGAAAACTTTTAAAATAAAACTCCCAAAGCAATAAAGCCCTTTGAGGCAATTAAAAACATTAATTTCCCATAAAATAAGTGACCTTAATTAAACAAGCATGGAGTGTTACCGTATCTTCTAATGCCTCGAAAAGCATACTTTACAGCAACCAGCAACCTACAAACACATGCTCAAATAAAATGTATTAAATCATATTATTTGAGCATGTGTTTGTAGGTTATACTGTGTGGCTATTTATCTTGGCCTTAAGCGTTTTTTAGCATCTAGCTACATAAAACCTAAGAATTGATAAAAGAACAATTGCTCCAAATTTCAACAAAATAAGTCTACTTATTATCTATAACTAAGAGTATGTATATTATAACTAATTGGCTATTTTTTCTTCTTATTATTCTTATTATATTATTATTATTTTGCAAAATTTAATTTTGAAAAAATAAGTCTATTTTCTCATACAAGTATAGTATAGGTAAAGAGAGAAAGTATTAAGATGGTTTCATAGTATTTTAAGATCCCTTAAGTTTAAAAGTGTTTTTAAAAGATATTTGTGGGTCACCTATCGTCAGTAGCCAGTGGACTAACGCTGAAAGCCTAAATTACTAAGACGATATCAATGAAATTTGTCATACAAGTTCAGGGAAATCATAACCTGAGGTGAAATCGCTTAACAATTGAGGGCCCTACCCGAATAAGAAAAACTTATTAAAAAAACAATAATTCGATCTAAAATAAAAAAAGTTTTAATTTAAAAAAATCGAAATCAAACCCTAAAAGTTTTTTGCTTGAAAAATCTAGTTTCCGAGATATAGATGAAAATTAATATGATTTCGCTAAAAATTGAAATAGAGTAAACAATCACTTGTTGAATACTTTTTAAGTATGTTTAATAATAAATAAATAATTTTTTTTATATCATATGACTTAAATTTAATATCACAATGTATAATAATAAACATATTTGTTTCAAATTTGTCTGACCGATTTTTATAGTATACACCATCTACAATAAAAATAACCGCTATTAGACCTACACTGTTTATGTCACTAAAGAAACTTAAATTACAAAATTTCAGGATTCAAGAACAATTTATTTCGGATATTCATGTCGAATTTTGCATATATAGTACCGTCATCTTAAATAAAGATGGCGGGCGGATCTTAAAAGGATTATTAAGCGAATTACTTTGTGCTAAGAGGGGGATTATGAGCAGCCGTGGTGCTAAAGTCAACGTGTCAATCAAGGTTGATGTCACAGGTTCGATCCCATTCCTTGGCACTTTGATTTAAATGCCAACATTCAAACGTCAATTTTCACTATGGATCACACGGTATTCACTTCGGCGCTAAATCGGTGTGTGAAGTGGCAGAACTCTCTAGGGTTAGCGAAATATGGGTCCAAATAAGAGGCTAATTACTAAGTGCAAACGAGTGTTAGTGAAGTGGCTGAACTCTATAGGGTTAGCGAATATGGGTCCAAATAAGTAGCTAATTACTTAGTTCAAACAAGTGGTTCGTGAAGAGGCTGAACTCTATAGGGTTAGCGAATATGGGTCCAAATAAGTGGCTATAATTACTATAAGTTCAATCAAGTGGTTCCGTATCCTCCCCGTTCTATTACTACTCTGGACTAAGAGGAACCTACCTACAAAATTGCAAGGTCAAAAGTTTAGTGGTTCCAGAGATATTGTCAGTGAAGTTTGGATTATAAATATAAATTCCGGAAGAAAAATGACAGAAGGTAAATACATTTGTTTTAGGAGTATGTGTTAAAATAAGTACAGTTTATTTTATGTCGGGTATCTAAAATCATTTGTTTGTATAACAAGTAAAGTAAAGAAAATTTAGATAATATATGCATTAAACATTAGCTTTTGATTTACTAACCCGATTTATATTAATATTTTTTTCAGCCGGTTCTTCATTTCATTACAGTTATAAATGTCAGCCTATTTTTTAAAGGAAATAGAGGGGGAGGAATATAGAGGAAATAAGACTTTATAAGATTATGCCATAGAAGTAAGACGTAACGAAATATTGTTTTACCGAAATAAACGAGACAGGAAGAAGAAGAAAATAAATAAATAAAATCTTAGAAAAAAAGGAAGGAGGTAAGATAGAAACGTTCATTTTCACGGTAACTTTGACAAAAAACAGGATGTCACTGGTTTGGTTGAAATTCACTTCATTTTTTTTTCTCAGCTGTAATTCGCTTTTCTCGAGCCATGTTGGCACAATAAAGCTTCAGCGTCACATCATAAAATACAGCCTCTCACCCCTGTAACAAGGTTGACACAAACAAATACCCTTTACCATGTCCGCTCAACATAGGTCTACTCAGTCTTCCGTTACACAAAACTACAACCCTACAATAATCTAATATAGTTTAAGAATTCAGTAAAAAGAGTTTGTTTTAAGAATAAAAAGTTGTATAAATTATTACACTTGAAACATATAACTATTACATGTATATCAAGAGTTTTCTTTTATATTTTTATTTATAATAGAAAATATGTAGCTTTTTAAAAAAGAGAAAGATAAAATTGTTAAAGAGGGATTCTATTTTTAAGTATAAGTTAAAAAATAAATTTCCTAAATTAAGTGATCATAATAACAATTACCTTTTTTGTCGTATAATATATGTACTAGAGAGAGTGGAGCCTAAACTACAGAACCATTTCCATGAAATATTAAGAAAAACCTAACGATAAAGATAACGATCAATCACATAATGATAATCGAGAAATAAATTATTCAACTCTAAATCTAGGGCGCTGTACCCCAAAAGCAGAAAAATCGTGCAAAATAATTATATCTCTAAAATAATTCAATTGATTTAAATACAAATTTAACCATGTAAGTGGATATCATAGAAATAAAATATATTGTTTTCGAAAATAGACATTTAGACATTCTTGAATCCAGACTTTCTTTATACATTTATTTAAAAGAAGAATCATAGGATTTTACGTCAACTAGAGTAAAACATCAAGATTAAAATAAAAATAGAAACCATAAATTAATTTAAAATGTATCTGCACTTATCAATAATCAATAAATTAAAAATGACTATTCTTTGTAATTTAATAATTATTGTTCAAATTGAATAATAATTCATTATAATTGTTAAAGGTTAAACTCTAATCTAGTTCAATAATATTTAATCAACTGATAAATTTTAAAAAACTTTATACATTAATATGACTTACCATGTCATCAAAGTTGTCATTGATGACTTTAACAACTTAAACAATAATAAATTATTAAACAGTATTACTTATAACAATTACCAATTATTAATTATTAGATAATATAACAAGTAAGTACCGACGTATTACTATATCAAATTTCTTAGTTGTTGCTTTTTTCAACAAACTTTACTTTAAAAATTAAATGTTTACTAAAATTTAATTATTCAACCACTACTTTATATCATTCATCCAAAAACATCTCTTTTTTTTTTTTATAATTATAACCAAAATGCCATCTCTATGGTGACAAAGCATCAAACAAAATCAAAATTAAAACAATATAAATCTAAAAAAAATCCCCAAACGAGAGAGTTTTCTTTTATCTACAGGAGAACTATTAAGGATTTTATAAACTTTTATGATAAATGTTTTTTCTTCCACACTTACAACACTAACTTTATTCATGATAATAACTCAAAATGAAGTTCCTCTACTTCCTGTTCAGTATTATCAAGGACATTGGATAATAAGTGTAAAAGAAAAAAAACAATTTCAAGGGTTTATGAAGGTTAATCCCCTCAAGAATAACCCCTTAAGAAATAAAACTTAATTTTGTGGACTAACCCTCATTCCTCATAAACGTTTCATTAAAACTTAATGGCAAGAAAAGGCAATGAGAACAGAGGGATAAAATCAATAAGAAACAAAATGTGGTCTAAGTTGGACAAATCCAAATTTCAATTAAATCAGACGATTATTTTTTCAAAATATGGGCGATTACAAAAATGTTTACGTATAGGACTTAAATTTTTTTTTGCATTTTTCAATTTTGATCTTTTAAATCGAACAATTCATAATACTTAGATAAGTAAAGCCATACATTGGAAATAAGAATTCCATTATTTTACAAGAAAACAGGCAGGAATTCCAAGTAACGAGTATACCTAATCAAATTTGTCGAAAACACTTGGTATAGTTTTGATACCGTAGCTCAATAATCAATTGACTATTGTGTTTGATCTTTTTCCATTATCCAATTTCTCTCTAATAATCTTACTTTAATAAATATATACGAAATATAGCCAATCTGTTTCTAACAGCCGCTTCAAAAATTAATGTTTCGTCTGTTTGAAGAAAACTAAGATCAAACGATAGTTGCATACCTGGGAACGGCGATAGGCTCGACTTATCTTGAATTCGTTAACGACTTGGAAATCAGGTAAGAGGGCAAACGATCGGAAGGTAATGTATTTCACCGACGAGTGCCTCTGACAGGTTTTCCTCTAAGTAAACCTGAGATCTAGTTTCCATGGTTACATTATCCTCTCAGACTAGAGAATAGGTCCTCAAAGGCTAAACTTTAATTAGGGGTTGAACAGAGAAACTTCAGGCCACAGTGGGAACAATGACGATAAAATCATCCTGGCCCCTTTTCATCTTAAATACATCACTTTTTCATTGTTACAACCTTAAATTTCTTATCAATATCATAAAAATTATAACAATATAAACCACCTTTATCACCGTCAAAGTAAAGTGACACTGAAAACAACATTATACATTTACGATCAATATTTGCTTTATCTTACAAGAAGATTTTTGAAACGACGGACGTCACAATCTTATCTATTAATAAAACATCATAGAACGTAAAGAAACAATTTAATTAAAATCTAATCTATAATAAAAATATAGCAGTTATCTTCTAATAAACACTTTCCTTAAAAAGAAAGTATATGGTTCTAGTTTTCTTTAAAATATGTTTTACATAAATAACCATCCACCAAACTGTTTGGTGCAGTTGGTGGAAGAGATTTTTATGCATTACAATTGGAACAATTACGGGATTAACATAAACGGAAAAAAATTAACTAGCAAAGAGTGCAGAAATAGTTGGATTAAGATTAAATACGGGGGAAACCAAGATTATGTCTTTTAACTATAGAAGAGAGAAATATTGACGAGGGTGTAGTATTTATAAACTTAAGGCAACTCGACGGGAAAAAGGAACATATTTATACAGAAATTAGCAGACGAATCGGTTGGGGATGGCGTGCTTATGGCAAATAACGCAATTGGTTCATGTCAAATATAGATATAAATGATAAAGTAAATCTATGGAAAAAGGCGGTCAAACCTGTGATACTATACAGGGTTATTACAAATTATGTTCCTGATTTCGATTGAAAATATTACTGGATTAATATGTTTTAAGACTACTTCAGTTGGTATCACTGGAAAGAAAAACTTATAAAGTTTGTTTACATTGGTTTGGGTACGTATCAGCAGTTTGTTAAGTCAATTGTTGTCAGTGTTGTCTAATGGCTGAATTTGAAGACAGGAAAGCATTTTGTGTGTTGGATTATCACATTAGCCAATTAGTTATTAGTGTGCAACGTCACTTTAGAACCAGATTTAATGAAGATCCTCATAGCAATCGCTCTATTCGCAAGTCGTACTTGAATTTTAAGAGAAATGGCGGTATTTCTAAAAATAAATCAACTGCAATGCCGTCAGTGAGCAATGCAGTTGTAGAACAGATAAAGAGAAGTTTTAAGTCACAAGGGGTTCTCATATCGAACATTCATAATTCTGAGTACATGTGATGAGACTTTTTGAGTTTTCCTTAAAATGTAACCATTTCATTTCTTTGTATGATCAATGAAACTACATTTATGTACGCTTGAAATCATAAACATCATTGGGAATAACCCTGAATGTATGTGAGACATGGAGCATGACAAAAAGGGATGCTTCAAAGATTAGGATAGCTGTAAGGTGGGAAGGAAAAAAGAAAAAGTAAAACGTGGATAAGGCAATAGACTAAAATGATTAAAATAATAATAACCATTTTTCATATTCGATTTTGTGCTTCTGTTTCAGTCGATTCTTATGTAGGTGCCAGAATTGACATGGTAAAAGTTGATCATTCTCAGATGGGAGCGTATTTCTGCATAGCTTCCAACGATATCCCACCTTCAGTAAGCAAGAGAATCGTACTTCAAATTGACTGTAAGTTACTAAACTTATTCAATATTTTAGCACCCATAAATTATTAAAAAATTCAAATTTTAAGTTTGAAAACCACGCTAAAACAAACTAAATGGAAATCCGTTGATTGTTAAAAAATGGCGCTAATGACGAGACAGGATAAAATAGGGAAATATGTTTAGTCTAATTTTATTATGTAAGCCGTAAGCAAATAAATTTGAAAGAAAAGTGCATTCTACAAAGTTATCGATTTGCACTCATATATGTATCCGAGACTAATATAAATATTAACATATAACAATTTTATAAAAATAGTCTCCCGCTTCCGCAAACGCTTTCCGTCATATCACACGCACAGGTCATAAATTAGCAATCATACTTAACATGGAAACCACCAGGTTAACCAAAAAACCACCAGCTAAAAGAGAAATCAAATAATTCATTATTTACAGTTGCACCTATTAGCACAGAACCGACGCAGAGGCTAGGAGCTATGCTGGGAGGAACGATAGAGCTTCAGTGTGAATTCTACGCCTTTCCCAGTGACAACACAACATGGCGACGAGAAATCGCCGAAATTCATGAATACGGGTAACTAAGTATTAAATTCAAATAAATAATATAATTTCCTAATTTAATACAATTTGTATATTTAAAAAATATATTAATTTCTAATAAATAATCATAAATTCCTACTATTATAGTGTAAACTCGATATAACGATTTCATTGAGTCATGATAAGAAAAATGTTATGACGAGGAAGATGGTATATATTATATATACCGAATACAACACGAATCTTTTTTTATACATATATACCTACTAATTAATTTGCTACTGTTTCGATAAAACCGTCTCTTCACTTCTCTACCTTAAGCCGAAATTTTCTTTGCACATAAGTATGTACAAAGAAAATTTCGGCTATTAATAGTTACTAACAATATTTTATTATAAATTTCAGTTAGCATAGACAACAATCGGCTATACGGGCAGCAGTAGATTCTATTTGGACTGGTTTTTATAAACATATAATAATCAATAATGAGGTTATTCCAAGTAGAAATAGAGTTAGAAATATAAACTAATATATATATATATATATATATATATACTAAAAAAATTAATAATATTGTATGCGTTTTTATGACACAACATTTTTTATTGTAATATATCCACCAAAAAAAAAAAATTTTTTTTTAGTATTTAAAAACATTTCGGTATTTAAAATACATTTTTAAACCTTATTGCAAAATAAAATCTATTTTGAAAAAAGGGTATATTCACAAACATTTATTGGACCATAGTGAATTTCCGCTTCACGAATCGTTAAGCACAGAAATATAAGATTACGAATCTTTCCCCTCGAGTCTATTTTTACACATAAAAGGAAAAAACTAAACAAAAACGCCTCAATAAATTACTTTATTAACTCTTTTAAAGGGCGAAAGGTATAATATATAAATATATGTATATGTGTGTTATATAATATATATCTCTTATAGTGGACGTCTAGTCTATATGTGTGCGTAATCACCATCTTATTCTATCCCCTCTTCTAATGGAACAATAAGACACACTAAATTCAAAAGCGAGTGATGCATTCAACAGTGACCGTCTCCCCTCATATATATATAATCTAGATAAAGGTCCGATATAATAATTTATATTATTGTTTATGAGAACTAAAGCTGGAGTCTTTGTTCCTGTATTTTTTAAACTTCCACAGGAGTAATAGGGTAGGATCCTGGGAGGATAGGTTGGGTGAACTACAGAGGGCAATTAATTTTATCTAAAAAGAGCTTTCACTAGGTCGGGGGGGGGGGGGGGGGGGGGCTTTTATTTCTTCTAGATATATATACAAGAGAAGAAGGCAGTAACCACTTACAGCAATCTCTTGGTTTCCAGCAGTTAAAAAAAGAAGGATATAAAACGCTGGAAAATGACTTCTAATTATCAGTAATAATTAGAAGTCGGACTGCAATATATTTTTGAAAACAATTAAATAAGTAAATTGTGAGCTTTATCATAAAACAGAAAAGTAAATAAAAAGAAGCACAACTAATATCATTAGAAACTGTACACAAGGCTTCCCAAGAAAAGCGTTCAATAACAGAGGTATGTAGTTTGAATTCTAAATACGTAATTTTGTTAATTTTTACACTCACGAACTAGGTTTAAACCAAAAAGATAATTGCGTCAAACAATAAAAGGATGGTTACTTCATCCAAATGAAAAAACATGTGGCGGCTTCGACGCACCTGTATATTGTATATATTATATTTTTATTTTTGTTTTTACGCAGAGTATTGTTCTGACAGTTGATTTATATTTATTTATTGTAATAAAGAATTCGTTAGTTTTTCTTGTCAAGTTAACGTTGTCTGCTACGTGCCTTAAAACATAACGAATAAGTATTAATTTTAATAAATAGTAAGGATAGTTAAGCAAGCGAAGTTGACATTCCTATAGTAAGATTTTAAAGAACACCTCTCCTCAAATTAAATTTTTCAGCATTTGTGTCAATAAAAGATAAAAGAAAGACTACGCCAAGAATGCTTGTTTCTTGAAAGAAAAAAATGGATCTGAAAAAAGTTTGGGACACAAGCTGCCTTTGAAATTCAAATTTAGTTTGTAAGGATGTATTTGTTTCTCATTATTGATACAGTTCCCATTTGAGATTTGTTTAGCATCATTACTGGAAGTATAGGGCCTGATTCAGGTAATTTTGAAATAGTGAAGTATCGACTAATTTATTCAGTTATTATAATTCAGTTATTATAAGGCTAAACTAACTATTTGAAATGTATTCAGTTCAGTACAAGTTGCACAGAAATTCTGATCATATAGTCAACTAAGCCTCAAATCAAAATTAAAATATAATCTATATAATATATAAAACTAAGAGTGACAGTGACTGACTGATCACTAATTCTCCTACTTCCCATTGACATCGAGATTTGAAATTTGGTACATAGAGTTTACCATTAATAAAAAAGTGCGGCCATTTTGATTCTGATATATGGTCACCATATTGAATTATAGCCGCCATCTTGGATTTATTCATCACTAATTCTCCTACTTCCCATTACCATAGAGGTTTGAAATTTGGTACATAGATAGAGTGCACCATAAATAGAAAAGTGCGGCCATTTTGATTTCGATATATGGCCACCATATTGAATTATACCCGCCATCTTGGATTTATTCACATTCTATTATCTCAGCTTCCAGTGGACCTAGAGATCTGAAATTTGGTGCATAAACTTATGGTAGCTAAAAAAAATTAAGACACTTTCACTTTAACATATTATGGCCACTGTATTGAATTATAACCGCCATCTTGAATTTAATAAAACTATTATCTCAGCTTCTAGGGGACCTAGAGATCTGAAATTTGGTTCATAGACCTGTGGTAGCAAAAGAAGAAAATTAAAGGTACTTTCACTTCAACATATGGCCGCCATCTTGGATTTAATCAGATACTATTATCTTAGCTTCCAGTGATTTAAAGATCTTAAATTTGTTACATAGACTCATTGTAACTAAACTTGAAAATTGATGGTAGTATAAAATAGAATAATTGAAAATGCATAAAAAAATAATATAACATACTTTTACTAAAATACGAAATTATGTAACAATAAAGATAAATTAATTATATTGTTTTAATTATTATTTACACACAGTGCCAACTTCTAGACGGATAAGGTGCACGAAGCGCACCGATCCGGCTAGTAAAATACATTTATATCCGTTACGCTACCTTTGGTGGCAGCGGTTAAATTGTTAATACAAAAATGCCAAGGACAAGAAAGTGGAAGTTAAAACAGCGCAGCTGCTTGGTAAACTTTCATAATCATTTCATGTTTCTAACTTGAGCAAGAAAATAGCAAAACAGCTTTATACACTGAAGATAATCAGGAACCACGTTACGCCAGAGCAACTAGTTCACATCTATCATGCTATGATTCACTCCAATCTCTCCTACAGGATAGAAATCTGGGAAAGCTCAAAAGACATTGATCGAGTGTTGATCTTTCAAAAACGAGCGATTCGCCTCATCTGTCTAAGCCATCCGCGTACACTGCAAACCCATATTTATACAATTAAAGATCTTAACTGTGGTAGGGTAATTCTTTTATAAATGCATTATTAACGCAAAGGAAAAAGACCTGCCTACAAACAGTGTTGTGCACAGTCACGAAACACGACAGTCGGGAAAATGTCATATTCCTTTCAGACGTATTGAGAAAACCAACAATGATCCTAGTGTGCTTGGAATAAGACTTTTGAATGTTCTGCCTGATAAATCTCTCAGACAAAAAAGTTTAGATAAAGAACTGAAATCCTTATTAATTGATATTTTCGTTATTTTTTTGTCTCTTAATTGTAATTTTCAATATTCTTTCATTCGACAATGGAACACATGTCGAAGTATTATTATATATCTTTATAACTCCTGCTATTAATAAATAAATAAATAAATAAAATAAATAAAGTTAGGGAATTTACGTGAAGAGGAACATAAGGAAAGAATCCGTAAATCTGTGGTACTACCAAAAAGTATTCCTTTGGGAATTTTAATAATGGCTTTAGCTAACAGATGGATTATAATTAATAGTAATACCAAAAAATATTTAAAAAATAAACAAATGACACAACCCTATATTTTCAATTTAGCAAAATGTAAATATCATAACTGATCACAACTAAATTATTTCAAGTTTCAATATCAATACAAAATTAATTAATAATAACTAACTACGTCATTGCTTTGACTTCTGGTATTCAAAACCCTTTTATCCATGGGAAAATAAAAAGTTTGTAGAGTGGCTTGCTGTAGCGTAATGAAAATATGTAAACATTTTATTTTAAAAATAAGGAGAATTTAATATTGAGAATAATTAATAAGTTTTAAAATCATTTTTGATTATATTAGTTTGAATTATAAAACAGTTCCCTGGACCTCCCCCCCCCCCCCCCCCAGTTTTTAATTATTCATTCAGGCGAAATTACTTTTAATAAAATGTAAGATCATTTATTTACTAAATGGTAATTAAAATTAAATTTAGTTTTTGAGATAACGAATTAAAATACGATAGTTCGACTAGTTACAGTAATTATAATTTAATAACTTTGAATTATCTACTGGGATTTAAGAATTCTATAATATAAATAGAATAGCGAAAATTAAAAATTGAATTTGTAGATAAACCGTTGTTTTTAAATATTATATTTTCTTCTTCAGGGTGTAAACAAGAATGGTGTTTATACCTTTATCGCCCTCCACTTGTAAACATTTCTATCCTGAGCGGCCGGTAAAGTTCCATTTTACAGCCCTGGGGCCTGTAAAAATGCATGCTTTATCTTTACAGGGCCGATAGTAGTTCGAGAAGCGGCCGCTTCCTGGCCGGGCCGTGGTCTGCAGGAAGCGCTAGTAGTTCTCAGCGTCAGCTGTTCAATTAGTAACAATCAATATTTTTATAACTGCGGTTTGTTTTGGTACTGATGATTGTTTTGAAGATTACGGCAAAATAGTTTGCATGTTTAGTAATTAGTTTTCATGTGCTGAGCGATAAAATAGTGTACGCACCATGACATTTTGACGTTGTCATCAACTAACATTAATTCGTGAGATATCCCCCTATTGCCTCGACTATTAAGCTGATTTCTTAATGCCGTCTTTAGTACGAAACTATTTTAGTTAGTACAAAGAGGAAGTACTGGCATCCAAGTACTTATCAGGGTTTCGTAAGTTTTTAAGCATATACGATATCTTATTATGAAATAACAATTTTTTTATTCTCCATCCCAATGCAGAAAGGAGAATATACCCTGGCTCTCTTGATAAACGTTTGGGAGTATCAAGATTATTTAGTATTAACAAGATTATTAGGTATTAGGTAATATTAAGATTATTTAGGATTTGCGTTAGATATTAAAAAGGTAATTTGCTGACATCGCATGTATTCTTGATAGTTTTGGGAGTTTTTATCAAACAAAAGACAGAGCCTTAGGCACTGAAACTTACGTTTAACAGTTAAAATAGAGACAATGAGAAGTGAGGATAGGGAGTTTGAGTTACGAGTAGAAGATTGATTTACCAGAGTTTAAATTACTCCTATATTATATATAAAAGAGTTGATCATTCACAACGTATTTTACTTTATAAATACTTGATAAACTCGTTAAAACTTTCTAGAATACAACAATATTGCTGTGAAAACAAAAATGAATTAGCTTCATTCTAAATTGCCAAGTCGCGTAAAAACAAAGAGGGTTAAAACTTTTTATCCCACTCGACATCATAATAGGGGAAACTCGGTTTTAAACTATAGGCTAATCAATTTATTGCATGGTGTTATATTTATAATATAAGAGGATAATAAGTGGATCTGTCCAAACGAAATAAACGTTTAATAGAGAAGATCATCGTGGTCACAATGTATTACCAATTCAATTTAAGCTTTTCCAATAACGAGCAAGGATACTACTTGACTTAATGACAGCGTTATCCACTCGACGAAATTTCCGAAATGAATACGCCCTTTGTGCGACCTTTATAACAGGACGGTGTTAAATTCAACAATTCATTAGAGAGAGCCCTCTAGTATGCTTAGGGAAAGAGGTTGAGTGCCTCGTGTGCAATGTGTCTTTTTAGCATTTACACTGGAGGCCGAGGCTTTGGAATTACAACTTCTAAACTTGGCTTCGAACTGCTCCATTACCCGGCCACCCACTGACATGTTAATAACTTTGATAATGCAGACATTTCAAACTTTCTCGAGAGTATTTCAAAATAAAGTAACCACACGCCCACCATTTACCTTTACTACTATAACATTTAATTAATAATTCTATCGGTTTTAATCTAATTACGTGAAACAAAATCTGATCAGTGACATGTTAAAACATTTCTCTAATACTTCAATGAAAACCAGTGTAAATGATTGCTTAAGGAGCAAATCAATTTTTAAATGTTTCAAAGTAAACGTCTTCATGAAATGTAATTTTATTTTTTCTTAACTCTATCCTAACAACCAAAGCTTTTTGAATTAAGGTACCTAAACTAAAAAGGCGAACTGAACAAAACTAAAGGACCATGAATACTCTATACTTCGATATTTTTAGATTTGTCAATTTAAGACAAAATTAATTACTGACCTACCTTCCAAATCATAAGAGTTAATTTTCGCTACATTTTCATGGAGGACCTAAATTCCGTTTGCTATCTCTAGACAAATTATTTATTGGTCAATATAAGTCTGGTGTTAGATTAATAAATGGTTCGTTCATTCATTCATTCATACATAAGTCTGGTGATAATTGTTTCAGAGGCGATTTCAAAATTGAAGTGACGAGGTATAGTTACCACGTGACTATGACTCTAACAGTGAGGAATCTCCGCCCAATGGACTTCGGACGGTATTACTGCTCTGTTAGCAACATCAAGGGTACAGCAAGAGCAACCATTCAACTTTACGGTAAAGCTTAAATTAATACCGTTTGAAGTTTCAAAATATATAAACCTTTAAATTATTTTAGATTGTGTGAAATGCTAATCTAAGAATTATATGCATTATACATTAGTACCTTCTGTTCAACAATAATTAAAGAATAAAATGGTAAATGCACTAATAGTCCAGTCACCAGCTTTTTTTGCTCGTAATTTTGGGAATCAATATCGATTTTCTTGAATATTTGGATTTAGTAGTATTTATAGCCTTCTTCAAAATCTACCCTGTGCCGAAGCGAGCTTTTACCCTAAGGGTAAAAGCTACCTCTTCTAGGGGTTAAAACATTTTTTAATTAAAATAAACTAGGAGATCGATAGATTGACTAATTCTAAGCAACTTTTGATCTATAAAGTTGATACTTTCCGAGTTATTAAGGATTGAAACTGTCCATTTTTCATTGAAAAAACGAATGTTTAACGTTTTTCACAAATAACATATAAAGTTTTCATTTTATCGAAAAAATCATTAAGAACAAAAATGTTTCAAATGTTAATTGTAGGGTTTTTCTTATTGTTTTTTTTTTTTTTTTTTTTTTTTTTTTTTTTATCTTTGTATAATAAAAATTGAATGAGATATGGTGGTTCAAAGTTTGCATTCGAGCACTATTTGTAGCTACTACAAGCCCTTTGAAGTCGATCCCTTTCAAAAATAAGGGTTAAAAAACGTTTTAACTGACATGACGTTAAAGCGCTTGACATTCCCTACAAAGTGTTTCTTTAAAAAAGTTAATAGCCTTACAAATAAGAGTAGGTATTATCGTCAAAAACCAACTGTATAGTAGTAGTGTATTTAGATATAGTATACAGGGTGTTCCAAAAGTTTCTCCCCCCCCCCCCCCCCTCCATCTCTTAACTTTTGAACGATTTAAGATGAATTAATGAAACTTGGGGGATCCGTTCTATGTAAAGGGAAGTTTGTTTTCGTGCAATCGCGCACTAGGGGCAACCACCCCACTTCAAAATTTTAAATTAGTGTGTAAATTTCTAAAAAAAAAAATATACACTCAATTTTGAAGTACCAGAAGTGCCCTGGGGGCAAAGTGTCTGGTTGCCCCTAGAGCGCGATGACATTAAGAGTTAAAGCGTTTATAAATAACAAATTCATTCAAATAAAATACAATAATTCAAACTTAATATGACGCACTTTTGAATAATTTCAAGTTATAATACATATCTTTAAAACTATATTTGAAAATTATTGCCCTCAGGGGATGATTTACAGGCGTTGAATCATTTTGAATAAACTCATCATAAACTTGTTCGAGAATGTCAAGAGATCTACAAATAATTCATTTAAACTTTATTTTAACCTATTACATGCTAGAATCTACGATTTTTTAATTTTTTGTAATAAGGCGTAGTTTTCACCCATAAAACATTAAAAGCCCGGTTCGGCACAGGGTAGATTTTGAATTAGAGGTAGTACTTTGTACTGTCGTAACCACGCAGTTTTTACATCAATTTGTATTGTGAATTATTTGTTAAAACGGGGAGAAAATTATAGATAATATTTTAATTGTTAAAAGTTCCAATCTATTTTGTCCGTATAATAGAATGTGGTTAACTAAGAGAAAAAATCGGTCCGAGACAACTCAGACAAACTTTCTATTATACGAGTTTATAATTACTTAGCCCAGTGTTTCCATTTATTAGTTTTCAAATGTACATTTAAATATTATTGAACATTTCATCAAAATTTATCATAAAAATAACTTCTCCAGGGTGGGGAATCGCACCCGGGCTCTCTCCGTCAGCGTTTTAAGCAAATTTCTCAGGTACTAGATTTTTCCCGGGAAAACGGCTTATATCGTTGGATTCGTATTCAACTGGACTACATTTTAGAATTTTTTAATCAAAATCGTTGGAACCGTTTTCGAGAAATAATTTTTTTTCATGTTTTTTCAGAGTTTTTGGGGGGTAGCGCCTCCAAATTTAGAGCAAAAATTCATTTCTCGATTTCGCCTTAGGGTATGATTTTTCTGAACATGTATGCCAAATTTCGTCAAAATCGGCTCAGTAGTTTAGGCTGCACAGACGACGGACAGACATTTTTTAAAAACCACTTTTTTGGACTCAGGGGACCTCAAAACGTGTAAATCCATCAAAATCTCAAAATCGAATTTTCGCGCCATCACAATACTTTCTCTTTATATGAGAAAGTAAAAAAGGGGAAAAATAAAATAAATGATCTAATTTCAGCAAAATTAAACCCATTAATTTAGATTTAGGAACATAAAATGTTCTTAAATTTAAACAAGTAACAATGCAATTTTTTTTTTTAAATATTTATAAAGAATCTGTTTGTGATTTAACAAAATTATATTAAACAACTAAGTAAAAGGTAACTTCATAAAAATGAGTGAGACAAAAGAATCGAAGGTAAAAGAATAATTTTAGTAAAGGATTAATTTTCAAATTAATTTTACTTTGTTTCAGAAGTTCGACCAGAGACGACTACTACCTCTTCAACAACCACTATCCTGCCCACAACAGTAAAAGGTATTAAGCAATTAGAATATTTAATAATAAACTAAATTTAGTTCTCATATGTTAACGCGTGCGTCGTGAGTTTAAAACACACAGAAGAATAATTATCGGAACTCTTTTCCCTCTAAAACAAAATTTGCACGTAAACTTAAACAAAACTTTCTGCGCCCATTGCTTCCTGCCGTGTGTGCACAAACTTGTTTTTATTAGGTAATAGATAAATCTTTAAAAGTACTGATCAAATTTTGATGGTTCGTTGAAAGTAACCCACAGATGATCACATAATAATGTCAACCATTTAATATTGCTTAAAAATAAGTTTGACTCCAATGGGAATCGAAACAGGTCCAAATCTCATGTTACCATTCGTCCAATACTACGACGCAAGAAAGCTAAAGCTATATGCCGCAGTATTTGGCAGACTATTTTAAACATATATATATAACTACGTACATGCAAAATTAAGAAGAACTGTTTAGGACCTTAAACCGAGCAAATCCAATACTTTTTAATATTGAATTTTTACGCTATTACAATCACAATCCTTTCTATTATAATATGTATATACTATGTTTATGCGAAAGTAAAAATAGGTTAAAGTAAATTCTTTGACGAGTGAGAGTAAATGAGTTGTAAGGATAGAATAGTGCTTTTTCACACACCGAATTCTTCCTTTCTTTTATTTAATATTTATAAAAAATATTGTATATTATAGAATCACTATGTAACAGTAAGTATGGGATGACAAAAAGATGGGATAAAATAAATCTTCCGGGTTATACAGATCCGGGTTTATCTCAAGACTGAAAGGTAATAAGACAATAAGAAACCAGACACCTGTCAAAGTAAATTGTGGAGGTTGACATCAGGTGTCTTATGGGCCAAGTCTATTGTATGTGAGAAAAGTGGAAAGGGTGGGAGGAGAATAACCCTTAGTAGGGCACTGGCTATTCAGGACGGGACCTAACATAGAACGGCAAGTTAGGGATAAAAACCCTTCCACATATATTCCACATAACAGTATATATATAAATATATGTGAAAAGGGTGACCTAGAATCTCTTGGACCCTACACTAATAACACTAGCTTGTGCCATTAGTCACTCACACATAACTTATACACAACCACAATGGACGCCTTCTCCCTTACCAAAGGCCTACTATAATTAATTTTAGTCACTATACTTTATATTCTTTTTTTTTTTTATCAAAAAAAGGAATAGGAAAAAAAAAGTTGATGTTACAAACCCTATCACATAAAAAGAAAGATTAGCAGTAACTCTAATTTCCAACGAAAAAATACATAAATAAAAGGAAACGTTGTAAAAATAAAAGGCCATATGAAAGTTTTTTCAAGCAGAATTTTAAGCAATAATGTAAGAAGCCTATAATGAATAATTTATACAAAAAAAAAATTGTGACGCCCTAACTGAATTATTTTTATATTAGTATTAATTTAAAATTATATTCAAGAAGACATTAGGCTGGTTAGATGAAGCGTTATTACAATAGCTGTTTAGTCGAAATTGCTCTGTACTAATTCAATTATTATTTTTATTTTCTCTCCCTGGTTTTCATACCGGGAAGATACAAAGGAAATTGTTAGTATAATGCTTTTTAAAAATTACTTGAAGTTTAATTTGAATTTGAAATCCGAATAACAGAACCAACCTTGGTCCTAAATAATCCGAATGATCGGAGTTTTACTATAGTTTGTTCTATAATAGAGCCACCCGGTGCTTAGGTAGAGCTTCTCTTCTGGTAATCTTGAGAGCAATATTCTTTATCAAAATATGACAAAAATAATCCTTCATGATTTTAAAAACATGAAATAGAATGAAAGCTTAGACCTTAGACCCTCTATCTCGAAAAACCCCAAATTGAATCAGACCTCAATCTCAATACATTCTTACTTTACTTCACTATAAAACCCTATACATCTTTCTATAAAATAAGTAAAACACACATAGGCTAATATAGCTTTCTTATTACAAAATTCTAAATGAATGTAATTTCTAACCGTGATCGACACGCAATCTAACATGATTGGGTTAATTTATTATTTCTTGAACATAAATGCAATTATTCTATAGGCGCGGATATAATGACCTATAGCTGACTTCTAATAAGCAATGTTTTAACTTGTTAAGAAAATTGTTGTTAACATATGTATATGGCCACCTCCGTGTATAACATATATAGTTTTTTTTCCAACTTATAGTAAGTAAGTAGTAAGTATGTTTACTTGTGAAGAAGCATGCGGTTTTGTCTTACAAAATATTCCTGCATTTTTCTATAGTATAGGTTTATTGAGGCCAGTCTAATAAGTTTTGATCTTCCGAAGGAGACCAAGTCAGAGATATTGTGAATCCCGACGTTTCGGACCCATTACAGGGATATTACTCTCAAGGGGATAGCTCATGGTAAGAGGCGATGAATCCCGACGTTTCGAACCCATTACCACTGATCATTCTCAAGGGAGTGGTTAATGATGAGAATAAAATCTCATTTTCAGTAAATTTGTAAAGTACTATTTTTACAAATTCATCCCTGTTCAGTGAGGGTTGGTTTCAAATATAAACATGGCCGTAATCTTAAATGAAAATGGACAGTTAGAAAACCCTTTCACTAATCTTGTTTACGTCATAAAAGGAAGATAACTTTCAATTTTATGATTCTAGTACAAATGGTTCCAAAGATAACGTCATGAAGACTTATGCATAAAAATGGTCTCGAATAAAGCCCATAGTGGCTAAGAGTAAGAGATCCTATCCACAAAATCTCATAGTTATAGGTTCAGTGGTTCCAGAGATATCGTGATGATTCAGTCAGTCAGTAGGTGATATTGGATTTTATACCTATAACTAGCTGAATACCCGTGCTTCACTACGGAGTGTGTTATTTTTAATTTGATGGATTTATAAACTACCATCAAGAAATTTTACTAAGCAAGAATATCTAGATTATATCTCTCCCCCTTATTTCTATACCTCCTCCCCTTTGATAAGATCATTTATATCCCAAATTAGTAATTGATTCCGACTGCTGAAGAAAAATTCTTAAAAGATAACTTTCCAGTAAAAAAAGCGGTATTTTCCTTCAGTATCCCTCCGTGTCTTTTCACATCCCTGGGTTGAAATTGGAATTATCTTTTATTAATATGTATGCTTACATTATGACTAGAGAGGTTAAAATAGAAACACAACAATATTGTCACCACAATTTTTTTTATAATTAAACGACGCGTTTCGACTTACATGTCATCTTCAGTATGCGTGTTAACCTCAAGTTAACACGCATACTGAAGATGACATGTAAGTCGGAACGCGTATCTTCTCTAGTCATAATTATGAAGTAGTACCACAAAATCTCAGTCAAAACAACCAACTATATGTATGCTTACATTCAATATAGGAGTCCTTTCTCAAGTATTAACTTCCTAAACTTAGAAAATCAGTCAATTACCCCTCTTTCCTTACTTTTTCCCTATGTTCCCCTTAGGGATAAAATTTTATAAAATCCCTATTGGCAGTTATCAATATAATTAAGAAATTATTATTCTATGTTTACACTGGTAGATTTTATTTAGGCATTTTAAAGAAGTGGTGATGATTATCTTAGTAAAGCAAAAACAATGTCTTAATATCTAAAAATAAATCTAAATATTTTATGACAGCGATTGAAAGCTAATTTCTTTAACACTTCTTCCTACAGGAATTTCCACAAAACATAAAATATTGTCTGTAGCTTCTTCTGCAATTTTGGTTAAATATATTTTTTATAAAAAATAAAATAAATCTTGAAAATGTGTCAGTATTGGGAATGAAACAATGTCAGTCATTTTTTTTTAATGAGAGCACGCTCGTCTCTGATAAGCCCTATAAATGATCTTCTTGATCTGGTATAGTCCAGAGTTCGGTGGACATCGTCGACCCCGTGATGAGTCGGACGCGACGAAACGATGCAGGACATGGCGTAATGCCGAGCCAACATCTTAATGACGTAATGTCTGATGTTGGAACAGTTCCTATGTGTCACGCTTGCGTGGAACATCCCTTAGTGTCTCTCACAAATTGTGTAATATATATATTATAATAGATTAATTAAAATGTGTAAGCATACTTCATGAGAAGATAATTGAATGAATACTACTTTTCTATAATATGGTCTTGTTTAGATGATAAAATTAAAACTATAACTGAGTAAATAAGAAATTAAATACAAAAATAATAATAGTTCGTGGATTTGCAGGCAGAACAGGAATAGAAATTTTTATCTCGTGAAAATGCCATTCGTGTTTTAAGCCCTTTCCAAACTAACCCGATTTCCAGAACTAGGTGAGAGAATAAATTTAACATTTCTCTAGTTTTTCTAATAGGATTATTATTAGGATAGCATTTTTAAATCTAGTCATCCTCCAACCAGTACACGAGAAGGAAGTGGGAAGTAAAGCAAAAAGTTAGCAAACAGTAAATTCATTCCCTTCCTAAAATAAACATGTTTCTTATTGAAATGCCTCTTTTGCATTCCCCTAATAATTTTATTTCATAAAATAAACTCGAACCGTCCTCTTGATAAAATTAAATAAAAAAATAAACTAGCCCAAACAAACAATTTTTTTATTATAAATCCTTAATATTTGTGCATTTTAGTTGTGTGAGGGGGTAAATATTGGTATTAAATCAATATTATATATATATATATATATATATATATATATATATATATATATATATATATATATATATATATATATATATATATATATATATATATATATATATATATATATATATACACACATATTTATTTATTTTATTTTTAATACTTAAATTTTGTTATTTGTTTCCGATCTTACTGAAGGTGACGGAAGCTATGTTATCATTTTTATGTCTCCGATATAATTACTATATCTCTACCCTTAAGTGTCTACTATAAAAGCTCAAAGACCTATATGTACCTAGATAAAGGTATATTATTTCCTCAATACTCATCTGCTCAAGTCGCATTGAGGACCACTTTTAATTCATGTCCCAACATAAGGCGTAAGAATAAGACAAGCTTAAGACCTCCCAAAAAAAAGGTGTATATAATTTTTGTGTTAATTGTTATTAAATTAAAAAGCGGACTGGTTTAAAAAAAATACGTGTGGTGTCGCAGGTCACCCGGTAGGGACGAAGTTGTTTACGCTTTTTATTAAATATAAATTATAAAATCACTCTGCTAAGTATACGTTGCTAACTACTTATACATGGCGGAGTTAGAAAAGATACAAAATTAAATGGAACTAACTGTTTAACTTAGCGAAGTTAAGGCAAAATTAAAAGAAAATCATTATTTTTATCATTATCCAGGTTGAAATTTTTCATGTCTGTTTCAACTGTACTCAAGACGATGTGCATGAAGTTTTATTAAAATCGTTACATTAGAACGTAAGATATCGGTAAAAACGTTGTTTTCTCTATTTCAAAGATTTAGGTCCGCATAATAAATTTAGCGATCTTTATCACTTCATAGCAGTGTCGGTGATAGTTTTACTAAAAAAAAAAAAATATTTAAAAAGTTATTTGTCTCATTGAATAGATGAAGTTGGAATTTTTTCCCCATCCAAAAATTCCAATTTTACATTTGAAGTTTACGTTTACGCGAGCGTTGCGCGCGAACGCTTGGGCAGAAAACGTTGCCCAACGAACTCATCCTGGGCATTGGTAAAATAAACATGTGTACCAAATTTCAACTAACTCGGTCACCTTTTACTCAAGTTATCGTCAACGGTCGATTTCGTGACGGTTGGTTTTGTGACGGTAGGTTTTGGTGACGGTTGTTTTTTTCGGATTCACTCCCGCGCTCCACACGGTGTAGTGCCATAAGGAACTTCGTTCCAAAAATGACTTCTAAATTATCCCTTGGGTAGCGTTTAAAAACAGAAATGAGGTTTACAACGAGTTAGTCGTACAGCGCTTAACGACTTTCTTGCCTCCTGGACTGGCTCTTCAGTTAATTTTTGCTGTACCAAAACAAAATATTGACATGGCAGTCAAATTGAAATTAAAAATTATAAAAATAGTCTGCCAATTTGTACGGCACATAGCTTCCTATTTCATATACTTTAATGCTTTTACAACCTGTTATTGTCAAATTTATTTAGTTTGGTCCCCGTTACTTCAAATTTCTTGTGATTTTTTACACGAATAAAGTATTCGTTTAGCCAAATTTAGCCAGCAGCGTAGAAGGTTGAAGTAATCTAGGGATATCTACGGGCTACTTTCGACTAACCATCCAAATTTCATGAAATATCCGATGAGTACTTTTGAAAATATAGGTGTAAATAAATGCATGTTTGTGCGCATGTGGAAGAGAAACAAATCGCCGCAGATGTTTGAAACATATATGGGGCCAAAAATTGGCTAATTATGATTTACCATCCAAATTTCATTAAAATCCAAGTTTTTAAGATATGTTGGCTCTCAAAAATTGAGCTGACACACAGACTCGACAGACAGACTCGGGACCAAAAATGTTCCCAGATAACTGAAACGGATTACTGTCTTGGAATTTTTAAAATCGGAGACAATAAATTTTCGTTCTTCAGAACGATCACAGGGCTTCCGTTACCTTCGGTAAGCTCGGAAGCAAAATGTGACTTTAATATCATAAAAAAAAAAAAAAAAAATTGATAAAAAATTTTATCAAAAAACATGGCTTGATAAAAAAAAAATTTCAAAAATATTTTTAATTTCATAAAATTTTAAAAAGTTAAAATACTAAAACGCAAATTTGTGGGGCTGGTAGGTTCCTCGCGTAATATCGTCGGACGAAAGCCGAATGGCCACTAGATGTTACTAAAACGTAAGGATGTGAACATTAAAATAAAGTGACAACTCTTGGAATTGAATGTATGGTTCATTGGACCTGTTTCGATTTCCAGCGATGTCACATTTATATATGTTTTTTCTATGTTAAATGAGCGAGGGTTACATAAATATAGAACCATTCGTGGGTTAATTTCGACCAACCATCCAAATTTCATTCATTGAAATCAGACAAGTAGTTTTTAAGGTGTATGGTGGTTCACAAAAGTGTTACCGGACAGCAAAATTCGCGACCAAAAACGTTCCTTAATGTCTGATGTCTGATGCACCGCATTTCTCCCTAGAAAATATTGTTTCTACTTTCTTATATAAAGAGAAAGTATTGTAATGACGTGAAGATTAGATTTGGATGGATTTATACATTTTGAGGTCCCCTAAGTCCAACAAGTGGTTTTCAAATAATGTCTGTCCGTCGTCTGTGAAAACGCGTGGAACCTAAACTACCGGGCTGATTTTGACCAAATTTGGCTTCCATGTTTTAATATCATTAAGCATATAATATCATTGAAAATGTTCCCATATCTCGGCATCATCAGGCCTTAATCTGAGTATAAAGTGTGATTAAGTGAGTCATCTCCTATCTACTCTTGCATCCTATTTAAATACTTTATAAAAAGGGAGCAACTTTCCACAACCAGCATTCACCAGTAACTTTTTTAAATCTTTCTAAACAATGCATTATCATTATTTTTTATAGCAAATTGATAATACTAGTTTCAAATAATACAAAGATATGGTCAGTCTTTGAAGCTAATTTTCTTTTATTATTAATTAATTTCAATAATAATTTTAATTGTTTCTTATTTAATTAAAGTATTTTTCATTATTTTTATTAATTATTTACATGAATAAAATTTATTTAATTCTTTCATATCAGCTTTATAATTCATGGTATTAATGTATGTTGAAATAAAGTATAACTGGTGAGTGCTTGTTGTGCAAAGTTGCTCTCTTTTTATAAAATATGTAAATAGGATACAATTGTAGCTAGGAGATGACTGACTTGAAAAAAATATTGAATTAAAGTATGTTGAAAAAAAAAAATTTCCGAAATAAAATTGAGTGAAAAAAAATGTTGTTCTTTTTTACTATTATCCCTGTAGACTATGACGATTAAGAGAAAAAATGAAAGATCAATGTTACGAATCAATAAAATGAACATAAATTAATTTTACATTATTATTAAAAATAATCTTATTTCTTTTGACAGATTCAGAAAGCAGTGAAAGTGACAACACTGTGGACGAGATGATGTACTACAACGAAGTAGATTCATTAAGAAGAGACGGTTCGGGAGGAGTTGTAGTCGGGGGTGAACCTAGAAGTAGGAGTTACATAGTGTCCAGCAGCGTATCAGGTGCAACGAGGACGTGCCAAGCTATCGCTTCTGCTGCAGCAATATCCTACCTTATGACACTAATGTGGACTAACAACAGTTAGTACAGGATACGAACAATCTAGAGAAGCAAATGATCCTAGTAAATGTGCGACACGGAGCATGCAGGATAAACTCTATCGTTCGAAAAGACAGTACATCTGTTTAAAATTGATAAAGCAAAATGCAACTTGATCATTTTATTGTTGTAATAATAAATAAATAAACTATATGGGGAAAATAATAATAATAAACATAATTTATTAGTCTATTTTTATGAGTCTATTTTTATTTGAGTCTTCAGGGGATAAATCAGGATGAAATGTTACTGACTCTCAAGAGTCAGTTGATTGAGCTCTAATAACTCACATCACACAGTTTTCCTGATCAGTAATAGCAGACAATTTAATAATCAGTAAAGAAGAGTTTAAAGTTTATAACACAAATAATTACAACATGACTTTATAACGAGGTTTGAAAAATCCCAATTAAGGGATAAAATAATACCTTTTTTAAAATTTATTAAAGAAGTGTACATATTAATCACCCTTGAAGACTCCATTAAAAAAAGACTAATAAATATAAAAGGGACAGCAAAGATAAAAAATGGATAATTATTTTTAAAAATTTCTGATCAGTGGAGAAATAGAAAGTCTAAAAGCATAATAACGAAAATTTATAAAGGAATATATAAAAAAGGGTGAATAAGGTGTAAATAAAATACGAATTAATCCATTATTGTTGGAGAGACGTTTCGACCCTTGTAAAGGTCATCCTCAGTCTTTAATTTCTAAATTAACAAAATTATTAATCATTACAATTTGATAGATGTTTAATAATTAAATTAATAAGGATTCCTTTTTTTTTATAAGATTACTGCTAATGTTATTGTCAATTTTAATTATTATACCTTTAGATTCATACTGATAAGATAAGATTATACTATTGATTTCTATTCACTCAAAATAACAAATTAAATTTTTTATGCACCTTACACATTTTCAAACCGCTGATTGGAAAGAAAATACATTTTTCCACTAAAAAAAAAAATCTATTAAAGAATAGATATTAGAATAAGAAGAAGAACTAGAAATCGAACTCAAGTACGAAAGGACGGATAAATTTAAATACGATGCAACTAAGATTTAAATTAAAAATATATACATAAAATAGCGATGGAATTAATTCTAATACATGCTTAGGGATATGTGAATAGGTGCCAATCTATACGTCAATTGCCCTTAAAAATGTAATGCAACACTTATTGTCAAGTAAAATAGTATTGCAACACTAATTTTGATCCTGTTTTATACTGAAGTAAATTTACAACAAAATATACAGTAATAGCATAATGTACGTAGAGGTTTAAAAAATTTGAATACCCTCTAGGTAATTTTTATGATGGTGTCCAATTTAATTTTGTACAAAATGTATAGGTGTTGCAATACTTTTTACGTAGAGTTTGAAGTGGATATTACTGTCGAAATCAGATTATGTCAGAAGGTTCAGACACACATACACACACACAAACATATATATATATATGTATATAATATGAGTGTGTGTGTGTGTGTATGTATGTATAGAAAGAGTCTTCATCTAAAAAATGCCGCTTATAAACCGCTTAGTGAGAAAAAATTAAGAAAAAGGTCGCGTAGTAGTGGAAGAGTTGATTCGGAGGTATTAGGGGTGGTTACAGTATTCTTCATTCCAGCATAAGAAAGTCATTTCTATAGGGAGAGTCAACCAGTTTTAATTAACTTCTTTTCATCTTCTCTCGGCGCTTTTGTGGTACCAGATTGTTTTTGTCTTCGAGTGAATGGACTCAAAAAATGTAATTCCTTGACCGTTCAATATTTGAGATTGATCTCGATTCAATTAACAACTCCAATCATAGTTTATATATATATATATATATATATATATATATATATATATATATATATATATATATATATATATATATATATATATAGACAATCTACAAGAGAAAATATACTTCTAAGCTACAAGACTACAATTATTTGTAAAGAAGTTACGCCAACATAAGACTGCAAAACTCTATTTCTGAGGATATCGAGCGAGGATTAGTCAAAGGTTATGGATTTCCCGAAGTTTCAAAAAGAAATGATTACCCTTTTGAAGGTATAAAGGCGGAGATACACATGCCTGTAGCTTGAGCAAAAACATGCCAGCTACTTGCAGGTGTTAAATGGCATGCCTGTAGCTGGCAAGCAAGCAGATAAAAACTTAATAAAAATCCTTGGTATGCCAGTTACTGGCAAATACCCTCTTAAGGCATGCAAGCTACTTCCCTAATTTGACGGCATGTGTATCTCCGCCTTAAAGAATAGTTGGTTCACCATTTTTCTTTATAACTTAAAGAAGAAAATACATTTATCTAAAAAGTGAGTAAATCTATAACTTTGATTTTTCATAAGTTTTTTGTAGTTGTCCTTATTTATTCAATCCTTTTTATCTTTTGTTGGGTCATATAAGGCAGGGGTTCCCAAACTTTTTTGGTGGCGTACCACTTAATATGTAATATGTATTGACTTTTTCATGTACCACTGATGTTTATACAGGAACAAACAGGGCGTTTTTACAGAAGAAAGGGCATCCGGAAAATTTTTGGGTTTTAAAGGTTCAAAAACGTAGGCCTATTCTTTAATACTAAAAGGGTAGGCATATCACTTTTTTTTACTGCAATAACTTTTTAAATTTAAGTTGTACCAGACCAGAGTACTGCATCATTATTATTTTTTACCTTCAATCCCCTGGATAGAGAGTAGGTGTTTGAGGATGATTGTTAAATTAAAAAGAACTAAATAAAAATTGTATTGTTTGAAATAAATAAAAGAATCATGAAAGAACATCAAATTAGAACATAAAAAAAAACATGAATAGAACATAGAATATTAATAAAAATTGTATTAAAAAAAAGAAGAAAAACAAAAAAACATAGATAAAGAACATAATGAAAGAATACGTCCGAATAAACAATTTGGTTAGGCAGGGTAATGGGATGGATGTGCTTGCAATAATTGGCTCAAACTAACCATGTCTGGCGTGATGGGGCTGAGTTTTAATAGCAAATCATCCTCAACGCACGACAGTCTGTATACTTGAGTTTGAGGTATATAAGGGATGAATACACTCCTGACAACCGCAAATATTTATGCGGCGCGTACCACTTGACACAATCCCGCGTACCACTTGACACAATCCCGCGTACCCCAGTTTGGAAACTGCTGATATAGGGTAAATTTATAGAAGTAAAATCATTATTTTGTTGTACTGGCTGTATTGTACGGCCCTCTCTGGGCCTAATTTTGAGAATATTTTGTCACATTTACTCAACTAAGTTGTTTTCGTCAATTTTTAAATTATATATAAATGGTTTCTCCTCCTTCACACAATAAACCATTTATTTTACTACATTTTTATTAGCTTGCTGTCTTGTTTGTTTGTTTGTCCGGTACAAATCTGGCAATCGATTTCTAACTAACTTCCCGAATAGCTAGACATTTGAAACTTTTAGCATAGCTCAGAACACGATGACAATCCATTATTTTAATACTTTTAGCCATCTTTCAGCAGAATTTAATTGGTTTTCAGCAAATTTTGCTGTACGGAGTTAGTTCGGGAAAAATCCGCAAGTTATTTTATTTGTTTTGCCATGTCCAATATTTACGCAATCTTCATTTTGACGGGTCTCAAATTTGTGATTGATAAACATTGAATGACAGGAAATATCGATTATATTATTTATATTATTTCAAATATATCGATGGCACGCTTTAGATTTGGTGTTGGGGAGATCCGTTCTACAAAGATTTGTCCTTTTATAGGTTTCAGATCAACTCTCTAGATGGTTGTCATTTATGTGAAGTAAATAAATTCGTAACTATTATTTTTTTTCACTAACATTATATATTATAACAATAACAATTATATTATCAACATTACATACGATTCAACAGAAAAATTAAAAACGTAGTATATAAAAAATTCTTTTTATCTTCAAATTATTTATTACTACGTTTTTATTAGCTTGCTTTCTTGTTTGTTTGTTTGTTTGTTTGTCCGGTACAAATCTAGCAGTCGATTTCTAACTAACTTCCCGAATAGCTAGACATTTCAAACTTTTAGCATAGCTCAGAACATGATGACAATGCATTATTTTAATACTTTTAGCCATCTTTCAGCAGAATTTAATTAATTTTGCTGTATGGAAAGTTAGTTCTGAAAAATTCCGCAATTTATTTGATTTGTTTTGCCATATCCCATATTTACGCAATCTTCATTTTGACGGGTTTCAAATTTGTGATTCTTATAAATAAGAGATAAACATTGAATGACAGCAAAACAGGAAATATATCGATTATATTATTTCAAATATATCGATGGCACGGTTTAGATTTGGTGTTGATGAGATCCGTTGTACAAAGATTTGTCCTTTTATAGGTTTATGACCAGCTTTCTAGATGGTTTCTTTTTTTTTTTTTTTTTTTTTCACTATCATTATGTATTATATAACAAAAACAATTATATTATCAACATTACATACGATTCAACAGAAAATTTAAAAACGTAGTATATAAAAAGTTCTTTTTATCTTGAAATTTTTAAAACTAAACATCACAATAAATGTGAAAAAATCTTCTCAAGATTAGGTATTACTATGTCCCGAAAGGACAATAATCAACAGACAGTACAACTAAGTAATGAGTATACTTCAATAAATTTACCCTATAAGACCCAACAAAAGAAAAAAGGATTTTTCTTTTGATTAGTCCTTGCCATTTTTATCTATTTCAAGATCATAATTACATATATATAAGAATAATTCAACTTGTATCCTGCGATCTGATTTAATTTCTTTCTATTTCAAAATTATAATTGCATATTATAAGAATAATTCACTTAGTGTTCCGCGATCCGATTTATTTCTATCTATTTCAAGATTATAATTACATACATATAAGAATAATTCACCTAGTTATCCGGCGATCCTATTTAATTTTTATGTATTTCAAGACTATAACTACATACATATAAGAATAATTCACCTAGTATCCAGCGATTTAACTAAATGTATTATTGGTATTAACACATACTTATAATTTGTACTATCACAGAAGTAATCAATCAACCCGCTTCGTATTAGAACATTTATACGACGCATGTAAAAAACTATATATATATTCATATATATATATATATATATATATATATATATATATATATATATATATATATATATATATATACACATATGTATATGTGTATATATATATATATATATATATATATATATATATATATATATATATATATATATATATATATATATATATATATATATATATATATACATATGTATATATATATACATATATATATATACATACATATATATATATATATATATATATATATATATATATATATATATATATATATATATATATATGTATATCACGCCAATTTATTAATCATTAATAAATTGAAATAAAAATTAATTTCAGATTATGATCTACAATCTACAACAAGAGATGTTCTATAAGAGAGACTGTTACAAAGTAACTTTTAAAAAAACAACATAAATGCCTCACACTTCAATGTTGCCGAGTTTAACATATTAACCCCTATCAGCTGTCACTCCGTTAGAAATATAACATTAATTACAATAATATTTCAAAATAACCTTTTTTAATGAACAAATAAAAACTTACAGCTATCCTCAGCTTCCTTGAGTAGAAATGCACGAATATTCTGGAGAGAAAAAATGCGATTAGACAGTCAGTATAACACAGCTTGACAACTGAAAAAAAATAAAACTTAGGTCTCAAACAAGCGGCATTAAAAGAACATACATAAATATATAATGTAATAATTAAATCTATTTTACGTCATAAAACAGTTATAATCAGATATATCATTCTTCCTAATAGGAACTTCGTTTAACATTATTCCATTTTATATATATATATATATATATATATATATATATATATATATATAATATATATATATATATATATATTATTTTGTTTCTTATATTCATTATACTTCCATCCTAATTTAAGAAATTGTTATATGTTCTTAAAAAAAAGTTGATTCTCTCATAATTCTTGTAAGGCAAAATATCTAATCTTTTATCCTCATCCACTACAATTTCAAGAAATTTATTTAATACAATTAATAAAAAAATAATTTAAAAACTGTAAAATTCACCTTGGATTGTAAACAAAATTGTCTGATATAAAGTAGGCAAATACATTTTTAAAACAATATTAATATAATTTTTCTACAATAGGTTCTCGTAATATGTGCTTATGTTGGATACAACAGCTCAATAAATTTATAAATAATTTCAGTTGGAACGAATAAGTCACAGAGAAAATATAGTAATTAAAAAATATATAAATAAATTTATTAAGTTGATGTAATTATTATGTATATATGATGTATAGTTGTTTTTAAAAGATAATTTAAAAAAAATCTTCCTAATCCCGATCTATTAAAGATAAAATGTCATAGGTTAATGAAATTATAAAAAATAATATAAAGTAAAATAATTTATAAATTTGATTGAAATGTTAATGATTAAAATACAATTCCAAATAATTTTAAAAAGGCTTTTAAATTGGAATAATAAGGAAGCATTGAGTTTTTTGAGGAGGAGCAGTTGTGTTGGTAATTCTGGCTAATAGGATTAATAAATGTGGAAACTTAAAAACATTAAACAAAACTTCAGACCGTATTAGTAATTATGAATAAAAACAAGCAATAAAGATAGCTGTGTTTCAAAGAATGAAGATTAATAAATTTAAAGAGTTATAGCTGAAATATAGATTCTCTTCTAAGGCAGGGGAATCCACAGAGTATTCCTCAAGAACTAAATTCGAAAGAATACTTAATATAATAGTTACAAAATTAAATTAGAAAAGTCGTAGACGACTGTTGGTTTAAACAAAAAGCTGATCGAAAGTTACGAAATATTCGAGTTAAAATCATGAATTGACTACTACTGTAAAATGATGTCACGTACTAATATGTGTAGTAGTGTAGTAATATTTTGGATGTTATGTTTGAAATAAAAGTTTAAGAGTTGAAATGTTAAACATAAATACATCAGAGATTTCGCTTAGGGAATCTGAACATCATTTAGCATTTAATGCATTTAAAGCAAATAAAATTACAATAATAGGATTGAATTTTCTTTAATTTAGCATATTTGAAAAATACGAATGCATAATATATTGAGAAATAATTACAAATATTGCATATAATCTACAATAAAAGGAGAGAGAATCATAAATGGAACTGTATTTTGTACAAGGAGGAAGCTCATAATTATTGCGAATTTCAATCTTTAATGTTAGCGGTTGATATAGGTAGCCAATACCACGAAATAAATTTATTTTAAAACTAACCTACAGGATTTAAAAAGCACAGTAAACTATCCTTGAATATATCTATATTTCCCGGAGGATACTGCGTTGAGATTTTGTTAATCCCGACGTTTTGAACCCATTACAGGGATCATTCTCAAGGCAGTTCATTCCCCAGCTTTTCATGAGAATGATCCCTGTAAATGGTTCAAAACGTCGGGATTAAAAAAATCTCAAACGCAGTATCCTAGATTTATTAGAATCTGGCCAAGGAAACCTACGCTAAAGTATTCTCGAATATGTCATAATAATTAAAAATTTATACAATTTACAAAATTACCAGTAGAAAAAAAAAATCAGAATCATAAATATTTTTAAGTAATGTGATTATTGCATTTTATGCTGCTTAGTTAAATAAACATAATTTCAATTTACGTGGGTTGTCAGTTTATGAAATTAACATAGCGATTAGACGAGCCGAACTGGTCTCGCACTAATTCGGGGCCGCCACCCCTCGGCCCGAAAAACCAGTCATGTAACACGCATTCCTGGTCACGTTTTGGGGGTGAAATCGGACAAAGATGGAGATGCCATCCGACGTAGGGTAGAAAAGTAGGGGTACTATAGGCCCCACTACTTCACCCTTCGAAGTGACAGTGTAATCTCTTCGTCGGTCCCAATTTCCCTGTCTTCTAAAGGAAAAGTTGACTGGGTGGAACTTGGTCGGACGTCGAGTAGTGCGTAGAACGCATACAGGGAAACCCTGGCCAGGAACAGGAGCACGGCAGGGATCGTCTAATCGTCCCTTAAAGGTGGTTTTACTTTCTTTCTTCAAAAAATATTTAACATTTAAAGTATGTATAATATTTCGTGAATTATGGCCATATATATATTTCTACTTTTTCAATTACACGACGAATAAAGTTTACATCAGAGATGCCCCCCTTATAGACTTATATCAACATAATGAAACATAGCTTTTACTATTTGACTTACGTCGAAATGTTTCTCAAAGCCAATGATTATGTCTTAGTCGTCACAAGATAGACGAAAAGTATGTATTTATTGTTCTAACTAATAACCAGTCAATAAAACTGTTTTAAATAAATATATAAATATAATATTTAAATAAATATATAAATATCAATTTATGTTTTACTAATTTATTTCTATTGCCTTGTTCTCTCTTAAAAATGTTAAATTAATGACTGTGAATATTGTTATAAATCATCACATTATATCGATTTTAATCTTGAAGTTTTATATTTTATCTTATTTATTTTTAATTGTAGAAATGAAAACTATTGTCAAATAAAATAAAACAAAAATTACTATAATAATGTAAGAAATATATGTGTTATTTGTAAATAGATGTATGTAAAAAGAATGAATAATTGTACAGTTATGGACATTATTTAAGGAATTAAGACTGTTTATAAATTGAAATAAATCATTATAATAAAAATCGTTTAATCTATAATTAAATAATTGTTTTTTAAAATGTTTTTTTTTTGTCTTAAACCCTACAAAGTAAAAAATGACTAGAAAATAAATAAATTAATACGGGCTGAGTTCTATCATTGATTAATTCTTAGTTCTAAATATTTTCATTATGCCTCGAAATATTTTTTCATGACCGAATTCATAAATTCCTGGACAGAAACCGTTTCAGACATATTAAAAAATATTTGGTCTCACGTCTATCTTGCGGTCGGTCTGTAGTTTAACATTTTTGCGAACAACCATATCTTACAAAACTACTCGTCCGATTTTTGAAATTTAAATGGTAGGACAAGGATTATTGTTGGTCCCATATAAATTTCAACTTTCTGCATCTTCTCCTTTATCTTCCGCATGCGCACAAATTTTGTTTTCTAATCCGAATTTGAAGAAATTTAGATGGTTTGTCGAAAGTCGTCCACAAATCAACCTATATGAACCTAAACCGTTTCGATTCCCAGTGGGGTCAAACTAATAAAAAAGGGGAAGACATTCCCAAAAAAATAAATTAGACCATAATAGGTCGTAAAAGCAAACCACCATTGAAGTACTCAATAATACACGAGGAAGCTACTCTAATTGGTACACTATTTATACATTATTATTTAATAAACAAAAATGTATGAATGCAAAAGAATTTTAATGTTCATTGAAAAAAGTTAAATTAAATAGTTTTTTTAAATTAAAATGATACATTGATCAACATCGATGCTTGCTGCATAATAAACCACATATTTTACAATAAATTCGGATATATTTATATTTTTATACAATAAACCTATTAATATACTATTTATATTTATGCTTGATTTTATATTTATGATTATTCAAGCTTAACTTTTTCCAATTTTTTTTATTTAAGAATAAACTAATCCCAGGACATATTTTCATAAAATTCCTTTTAGTAGTTTATTAACATTAAAAAGTTGTTATTCCACAAAGTATGGTTGGTGGAGTCATAAATCGAGGTGATAAGGATAAAATATCATAATATAACATAGTCACGTTCTAAGATAGTCAATTAGTTCCATCTGCTGCATGAAAATTTAGCGATTTCGATTATATATGTATGAATGTCTCGAAGAATACAAATAACTCTTCATATATCTTAACTAAAATTGAGAGTTGATATACTTATTCCAAAACTTTATTCATAGAGGTGTCAAACAAAATTTGAACTTTTATCTATTTTGTTTTTTATTTGTATCATTACTAAACCCCACTAACAAATATCTTGATGTGACAAATGCTATCTCCGGATGTATAGAGATTTAATATTCTTAAAGCTAGAAAAAAAGGAATTTCGTTGCCCTTCAGGCGTGATTGTTTTGCAAGCAGCTGAGATCGAGCCTAATCAATAAGTATAAAAGCTTCATATCCATTAATCAATGTTTCGCCTTTTCCTATACCATTGTTGCCTATTCAAATGAATGCTGGGTAACGTATAAAGGAGGCGAAGGAAACATGCGGGCTGAATGGGTTATTCCGACAGGAGATAAAATGAGCAAACTCAAAACCAGAAACATTGAGCCAGATTCGGCCGCTTCATTGAACCTTTAAACAACTAAACCGTCCGATTTTCTTCGTTTTCGAATAAACTTTGCACCGAGGCAACATAAGGCTAACTTCTTACGAAGGTATTAACAAGAGGGTGTTTTCAACAGAAAATAAGATAAAACTGGGTAGTCCCTCGCTTTTCATACGCAAGAAATGCAGATAAGCAGAAGTTCTAAGAATACGGTTCCAACAATCTCAAATAACTTTAAGGTGCGTTCCTCAATTTTCCTTAAGCGTTTCAGAATTGTTAAATGAATTTTGCAACAATCTAGCGTAACGAAATTATAGTGGCACACTTAATTTTGCTGCTAACATATTTTTGAGAGGTGTTGTAAACCCCGTAAACAAGATGAATGTGATGGTTAAACAATGGCGTCCAAAACATTTTCCTCCCTGCATGCGTCGTATAGGAGTAACTTTTTTTTCTAGAAATTCTCCGGAGATAACGTATGCATTGTGATCATTCTGAAGGACGAAAAATTATTTTTGTCTCAAAATTTAAAATTTCCTTGGCTTATAGTGCTCTCTTGGGACAAAACTCCGCATGCCTTGGATCAGTATTTTCCTTCTGTTATTATATTAGAAAAAGAAAAATTATAAGTTCTACACCCATATTACATCATATAAAACATTTCTAGAATCAACAATAAGGAAGGCTAAAGAGATTTTAAGTAAGGTCGCTAATTTTCTTTAATTTATAATTATCATATGCTCTAAAGGTTCATCTCTTTCTATGAGCATCGAAGTACCAAAAAAAATTTATTTCTCAATTCCGTCTGAAGGTCTCAAATTCATTAAAACTTCTTCTAAGTAGAAAACAGGAGACAGACAATTCCTTTAAACTAAAAATGCAAAAGTAAAAACTAGCGAACTGCAGGTACTACGTTTCAACCTAAAATCTACACATTGAAATAAAATACTGAACTTTCAGCGGCTGGAATAATAAATGGTGGGGATAAAAAACAATGAAGATAAAAATAAATAAATGATCATATTCAATATTCAGAAAGAACTATAAAAAAATCTAATCTCAAAGATTGAATGTCAGAGGCTGATAAATAGAGTAAAATGATAATGAACTATTGGAAGAGAAAATACTTATATAAATATTCGACGAATAAATTTCGTCATGGAGAATTTTTCAATATTAAATTTATAAAACTTAATAGCAGCCTGAAAACGCCTAAAGGGTATTAAAAGAGGTAGGGATATAATTGATAAATTGGATAAACATAGTACTCGCCAATATTTTTCTTAGCCAATCTAAACTTGTGATATTTAAATTTCATAACTTTTAACAGCTCTCTGAAATAGCAAATTAAAAATATTGGAGAAAAATCTTTATAACATTAATAAATTAATTAATTAATATAAAAATAAAACTTATCTTATTCGTACTAAAAACTGTAAAATTAGTTCATTTTTCATTCAGTGTCTATAATGTTAATTGCAATTTACAATGTTAAATCAACACATAACTATTAATATTAAACTATAAATTGCAAATATCAAAAATTCACAAACGAAAAAAGTAAATGTTTAAAAGCGACCCACCGTCTGTTAGACTATAAAATCATTAAAAACATAATTCGCAACTAAACTAGTTAAAAATTCGTTTAAACTTAAAACTAGTTAGAAATTAGCAAACATAAATTACCCTTTAATCTTTTAGAGGATATTTTAATATCTAACATAATTAAAAATAATACTTGCTTTTAACAATAACTTGTTAAAATGTAGAACTAATTATTGTAAACTAGTTTTTATGCATTTTAATGGCAAATAACGTCAACTTAAAGATTTGGATCTTTCAGTAATATAATTAAAGGAAGAGGGATAATATAAAAGAGGGGGTAAAATAATGTACACAATATATGTACAAGTAAAAGTATATATATTTTGTATACGAAGGCTTATGTAAGGCTGGTTTACACAGAACAATAGATTAAACAAATAGGGGATAAATAAAAATGCAATTAAGGAATATAATTAAGGAAAGAGGGATGATAAAATAATGTACACAATATATGTGCAAGTAAAAGTATATATATATTGTATACGAAGGTTCATGTAAGGCCGGTATACAGAGACCAATAGATTAAACAAATAGGGGATAAATAAGAATTAATAATTTTCTTTACAGTAGTCAAAATGATTGACAAGAGAGCAATAGACTAAAGAAATAGGAAATTAATAAAAATCAATAATTTTCTTCACAGTTGTCAAAAGAAGTAACAAGAGAATAATTGATTAAACAAACAGGGAATTAATAATTTTCTTCACAGATCGAAATGATTGACAAGAAAACAATTGATTAAACAAATAGGGAATAAATAGAAATCAATAATTTTTTTTATGTGTCAAAAAGATTGGTAAGTGAACAATTGATTAAAAAACATTGAAGTAATCATTTTTTTCACAGGTCTCAAAAGAACAGAAAATTAAAGAAATAGGGAATTAATAAAAATTAATAATTTTCTCCATATTCTCCATAGTTGTCAAAATTATTGACAAGAGAACAATAGATTAAACAAATGGGGAATTATTAAGAATCAATGACTTTCTTCTCAGATGTCAAAATAATGGATAAGAGAATAATAGATTTAACAAAGAGGGAATTAAAGCCGGGTTTACACGATCCAAGTATACTTGGACCAAGTCAGATTTGACTCTACATTGACGCTATTTGGATCGTGTAAACAGTGTATCAAAGTCAACTTGGACATCCAAGTTGAGTTGAATGGGTTCCATCTGAGTAGACTTTGATAAAAACAAAAAAGGCGCCCACCTGACAAATTATGAGAACGAGCAGTCAAAATATGACAGATGTTGTGAGTTTGAGCTGGGTTTTGTTAACCAGAAGGTGATATATCACCGCTGTTTTAAAACTTAATAAGCACAATTTAACTTTAATGTTCTAGAGGGAAAAACATTTCACATAATCTATCCTAACCTCTACTTTATAGTGTATCAAAGTTCCACAAACACTTGGACCAAGTATAGTTGGATCGTGTAAACCAGGCCTAATACATTTTCATTTTTTTCTTTACGCAGATGTCAAAAGTATTGACAAGAGAACAATAGATTAAACAAATAGGGAATTAATAAAAATTAATAATTTTCTTTGCAGGAATTAAATTGATTTTAAGACAACAATCTAGATCTAGAGCATTATCATCTCCTGGGTTCAGCCATTACTTCAGGAGCTCAAGATGCGTTCTTATTAAATGAAAGGAAAAAGTACAATTCATTGACATGCTAAAGATGCGCCTGAAGTTGCACACTTACTTTAATGTAATAAAAGAAAGAAAAAAAATTATATTATAACGCATCAGAATAACATTTTACAAACTGGGACTTGATTAATCTGACATATAAAATAAAATAATTATAAGAGGGGAGCTGCTCCTAAATACTCTGCAAAATTGTGATTTTGACTGAAAAAAACTATAATAGTTGTTTATGTTACTAGGCAGCAAAATGGAATTTTGCTGACAAGTTTTTAAGTTTTAGTTCCGAGCCGAAGGTGAGGATAGGCTAAGCAAATGTACTGCAGAGGCGAAGCCGAGGAAGGAAATTTACTATTTTAATGACGAGGCGAAGCCGAGGCAGGAAAATGTTAATTACCTGCTAAGGTGTAACCGAAGCAGGTGATCTTTAAACGAGCCAGGAATGTTTCCTTTGCTGCATAGTTACATACAATATTTTATCTACTAACGGCAGAAAAATTAGACTAATTATTGGATTCCCTTTTTAATATATAAAACATTTAAAGAAATGAAAGTTGTAAAAAAACGAAAGTTTGAGTCATCAAGAAATCAAAACAAAGGCAAAACGAATTCAGTGATGCCACTTTTTTTATCTCAATTTTTACCAATTTTTTAAAAAATTATCACTGTAAATTAAAAATTATTTAATTTATTTTCAAAAAAGATATAAATATGTAGCAGAATATTAGGTACGCTTAAATATATAAAAATGAACAGTTTGGGAGAGTTCATAACTAATTTTGCAGCCTGTTTGTTATTTTGCTGACACTTTGAACTTTTGACACTTTGTTATTTTGCAGCGTTTTTTTCTGCTTTTTTTCATGTTACAAAAAATCAAGAAAAATTACATTTTGCAGATTGAAAACAGTACAACAATGGATTTGCCAAATGCCCTATCAGTTGTTTTCCTGGGAAATATCTAGTTTCCGAGATATTGTTAAAAATAAATATCCCTACTGAAATTGAAACTACAATGTATATAACCACCTGTTGAAAAGCAATGTATGTACTAGTACCAGTGAGTTGATTACAATTTAGTGGAAATAATTGTGACCTCAAACAAGCAAGAGTAATAATATTTAATACAAAAGTTTAAATAAGGTAAGCTATGTTTTTATAATTAACTGATCAATTTTGCTCTGTTATTTTTATCCACTATAAAAGAGGCAAATTATTAAATAGTTGTTTCAAACTAACATACCTAAGTAGGAAGAGGCACACTGGCATCTCCCCCTCATTCTCATGGGCCAGTAATGTATCTAAGAAAAATTGTGCAAAGGGCAAACAAAAAATTGAGGTGGCATCTCCAGCACATATTATATACCTTAATCACAGTTTAGTTTTTTACTGTTACAAAACTTTTTCAACCTTAAAAAGTAGGGAATTGTATGAAAGAGTGCTAACAGACTACATAACATCATGGGCGTAGCCAGAGTTGCCTTAAGAGGGGGGGGGGGGAAGGGGGGGATAATTTTTTTGGATATATATATATATATATACTATATACATACATTGTTCACATACCCTGCCTGCCTCATCATTGATATGTCTCTGCATGAAGCAAGCCACTATTTGAGGAATACAATATGGCTTAAGGCTTATGAATCTTTTATCCGGAATTGTATTGTCATGACACTCTTCTTATTGAGATTTAATATCTTACTCAGCTAGCTGACAGTAGGTTTCAAAAGAGAGACCACACTTATTGTGTGAAGCTATATTGAGAGGCGCATTGACCTGCAACGCATACAATTAAATCGGGTTTAGTATAATTAAAATTTGAAGGCTATTTTAAGAATTTATTTGTGCTGTGTGGGTTGCCTATCAAACAAATTGAAGTTAACTTATTTTTATAGCACATCTATTATTGTGTAAAATTAATTTAAGAGAGTACTAGCAACATAAAAGCGTCGTGGATTTATTAGGAATACAGGAGGTGAACTAGAGATAACAATAAAGGGTATGGATATACAATAAGTCAAAGAATATGTTTATCTGACACTTAATATTGGGATGGTGACAAAGTTACAACTGCTACAGGCAGCTAGTTATACAAGTAAAAATAAACTATGAAAATTTATTGTCTAACCCAGGGGTGTCAACTCAAAACTTAATTTCATCCAGGGGAAAATTTGTGTAATTTTGAGGGCCATTCTGTTGACAAATAAAATTAGTAAGTACTAATATGACATGTTTTGTCATTTATATCAAATATTATTTAGTCTCTGTCAAGATATTTAAGTGAACAGAGCATTAATAGTAGAGTGTAATAAACCACTGCAAATGGGCTAAAGTAGGGACTAAACCTTAAGAGAATTAACAGATTTTTTTTTTTTTTTTTTAACATTTTGACACTAAAAAAATTAAAAGAAATACTTATGTAGAGCTAATACTAACATGTAAATCAACAAAGGAAATTGTGGATTTTACTTATTTTCTTTTTTTAAAACAATATTTCTTTTGCACCCTTCTTTATACTTTTTGTAGAAATTTCTTGTGAGAAATTTGGCCTTTTACAGGGTTTTAATTATTTTTTAATAAATATTAAATTTTTATTATATATTAAATATAATAAAAAATAAAAACTCCCACTCTTTTTTATAAATTGCTATATTTCGCCATCACTTTATGGCTTCTTCAGGCTTGTACGTTCCCTCTCATATAAGTCTTCTTTTAATAAATGAATGTAACATTACATTTTGTCACTATACATATAAAAAATGGGAACACAGTTTAAATAGACTGCCAATTAGTGTGGCACATAGCTTCCTCGCATCCTATCATGTACTATATTGTTATATAAGTTTATTGTTATATTAAAATATAGTTTTAGCTGTTCTTTAACACTTCATAGCGGTGTCGCAGTTGGTTTTACTAATAAATTGTATATAAAAAAAATGTTTGTCTCATTGAATAGATGAAGTTAGATTTTTTCCCGGACCTAAAATTCCAATTTTAAATTTGAAGTTCACGTTTACACGAGGGTTGTTCGTGAACGCTTTGACGGATAACGTTGTCCAACGAACTCGTTCTGGGCATTGGTAAAATAAACATGTCTACCAAATTTAATCAAAATTGGTAGACATTTACTCAAGTTATCGTCGCACGTTTCATAATTCACGGACACACAGACCGACAGACAGACAGACACGAGCCAAAAAATGTTCCCTGATGTCTGAAACGGATTTCTGTCTTGGAATTTTTAAAATCGGAGACATAAAAGTTTTTCGTTCTTAAAAGAGAACACAATGCTTCCGTTACCTTCGGTAAGCTCGGAAGCAAAAACATATATATATACATGTATCACACAATACCTCAACAAATAAAAATTATAAATCCTCCTGAATCCTCCTTGTTTAAAATCCAGGGAGAGACTCAGTGGAAGACTCAAGGAAGAGAAGAGTGGAAGTTTTTTTTTTATTATATCTAATATATAATAAAAGTTAAATATTTATTAAAAAAAAAAAACTAAAACCCTATAAAAGGCCAATTTCTCAAAAGAAATTTCTACAAAAAGAAATTATGGATGTTTTAAATAAATGGTTTGATAGTGCTGTTGACAGGAGAAAAGCAGAGATAAAAATTACTTGAATAAATATGGGGAACACAGAAACTTAGGAAGCTTATCTAAATCATACTGAAATGCTTGTCGAACAGGCAAGGGCGCTCAGAGCAGATATTATCAATGATGAAATGATAATTGGAGTACTCAAGCTAATTTGAGTCTAAAAAAAAGCAAAGAAAGCTGATTCTGGTACGTGTAAGAAAATTAAATGTTTATTTGTTCGAAAACCACACACATAGCCAAGGAGTGATGAGTGTGGTTGAGAGTGCAAATGGTCAAAGTGTTTTGACATTAGAATTACGGTCTTTTCTGTTATTCCCCCCTCATTCCTACCGGGTACTTTATCGCATATACAGGGTTGCACTCTTCAACTTTTATGGGGTTTTCAGATTTCCCAAGACTGTCTAGTGCACAAAAAGCTTGCAGGGACGATGACAAGCAACTTGTTAAATTTATATTTATTTATTTTTTATATATTTCAAAGTCATAAAAGTCAATTACATGACATAGTTATAAAAATATAGTTCAGTTGGTTCTCAGCATTCAAACTCTTTATTAAGTTAAGACAAGTATTTAAATAGCCGTAAGCTAAAAAACCACACGTTAGGTTGATCACCTCATTATTTATTGATATATATATATGTATAAATACTTTTTTGAACTTGTCCTAAACTATGACTTGCAGATATTGTTGTTATCTCATTAGAGATATATGAACAAATTCAATCAGTCTACTAGGTATTAGTATAATAGGAGTTAGTTTGCTGCAACCAATCAGAAAATATGTCCTTGTTCGACCTTCGAGGACTGTTTGAACAAATTCTAATGGACATTGTATCATATTGGCCTCCAGGTCAATGAACTTTGAGTGTTATTGTTTTTTATTAAAATATATGAGTTTATTATAATAAATTTGAGTTTTTTTTAACCATTTACATTCTACACAGTTGCCTGCTAAGGCAGACAGCCATAAAAGTGGAAGGGTGCAAACCTGTATATGCGAAAACGCGCCCGGTAAGAATGGGGCAGGGGGGGGGGGGGGGGGCATAACAGAAATACCTAAATAATTTTTACATTTTGTCTGAAAAATGTGAATATGAGAGGGCGGCAATATCATCTAGAAATACGTGGCATAAACGACAACTTATGTAGGAGACTCTAAACCAGGGGTTCCCAAAGTTTTTTTTACCAAGCCCCCCACAGTCAAGAATAAATCTTCCCACGCCCCCCCTTCTCAATTTTATTAGATAATGAAAAAAATAAAATAACCCATTATTACATTGAATATCCATTCAATTATTTGTATTACTATTATTTTTATAACATTACAAGTTAATCTTATTACAGATGATCTTATGGGATCTTATGAGATGGATGAGCTTGCATTTATTTTAAAAGATTCCCTATTGTTGGATGAGTATTAGAAAGTTTACAACGAAAATCAAGCACAGCAAAATCAAGTTTGCCACGATACTTTGTTTTTATTGCAACAAGTGCTGAAAAATCTTTTTTGCACAAATAAGTGCTTGAAAAAGATAAATACAATCGAAGTGCTTGCTGTGATATACTGGGGTACATTTTGTAATACTTAACCCAAAACGATGATTTGTCCATTTTATCAAAATCGGCAGCAGAACCTTTTTTTTATTTCTAAAGCTTGTTCTTGAAGTGTTTCGGGCAGGGAAGCTATGTTGACACTGAAAGGATCCATTGTTAATTTGTAAATGTTGTCTTCACATGTGTTAGGAAAGTATCTGTTGAATTCGTCAGTGAGGTTCTCCAACTGGTTTGATATTTGAATTTTTATATAATCGCATTAGACGTTCGGTCCTACGCCCCCCTTGACTTGTCTTCACGCCTCCCTTGGGGGGCGCGCCCCCCACTTTGGGAACCAATGCTCTAAACTAATGAAAGCAACGTTTTACAGTGAAGATGATGGTGAAGTTCTTATGGAAGGTAACGTTAAAGAAGGTCATTTTGAATTGCAAGTTTCACCTATTAGTCCAACTCAACAACTAAAAGCTTGTGTAGCTCAGAAAAATAGAGGTAATCAAACAAAAAGTTTGGAAGACTGGCATGATATTTTATGTCATCAAGGGAAAAATTATGTTAAACAATTTTTAAATCAAACGAACATAAAGTTCAAGAATGAGGATTTCTTTTGTAAACCATGCGTATATGGTAAGATCAAAAGATGTTCTTTTAATTCTAGATCAGTAAGAGCACAATCTGTGGGGGAAATTATTCACGCTGAACTATGTGAGCAAGAACAAGCTTCCATGGGTGGAAATAAATGTGTCTTAGTTTTCAAAGACACACTACTACTCCCTGGACTATTCACGGTTTCGTCAAGTATATCCTTTTTTTTTTTTTTTTTTTTTTTTTTTTTTTTTTTTTTTTTTTTTTTTGTAGGTTTAGTCCCGTTCAACAGCTTTATTAGGTCATTACATTTAGTATATCCTTTTAAAAACAGGTCTGGAGCTGGGGACAAACTTAGAAATTTTATTTTGAGAGCGGAAAGGAAAGGAGTTAATGTAAGAGAAATTTTGACAGATGGAGGCCGAGAGTTTAATAATCAAATTGTGAAACATTTTTTGGACCAAAAAGGTATAAATTTAAGAATAATGCCATACACAAATGAACAAAATAGAGCGGCTGAAAGGGAAGACAGAATATTACTTGAAATGGCTAAAACTATGTTAAAGTCAGTAGACTTACCTAAAGGACTATGGGGAGAAGCGGTTTCAACTGCAGCTTATGTATTAAACTTAACAGGAAAAAGTAGTGAGGAAGGGAAATCTCCCTTCGAATTGTGGTTCAGTAAAGAACCTTCTATTAAAAGTTTAAGAAAATTTGGGTCTACAAGCTATGTACATTTGTACATGCTCCTGATCCGAAGAGGAAGAAATGTGATTCAAAACCAATTAAAGGTATCCTTGTTGGTTATTCTGGTTATGATGGGTATCGTGTTTTTATACCAGCGAAGAATGAAGTAGTATTATCTACAAACGTAATTTTTAATTAAAATTATGGATTAAACTCTATGAGGCCATACTCAGAAGTCTTCAGAAAAACACGAGGGGAGCTCTAGGAACCTTGAAGAAGAAAGTTCGTCAGAGAAAGAGAAACAACTTAGAAAGAAAAACCAGAACAGTGGTCCAAAAGTCCAGTCCAGTTATTCATGGTTTGATGAGGTAGAAGAAACATCTAATAATAATTAATGTCGGTGCTCGGGTGAGTAATACACCCAATAATGGTAAGGTTGCTGAGTTTCCCATTGATGAGAGTGAAATAGCTGAAACAGGAAGAGTGTTAAGACCAAGAGAAAATCTTAAAGCTCCTGATAGGTATCAAGCCTCAATGTTGATGACAACTGATATAAGTGAATTGTTGAGTTACTGCGAAGCTATGAAGTCTCCGAATAATGCTCAGTGGCAGGAGGCAATGAAAGCAGAAATAGCTTCGTTAGAGAATAACAAGGCTTGGATTTTAGTTAATTTTCCAAAAGAGAAGAAAGCTATCAACAGTCGCTGAGTGTATAAAGTCAAGATACAGACTGACGAGTCAGTAGAGCGTTTTAAAGCAAAGTTGGTAGCTCTAAGTCATGATAGGGCCTTCTAGATTTAAAGTATGTACCAACAGAAAAACAAAGACCGGACGTTTTGAAGAAGCAGTTAGAAAACATCAAATTCCAACAAAACTATTACTGGGTCTATGTCAGATAGAAGACTTTAAAGGAGGCTGTTGAAGTTGTTAAAGTCATCAATGACAACTGACATAATAAGTCATATTAATGTATAAAGTTTGTTAACATTTATCAGTAGATTAAATATCATTGAACTAGATTGGAGTTTAATCTTAACACATATTAATGAAGGGTATCTAAATAAATGATATGGTGAGAAATTTAATAATTTCTAAAAAGTCTAAGATAGGAAAATGCTTACCCTTACCCTGTGTTAAGACTAAATTCACAAGAAAAGTATTTGGCCTTATTACAGGGTAAGCTCAAAATTGTCTGAGTCAATCAGTAAAGCCCTAGGCTCCCTCAACTATTTTTTGAATAGCTCTTTCCACTACCTCATTAGATTTAGGTGAATAAGCCATTGTTTGTTGTTCTTGTTCTACTTCAGGGAATCCCCCCCCCCCCCCCCCCCCCCGGATCATCCCCTGGAATTAAGAGCCAAAGCAGTCGGCACAGCTACTTATCTCAAAAATAGAACACCAACTAGGAAAAATGAAAAAATCACTCTTAGAACAGCCAAAGCTGTGATGGTAAAAGAACTCCAATTATTGGCGTCACACAAGATTTGAAACTTATAGAACTACCAGAAGGACAAAGTGCAGTGATAAGCAGGTGGATATTTACCATCAAGATTCCAAACTCAAACCGAACATATAAAGCTCGATTAGTGTTACAGGGCTTCACACAGAAGTACGGTGTTACTTATCTAGATACATACTCACCAGTAGCCAAGCCTACAAGTCTGAGAAGGCTAGAGGGAATATCTACTAAAAATGGTTGGGACATAAGTCATTACGATGTTCAAAAAGCATAACTATGCAGTATACAGGAAGTTGGATGAAACTATTTACATAATACAGCCACCAGAATTGAAAAAGGTAAAGAAAAAATAGTTTATAGTCTAAAAGAATTTATTTTAAGTACTAAAGCAAAGCAGGAGAGTTTAGAATAAAACAATTGATGCACATTTAACTGATAAGGGATTTAAGAGAATAGATGCTTATAGAAATATATATTTATAGGAAAGGTGATTCCATTCTATATGCTGGATTTACATGGATGAACTTTTTTGTAATATGCAGTAGTGTACACATCCTGGAAGAAGCCATAGCATATATAAGAGAAAAGTTCATACTTAAGAAACAGGAAGACTGTATAAATATTTTAGGACTGGAAATAGTAAAAACTGATAGTGGAATATCAATACCACAAAAGGAATTTATGACCAAAATACTGAAGAGGTTTGGCCTAAAAAATTGTAATCCAGTAAGAACATCTTTAGAAAAAAGTTAATACTTGGATATTTTTAGATAAAAAAAAAAAAATACTAGGAACTATTTAGTAGGGTGGTTCGAAAAACATCAAACTTTTTTTTCCGAGTTGCTATAGGGCGAAAAAGTTGCTTCTGGTGTCAAATATAAACAAAAAAGTGTTTTTGATTTTTTAAAACAAAATTTTCCGATCGCGCATAGCCTTTAAAGTTTTGAAAGAATTAAAAATTTCACAATTTTTTGGATTTTTTAAAAAATATACTCCACATAATATTTTTAAGTGCTATACTCAAAAACCCTTTCTACAAATAGATGTTATTAAGAAAACAAAAAAATATTTGCAGTCTAACAACACTTTCCGATCGCGCATGCGTACTGCAAATATCAGTAAAAACTGTATTTTCGTCTTAATTTCGTTCGAGGCTTGTAATTGTGTGAAGTGATTTTTTCATAAAAAGTTTATTTATACACGTTTATGTTTCTATTTTATCTACTGTAAGATTATATAAAATGGTTAAAATGTGCAGCTCCTCGCCCGTTTTGACGTTTTAAAACGACCAAGAACTCACCACGAGGAGGGTTGCACTTCAAGTTCTACCCACGCCCTTTCCGACCAACTAACCATGAAGTCTGTGTTTTTACAATACTAACATTACAGATTGACACTATTTACATTTTACCCTCTTAATCTTTCTCTCAATCACTATTATTTACACATTAATCCTTCATCTCTATGGATGCAAATTTCTATTGTATCATATGGGAAAAGTCTGGCATCAACGATTTTGATTTTAGAGTGGTTCTAATAAAACCATCTCTCGATTGAGAATCGCAAACTTTCAGAAAAGTTTCTGATAAAAGCAGATTCTCTGTACGTAATACCGTGAAGTCTGAATAGTCTAAAAAAACAAGCTTTGGCCCATATAATATGTATTAACTTGATCTTGTAAGAAACAAACATGGCATATAGGACTTAAAATCAAAATTCGCTATCACTTTCAATTCTTTAGATGTATCTTGATCACTGGCATATAGTCTTTGCACTAATTTGCTGTCGTGAGCCATCGAGAATAAGCAAGTGATAGCGAATTTTGTTTTTAAGTCCTATGTGCTATGTTGGTTTCTTACAAAATCAAGTTATCACAGAAGAAGCAAAGCTTGTTTTTTAGACTATTCAGACTTCACGGCATTTGCTAGATAGCCTGAAAAAAGTTGTGGATCCAGTAATTGAAAGGATCGCTTTCTCAACTCACTTAAAGGATCTGCTTTTATCAGAAACTTTTCTGAAAGTTTGCGATTCTCAATCGAGAGATTGTTTTATTAGAACCACTCTAAAATCAAAATCGTTGATGCCAGACTTTTCCCATATGATACAATAGAAATTTGCATCCATAGAGATGAAGGATTAATGTGTAAATAATAGTGATTGAGAGAAAGATTAAGAGGGTAAAATGTAAATAGTGTCAATCTGTAATGTTAGTATTGTAAAAACACAGACTTCATGGTTAGTTGGTCGGAAAGGGCGTGGGTAGAACTTGAAGTGCAACCCTCCTCGTGGTGAGTTCTTGGTCGTTTTAAAACGTCAAAACGGGCGAGGAGCTGCACATTTTAACCATTTTATATAATCTTACAGTAGATAAAATAGAAACATAAACGTGTATAAATAAACTTTTTATGAAAAAATCACTTCACACAATTACAAGCCTCGAACGAAATTAAGACGAAAATACAGTTTTTACTGATATTTGCAGTACGCATGCGCGATCGGAAAGTGTTGTTAGACTGCAAATATTTTTTTGTTTTCTTAATAACATCTATTTGTAGAAAGGGTTTTTGAGTATAGCACTTAAAAATATTATGTGGAGTATATTTTTTAAAAAATCCAAAAAATTGTGAAATTTTTAATTCTTTCAAAACTTTAAAGGCTATGCGCGATCGGAAAATTTTGTTTTAAAAAATCAAAAACACTTTTTTGTTTATATTTGACACCAGAAGCAACTTTTTCGCCCTATAGCAACTCGGAAAAAAAAGTTTGATGTTTTTCGAACCACCCTACTATTTGGTAATCCTCTGTTCTCTTTGATACTTACTTCAAATTCCTCCAGTTGGATGGGCCAAACAGAAAATAGCGTTAACCAAACAATGCACTGATTAATCAGTACTAGAGCCTACAGTTACTGTTCTTTAACAGATTATTATACACATTTAAAAATATCCTCAATGCCTATAGCAATCAGTTTTAAGAAAACCCCAGTTACAATGGAAAATTCATAACTTAGGCTGTTCAGAACATTACAATGAATGTTGGACTTGTAAAAATAAAATAGAGTGGATTCTATTAAATATCGAGGAGTATTAATAATTGACAGTAATCTAAATTGGCCTTAACATATTTCATAAATGGCTACGAGATTAAGGAATTCTCAAGTAGGTTTATTATGAAAAATGCTCTATCATGCTTTAGATGAATCTATATTAAACTGTTGTATTCTTTCTTGGGGAATGACAGTAAGTACACATTCAGAACCAGCTAATATTATTCAGAAAGCCATGATATAGTTAAAAATGAAAAAAATAAAATAAAATAAAATAAAATAAAGACATCCCTCCCAGGTTACTTTTTCTGAATTTAATGTTTTACCAGAATAAAATCCTTCAACAAAACAGCAGTGATATCTTATCACACTTATTCAACCAGAAAACAATCACAATTAAAAGTAGGTACAAGTTCCGCAGTACATAATCCATGAAAAGATAATTTACTCCTGAATAAAAGTATATTTCAAGTGGGGTGTAAACCCTACTGCGCTTCCATCAACGGAATTCCAAACAGCCTGAAGGTTCAAGAATCAAAAAGCTTTTAATTTTTGGAGGAGGTTTAGGATATGTATTCTACAACATAGGGTTTTCTTCTAATCACAATCATAACCTTCACCTAACATTTATAATAAGGCTAAGAATTAGAATATGGTAGCCAAGCCCGCTATACTTACTCTGATCAGAGAAAAATACAATTGAGTGAAAATTACACTTTGAGTTACAGACACATAGAACATATTATTTCCCATTGTCTTTTAAATCGATTGTAAAATGGTATATATAATACTTTACTACAGTATTTCAGAATTCGAAACATTCGAGTGAGGCCACCCCAATTTTCTAACCTCTTTTCCTAGGTGGCTTGATAACTACAGTTTTACCAATAATTTATTACATGATATCCATAGATTATTATACTTATTTATTATATTATTTGTGCACCAAGATTAATTGTCCCTATGGCAAAACAGTGGTAAAAATTAAAGAAAAAAATGTATTGCGGGCTTGAGTGATCTTTTTTTCAGTTTATTCTTAACACTGTGTTAAAGGTTTAGTAACCATATTCTCAACCTTTGCCACAAATTACAACGGTATACAATCCACTATACATTGTACACTGAAGAATATTGTCTAAAAGTATATTATAATTGAAGTATAACTGACTTCTACTATAACAGTTGTGACTTCATACCGCTAATTAGGCAACAAGTTGAAGTAACCCAAAAACTCTCTTAGGCGAGGTTTTTGGATTGATATCTAATGTTGTTATTGGTAGGTAACAAAATATCAATTATAGAACTTATAAACTAGTAATAAAACAAAATAAATATAATAAGACAAATATGATTTTAAGAAAGTCCAATTACCGGATTCAAAAAGTTCCAACCAAGACACTGGCCGTTGAAGCAAATCATACTAAATCACGGAATTATATTTAACATTGAGCCATTTACTAAATGAAAAAATATGGTATTTGTTATAAATAAACAACCACACTATAATTAAAAACATATCATTAGTTAAATTCGAATATAACCGAGAATTTTTTCCGAAAAAATTGTTGTAGCCGAGACTCGAGACCGAGAATACCGCCGAACAGAAAATTTAAGATGCAGATGCAGGGTTGTTCATTTATTTTCTAAATATATAATGTGATTTTTTACAAAAAAAATATTATGTGGGACTATCTATCCATCTATAAGCTACCATTTATCTGATTCGTGTAAAATAAAACACACCACATTTGACAATAAAATCTAAATATTTTTATTTCAATTTATATGGAAATTAAAAAATAAACAAAAAATTACTACACAATTTAATTTGATATTTTATAAATATTCAGTCTTTTAAAGGAAAGATTAAAATGCTTTTTGGTGCTGGAAAGGGGCAGCCCTTCAGTTTAGTCAACTAAAAAATGTACAATATTCTTATAAAAAGTAATTATGTCTTCTTAGATGTTGAAATGATAGTCAGTGGCGTAGCTAGATCATTGGGGGCCCCCCGCAAGAACTTTTTGGGGGCGTTCTCGCCAAAGAAAATTGATGAGCAAAGAAAAAAAAAAAACCTCTCTTGCGTTTAGGATAGGGGCCCCTCGACGTTGGTACAAGGGGTAGTAATTCCAGTTATTTCTGGATTTTGGGGCCCCCCCGCAATGCGGGCCCGCCACTGGATACCGTTTAAATCAATCTAAGAAAGAGCGGAAGGATGTTAAGGATCAATCATTACAACAATGCAGAAATGTCCCGGAGTCGTAATTGAATTTCTCACAAAAAAAATCAAATTACCCATACTTCATACTTATAAGCAATTGCAAAATTTTAAATATTGAATTAGCAAACAACTTTTAAAATTACTATTTAAATTTATTTTGATTCTTATGAAACACATTTTTACAAAAATTAACAGCTTTTATTAAAATCTATTAAATTATTAAACACTTATTAAAAATTAGTAGGAACGTAGATTTCACCTATATTTATTATGAATGATATAAATAATCTTTTTTTTAGCATATTTTAAAAGTGTTCAGCAGGGGGGGGGGGTACTTTTATTATCGGGAAACGAGATGTGCATTTAAATATACTACTTTTTAGATTTTCGGTACTCACCGTTTTCGACAAATAATATTTTTCACGTTTCAGAGTTTTTGAGGGTGGCGCTCCTTAAATTTAGAGCGTAAATTTATTTCTCGATTTCACCTCTAAATATGATGCCAAATTGCAATATTTACTGATAATGTGTGTTTATTTTAACCTCTAGGGTAAATAGTAGTTAGTCCACTATCGAGAACAAAAATTACTTTTTTAAAATTTCATTGAAATCGGCCTAATAGTTTAGAATCCACGCGTCTGCAAAGACGGCGAAAACAACATAAATTATCAGAACATGCGTTTTTTCTTTGTACTGCAGCATAATTACATATAATCATTTAGACGTATTCATTGAAACCCGGGACATTTTGGCGTCCCAAAAGGTTGTTTCGGGACACCGGGTTATAAGTCTAAAACCGGGACAATCCTGGAAAACTGGGACGCCTGGCAAACACAACAAAACATTACTTACAATTTCATTTTGTATAGCAGAGCAAAAAAAATAGCATTGGAAAAAATATAATGAAATCGTCGCCAAATATAAGCTACATTTAAAATTAAAAGCAATTAGATGTCACTAGCGCATTCAAGCGGAATCCTTATTGTACTAACGGGAGGTTCCAACCATGAATGAACTATTGAGCCACCTGACTATTGTTTATGTTTATGCGGAACTAGAAGAATTTTACTACCTTTTTTGTAAAAAATGTATTGTGTTAAATGAAATTTGATTTTCTTTTTCCTTGTTTGTGTTTTTATTAAAAACATCAATTGTGCGAGACATATTATATACTTAAATCAGATTTGGTCTTTGTGGTAGCCTTAAAGATTAATTTTGTAATAAGTTTATTTGGTGGTTACGAATTTATTCATGTGATATTTTTTGACGACATAGATACTATGACTAAACCGGTATCAGGATCGTTAAAAGCCAGCAAAGCGAAAAAAGGCAAAGGGAAGAAAGTGACTCGAAATGTTTTGACCCTTAGTACTGATGATGAATGGTGGTAAGAGAAATTGTTTCATATCAAGACTGTTTTCTATCAACAGGTTTTTTTTTTTTTTTTTTATATTCAGAGAGAACTTTTCTGTCCAAGTATAAAGTACTGTTATTGCAGACCGTAAGGAGAAAATATTCTCACCTACTTCTAGCTTAACTGAAATCAGTTAAGCTAGAAGTAGTATCTGTGCTAAGACTTGAGGCTTGAGGAGAGGTAACTTGTTTAGTGACGATGACATTTCCTACTCAAGTATTATTTATATTTAGCATTGTTGTTGATTAACTAATTATTAAAATAGAGTTGATCCTAACCAGACGGTTAAACTTAATAGTATTCTATAGTTTGTCAATGACTCTTTGCTAAAGAGTGACTGGTAGTCTCTATATCTGAATCTACCAAATATAAAACTTCTCCAGCTCTCCTGAGTATTTATTCAAAATAGATAAAAAACTTTTAACATTTACTACGTTTCCATGATGTTTAAATACAGATTGAATACGGGTAGAATACAGTTTTTGGATCCCAAGTGTCCATGGAAACCTAGATTCAAAACAGATTAAGTACGATCCCGATCCCGATACAATCTACTAAATTCTGGGATCGTATCTGGATCTTAGTTGCATGGAAACACTTAACTCGATCCTGACATGCGCAGAGCGGTGTTATGAGTGAACCTAGCCTATTTCTGTAGAAACTGTAGTCAAATCTGTCAAAATACGTAATAAAAAGCATGGTTATAAAAGGTGAAGGTTACAAAACGATTTATAACCTTTAACAAAAGTAACCAAGAAAAAGTTTGTTTTTTTATTTCGTATTGAATACGGATTCACTATTACTTATGGAAACACCTAACTTGTTAAATCCCAAATTTGGATTCAATCCGTATTTAAACATCATGGAAACGTAGTAATTGTGTCCGAAGCCTTAGAATTGTAAACTTACTTTTTTTCAATCAAGTATACTTATTATAACTAGAAAGAATGAAAGAGAAAAAGTCTATCCTTGTAAAATAATTTATTTTTAAGCAGAGTTATATTATTAAAACAACGAGAGTGGTTGGAGTACAAGTGGGTTTATACTGAATTTTCTTTATTACTCGTTATTGTTTATCACTGTGTTTTTAATAATTTTTCAGGCCGTTAATTCCAGAAGACAAAGCATCTGAGATAAGGAATATTATAGAAAAGTAAGTTTTTTAGTCATATGGATTTTTTGGGTTTTATTAATTATTACAGCAAAAGAAAGTATTAGGGATAGGGAATTGCAGCCTTTTGAATTGATGTGGTAAATCTTAGGGATCATCAAGATGCGGGGTATAAGAGCAAGCTCTCCTGCAGCTGGAGATGTTAAAATGGTAGCCTCAATTATGTGATTTTTCATCGTTATGATTTGCAACCTCATGCCGTTATATAATGTTGGAGGGTTAAGATTTCAGAGCAAATTGATTGGGAATCCCAATTTAAGAAGGAGGCTATGATGTAAAGCTTGGTGCGTAGGCTTCCATGTGTAGACTCCCAAAGAAGTCCAAGGGGTTCGTGACACAAATTTCACCGGAAAACCAAGCTGTTTATTATGAGTTAAAAACCTGCAGGATCAAGAGAATTTAAAAATTATGGAGGATAATGGACTACATCTCCAGCATTGATCACAGGATCTATATTCCTGGTTTTTCTTACTATTTTTATTTTTAATGGGTCTTATTTAGCTTACTTATTGACTTCTTCCTATAAGAATATTTATTTCATCTTACTTGTAAATTTAATTAGAGCTATTATTTTATTTTAGACACCTGACTGTGTTAAGTTGCTTTAAAGCCAAAGTGCCTTGGTGGATCTTAATGAAAATGACTGGAGAACAAAGGAAAGCTAAAATAAAAGAAGCCAAGGAATCATTGTCGTTTGAGGAAAAGGAAACCTTGCTAAAAGCTGGCAGGTCCAGGTAAAGTCTTTATATTAGCCGAACCTATTAGAATTAAAATTTTGATGTTTACAGTACACATTAAGGGTACCCTCGCAGTATTTAATTCAATTAGTTTTCAGCTCTAGGAAATCAGTGTGGAGTTTGAATTAACAACATAAACCCTTTATCACCTTGTATTATAAATTATGGCAATATTAAAGAAGTCTATTCTATTGTCCTTGGCTGTAACCATCTTCTAATAATATTTTGCAGCTATATTGATTGGATCATTGTGATTTGTTTGGACTAGAAGTGACTAAAATAATATTTATATTATATATAATTATTAAATATCGATACTTTTACCCTTCAAAAACCTTTTCTGTCTGTTTTATATGTATGTCTGTTGCCACAGGTCTGAAATTCATTTATTTTTAGTGGTGTGCGCTAACATATAGCACACCTTGTAGGCTTGGTTTTATCAAGAAATATTAAGTAGAACCAGAGTTATATAAGTATGTATTTGTATACTGTTAACTTTTTCAGGGTTTTTTCTTTAAAATTAATCACTTCTGATCTAATTTGATCAGATTTGCCTTTTTTTTTTTTTTTTTTTTTTTTTTTTTTTACTCATATTATATAAATTATATAAAAAGCTCTTGAAGTTTAGATTGAGAATATTTAGGTTTTTAATCATGGAAAATTATCTTTGCCCATGAATAAATCTCGGAAACTGCTAGAATCACATGGTAGGCAATATCAATATTAATACGCATGCTGTCCATTTTCGTGAAACATTTATGGCTGCTATATTTCTCAAACTATAGACAGTAGTGCTTCAAAAAGGGCTGGATCTGATTATTGATTATCTAGTCATGATGAATTGAACCTTCCTTTCTCATTTAACAACTTCTATCTCCTGGGGGGAAATGTAGATTGTATTTACACAAAAAAAGCAAACCCGCGTTTTACACTGCATAAGTATTACTGACCTATCAGTTTTGGTTATTTTGTATTGTATGAAATGATAAACTATCCCAGGGGTGCCCAACCTACGGCCCGCGAGCCGATTTTACGTGGCCCGCCGTGTTGCCATAAAAACGAAGAATTTACAAGCATTCAGAGAATCTAAAATATATTAATTTCCTAATGCCTAACAGCCCAGCTGATTTTGATATAAAATGAAAGACTAACTTTTTTGTAATTCATACTCTTATTGTTGTATTTTTATACTTGTGTGGTTAATTACAATCATTTTAATATATATATATTTGGGTGTTTTATTTTCTGCAAAGTAAAACTAGGCTAGTAACAGAAAGAAACTTTATTAACATGGTGTTTCAGCTAAAACCAAAACGGAAAATTGACCTTCTAGGAAGCATAAAAACGTGTTTTATGAGGGTAAAAATTCTAAACTTTTCTGGGGGAGGACCCCCCCCTGGTACACCACTGGCCCCTGGCCCGCCCCTCCCTTTGAATGTTGACAATGTGGCCCTTGATTAAAAAAGATTGGGCTTCCCTGAACTATCCTAAACACTTGGCAGTTTTCAAATTTAATTTTATGTATACGAGTATATAGATTAGAGTAAAATTTGTTTCCACTTAGTGCATTAAGCAATTTTTTTTTTTTTTTTTTTTTTTTTTTTTAGGAAACATGTTACTATTGGATTGAACATGTCTGTGAGGAACATTGAGCATAACAAACTACTGTTTTGTCTTGTCGATTCAACAGTACAACCCAAAATACTTGTTGACAAACTGTTAAAACTTGCTAAACAACAACAGCTATCTGTTGGGCTCGTGCCAAATTTGAAACAAATACTTAAATCTATTATTGGCTTTTCAACATCTGTCTTGGGATTCAAGGTAACTTTTTCTCTGAATCCTCATTCTCTTGGGGTACCCTAACAATTTTTTCTCACCTTCATAAGTAAACTATATAAAATTTGATGTCACTGCAAAGAATTGGAATTAAAGAACAAAATTGATTGCTAAAAATATAAAGAAGTTGGCAATTTTATTTAAATACAGACTGGTTTGGATCAAAATGAACCCCTCCCCCTGATGGGGATGAGGGAATCAATTAAAAAATTAGAAACTTGTGTACACTGTAATTTTGTTGTTGAGGCTTGCCAATAACTTAATAAGTTTTACTTGCTGTGTTTCAATACTAGAAATAGTTAATCCCCCTTTAAAAAATCTTTCCCACAAACATTTCCCATATACATAGGGATACTTAAATTTTAATATATCCTATAATATCTAATTTTATTAATTTATTGTTTAACATATTTATAAAGTTTTCAACAAGTGGATATTTGCAATTGGGTTTTGATTTTGAAGGTACTTATATATTTTTATCTATTTGCATCTCGGAAACTAGATTTTTCCCAGCAAAACTGCTTGTATAGTTAAATTTGTTTAATGGACTATATTTTAAAATAATTTTAAATCAAAATTGTCAGATTCATTTGAACTTTGATCAATTCATCTAAATCTTAAATTAAAATTATTGGGCCATTGTAATACTTTCTCATTTATATATACTACATATATGAGAAAGTAAAAACACTGTCTAACGTGTAAGGTCTTTCTTGAAACATAGAAATGCCACTTGAAACATGCCTTTAATACTACTAAATAAATATTATTAAAATATGTTTCTAGTAGGAATACTGAAGTAAGAAGTATGTAATTATTATTTTTTTGTCCATGCCTTAAAAAGAACCTTTAAAAATTTGTATATTGGTTCTGGTGATGTATTACTGTTTTTTTTAAACCAAAATTCTATCATTTCAGCCAGGGCCGCTGAGAGGATTTCCGGGCCCCTGGGCAAGTTAGCACCTGGGCCCCTTTGAACAAATAAGGGGGGGGGTACGAGGGTCCGCCCCCGGAAAAATTTTAAAATTTAATTACCAAAATATGAGTTTTAAATATTTCTGAGGGCATCTTTGTCCTTTGAGGGAAAGATGTTTGGTGGGGACAAATTTTAATGTTAAACTTAGATGGGCTAAAAAAAACAAATAATTGAGTAGTTTTGTAGCTGGTATCATTAAAAAACCTTCTTTTACACTTAATAAAATACATTATATAAAATAAAATATAATATAAATTGTTTGCTAAAATAGTGAGATTAAGAAAAAAAGTTATGCATCTTGTTTTTATACAAAAGTTGCATTTCTATAGGAAAAAATATTAATATCAGTATGCCAATATGATTTGTCTGTCAGTTTCTCTCCTATAAATCAACATCGACCATATTGAATAAGATAAAAATCTAAGTACAAAACTAAATGAAACACTAAAGTTCAAACTTATGACACATTTGGAATAATTTTATGTTCTTCACAATTAGTGATGAACTTAGCACCTGGGCCCCTTTGAACAAATAACGGAGGGGGGTCCGGGGGTCCTCCCCCGGAAAAATTTTTAAAATTTAAGAGCAAAAAGATGAGTTTTAAGAATTTCTGAGGGCAAGTTTGTCCTAAAAAAATATGTTTGGTGGGGACGAATTTCAAATACATATGTACTGCTGGTTAAGTTTGTATTTGTGTTCTTTTTAATTTCCATTGCGTGAATCAACTTTGCCTTCTAAACTTAGCTAGGTCATTGTCATTAGGGGCCGTCGCCAAAAAAAAAAAAAAATCTTAAAAAAACATTTGCGTTAAGAACTGAATGGTCCCCTTACAATAGTATAGAAGTATAATTCCAAGTTAGATTTTATTATGCTCTCAAGGGGCCTCTACCGACATTGGTACAAAGATAGTAGTTTCATGTTTTGTTTTTTAGATTTGGGGGCCCCTTGGCTCCGGGGCCCACCCGCAATTCGGGCCTATTATAGTTACCACTTTATAGTTGGCCACTAATCACAATATCCATCTTGCCTTTTTAGTTGTTAAAAATCCAGAGCCGCCCCTGGAAACCCGGGGCTCAAGGGGGCCCAAGCCTGTCCCTTTCCAACTTAGCTAGGGCATAAGGGGCCCCGCGCCAAAAAAAATTGATGAGAAAAGAAAAGAAAAAAACATTTGCATTCAGAACTGAATGGGGTCCCCTTTACAATAGTATAGAAGTATAGTTTTAAGTTAAATTTTATTATGCTCTTAAGGGGCCCCTACCGACATTGGTACAAATATAGTAATTTCATGTTTTATTTGGGTTTGGGGGCCCCTTGGTACCGGGGTCTGCCCGCGATTCGGGCCCATAGTTATGCCACTAATTGCAATATCCATCTTGCCTTTTTTGATTGTAAAAAACCAGAGCCGTCCCCCGGAGGCCCGGGCCCCCTAGAGACCCGGGCCCCTGGGCATTTGCCCCCCTTGCCCCCCCCCCTGTCGGCGGCCCTGATTTCAGCCAAACACAACCATTCTACCAAACTGCATCTTACCAGACATTGTTCTACTCTTGATGAGCAGAATTATCCTCTTGTTCAGTAATAGTACATTAGTCTAGTGAGGAAAGTAGCATTTTGCATGCAAGTGTGGAGTTTGCACCCGAGCGAGAGCGAGGGTAGTAAAACCACACAAGCAAAGCAAAATGCAGTTTTCGCACGAGTTGCGTACCGTACTTTATATACAATTGTAGGATTTTAATAATAAATACAGAAAAAAATAAATAAATAAATGTCCTGCATGTATTTCTCTTTTGATGAAGATGACATAAATTCATAAGTTGTATTTTGTGCCAAATTAATTATTTCGGGAGGCATATTATTCTCCTCATTTTGTCATAATCACTTAAATCATTCATTATTTTTCACTAAAAACTTGGTATTAACAGTTACTTTAATTAAACAAACAACAAATTAGTTTTGCTAAATGTAAACAAACTCGCTAATAGTGCATTAAGGTGAAGAGTTCCTCTTTTTTCCTGCACTAGGGCGGAAAAAAAAGAAGAATTATGGACGCAGATGCGCAATGAATACAAATATGAAAAGACTCACTTTCTACGCATCTAATCAGAGATGTAATGTTTATATTTCGTATCAATCGTAAATAAAATAATTTACTGAAAACTAACTTGAGCGGAATCACTTATTTGATCAAATTAAATCTTGTAATCCATTCTAACCTCACTTAACTTACAGTGGTTGTTGCTGAATTCATGAAATTAAATTTTAAATCTTTGCCGTTTAAAATTAAATTATTAAAACAGAAATAGTCTCACTTACCTGTCACTGAATTCAAATTTGATTGCCAAACATTTCCTGAAATTTATTGATTAATTTACTATTACTAAAGGTCGACCAAGAAGTCATGGAAATCTGAGGAATGCGCTAGTGTCATGTGTAGTCAGGTTTTAATAAAATAGACCACTGTCAAAAAACACAGTGTTGTTCTTTTGTTATTAATAATTTTATTTTTGATAACTTCAATATTTTTTTTTTTTTTTTGCAATAGGCAACACTGTACCTGATAAGAAATTACTAATAATATACGATAACATTTTTATATTATTATTTATTGATTTTTCATAGAAATATTCTTTAAATCTAAATCGATTTTCTTCTTTCTTAATCTTATTTTTTCATCCTCTTTATATCTGAGTTTGATTTGTTACTTTTTTATTTCTGTTTGTAAACTTTATTTAGTCCTGTAATATTAAAAGTTGCTTTGTATTAAATAAAATTAATATCTATTTTATAACTTTAAAGTTCTGTTATAAAAATAATGAGATTCTAAGATAAGTTTCACTGGTTATTTGATTTATAAAAAATATAATGGCGAAAAACAAACTAGAAATTCGCTTATTATTTTGATTAATTGTCATGGAGAGCAATCATTTTTACAATAACAAATACATATTAGGTTTGTTCCAACCCCGTTATTTGTAGCGTCCTTTGCATTTGCATTATCCCGTGGATTTGTGGATCGTACAAAAATCGTTTAGGACAGTTGTGACTATAATTCGTACTGTATAAAAACAAACAAAACAGGAAACCTAACAGATTGGAAACCTTCCTGTTGTTATTCGTGATATTTGACATAACTGCGCGTCATACAAACTAGAAATGGGTATTGTCTTAGCACCCAACTGTACTGACTTCAGCAATACTCGGAAGTTCTGACTTTTAACGAAGCTAAGCTTCCAGTTTCTCCCGTGTTCATGACTTCTTGGTTGACCTTTAAAGATTTTGTAAAACTAATGACTGATTATTGTACTGTCTTGGAAAATACATCATCTGTACAAGTTTCCGCAGCTTTTTATGTAGTCTAATATAAAGCGCATAAAAATATACTTGCCTCAATATATGAGCTCAAATTAACTAGCTTGGATCTGAACTCTTATTAGTAAAAATATTTAATATCTTATAATTTTTATTTATATTTTATACTGTTTTCAGAAGACAATGCTTGAAGATACTTGTGAGATTGGAGGATGCCTATCTATCAGATGTATACTGGACTCAATGAGATGTAAAGCTCAAACAGAAAATCAATTTAACACTGAAGATAGATTTCCCAGTGGAACCTTGAAGCAAGAAAGACTTGACAACATTTATTCTTTGAGGGATTCAAACAGTAAACGTGTCTTCTACCCCGACACCACTAGTTTTAAAACAGGATCTAATTATATACAAATTGGAGTGTCTTCTAGAAAAATGGATGTATCGAAAAAAACTTTTAAAAGATACACCGATCCTGAAATGATCGGCAAATATGAGAGTAGTCCTAAAACATTTGAATCTCCAACGATAATGACATTTCAAAATAATTCTAACAAGTCTAGAAAAAAATAACATTCATTGTAAGAAGAAACATACTGGTAAAATAAACCGAACTTAAGGAATATAATTCGTTGATGCATACTGTTATTTCAAATTGTGTGGAAACAAAGAAATAAGCAAAGTGTTTGGCTGCCAATACAACCTTATGGTGAACAGAGCACAGGTGTTAGTTCATCGTTAACATCATGGCTGCATATAATTTTGTTTATACTTTTATATAATGCCTTTACAAATTTTTTTATTGCATATTTCAAACTTCTTTAGTCATTAAATTAAATTTTATTTTACTAATTGTTTTTTTTTTTTTCAATTAATCTTGATCTTAAATGGGGTCGTGGTGCCACCACTCAAAACCCACCCTTGTATTCGGACCTATTGCGGTTTTTTAACAATGGAACTAATCAATTTTCATTCACAAGTGTCCACAAAATCTCAAAAGAAAAGAAGTTGAAGTTGTTGTAAAGTGTGGCAAGCCTGAGCTAAGATTATCTTAACATCAAAACAGAATTAAGACTTTTCATTATAGGTATACAAGAAAAGATATTTGTAAAACAATTTTTTTTTTACACATATATATATTGTTAAATAAAATAAAAATTAGAGTAATAACAAATTTGCCTGAGAATCTGAAAAAAATTTACAAATAACACTAATTAAACAAACTAAAAAAAAAAAATACAAGTTAAAGTTAATTAAAAACAAATCTAGTTATTTACAAAACATCAACTGATACACAGTATCACTTAGAAATTAGTTAATAGTTCTTTTAATTTTATTTAATTATATATATATATATATATATATATATATATATATATATATATATATATATATATATATATATATATATATATATATATATGTACACAGGATGAATGGTGGCCTATAATATGACAAAAATAATTGGTTGATAATTAACTGTTGATAATAGACATTTAATAGCTTACCACTTAGAGTTGGAGAAACATTTTACTAACAAAGCTATTAAGTGGCAAATTAACATCAACTCGAATTTTGGTCTACTATTTTTGTACTAGATCATGAAAATCAACTTGTCCACCATAATGGAGACATGGGCACTCTCACCCGAACTTTTTTTTTCTTTAACAGCTTATGGACCAACTTTACCAACCACATATCAAAATTCTAGCTTCTTAGTCAATCACTTTTATGGGTGCCTATCTTCAGGATTATTTGGAAGTAGGGAAAATCACATCATTTTCAAATGCAACATTAAAATTCCTATTAAGTAAAACACTACTGTAGTAATTTAAAATGAAAACATACTTATGTCACAGGAACCCTAAACATAAAGAAAGAAAGTATTTTCATTTAATTTTTTTAAAGTTAGGTTAACATTACAATAACAGAGAAAGCTTTAAGATAGTATAAGACAACTGCTAACAAAAGTTTTTGTTTATTAAAATGACTACAGATTCTTAACTTATTATTAAAATAAGTATTTTCTTAAACATAAAATGTCTTGTTCAAAAAAATTGTTTATCAATCTCCACAATCTATAATATTTCTGCAAGTAGTCATTCTAACAAAATATAAATAAATTAGGAATTGCCATATATCATATTAAAATTTTGGGAGTTAACACCTCTAAATTTAGAGCTAAAATTCATTTCTTGATTTTGTCTCGGGGTATGATTTTTCAGAACATTTCCAAATTACATCAAAATTAGCCAAGTAGTTCAGGCTCCAAGTAAATATGTATTTCTAAAAATCAACTTTTGTTATTGAAAAGAAAGCGAAATAGGTCTATTAACAAAAATGTATTTTTGGCACATAGTTCACCATTCATAATTTATATATACATATTATACTATAGTAGGACAAGGCCATTGATTGTACATGAACGTCAATTAAGTGAAGAAACATTGGTTATATGAAATTACCCGACGAAGGTGCAGGATGACTTAAGCGCAAACAAAATGTTCAAGGTGAAAAAGAGGTCTGATATATCTTGGGGAATAAATTGTTTTCAAAGTTTGCAAAAAATTTTGAATGAAAATAATTACGACTAGGATCTTGTTAATTACGCAGATGAAACTGGGCTGATGAAAGTGTATCTTTATTATTTCATATAAATGTACCCACATACAAGCTATAAATCCGCTGGTTTTCACATAATGATATTCATGTAATGGAATTTATTGATTACATGAACTAACCTTGGTCCCAATTAATTCATATAATCGCCTTACTATAATATATATTACGTGTATACATATATATATTGCCTAATATATTTATATATATATATATATTGCCTAATATATTTATATATATATATATATATATATATATATATATATATATATATATATATATATATATATATATATATATATATATATATATATATATATATATACTTAAATAATTTTTTTTTTTCACAAATAAAAAAATTTGTCAACAAATATTCTTCAATATGAAGATTAAATAACTCTTTAATAATAAAGATTAAAGAGACTTGCAAGTAATTACATTAATTTTATTTGGGGAGGGGGGTGTAGAGTAGAGGGGCAAGAGAAAAAAAAATTAAAAATACTATAATTACTTTGTTAATACAGGAGGAGGCAGCCTATTGCAGGGTTTACACTTGATGTTTTTTATGCTTGCAAGTTGGCAGTACCAATCAACAGTAAATCGAAACTAACAACGTCTATATATTATACATACAAGTGTATACAATATAGCCATACATAAATATTATTAAGACAATTGAATGTACCTCAGAGCTCCTCTGTATAAACTCAAGTTTACATTGTTAGTTAAAATACTTTTACATTAATATCTATATAATATAACCCTAATATATTTTTTTTTTCTTTTATATATATTATGAATTATTTAATGAGAAACAAAAGATAGATGATTTTTGAAACGACTAAAGCTGTTAGATTATTTTACTTTGTCTAAGTAGAAGCACAATAAGTTTTTTAAGCTCAATGAAGAAATAAGATAATGTAAACAATACAGAATTCACAAAAACAATATAGAATTTAAATTTTCTTCTATTATATTTAAATCCTGACCGTTTATTAAAGCAACAATGTATTATTTTTTCATTCTGTTTTTTTTATGAACTATATAAAATTGAGGGATTATTCTAACCGATTCTTGCCGTCAAGCATTCTAAGTTTACCTACAATATATTTTACATGGCTGAAGCTGCAAGATTGAGGAACGTCGGCCACAAAACTGCAAAAACAAGTGAAAACAACGCTCTTAATATTATTTATTTATTTAATTAGATTAAGGAACAGGCAAGGATATTAAGATTAAATATTTTGAATTTCATTTCATTATAATTTGTTTTTTTAAAAAAAACAAATTGTAAAAAAAGTAATTTCCTTTTTTTCTTTTTTTTTTTAAAAAAAAAGAAAAAATATGCACAGAGTAATTTTAGATCGATAAAACTGACATGCTTGTACTTATTATAGATTTATTGTGTTCACTATTCTGGAACTAAAGGTGAAACTGTCTAGTAAAGCTTTGAGATATTTTATTTACTAAAGAAAACAGGGAGAATGAAAAAAACTGTTGTTATGAGATTTATGTTTTCACTTCTCTTCTTAAACTTTTAACATTTATTAAATCTTTCATTATTACATAAAAAAAAACCACTAAGTTTTGCAAAATAATAATTGACTATGTTTTGCCAATACTAATTATTTGCATTAACATTGGGCACCTCTTAACTTCTTCAAAGTCTATTATAATATAATAATGATATGAAAAACAAATGCTATTAAACAAAGTGCATTTATTGCTTTCCCTTAATGAAATAAGTACATTAGTTTTATAACAAATATCCATAACTGTTAGTACAGGGCACTTGTCAATAGCATAAAACCTATAAAAACAGTCTTAACTTACAACTATTTTTAAAAAATTGGTACGACAAACTGGAACTATACTTTCTCATATACAAAGTAAGACAGAATTTAAATCCAATAATATCAAATTGATCGATTTATTTCTAAAGTCATTTAAAGTGTTCAACAGGTGGTTGCTTACTTTTTTCATATATATTTTTAGCTAAATCTGTTTTATTTTCCTTGGAAAGTCAGAAATTAGATTTATCCTGGGAAAATTACATATGGTTTGATTATTATTTAAATAGACTAAATTCCGTCTGAACCGCTTTTGAGAAATATATTTTTTTAATCAAAGTAGTTGGAGGGTAGCGTCCACAAATTAGGACCTATTTCTTCTTATATAGGTATATGTACTACCTACATGTTAAATTATAAAGGGATAAATCAGATTCCTGGAAGGTGATTATTTGATAATTGTTTTCCCTGAATAAATATAAATATTATAACAAACAATATAGTACATTTACAAACAAATGGTAAGTCATAATTATTTCCTTTTATTCAACTAAAATTGAATTATATTCATACAAACATACGTTGACTGTCTTATTCTCTTATATTGTAGTCAAACTCTAGAGAAATGTTTTCTTTTATATATATATATATATATATATATATATATATATATATATATATATATATATATATATATATATATATATATAAATATATATAATTATTTTATTTTTTAAGAAATACATAATTGAATTTTTTAAAAGTAAAATAAAAAAGCAAAGAGTTACACATGTATTAAATCTAGGTATATAGTGGAGACAGCAATGGCTTAGACTGTATGAATATTGACATTATCAACCAGATATAAGGATAATTCTCAAAGGAGCTGCACATGGAATTACAATCTCAGCAACTGAGTTGTCAATGACACCTGATAAGAAGCTCCCTTATGTATTTATTTCTCAGTCAAAACTGGAAAAAATCCATGCAATTTTAGACACTGGGAGATCCGGACTCAGGCCACAGAAGGCAATACGGCTAGTATACCATTAAGTCTTTTTTATGGTATCTTTATAAAATAAAGGGAGTTAAAAAATTAAGAAAACTAAAAGTTCTGTGGTAGGAAACAGTCTACCAACACTACAATGCCTCTAATTAATATCTTCAATTAATTGTAGTGTTAGAAACAGAGATTACATTAGAATTTGTACCAACTTTATAAAACAAAAGAAAATTGAATAAAGTAAACAAATAATAATATAAAAATATTCTAGTATTGAGGAGGTTGGAAAATAGTGGGCAAGTTTAAATTAAATTAGAACGTTGACTTAGTGATCCGTGCATTATCAGTGATTTAAAATTACACAGACAAGTTAAATAAAATAATTATACAATGCAGTTTTAATATGACTAACTTAAATACAGATTACCATTTTAATTGAAATACAGATATAAATGTGCTTTTAAAATAAAATAAAAATACAAATGAAGAGAAAATTTTAACAATAAGAACACAGTATTACATTAAATTAACACTTGAGGCAAAATTTTAGATCACTGAATCAATCTATACGCAATAAATATTTAATCTGGACAGTTATTTTATTTACGACTCATCAGACTTAACAATCAATATGTCCACCAAATTATCCTCAAATTAAATTTAATGCTTTAAATAAAAAAAGAGGCATTCAAAATAGGGCAGCAAAACGAACTAACTACTATTGTTATTATTAATTTTGTAATAATAAAATCCTTTTTTATAATTAAGTTTACAATAATTCTAAATTTTAACATTAATACTTTATTTATTTTATCAGCAGATTTAAGAAGGAATGAAAAGAGAAATAATATATAGAGGAAACCCTCTATAATGAACATTTGAGTCAGGATCTCGTGCAACTTTCTAATTCTATTAAAAACAGTTTGTTCTTCGTTTTTCCTAAATTTTTATTTCATTCCTTTAAGAATTTAAATATTTATACAAAATAAATAATTAACTTTAGCTTGAATTTTAAGTTTGAGTCAATTTCCCTAACCACACCTGGATGTGATAAGTCCCGATTGTCTGGGATCACACTGGTTATTTCTAAAAAATTCTTAGACGCCTAAGAAATACTTTAATTGCCGATAATAAAAAAATCAAAATAAAGAAAAATTAATAATGGAGGGGCTTAGGCAAAGGACAGCTTAGGGCTACCAAACAGCATTTTACTACTTGTACAGATGGCTGACGCAGCATCTTTCATCAGCCATATTATACGGTTTATATATTAAAGAGAATTCAATTGTATTATTTAAGCAATTTAACATTTTACAATAGACATATTAAACTTTAAGAAACCGTAAACTATTAGAAAAAAATAATAAAAACAATTTAAAAAAATATAACAAACTGGTCTTAGCCAAATTTAAACTCTGAAAGACTAACAGAATTCAATAAAATGTATCCTTAAAAAAAACACTGAGTCGTTATTTATATTTCACTAAATCAAACAAATTAAATACATTTAACATTTTTTTAGATCTCATGTGGTTAACATACAGTGTTAATTCATGTATGCTGTTATACACACACACACCTAAATATATAATATGGAAGATAAACTCCAGGATATTCTGGGAAGCCCGTGTAATTGGGTGATTTAAGAAGATTTCTATTATACATAAAACTCATATTATAACATTGCAATACCAATATAAATGTAATACGAACAAAATACTGCATTTGATTGCAACTAGTGTTTAAAATTGATTATTATTTCATTAATTAATTTATTATATCCTTCCCTGTTACAATACACGAGAGGGGACTAGAATAAATAATTTAGATTACCTGCACTAAAATTTTTCAAATTAAAAAAGTATAAATCATTAATTTCAACGGGGCAGCTATATAAGAGCTAAAAACATTTTATATATTACAAATTTTGCAATTGTAAGAAGAGTTAAGTTAGAGTTAGTGTTAATTGAAATTAGTCACATGTACAAGGACCATTCTGGATGGATACTATGGCTTGATTTTTCGAGAGAAAAAATAAAATTTTGAATAAATTATTTCTTTAAAAGCCTTCTAACTATCCTGTCAATATGAAACTGATTGTTCATATGTATCCAGAGTCTTAAAAATAAAGGTTAAACGTTGGGCAATTAATAAAAAAATACTCTTTTGTCTTTATCTTAGTTGCTAGCCAGTCACTAATCACTCGCCCACTGACAGATGGAGAGCAACTCAGTATTACAGGTACCTTTCAAGGAGTGTGATGCAACTTTCCAAAATCTTAATAACCCAGGGTCAGTTACTTGCATGGAATTTTTTCAGGATTTTTAACTTGTTATCACAAATTAATATACAGGGTTAGTCAAATGTGTGGGAACACCCAGACAACTTTTTAGAGCATTAGTTGAGGAAAACCAAACTCAAATTTGTAAGGTGTAAAAAATGTTCATTTTAATATATGGAAACTCCCCCACTGTCATTTTAAATGTAAACCCTCCTACCAAGTGACACTATATTTAAAAGTCATGATAGAAAAAAATAATCTGCGCATACTAGAGGTCTATAACACAATCCTTTTCGAAATGGCTTCAATTATCCTCAGGAACCCCCATAGTAAACTATTCATTTGCAAATAAAAAAGGGCCAGTTTAAAGAGGTTGGGTCCTGAAATCTTATACTCGTAATTGTTATGGTAATACATATTGGATACATATCCACAGTGGCGTGGCTAGGGCATTGGGGGCCCCCGCAAAAACTTTTTGAGGGCCCCTCGCCAAAAAAAATTTATGAACAAAAAAAAAATCTCTTGCGTTTAGAACTGCGGGCCCCCCTCGTCGTTGATTTGGGGGCCCCCCGCAATGCGGGCCCATAGTTACGCCACTGCATATCCATTGGGGTGTTCCCGCACTTTTTAACCCTGAATTCAATGAGCACACATACAAGAATATATATATTAATAATAATAATACTTGATAATGTTTTCTAACCAGAAACCCCTGATATTTTTCAAAAGTCATAATAAAAAAACTTTTAACATTTAAAAAGGACAGTAACAATCTGGACAGAATTAAACACTATAATTTTTCTCGCTCATACTGTACATTAAAAACATTATCCAGATTGAATAATATGTAGTATTACATACCACCAACAAACTGCTCCCTTATCCGCTTCACAATCTCTACAAGATCTCAGGTTGCATCTGAAGTCGTGGGACAGCAAATGCCCAATTTAAATAAGAATGACCACACACATACAAGAATATATATATTCTGGGGGAGATCTGGTGATAATCACAACTTGATAATTGCATTAGACAACGTTTCGTCAAGTTGAGTTGCAAGAGTATTAATATATATCATCTTCAGTTGAGTTAAGTAGTGCTTGGTGTGTGTGTGTAAAAAGAGTGCCCTACACACTTTGATTTTCAGAAATTGCTAAGTTGTCAAAAGTGCCTGCATCAGAACAGACGTGTTTGTAAACAGGAGTTGACAAAACAATAAAAAATATCAGTAGATTCTATTCCATTTTGAAAATGAAATGTATTTTAATAAACACCGACTTTCTAATTATTCAAAGTTTTAAAACATTATTTTGGGACACTCTATATGCATATTGACATATAATGTTTTCTTTTTTAAATAGCCAAACATAATAAAGTAGACACACACACATGCACACATACATACATACATATAAAATTATATATCAAAGATAAAATAAGATAAATGCAATTGAATATATATTACATCATATTACACTTAAAAGTTTCATTTAAAATACTTAGAGAGAGAATCCTTAGGATTTAGTGTGAATAGTACAGCATATGATTTAGTGAGTGAATGCCGCAGTGTCCGAGTAGAATTAGTTTTTATAGTTTGATAGAAAAAATAATAATATGATTCCCAATTTGTGGCCCGAGCGAGGGACATCAAACACATTTTTGGCCTTTGAGTCAACCTTTAACTAGGCTTTGTAGCACTTTGTAAATATTTCTCTTCCCTCACAGGTAAATTCTTAATACCAAGATTTTGTAAATAAGCCTTAAAACCCATTGGTAAGAGTCAAAAAAACCACAAAAGACAATATTTTATACTTACTGGTTTCCACAAATCCCCTAAAACTGTTGATTAAGTTAAATTATCTAAACTTGTACATATTTAAATAATGTTTATTTTTTGTGGTGTTTTAATAGTAAAATGATTTATTCTGCTCTTTGAGTTGTATATGCTAGAATAAACTTTTCCAATAAAAATAGTTAAGGATAAAATAAAAATAGCCAGGTTATCATATTCGGGACTTTAGAACTTATTGCCGAGTCCTCAGTATCAATTCAAGAGACCTGCTGGACATATCAACAAGTCAAACATCTTGCAATTTATGTAAGGTAATTTTTCCACTAGTTTCGCCCAAGCTAATTTTAGATGATCCTACCAAATGTTTTTTATTTTATTTTTATTAAATCTACCAATAAAATCCTTTGTTATAAATCAGAACGATACATTTAATACTACTTTAACATAATTTTTGTGCCTTCAACATATATTTTATTTAATAGTATTTTTGTTTATATTATTTTAATAGTTCATAGAATTATTTTTAACAGAACCAGGGGGCTTTGTCCACCAGTGGCAACTAACTAGGGCTTTACTGCTTATGGTGCTACGCGCCCCTCGCCATCAGAGTCACAGGGACAACCCTTTATGGAGTTCAAGGTGAAGGGCCATTACATTGAGCTTATGAATGAAAAGACAATATGAATTCATTATGGAATGAATATATTATTTTTAAAATTGACAAATAAAAGAAAAGTAAAAAAATGAGTTAGAAGACGGGGGAACAACTGATTCCTTTTTTTTTCATATTTGAAAAACAATTTTCTCAGCCATAAAATACAACCACTACATTCAGTTTAAACTCGAGGTTTTTAACAATAAATAATAATACAGTGAAAGAACGACGACAATATTTATAGGACAAAACGCACATTTTAACAACCGAGATTTGATTAGTAACGTTTGGAATAAGAGAGACTACAGTTGACATTCACTCACTAGTCCATACACTATTTTGCCCTAGATGACAACCCTGAAGAATCAAACTTTGGACATCTTCAACTTGTCACACTTTTCTTACCACCATTTCAATATGAAATAAAACATTAAAGGCAAACTTATATATTTATTAACCAATTTCTTATTTTTAATTGATTATTTACCTAAAGAGACCGTAGATTATAACATTATAATATACAACAATTGTTTCAATATGAAAAATCATAATTCTCGACCAAAAGTCTATCAATTTTGAAAGTTAAAAATGGTGGGGGAGGGGGGAAGAAAATAAAACTTATAAATTACTTTACAAGATAACTGTCTGGACACAGCCATATGTGCTTGGTATTTTTTTTCCCCTCTGGAATCTTAGTGAACCACTTACACCTTGCCAACTGATTAATATAATTAGTTTACAATTTAACTGGGTGCATAGGGAGTGAAATCTGTCATAAAAAGGGTTTGAAGTCTGACATTTCGCTTCCACTACTGGAAGCATTTCTAAAGGTATGGTGCATCACCATGTTAACTGACTGTTAAAATAAATCAGATATCTTAATTTAGCTTGGTGTTAAAATTCCCAATCCACCACACCCTTGAAGATGCTTCCGCTAGTGGAAGCAAAATGTCAGACTTCAAACCCATGGTGACACGGATTTCACTGGAAAACTGAGAAATCGATCAGTTTACAATTTAATCATTTCAGCAGCGTAACCAAGGTCTGCTGCTCGAGTTAAGCCTTTAGATAATAGCAAAGAAATTTAACTTTCAATGGCTTTAGCAGCAATTCTTCTAAAAATAGTGTTTAGAAATTTCCATTGATTGTGCTTATTTTAAAAGTTTAATTTTCCTGAAATGCAAGACTTTTTACCATGATAAAGGGTATAAAAAGTCTTATGCCTTGGAAATGGATATTGCACCTTTTTTTTAGATCTTGTTAGATAAATGGCCTTTTGGGACACACGTTGGACTGGACAATATGTCAGGGATTGTCGAGGACTGAAGGGTTCAAGGTTTAGGAGGAAAGAGTGTCAAGATGGCAGCACATATCTTCTGAGGGTTAGTCTCGTGAGGGTGCATGCTCATGGCTGCAAGAACCTGTTGCTCAGGGAAGAGTGAAGCCAGGTGGTAGTGTATCATGAGACGAGCATGGTGCGGGGCCGGTTGGTGTTGCGCCGGAGGTAGGGCAGGCTGGTGCTGGACTGGGGCCGGTGCAGATGCGACTCTGCCTACTCCTTGGTGTATCCTTCCTCGACCCCTGGTAGCAGGCACCCCCTCATAAGGGTTTAGACTGAGCTGTCTCTGCAGTTTCTTGTGTAGGTTGTTAGTAGCTTCAACCACAGGGGGAGGTGGAGGTGGTCCTTCCCCAAGGTCTACAGTGCAACTCACAGCGTGGGACCTCGTCCTGGCCAGGGGAGTCTTCTTCACTGTACCACTGCTCCTAGACTCCCCAGTCTCACAGCTTAAAGGAAGGCTTATCGATTTTCCTTTCAAAAGTTTACCTGATGAAAAACAAATTATACATTTAATCTAAACTACAATACTACTAATAAATCTATTGCACAAATAAAATAATATTACAATTTTTAATTTCTGTAATAATATGTGTTGAAATGTCGGCTATATTTTAGTTGACTGAAATTTGAAGTAAGGAAGGCAGATCAAGAAGACTTTGATGAATACACTTTCGTCAAGCTGTTGATATTGAATGTACCTTATGGTTGGAGCTTGACCTGATATCTCTTATGTGGTTGGAGTTGCTTCTTGAGTACTTTAAAACCCAAAATGATCTGACAGGACCCGATTGAAGAGGATTTTAAGGTATTTAAAAGGGACAACGCTTATAAACATGACCAAAAAGCCAGACTGTAATATCCTGACACATTACATTTTGTCACAGAACGAAACAAATACGAACTCAGCATTTCAATGTTGGAAAGTCAGTAATTAATGGTGAGGTAGAGATAAAAAAAACTTAGACATAGACAAAACTTGCTGACATGTTGACAAAAACACCTTGTGTTATGTGGCAAAGCCACATAACATAAGCAGTTAGAGTTGAAAAATTAATTATCAGGGGAAGGTGTTGAGATGTTAGCTGTATGCCATTTACTGACATTTTACTAGTTAGACAAGAGTGACGAAGTTAAAGAGTTTTTGCTAAATTATATCATTTAAATTTCGTTTTAGCATTAAAGAGCAAACCTTAAATAATTTCTATGTTGTTATTAAAAATAATTTTTAAAAAATTAACAAACTTTTAAACCCTTTTAAGATTTATAGGCACAAAATATGTGATTTATTAATGTCACCCTGGTGATGCATCAAGTGTGATAAAATACAACTGTTGAGAGGACTTACGGTTGTGAGGAGGCTGGTCAAAAGTGTTTGACCTGGCTTGAAGATGCCTCTGGGCATGTTCAACTAGGCGCTCTGTCACCGTCTTGAGGGGAGCTGCACCTCTCTCAGGATGGTGGAACTTACACTTGGAGCCATATGTGCACTTCCTCCCATAGGGACATGCAGGCTCTGCCTTGCGCCAAGCAAACCTCAGGAACTTGTCTAGTGTGGGACCCGCCCTTCCTAAAGGATCATCTGGAGGCATGAACCTAAACGTACAAACAACTACATTTATTAATCGTAAAAAACAGTGCCAATATCAAAACTCAAGGGCACAAAAAAATCAAATTTAGGCTCAAGACATGACCTCTCAAAAGAAATTGCAGAATGTTATCATTGGCTAAATAAAACATGGAATCCTTTTCCTAATAAAATTTTGCCTGATAATTTGGAAAGAGTTGATTTTACCTATCGTTAACGAAGGAGTACATAAGAATGCGCTGCTCAACAACCCGTTTGAACTCGGGGCTCTCTAGAGCAAGGTCCCGATAGTTGTCATTGGACACTACAATTCCTCCTGTCTCAGCAGCAAGTCTTAGCACATAGCGATCGTCATAGCAAACCAATCTCTTGCCTGAGACCAGCCTGCTAGGAGTCCACACCAGCACTCTCTCTCGTTCCAATTCGTAAAGCACTTCTTGACCTGAAACAAATACATCTTTGTTTAACTAATTCACTAAATTCCTACCATCAAATGATGGCACGAATTACCATCAAAATAGGTAAAATTACCTAGACAAAAATTATTTACGGAAATCAATCTATTTTATTAATTTTCGCACTCTAGTATATGTTTGTATGATTATACTAACCAGTTATGGGGTTGTTGGGTCTGGAAGCTTCTTTTCTCCACTTGGGAACAAAGACAGTGATCTCAGTATGTCCTCTTGCCTTGAACCAGTCCACACAGATTTTTATACCTCGACAAGAAAACACCTCCTTGTTTCCATGGCTACAAATTAACAAACAAAAGTCAAATTAAAATGTTTTACAAAATTAATTGCCACTCATGTCACACAATGCGATTATGATAGTTTGTTTAGTCTAGGTCACATCTTATAAAATATACAAATATAAAAGAAAAAGAACTTGGCATCATAAAATGGCTCTAATATTGGAGTAAGCCTGTGGATCCTGTCAAAATGTGCATAATCCTTTTTTGGGTAGTGACAAGGGTAAATATTTTAAAAATATATCCAAGCCTGATTTAGAGACAGATGACAAAGTATAGCAATGATTGAATAAAATGCAGAGCTCATGGACAAATAACAAAGCCATGAAATAAGGACATCAGGAAAAACTAAGCTCTTCATGCAACAATGACTTTTTTTCAATTAAAACTAAATCTGTCCAGAAATATTGGACCTACCAGCTGTTATTCATCCTACTAGTATGTAGTTGAAGTTAAATAGATGTTACTGTCCGTGAGCTCATAAACAATCAGATTATATCCAACATGTGGCTATTTTTTTTATTATTAGGTACGACAAATAACCATTTATTAATAAACTTCACACAAAGATCTTAATAATAATAGTAATAATGATTGGTATTGCTAACTATTGCTTCAAGAGCTTGTTACATAAAGGGAAAAAACAAACCTCATGGCGACATTACTGCCGTCGATGACAATAGGTCGCAGCCTCGACTCGTCAAAGTCACAAGTCCCCTCACTGCCTAGTGGCTGTGTTTGGGCTCCTAATTTAATCAGTTCCTGTAACACAATACCAAAATATAACTAAAATAAAAAAATTGCAATAGTAATATTAAACAGCACTCCTATTACAGCTTGTACAATTTGGACAAACAGGTGTCAAAGTTTGCTTTTTAAATTTTACTTTCTTGCCTATATTACTACAAAGATATTAATAATTATTTATTTCACTATACAATACATCGACATAGAGGTTATAAGCTAGCTGACTGGATATGCCGGATGAACACTTACAGCGAGGAGTTCGTTGTTGGCTGGATTGGGTCCCAGTTTGTGGAGAGCAGCTTGGACATGGGCCTCGGTGTATCCTAGTTTGAGGGCGAACTCAAGACGCTGCGTGTAGCCTGTGTCCACATAGTCTGCGTACTCAGCAGCAAGGGTGTCAGACCACGTCCTGCACACTTCAGGGTGTTCTCCTCCCCCTCCACCTTCTCCCTCTGAGTCGTAGCTTGAGTCCTCCCCTCCACCACCCCAACCCACGCTGTCTGCATACCCCTAGACACAAAAGAGTAATCATCTTACATAACAAATAAACCAAACATCAATTATGCATAACAATCATGTTTAAAATAAATCCTTGGTGCAACGAACAGCTTGTGGATAGTTTGGGCCTGCAAAACAATTGCATTGGCAGGTCAAAAGTAATTACTACTGCAGTTCAAGCACATATAATAAATGTTTTTAGTGTAAATTTCTATATATTAAATTAACAGATAATTCAGCACATAAAGAATTGAGCCAACACTTAGGGAATGAATATGAAACCTTCAAAAAGTATGGTGAGATATAAAAATAAATAAGTAAAGCACTCATAAAATATTGAAGTTACAAAGCTTATTGCAAGGCACACAAAGCCACTTCATGAATGGTTTAGGCTAAACCGTAAGTTGTATCAAGAAAAGGATTACACCTGTGGAATCAGTTTTTTGAAAAGTTTGGTCCTATGACTATTGGTCGTATCTCCATCGGTTATACCTTAGATAGAGCCAGGTCTTTAGATATAATATAGGACAAATTTTGTACCTTTTTACAAAAAAAATGCATACCTACAGTCTTCGCACAACTAGAATCGACGCGTTGACAGCGCGGGAAATTGAGTGACACACAGATTGGCCAACCTCTCTGGGGGGGAAAAAAAAGCCACTACGAAGCCTTCTTATACTGTTATCCAGAGGGCCTCTCCCCTCCACTAGAGACATTTATCTTTGCCTAGTTGGCCCGACCTTTTGTCCGGGAAAATCTCAAGCTCTCATTGGCTCGTCCCCCCTTTTGCTAGTTTTTCCCGCGCTGTCAACGCGTCGATTCTAGTTGTGCGAAGACTGTAATTGTAAGTCATATCAAATTTTCCAGGCATCTTCAAGTTGAAAAGATGTAACATTTTGGTCCTCTCTCCATTGTTATACCTTAGATTGTGCTCAAAACTTAGATTAAGCGTACTATTTGTCCTCTTATTTTTTAAAAAATTATAAGGCAGCTAGAATAATCGAATTTAGTAAGGTTAGATTGGAGGAATATTGACCAAATGTGACGATTCTAAATGTTCTCACGATTCCATAAATGTGTCAAAAAAATAAATAAAAATAAATAAATTAAAAATAATAATAATAATAATTAGTGGAAAATTTACAAAATTTACCTAAAATGAAATATCTAGCTTTATCTACGATAGCACCCATGGACCAAATTTGACAACCTCTCAAAATCAATTACTGCTGGTGCTATCAGTTTTTAGGTGCGAATTACCGTTTAGCCACGCTAAACCAAAAAAGTTTTATTCATCATTAAATATGGAAGTCTGTAGTTAATGATGAATGTATCATGGATGAAGATAAGTGGAAGAGGGTAGTGGAGGGGGGTACTGGTACAAGCTCACCTTCCTAGATTAACCTCTATAACTACACCCCATAAGAATCTTAACCACCCTCAGTACCTTTTCAACATTATTATAAATGTATCGCTTCACTACTCAAAAACGTCTGCTTGTATCAAAAGGAAATTTTATATGCTTGATTCAATTATACTTAAGAAGATGTAGACGAAGTTTTAATTAAATCGATACTTTAGGACGTAAAATATTGTTATAAACGTTGTTTTCGCTTTTTGAAACGTTTTGGCCCGTTTTAATAGTTTTAGCAATCGTTATCATTTCATAGCGCTGTCACAGTTGGTTTTTAAAAAAATATATAAAAAAAAGTCTCATCGAATAGAAGATGAACGTACATTTTTTCTCGTCCTAAAATTACAATTTTAAATTTGAAGCTCACGTTTATACAAGGCGTATAACTTTTACTATGTTATCATCGGACACGTAAACGTTATTAACAGACAGACATATATGCATATTGTGTTGAATGTAAGAAGCTCGTTATGTTTGCTTCCATTTCCATTACTGCAGGAAAAGAATCTCATGGGTGTCGACAGTGTTTTACTATCAAATTTTTGATTTGGACAACAATTTAAGGCATCCAACCATGGTCGGTACCATAAAGAAGCTTCATGTGATGTATTATATTCATGTATTCCACTGCTGGTGTTTACATTGGGCTCTACAAACGAGCTGAATTGAAAAACATGAACACAGCAACTACACCCTTTTTAACCAGAGTAATTAATAAAATGCTGAGACATTTTTTACAGATGCCATATGGCATAATTACTAAAAGAAAGACAAAGCGTATAAACGACTATAAATATGCCATTATACTTTGTAAATCGACAGCTCGGCCAATCTATGGGAGGAAAAAAAAAACCACTAGGTGGTTATCTTAAGGTTTATCCAGTGATATTTTTGTTTGCCTAGTTGGCCCGACCTACTACCCGCCATAATCTCGAGGTCTAATTGGCATCCCTCCCGTTTTTTTTTTTTTAATTTCCCGCGCTGTCAGAATAACAAAGTACAATGGCATGAGTAGTGAGTCATCCGATAACGTAGATACGGCAGTTAACCAACACTAATATATTCGATTCAGACATATGACGATATCATATATAGTCAAGCAAGTTGCGTAGGTTTACCCTGTGGAAAAGGTTAGTTGGAAAAAAAGTTATAGGTGGTGGTAACGGACGTGGAAAGAAGTGGCGCACTAGGATGAGCAGGGAGAATCCTGGGGAGGTGAATCGGTCTAGGGTCTAGGACAGAGAAGGGTGGTTTTGTTTTGGAAGTAGTGTGATGAGAGGATGTTGAGGTCGGCTCCGCTATAGGAGAGACGGGTCATAATACATCCGGTTGTCTATATCTGTTCAGGTAATGTACAGTACAAGCGAGTAGGCGGCGTCCTTGCCTGGGTACCGGGACAAGGACGAGACCGACCAGGAACCCAGCAATTCTTATTAGAGCCCGACGACTCCCACCAGCACCTTGCGACCCCTTTAGATCCACCCTACTCTATATCACTGAGCATCGCCTGCCTCTCACATAGAATCTTAACAATTTATCGATAAAATTATCAAGAGTAATTATGTTCAGATAAGGCCTGGTTATGGGTCCGCAGGCTAAACCAAGGCCCCTCACGTCTGCACAGACTACAGACTGACATTTTTTAAAAGAAAACCGGAGTCAGGGACCGTCATAAAACCGTCATCTAAATCAAATGTTCGCGCATAAGAATAATTTCTTTCTGCATATATTAATTGTATGAGGAATTAAAGAGCATAAACCGAGTAAAATTTGATTGAGTTATTTATTAAAAATTATACTATTGTGTTAATTATTAATTACACTTTTCTGAAAAAAAAGCTTCAAAATGAAAATGTCTTTTTCTGAAGTATTTTTGTGTGCTGAAGCCGAATCCGAAGTCAAAATTTCTTCTATACGTACAGCTATCCCGGACAATGCGCCTAAAGTTTGGAAACATTGTGTTTTTGGGGGGTTTCGACCCAATATTTCGCCCAAAAAAAGTTTTGAAAAAAAATATATATTGGGCGTTTTAATATCTTCAAACCATGAAGAACACGAATATAAAGTCAATAAAAAAAATCTGCTGACCTTACTTTTTTTTAGAAAATTGAAAAATAAGAAACAACAAAATTGAATATTTCTCATATTGAGTCTTAGTATTTCTATTGCTTTTTCAGTTATATAACAAATGTTTTGTGACTTTTTTGTGACATTAGTAAACTGAAATGAAATAAGTCACAAAATATTTGTTACACAACTGAAAAAGCAATAGAAATACAAAGACTCAATTAGGAAATAATCGATTTTTTTATTTCTTATTTTTCAATTTTCTTAAAAAAGTAAGGTCAGCAGATTTTTTTGACTATAGATTCGTGTTCTTCATGGTTTCAGGCCTCGTCGAGTAGCATTTTAAACCGGTCGTGAACTGGACAATCGTGTTCAGTTCTAATCTCTTGTTGATAATATTGTTACGGTTTTTTTTTTTTTTTTTTTTTTTTTTTTACTACTGTTCTCCTTATTGCAATGGGCTCAAGAAATGAAATAATTAAGCTAATGAAATAAACCGGCTACAGTTGAAATAAGCCGTCTCTTTTACGAATGAAGCGGTTGTCGAAATTCTCAGTAATTCAGCTATCACTAGACATCTTATTAAAGATCTATCTGTTTAATTGCCATTTCTGGAAAATAGAACTGCGTAAAGATTTCTTTGCAGTAGCTACGTATTAATAATCTTAGTTATTTAGATGTCACCAAACAAAACAAGTGAATACAATCTATGCAACGCAGTGGTGTTGCTCCCACTGCTTTACCAGATCCACTTCCTATCGCTCGAGACAAGAAGGTGTCCCCAAGACCCCACTCTCTATTACTCTCTCCATCACCGCTCGTACCGTACACTGTTCTATTCGTTACTAGACTCGATTGTAGTACATCAGCAGAGGACATAGCATCATTATTAAAAGATCTTAATAACATTAGTATTATTTTTTATGGCCTTATCAGTTTTTTTTATCAAAACGTACGTTGGCTTCTAATTGAAGCCATGTGTATTGGCATGAGTTTCTCCTGTCTTCATTTGCTTGCTGAAGTGATAGAATTGCCCTAACTAAAACCTAGTTTTATTCGACATGTTTAGGTCCATTGTTCTTTCCTTATCGCTGTTTGGTATATAAATTTGATGCATTTGGAATTATAATTTAGTTAATTAATTATATTTAGAAATTATGATGCATTTGGTGGGGCTAGAGCTGGTGGCGTTGCTCTGGCTATTTCCTTGATCGTCTTCATATATCCGTTATAACTAATTATTTAGAAACTCCATCAGATTTTTTTCTACATTTATCATTGGCGATTTCAACATCCATGCAATTGATTGGGATAACTTTATTTACTCAGGGAATTGGAAAGATAAATAAGAATAAGTCCTTGCTCTATTCAACATATTTCATGAGTTAAATGTGTCCCAGTGTAATAATATAGACAAACTTCTCGACTTAGTCCTACCAAATCGTAATAGCGTACACGTTTCTCGTAGTTTTGACGACACGACTACAATCTTTTTAGATCACTTCATACATTGTTTTTCTACAAAAATATCCCGTTTCCCGAAGTGGTATTCCTCTTCACTGTGATACATTATAATTTATTCCGAATCGGAAAAATGTGAATACAGAAGAATGAATTTTATTTTACACGTTATAAGACTAAAATAGAAGCTTCCCTTTGGATCTCAGCTCTCATGATTTCAATCTACAAGTCTAGTGATCGGTTTTCTACAAATAATTACAGTCCTATTTCCCTGTGTAATGAGTTCTGTAAAGATTTCGAGCGTATTGTCCTGTGAATCCCCACCAATATGGCTTCTGTCTTTCCCGTTTAACTGCTTGTTTCCTTTCATAATTATTTCCTCTTTCCTGTGAGACACGGACACAGATAGATGTTGTCAACTTTGAATTTGTTAAGAGACTGGCCTTTGATTGAGTTGACCATGGTATACTTCATTCCAAACTTTCTTCCTTGAATTTCAGTCCAGTCCTTATTCATTGGTTCTAATCCTAAAATCCTACGTATGAGGGCGGCTCGGTCCTCATACTTCATCCTATTATTCAGCTTACTCTGAAATCCACCAGGGCTTAGGTATATTTCTCTTTAGTATATTTTTTGTAGACCAAGGAAATGTTTTGCACAACAGTCTCTTGGAATTATACGCTGATAATTTGAAAATTTAGCAAGCTTTAGATAATTATTTCTCCTGTTATGAACTCCAGTCATCTATCAACCTTGTCCTTCAATGGTGTTCCGTAAATAATATGTGGTATAGAGATACATGTAGGAAAGAACCAGGTTATTTCTTTCTCTCGCTCCTTGATTCGCATATATTTTCCTCGCTTAAATGGAATTCATCTGTCTCGTGTTTGTTCAGTGAGAGATCTCTGGGTATCCTGGACAGTAAGCTAAGGTATGATGGTCAGTTAGATGCAATAATATAATATAGTATAAGGCTAACCAACGCCTTGGTTTTATGGGTAGGATTACACACGATCTTTCTTTAGAGTGTTTTCTTCTTCTCTACAAATCTCTTGTTCTTCTTGTCCTACAATATATTGTCCTGTAAGACCTGAATTTCTATGGCTCACCTCAGGGCCTATTTAATAAATGGGCCCGGTGGGCCCCGGCCAAGGGGCGCAGAGGTTTTGGGGCGCACGATGTTAGGCCCAACAAAATGTTTAGGCTCAACGCCAATGTTCAATAGAGTGTAGGCGGTCAGCGCGTCGGCTGTCACAACTTTAACATTAATAAAAAGCCTAAGCAACGTTTTTATACTAAACAAATAAGTCTAAGGAAATAATATATCTATATATGTATATATAAAATTTTGATAAAATAAAGTTTTGTCTGTATATTGGTCAGAATTCATAAATTGTTGAATACCTTTTTCATTTTATACATTCCGAAAACCGAATCCGGCCTTAACATGTGTACGTCTGCGCCACCAGTACGACTTTATGTGCGCAATACTGGCGAAATGAACTGGCTGTTCTATTAATTTTTTCAGAGGTGAGTGCAAGCATGTTATGCATGTTGTAGGCTTGGTTTCATCGACAAATATTGAGTAAAATGAAAGTTATTAACAATTAAAAAAAGAAAAAAATCGGTCCAAGACAACTTTGATAAACTTTCTCAAATACGAGTTCATAATTACTTTGCTCGGTTTTTTTTATTTATTAGGTTTCGTAGGTACATTTAATTATTATTGAACATTTCATCGAAATTTATCATAAAAATAACTTCTCTTCGGCAGGGAATCGAACCCAGCCTCTCACCGTCCACGTTTAAAGCCATTTTCTCAGGAACTAGATTTTTCCCGGAAAATGGCTTATATATCGTTAAATTAAATGGACTAAATTTATGAATGTTATGAATCAAAAAGGTCTGAACCGTTGTGCGAGAAATTTTTCCCCACGTTTTGTCAGAGTTTTTGGTAGAGCTAAAATTCATTTCTCGTTCTTCTGAACATGTATGTTTCGTCAAAATTGGCCCAGTAGTTTAGGCTCCAGGCGTCTGCACATTCAGACGAAAGACATAGATAGACTTTTTTGGACTCAGGGGACCTCAAAACGTGAAAACCTATCAAAATCTCAAAACCGAATTTTCTTGCCATCACAATACTCTCTCCTTGAATGAGAAATTAAAAAGTAAAAAAAAAAAATAAGTTTGGCCCACCATATGACCAAAACCCTCCGACTCGCTAATCAACATGTTTTGGTATACTTCTAGATTCTAGACCCCCTAGAGACTCGCGTTCTTTAGCGTTTGGTCGGAAATTCAACCGACTGGACAAATTCGAAAAGTTAAAAAATAATAATAATAATATAAAATACCCCTTAAAAAATTAAAGATGGTGGACACAACTTTAAAGTTTATTTTGCGCCTAAACGGTAAGTCATATCGCATAGCAGATTGCACCTGCGGCAACTGTTTTTAAAAGATCTACAACTATTATAGTCCTATGACATCTTGTCGTACCTCCATCGGTTCTACCTTAAATAGAGGTAAATTTGATTTTTTATTTTACTTTTAGCTCTTATAGCAGCCGCCATTGTTGATCGATTAATTTTCTAATTGGGGTGCTTAAACTCTTTAAATCGAATATGTATTTTATTTTATTAATTTGTCCTAGAACTAGAGATATTAAATATTTACTGGTGCAACTATCGTATTATAATGCACTAACGGTTGATGATTGTTGACAATTGGAGGGGTCTGGGGCGCGGGTTTCTCTCGGGCCCAGAGCGCATCACATGCTTACCGCGCTCAACTAAGTCCAGTGAAACTGAGAATATTCAGCGCAGTTTTGTCCGTGCATGTTATTTCAGGTATATGTATTCGGCGTGTTTTTTACAGGTAAGATATTTTAGTGATCATCTCAGTCTGAATCCTTTGTATAAGAGGCTTAAGGGCCAGAAGGTTCTGTTCTTGGTGAACGGTTTGTCTCTGGTAAGACATTCTACTCTCAGGTTCAGGACCAAGTTTTTGTCATAATATCCTCAGGTAAGAGAACTGGCCGCCTTTCTATATTAAGGAGTTGTTGACTGTTGGCCCTTAGTCAGATGTGTTTCGTCTGGTAATTTCCATGTCAATTGTTTTGATTTGTCGTGTCTGTCAAATCTCAGTTCTGTTTTATTCTGTCTTGAGTGATCTGCAATTTTGCCTGTTTTCTTATCTTTTTAACAGCTAAGTTGTTTAACTTTTGTCATACATATTTAATTTTTTGGTTTTGATTGCTATTTACTTGCTGTTTTTGCAATTTCCCATTGTAATTGGGGACTCATAAAATGTTTGTTCATAAATAAATAAGTACAATTTTGTCTGGCTTTATTATAGACATAATTCCAAGGCGCATTTCGGACACGATAATCCTTTATAATCATCCACGAAGTAAATTTATTCAAATTGAGGGCAGCTGACGATGGCGAGCCATATAAAAACTTGCTTACCTTTTTAGCCTGTTTATTCCAATTATATCGAGACCATTTTGGACGACTAACTTGGTGAAACTTACGGCGGTTTAGACTAAGGCACCCCACGTGGTCGACTCTACGAGAAACATAGTAAAATCTGTTTCAAGTTCGAGAAAACGTCGGTAAAGGGTGAGAGAGGTGTCGGTAGGAGGGAGAGCGGCCCGGAGAGAGGCTTCGCAACCCGGATCTAGCCGCACTTTCAACAGACTCACACTGGACCGAGGCACGTCACCCACACCACACTTCTTCTCACATTCGATCCAACTAGCCAAACTCCAACCTTTTCACCAAAATAAACAGTCCCAATATTAACAATTATAAATTCGCATGTAGTAAAAAAGCACAAGAAATTCGCATCTATTTCAATATTTGTTGGAATAAATCGATGCGTCGAACGCGACGCATTTGGTATAAAAGCTCACTCTAAAACACGATTAAAGTAACCCTATCAGTTTCCACATGGTTTATTAATTAATTAATAAAGTATAAATAATAATCAGTAGTAGAGGGATATGTAAATAACGTGGTTTTACGCACCATACAATCATACATGCTATCGTTTAAAAAGTTAAAATATAATACCGAATTTGAACGATGGCAAAGATTGCAGATAATTTACGAGAAACAACAAGCGGGCACATGAATTTGTAGACGTTAGATTATACACAAGTATAGTTTACTACTTGCACTAGTAGAGTTGCACTAGTAGTCCTTGGTATATTTGCAGCACTACGACTCGTGTTCGCATTGTTTCGGTCGACTGAAGATGTCAGTCAAGGGCTACCTCGAAAGGCACCTGAGTTGTAAAAGAAATTAAATCGAGTTTTAACGCGGTTTTCTGTGAGTTGTCTTAAGTTACAGTGCCGATCAGAGGCCGGTCAACAAAAACAATATAAGACAGACCAGCTTCCATCACATTTAGTCATATTTCCAAAGTTCTGGTCGAGAAATAAAATATTTATTCTTTTAAAAATGTTTTAAAATCAATATTAGCATAAAGTTAAAAAATGAATGGTAACTACATCCGTTCAACAAACTTAAATTAATGAGAATTCAAGGGTGTTTTGACAAAACCTTATAGTCATTTTGTTGCTAAATCACCTGTGGTCAAACTTTAGTCGAGCCAACGCCAACGTAGCATTTACTTTGTTGAAGGAAACCGTAATATCTTAAAGCAGGTAGGTCGTACTCGGCTTATTCCAGATGTGAGGTTCACGGCCGATTTCACTATCTTCTTTACATTTGAGAATTGATTATTTTCCAATTTTCAAGAAATCTTACTGGCTATTTAATTTCTTGTGAATTATTTTCTTTATCTTATATTTCAAGTATATTGGATTAGAATGTGTGCTGGATGCTCTCCTGTTTTGTTGGACAAGTCAAACAAAGAAGTGAAGCGCTCAGTCCTATATCATATAGATATATTGTACTATGTATTACCATCTGATAATTTGTTGTCTGTACAACTGTGCACAACTACTGTCAAAACTTGTCATTCTATTAAACTTAACTGTGACTGATGCATTTATATCGATAGCGCATTTCCACCATGAAGATAGATAGGAGTATTTCTTTTATTATTAGAACCTTTATTATTATTTCTAATAGTTGTATTCCATACATAAGTCATACTGGTGTGATTCAATGCAAATAAAATCGATGTAACCTCAGTTATTTATTTAAAAGTTGCATCCTCATAATATGATCTACCTTTTCTGTTTTATCAAGAGGGAGTATTTTTTATTAAAAACCCAAATAACAAAGTAGTGTTTTATTGTCATATTATCTAGCAAGTCGATATATTCTGTTGCTTTCAAAATGCCTGTATATTCAACGCTAAAATATACCCATGATATTGTACCGTATGTACCCGTCCCCGTGATTTAATTTGGGATTATAATAGGCACTATAAATCTATCCGATATACCTATGGAGGGTAAACATTTAACATTTATTTGGGTTAAACTAGTGATGCGGCTCATAAAGAAATCTTGTAGAGCTTTGTTTAAATCAACTAATTACGCCAGTTACCGGTAGACAAACACTATAACCACATCAAATTCTAGTTCGTCTCTAAAATAAATAACTTACTACGCTCGTTCAAACAATTATAGCCTTAACCTTCGCTCGCCCGTCGAAAAAGTTGGGCCTTATCATTTTTATCTTTATTTTTCATGAATATAATCCATGCTAATATAAAAGTACTTGCAGGCTCGCCTGTCAATGGGGATGCACGAAATCAATAATAAGAAAACGTCACGTAGATGTACGATAAAAGACTGTTTGCATGTGGGAAAAAAGCAATTATAAACATATATGTTAAAGAGTTGTAAAATATGAGGAACCATGCAAAATCGCTACGCTTAATTGTTAGAATGTGGTTAGAAGGAACCAATAATAAGAAAATATCTCATAGATTTAAGATATGACGAACCTTACGCAGGGTCGCTAAGCTCCTCGACTGTGTTTTTCTCCCACTGTGTGATAGCGACTCAAATCACTATGCTCTCCTATATCTACATATAATTGAAAGATCTCAATAAAAAGAAAACGTCTCATATTTATAAGACATATAAATCCAAACAGGCGAGCTTAGCCTGTTAGCATGTCGGAAAAAGCAACATTTATAATAGTTGTAAGCTATAAGGAATCATGAGATTCGCTACATTCGCCTATCCTTATAATCTTAGTATGCGTATAATGAGTGACTTATCTTATATGGAATCTACTTCCTAATACATTTGAAAAGACTTTAACAATATGCAAATATATAAATATTTGCATTTAGCTCTAATAGGGCAACATACCGCAGCAAACATTTTCAAGAGAAAACTTGAATATTCTTAATCTACCAGAAAAGAGCTTAAAAATAATATATAACATGCCATAAAAGCATAAACTTTTTTTAACATCCTCATTTCGGCCATAATTGTTTTAAAAATGAAAATTTTGTAATAATAGTTACACTATTTTCTCCACTCTTTAAGGCCTTTAAAACGAAGTATAACAAATCATGCTGACTAAAACCTTTTTTTTGTCATAAACCATATGACTACTATCACAAAATATTAAGGGTGAAATTTAAAAAACAAAAACTATAAATTTGTCACAAATGCTGAGATACATCGTGTATTAATTTTGTTCAAATCAGTCAATTTGTACGCCATATCGTTAGACTTTTAAACTTCCAAGTCTCTGAAATGAATAACTCACTCAGGCTCGTTTAATAAATGGTCTATGATTTGTAAAGCGCTGCCTCGGCATATCTGAAAAAAGTTAGCATTTTAGGGTTTTCTAGATACTTCTCAAAACCGTGAAAACATGCCGAGGGTGATGTATTTTCTTATTTTTTAAAATAAAAGTCTATTTATTGGTGAAGTAAATGTAACTGGTTTTTAAAGGGATGAGCGATTGGATTGATAGGAGGGTAAAATTTTGCTTTAATGAACATTAACAAATAATTTATGATGGTTGTTTAACTTTTGGTGAAAAACGGAGCTATTTTTGTTTACCAAAAATTAAGTCATGAGTTAATTTTGTTAGATAATATTAGGATTTAAAAATCTAAGGAGTATAATTTAAAGTATACAGAATTTGCTAGATTGTGTGTTATTCGCTGTAATGGTGACTCGCATGAGTCAACCAGCATACTATTCAATGATGTAATTAGTTATCCGTTATCCTCCTTTATTTTGCTTTTTTTTTTTTCGTTGCTCCACAAACTCTAAACATCGTAATTTGGTCGGTAATGTTAAATTGCCGAAGCCGATTTCATTTGGTAAATCCAGGTTCGATCTCTGTGAAAAGAAAACAAATGATATGCTAAATGAAGCACATTTTGGGAGGTTTAAGGTAAATGGTAAAGCATGTTATAATAAAAACTTTGATTTAAATCAAATTATAATTATTATTAACTACGGGAAACAGACAGTGAAAAATACACTCCTGTGCCGGGGAGTGTATTTTTCACTGTCTGTTTCCCGTAGTTAATAATAATTATAATTTGATTTAAATTAAAATTTAACTTTCCGTAGTATGAAAACTACCAAAAACTTAAAAAATTGAATAAAAACTTTGGTTCAAAGTTAAATTTAATTGTGTTTTTGTAACGAAGTTCTTAATAAAATGTGTATTTTTATTAGGGATTTGGTAAGGTTTAAAAATATAAGGAGGGTCCAATTAAAAAAAAGAAAGAAGAAATGTATAAAAAAAGAAGTTCATATAAGAAATGTATTTCACTAATCGCCTTTTATAATGAAATTGCTTTTGAATTAGTAATTTAATGACAAATACTACGTGGATACTGACTGTAAATTAAATATAATTTGAGGTTAACGAGGGTCACTCAAAAGTAAAATAGTCAGCATTAATGTGCCACAAAGCTTCCTCGCATCCTATTATTAGACGAATTTTTAAATGAAATGTGGATCTGTTTCGATTCCCATTGGCGCCACAGTTATTTTTATGCAATATTAAATTTTCGGAGATAGTTAAAATTAATTAGACCATATACTAGAAGAAGTTAAAATTAATATAGCACTATATATGAGCTACTTTTGACAAACCACCCAAATTCCTTAAAAATCAAATGACTATACTATTAAAGATATGAGACATTAAAAAAACAAAAAATCGCGCACGAGGAGAGCAAACCAATGAGCGCAGAAGGTTGGAATTAATATGGGACCGGCAATGGGCTAAATATGACCTACCATTCAAATTTCATTAAGATTGGACGAGTTGTTGGGGAAAATATTAAATAAATTAGACAATAGCAGGTTGTAAAAGCACAATATTAAAGTACGCGAAAGAGCGAGAGGAAGCTAGATGCCACACTATTGGTATACTACTTTAAACGTTGAATAATAAATTAAATTTGATAATATGAGATTTTAATTAATTATCACTATGGATAATGAGACATTTCTTTTCGAGTTTGCCGGACCAATTAAAAAAAACAAAAACGCGTGGCTCTATCATTGAAGCGAGCGTAATGCGATAAATATTAGATAGATAATCATGAGTTGATAGTTACATATTGTAATAGAGAAAACCGTGTAGTGGGGGAGAAGGGGTTTTCCACTATTCCTTAACTCCCCTACATGTCCCGGCTGTTCCATTTAAACTATTATAAAATTTATCACTTCGCTACACAAAAACTTCTGCCTGTATCAAGTAGTAGTAAGTAAGTAAAATTTTACATGCCAGTTTCAATTGGACTTAAGACGATGTATACGAAGTTTTATTAAAATCGTTACGTTAGAACGTAAGATATCGGTAAAAACGTTGTTTTCTCTATTTTAAACGTTTAGGTCCGCTTTAATAGTTTTAACCTCTAACATCTTTATTAATTCATAGCGGTGTCGTTGTTGGTTTTAATAAAAAAATGTTATTTAAAAAGAATGTTCATCACATCGAATAGGTGATGTTAGAAACTTTCCAATTTACATTTGATACTCACGTTTACGCGAGCGTTGCGCGCGAATTTGGACGGATAACGCTGTCCAACGAACTTAGCTTGAGCATTAGTAAAAGGAACATGTATACCAAATTTCAACTAAATAGGTCAACTTTTACTCAAGTTATCGTCGGACACGTAAACGTTACTGACAGACAGAAAAAATGCATAGTTTGTTGAATGTAAGAAGCTCGCTTACGCTCTCCTTCAATTAAACTGCGAACAGATTTCGCATAATAAATGTAATGTCTTAGAAGGGACGAGAGAAGAGGTAGTATTCCAGTCAATGGAGCTTTGATTTGGGCATGTTGTGTAACTAAATATACAAAAAAGTTTGGATATCGTGTAACCTAATATACAAAATAGATTTTGTATATTAGGCATAGTTGTTTGTTGATGCTTGAAAATGAACATATCAAAAGTCCTGAATGTTCAGAGGGGAGTTATGACTTTTATCTTTAAAAATAGGTCAAACTTTTCGTTTTTTTTTTGTAATATCTAATAATCTTTTGTAATGTCTAAAAAAATCAATTCCATTCTATAAACAGATTGCAGAATGACTTAATGTTATTAAGATAAATATTGCATTAAGACGTTGACACACAAAACAACGTAGTGTGTTTGCATAAATGTCTCTATACAATATTAAAGCCCATAAAATTGTAACAAAAAAGCTCCATTTTAACTTCTATACCTCAAAAACATCAGAACTATCAAGAAAAAGATGAGCTTTTTAGTAAAGAATTTTATGATCTTTCATTTTGTATGGACAGACTAATTTTGTACATACACAGGCACTTCTTTAGATTGTTACTCTCATTATAAAAAATCAGAGGGGAGTAACAATCTAAAGAAGGTATACGGAATGTTCTTCTTTAGACTGTTACTCCCCTATAAAAACAGAAGAGTGATATTCCTTAAAATAAGTACATTAGACTAAGCGACCCTTTGTCTTAATAGTTATTTAGTCAAAGTCATTTATAATTTAAAAAAACATAGGGAGTAACAATCTAAAGAAGTACCCATAAACATACCTGTGGCGGTACATATACATACGTACCAATAGGTGGAATAATAATATTTTTCTCATGGTAGTCGGTCTTTTTACTGTAGATTATTTATAACACCCGGATAGGCTTGGAATTCCGTCTGCGCCGAACTATTATTTCTGAGCATCGTGAAATAATTTTATGATAAAAATGCTTGTTGTATAGCCAACCTACACCCCGTCACATTATTTGGTAATTAATAGTTGACTGTTGTATTATATTATGAGTATGAAGAAGTCAACTCGCTGCTTTTAGAATTTACTAAAGATGCAACATCACTACATCAATTGCTGGTGTATCTTTTATTTAAAGCCGTAGCATCGCACATGTATGTAAAGGTAATGTCCTAAAAAATTGAAAATATATTCCCATTCGATTTAAAATTTCATCTACCCTGCGCAACAATGTTACTAAAAAAAAATATGCATCGATTAAATTTATAATGGCATCTACCCTTCACAACAATATATTTATTTAATATCACCATCTATTTCAACAGCCCTTGTATAATAATTATGTATACTGCTTCTTATTGGAGGACAATTGCTTGAATCAAATTAACTGATTAGAGAGACTAAATGGTAACAGCTTTTTATTGTAAAAAAAAATAAAAACAATAAATAGTACGACTTGGGCTCAATCAAGATGCATACGTGTGTAATCCTTGCAGTATACAGACGCCATCTCTATGACTATCGCGATATAAAATTATCTAAGTGCATATAGTGGGTATATAAAAATGTGTGGCTGAAGACTTTGGGCAATATTTAAACGAAATTTAGTACATCTGGGGCCCTTTTATGCCTTGATCCTAAATTAAAAGATAAGAAAATAAGTTACCAGCAAGGTTGTTGGTAGACTAGTATGTTATCAGTTATCAGACTGTCCCGCTCAAGTTCACAGATTTGGGTGTCTTAGATTTGGCACAAATATATATTTATCAATTCACGTGGGAACATAATGATGTTTACCTTTGTTACGAATTGTACTAAAAGTTTTTTTTGACAAAGAACGAACACAGGGACAAGACTCAAGCATATATTATAGTCTACGTTAAACAATAATGTTTAGGGGAGCCGGGGATGTAAGGCCCAATTTTAACTCCCTATAGCCCTCACAGTTTCCTTGAAAATTCCATTAGCGGCTGTTTACCTCTATTAGTTTACTGTGCTACTTAAATCTCACGATTAAAACCTGTTGACTGTTGTAAGACAGTCAAAGTAAATAATTTCGTGTTGTGATGGCCGACCACCTGGTAACTAATAAATAAAACTATTTAAGTTTAATGTCATGATAAGTGTAAAATAACGAGATATTTATACATACGGTGGGTTGGGGACAACAGAGCATATCCTGCGGTTAGATCCACTAAAACCACTTCACGGCCGCACTTATTACTTTATTTTCAGAAAACTAACGATTTGTAGAACTTTATGAAATTCCAGGGCTACGATGAAGTAGAAGACGAGAAAAGAAGACGCGGTTACGGAAGCACGCATGCGACGGTACGGGATCAGACTGTCGGCCAAGGGAAACCCCGGACTGACTGGGACTGGGGCCGACTCGCTCCCGGATACGGAGCGTCATCTCCCCACTCCGGGACTACGTCACCTCGTACACACTTCACCTCTCTCTCTCTCTCTCTCTCTCTCTCTCTCTCACCAACTCCTCTAGCGCTCTTTCTCTCTCTCTATCTCCACCCGACATCCAGAGGATTACCGTTTAGAAATTGCGTCGCCGAGGTGCGGTAAAGTAGCCGGAAATTTTTTGGGGGAACCGGAGCCTTCGGTCTCAAAGGGAACTAAGTAACTGCATGCGAGATGATACCCCGGAATCCTGTAGTATTGTGGTTCAATATGGGAAAAATACGGTAAGGAATTACTGTAAACACGCACACACACACACATGTTATTAATGTTGAGAGCTTTTTCCTTACAGAGAATATTTTTGTTCACCATAACATGTTGAAACAGGTGATAATGCCTGAAGATTGTAAATGTTAAGTGATTCTATGACTATGAGCGGCGAGTTTTATTCTAAATAGAAAAGAAGACTGTCATTTGACCATTAAGTGCCAATACGTCGATCGTATCCGTTATTGGAACATCAAAAAGCTTTATCTGGCTTATCGGTAATTAGGGTTCATGTAACGGGGTTGACAAAAAAGGCCCTACGTGTAGGCCTCGTTACTCGGCTTGGCCCCCTATTTTATTACCGCTAACACTCTAGGCCTGCATGGTTAGGGAGAGGGGGTGGGTTCAAGAGGGTGATCAAAGTCGGCGGTAAAACGGAGAAAACTCTACAAATGTTGAGATTAGAGTAGTTACTTCAGAACCTTGGTTGCTGGCATGACGCTATTTTGTATCAGTAGTCAACAATCACATACCCGTCTCTATATTAATTTGTTATAATATGGTTTTTCCCTTTCCACCCTTATCTATCTATATATACAAAAAAAAGTCAACGTGGCTGTATTTGTGTATATGTTCTTTTTACGCTCATTCATCTTTTAGGTATCTCTGGACTAAATTTGGCGCACATATTTGACATCTCCTTGGGAAAAATACTGGCATAGTTTCATCCCCAAATAATCACTAATTTTTAAGATGGCGGTAATTTATATGCAACTTCCAAGGCCAAATTACACCAAATCACTTATTAATCTTTTAAACTTTTTTTTAGAAAGCTTGCTTCAATCATGTGGACCCTCGCTATAAAAGGATATTTTTGCTATGTTTATTCAAAATGACGATAATTTTCTTTAAATTTCTTTGTTCGCTATACATCCCAAAGTATATGGTCTAGGTCCTTGAAATTTGAAAATAAGTTACTTCTTATGACAATGACAAACATGTTCTATAAAAGGATATATTAATTCCTTTATTGATTAAGATGTTAAGTAAGCAAGATTTTTTGTAATCCTCCATTTTAATTAAAAATGGCGGATTTTTTAGAAGTAATTTATGCGATTGTAATATCTATATAGAACCACTTGATCTATAGGACATGGAATATGTCAATAAACCACTTCTTTTGACATTAACATTTCCTATAAAAGGATTTTTTGAATCTGCTGATCAAATTTAAGATGGATATTAGCTATAGATACATAAGTCAACGTGAGTATGTGTATATTCTTTATAGGCTCTTTCATTTTCATGAGGAACTTTCAAGGCCAAAATCCAAATAATCATTTATTTAATCACTATATCTTGAAAACTGTTAATTCTGGAATCACAAATTTTGATCAAAACTTCCTTTAATGATGTAGACGTCCACTATAAAAGGATATTTTAATTCAAGATGGCGGCCATTTCATTTAAGTGTTTGTAGTTGCTAGATCTCTCAAACCATTTGGTGTAGAACCTTGAAATTTAGAAATAAGTTACTTCTAATAACATAAACATGTTCTATAAAATTAATTTATAATCTGACTTTTTATTTCAAAATGGCGGCGTGTTTATACAAGCCAAGTCCTCTTACAAATATATTCATTAATATATCTCGGAAATTGTGAATGCCAGAATAACCAAACTTGATACAGTTATTCCCTTATTGATTTAGATAATCACTAAGCAAGGTCTTTTATGATCCACCATTTAAATTCAAAATAACGGACTTTCTTAATTAATTTATGAGATCTAGGGTCTTATAATTTGGGAATTAATTACTCCATATGACATGAATATGTTGTAGGAAGGGATTTTGCAATTTGAATTTTTAATTTAAAATGGCGGACAAATACGTCTTTAAAAGCTAAGGCCCACGACTCACCTATACATCACTATATCTAGGAAGTAGCACACATCGATTTTTTAATAGCCAAACTTGATACAGAACTTCCTTTATTGGTTTAGATGTTACCTGTAGATTAGGTACTGCAGTATTGTTTCCGAGATTATCAAAGGTAACGGAAGTTATGAGACCATTCTGATGAACAAAACAATTTTAGGTCTCCGATTTCAAAAATTCCAATACAGAAATCCGTTTCAGACATCAGGGAAAATTTTTGGATCCGTGTCTGTCAGTCAGTCTGTCGCTCAATTTTTGCGAACCAACATATCTTAAAAACTACTCGTCCGATTTTAATGAAATTTGGATGGTAGGTCATAATTAGCCCATTGTTGGTCCCATATATGCGCACTTTTATTTCTCTTCCATATGCGCACAAACATACATTTATTTACACCTATATCTTTAAAAGTACTCATCTGATTTTTATGAAATTTTTATGGTTCGTCGAAAGTAGCCCGCAGATATCCCCAGATTAATCTCAACCGTCTGCGCTCCTTAAATTTCGCTAAATTGATACTTTAATTAATGTCAAAAATCAAAACAATTTAGACAGATTTAAAAAACGAGGGAAAATAAAATAAATTGGATAATAATAGGTTTAAAAGCATAACAGCATTAAATTTTACGAAATAGGACGCGAGGAAGCTATTTGTATCACACTAATTAGCAGAGTATTTTATTTTTTAAATGATTAATCGAGCTCTATTGAGACACCATATGGGTGATATCAGCTAACTTGGTAATGGACTCAAGCTCATATACAATGTTGGAAATTTGAAGGGAAATTCCTAGCACGATACGGCTTCTATAATATCTATTATTTGATGAGTTACAGCTTCGCTTGTTTAGAGAGATGAAGGGAGGCTGTAGGGTCGAGTCGGAGTTGACCCATGACCTTTCTCAAACTGTAGCATGAATCCGGTGGCGGGATGCAAGAGAGCGACTCGGAGTATCCCGTCTAATCAATAGCAAGAAGCAGCCTCACCTGTCCACCCACATCTAAATGCTTCATTCTCTCTGTAACGACCCTTGCTAACCCCGACTCGCCCGCTTTCCAAAAGAACACCTCGCACAAATCTCTTCTCACCTCGTCGAAATATAATGTCTCATTGCAACTCGTCAACCATGTCTTGTCAGCAACAAACGGAAAATAGTCAGGTTACTTTGCAACAGGATGTAGACCTGCACAATGTTAAGCTGACAACAGGAGAAAGCTTTAACTACTCAAAGTAGCAACCGAAGTTTCCACCCAACACTAACGGTTTAATAAGCTAATACTAATAGTTGCATATCAGTCACCACTCAGTTAAAGCTACCTTGTTCGAAAAAATCAACACGAACCATTTAATAATAATAAAGGGATTCATTAAAGCTACTAGCATCCAGGATAAATATATGATTATACTTCGGAGATGGTCACAGAAAAAGTTGCTATACGGAATATACCTTTTTCAACTCGTTTCGTAGTTATAGCTTTAGAATAGTAGTTCTGTAATAATAGACAGCTATTTCTACATAGTCATACTATATATTAATGTTAAAAAACAAAAGAAGCTGTGCATGCGGAGTCCACTATATGCAGGCCTGTTTCGGCAAGGTCAATACGACCTGCACCTACAGCCATCTAGAGGTAAACAATATTTAATACAAATACATAGTTGTACTAACAATTTATCAATCAAACTGGATCGAAGAAAGAAAAGGCGATGATATAGGATTCTACATCTCCCAACCCAAACCAAAAAAGGTGAATGGCAGGTAGTCAGCTCCCGCGCAGCCTCCCTCTCTACACCGTTATGTCGACAAGCGCCTAGTCAGGAGATAATCCGCAAGACCCGCATTGAATCTATGCGTAGCTAGTCGCTTCTCTTGATGTAATACAGATACAGAATGCCAATTTTTAACCGAATTGGGGTCCTGTCTCAGAAAGAAGAAAATAATCACTCTACCTAAAACCCCTCCTGTAATATATATTTGTACTCAGGGCGTTCTTCCCTTTCATTTAACACCCCACATGACGTACTTCCGTTAAAAAATACCAATCCCTTAAACTTTCACTACTTGTTTTTAAGGGATGATTTTTTTGGGCTTTCCAAGATTATTCCTGTGTTTGGGTTATTACTTATTACACATATCATGACTGCAAAGTTTCAAATTTTTGTGTAGAGCACTTTCGGAGATCAGACGCGTTATTGACAGACGGGCCAAGCACAGGGAATAATAAGGGTCCTCGGCCTATGGACGCTAAAAAAAACGGGAAGAGAGACGGGTAACTGTGAGATATATTTACTTTCGCAATTATTTTTTCTTTTCTTTTATACATCACAAATGACTATATCATAAAACATATATGCCTCAGTAGCCTTGTGGCAGCTAGTGCACTTCACATCAGAGGTACGCGTTTGCACTAAAAAAATGTTTTTAAAGAAGACCCATAAATTTTGGAATTTTAATTCAATTTACATCAGACTCTTTTACCATCGGAAAGTAATGACACTCAACTCACCTCATTGAAAATATTGAATAATTCAATGGTTTTAAATTTCTGCGTATCCTATTTAGTTAGTAATAGGTTTAAAGCTAATTTTAAAAAATTATATAGGTTTAGATAAATACCTAAAGATTTTAATAACAGACGAGACGTTAACACGGGTGTTTTAGTAATTATTGAAAGCCCTCAATTATTTTTAAAGAAAAGCGATCGGACGAAGGGGCTTAAATTTATTATTAACGTGCTCATAAATAATGTTAATTTCCGAAATGTGCAAAGTGGCTATTTACTAAAAAGGAGTATATTATAATTTTATAAGGGAATGGTGAATATGTCGGCCACATCGTAAATAATAAAATTACTAACAAAATAATATGTTCGCGTCAATATCGGGTTGTAGTACTTACTTATTTATCAAATTGAATCAGTAATGTGTTAATTCCACAGTAAATTCATAAGTTCAATATAATATCTTAAGCCTCCACAAAGAGCGACTCCGATACTGATAGGGAGGGCGCGAAGCACCCTAATTGAGCGAGTAGAGAGAAGAGCCCCCTAGTATATACTACCTATACATAGTACATGAGAAAGTAAAAATGGGCTAACCATATTATTGGCAAACAGGATTAGGTTTGAGAGGGATTTGAATGGGTAGTGACAAGGTGATACTAGTTTTCGGTAAGCAAGCAGAAAGGACAGAGGGATGTTATTTTTAGAGCCGGCTCCGGATACGGTCCGGTTAATTTCTTGTTAATACGAATAATAGTGGTGTGGGTATGTGTAAGTAATAATAGCGGTGTGGGTATGCGTAAGAAAGAAGAGGGGGTGAAACTAGGACTGCTCGGAAGGGAGTTCCGGTCTCCTAATTCTGGTACCGGATCTCTCCCCTCCCGTCGTGTCCGGGTGAAAGGCACAGAGAGAGTCTTCACTCCTGGAGCAGACCTCCGTCAGCCCATCGCTTAATTTATTATTTCACTTTTTCCACCGCTCATTTTATCTGGAGCTCATAGACCCCCCGATGAAAAACAGAAAACAAAAATACGCGACGATAAGAGAAAAATTAAGTCAATTTGTGTCTGGTGTAAAATGAACCAATCAGAAGCGGCAGCAATCAATTATCTTTATATTATAGGCCTGACCCACCGGGACGCGTCCCGGTGCGCCCCCTCTTTCTTGTTTTGGCGCCCCTGAAGGGGCGCCAAAACTTCTTCAAAAAGGGCAGAAGGTGAAGGCCACTGATAACACTCTCAAATCTTTAGAGATTGAAGAAGATTTCAAGGATAAAAGAAAGAGGAAAGTTAAAATCTAAATTTTCAAATGTAACAGGACTTAAAAGATGCTCAGCAGCTAATAATTTGGAAATAAATGAGTGATTCTAAAAGGTTTTTTTATGCTCTTTAAAATCGTTCCATAGCCTAATTTCTCTATATCATATAGTTTTTGAGATATGATGCATAATTTGAAAATTTTCGTCAAACACTTTAAAAAAAATTAATCGATATCTCGAGAACTATTGAAAATGGCATTAGCTTATTGGCCATTTTTTGTTGCATTTGACCCATAGAATCCGTCAGTTTTGTTATGACATTTTATCACGGGTCACCCTGTATGCAGGTAAGAGGGAAATTATGTGAACTTATCTTTTACATTAGACATCATAAAGCTTTCTTCATAGATGCATCCTTATAAAAATAGTGTTTTTTTTTTATATAAGTAAATAAATCTTTCCATATAATTTTGGTCACTAAAATTGCTTAAATTTTATTTACTGCCCCCACTAAAGACCTATCTAATTAGTGATAGGTGCCTTTCTATGACTTATTGAATGAATCTAAGCCACCTTTAATAAATTTATTCGGGTAAGCTATTAAATGACTGCAATGAAAGAACCTCAACTTTTAATAGGTACGCTGTTTTCTCAAATTTTCGGGTTGCTCCCCCGGTTTGCAGAGACCCTCCCCCTTCTGGGTGCCCCCTGTCACCCTCTTAATCGTCCCTAATAAGTACCCAGGCCGGGTCTGTTATATTATCAATACAAAAATGTTCAACTAGATATCTTAAAAGATGTCAAAGCCCTATAATTATATCCCCCTCCCCCTCCCACCCACACAAGAAGAATTTTAGTAAACATTTTTTCACAACAATTAAACAAAATAAACTTTCTCTGTTTAAATCGTGGGCCGGCCCTAGTGAAAGGTTACGAAATTTATTTTTTATTATTATATACAGGGTGATTAATTTTTAATTAAAAAAAAAAAAAAAAAAAAAAAAAAAAATATATATATATATATATATATATATATATATATATATATATATATATATATATATATATGTATATATATATTTTTATATATATATATATATATATATATATATATATATATATATATATATATATATATATATATATATATGGAACAAAAAAAAAGTTCCTATGAACCATAATTGATTAATAACGAATTTTCAAGGAAAATGTTCATTATACTATTTTCTATTTAAGCCAGAACAACACACTGAACACTATTATAAAGGGCATTAACATCCCATTAAAATTAATAATACCCTTGCTTCTGCATATCTATTTAAGCAGGAGTTACAAGCTTTAAAATCAAAAATTGTATTTTTTTAAAAATATGGTCTAACTTTTGGTCCTACATAACTACCTTTTTCTTATTATCGACGTAATACTCCTATTTCACTTCCCAATACTTGTTGTTTCTCTTTTTAAAAAAAATGTATCCAATAAATCGAACAAAACTTTCTTACACAGATATTGATACTATTTAAATCCCTCAGAACCTCATTTAAATAATTTATTTTGTAGCATATGTATTAAAAATCGGTTACAGGGTACCTCGGAACTTTTACTCACTTCAGAGTTCAGAGGCCACTAAAGTGACCTCTGTGCCAAAGTGCTTCGCAGCAGGATGAAGCAGCATTGGACGTTGTCAGTACTTGGATGGGTGACCGTTCTGAACTAACTGATTAATTATCATTTTTTTTTTTTAAAAAAAACCTTATTTTTTAATACCTTTATTTTATTTAATTATTTGAAGTTTGGCGGTATTTTGACAGATATAAACAATCTTTGACGTCATCAAAATTATCGCGCTAATAAATAATTATATTCGCTTATAACTTCTAAACTAATTAATTGAATTTCATCGGGGTTTTTTTATATTTGTTCCTTAATTTTTCCGGTTCCAACGATATGCTATATGTTAAAAACCTATTAATACTTTCGGTATTATTAACCGTGAAAGTTTAAAAAATCAAAAATTGATAACTTTAAAATGGTGGCCAATATCAAAATGAAATTTGGTGGGCTTGTTTGTCATACAGAGAGGTACATTGGTAACAAATTTCAACTCGATCAGGACCATTGTCAATTTATTACGATTTTTTTAAAATTTTTGCTGATTCAGCAAACTGGGTTCAAGATGGCGGAAAAAGTTGATTTCCGGGCGTCACCACTACAGGTAAGGACTGATTTTTCTGCCAAGTTTTAACTCTCTAGGTTAAATACCTTAGGCGCTATGATGATAACACACATACATACATACAGACGTCATGCTGAAAACCACTCAGGAGGTCTTAAACCCCAAACGGATAATTCCGTTTAAATCTCGAAAAAAAGTTTTTTGGGTGAAAACAATACTTTTCCTACTATAGGTAGTGAGGAAAAGTAAAAAAAACGTTTAACAGTAGTTGTTTACTTTTTCTTTTTGGTTATATAAGAAATCAAATTTATTTTCATTAATATTTCGGAAACTAGATTTTTCCCAGGAAAACAACTTATATTCTATGTCATAATACTCATAACTAATAGATCATAACTTCTATATCATAAATTCTATATCATAACAACTTATATTCTATATTATAACTCTCCCTTCGTATTAAAATGAACTAAATTTTATAATTATTTAATCAAAAATGTCGGAACCGTTTGGAGAAATAATTTTTGGCCAGTTCCCATTCCCTCCGGAGGGCATCTTCAGTAAAAATGTTATCCCTCTCCCTTTTTAGGAGGAATGATAAATCGAAAAACGGTAAACGCTAAATTTTTGCGAATGGTACTACATTGTCGGGCTTTTACCCCTGCATAGGTGAATCATGAAACTGTATTATCCCTTCACACAGTTTACCTAATTGTCGCATTGCCCCACGTCTGAAAATGCGACATTTACCAACTATTTACCGTTTTTCTGTGCAAAGTGGCAGTGCATCCTAGGTTACCAAGGCACCGGCACCCCCACTCCACTATCCTATAGTCATCTTCAACTATGGCATTTAACATGATTAACTATTTTCTTAAAAATTCAATATTTATTGAAATACCCTTGCTTCAATGATAGAGCCACGTGATGCCTAGTTATAAATGTATCAAATCATTACACAAAAACTTTTGGTTTTAGCAAATGGTTCTACTCAAGAAATTTTATTGTAAAAAATGTTTGTCTCGTCGAATAGAAGAAGGTAGAATCCATTTCCGACCGGGAACTCTTGGCCGAATAAGGCTGGCCTACGAATGTAAGTAGGCCACTACGCTCTCTTTCAACTATTTGCTAAATATTTGACATTAATTGAACTACACTAGCTTTAATGATAGAGCCATGAGATGCCTAGTTATAGGTTAATGTAGAAAGGTAACTAAAGGTGGCATCGTAGTATGCGTTGGTGAATTTTGGCCTACATAGTTAACAAATACATATATGTATTCATAAAAGTGGTGATGTCATAGATGTTTTCCCCACCCTTCCTTCTTTGTGGGCTTGGGCAGCATTCCGTCCAGGTTATAAACAAAGCTGAATATATTAATAATTAACAATACTAACTTTAATAGGATGGTTTGAAAATGAAAAACAAGTACATATTAAATATTTGCCAAGTAAATGGATGATTTGAAAAATGAAAACAAAAAATAAGCAAGAGGGAAGTGAAGGTTTTAGGGGGGTTTTCAGGTTAGCGTCAAAATGAGAAATTTGGTATGGAACTAACTTCTCTCACGTCAAGCAATAAATTATTCTAACATGCACCAAATGTGTGCGTGCTACAAATTCAGTGTAAGGACCCCAGTGTAAGGGAATTATAATTACATTAAAAAAAGTTGTTATATATTTACCAACTTTCCTTTTATTATTTTTTTTTTTTTTAAATAATTTTCACCTAATCTAGGATTAAATTTGCAAAAATGTATTGTAAGACCTAATATTTACATTATTTTTAACTCCCTTGCTCTCACAAAACACCATGTATTCAGAACCAATTGGACTATAGAAATAGGTCACTTGATATGGCATATATACGTTATAAAAGAATTTTTTAATCTGTCTTATCAATATTAATAACTTCAGAAGTAAGAATAAAGCCGCGTCTACACGATCCAAATTGACTTGGACCAAATCAGTTTTGACACTATTTTGACGCTACTTGGATCGTGTAAACAGGTTATCAAAGTTAACTTGGACATCCAAGTTGAGTTAGACGTTATTTGATCTAAGTAGACTTTGATGGCGTCAACCATATGATTATGACAAGAAAGCTGTCAAAAATGAGAAAAGTTATGACAGATTTGTTTATAAGAAGGGTATTGACAGCTTTTATTTCTTTTAAATTTTTGTTTTTATTCCTTTGCTTCTAAATGGTTTTTTTGACAGGTTCCCCTACTTAGACCAAGTATACTTGGATCGTGTAAACACTGCATCAAAATTTCATTTCACTTTGACCAAGTAGATTTGATCAAAATTACTTGGTCCAAGTCTACTTGGATCGTGTAAACCCGCCTTTACCAAATGTGAAAGGGAGTTTTATTTTTATGATGTGGATGTCCCCTAAGAAAGGATTTTTTGTAATTTGACATTAAGGTGGAAAATTGGGGAGAGGGTGATTAACCCTGGAATACTAATGCTAAATAGTGAGCGTCTATTACTAAACCTACGTAATTTTTACGAGCATTCATTTTATACTATCTTTTTGGGTTATACATGAATAAATGACAAGTATTTTTTAAATAATATTTATTTTAAGTATTATAATAATATTTTTCTCAACAATACTAATCAGTACCAACAGCTTAATATCAAAATTTAGGTAAAATTTGGAACAATAATCACAAAATATCGTATATTTTTTTAAATAGGACACCACAAACTAATTATTATAATATACAATAAGGGTAAAATTGCACATAGCACATTGCTAATTTAAATTTAGAATATTCACAATACTTTCTTTTAAATAAATATCTATAGTAAGAGTCACAATACTAATTAAGTATTATAATTACATAATATGTAATTTAAATTGTAAATTGTTAGTAAAATGTTGGATATTTTTTGAATTATAATCACTATATATATTTTTTTTGACATTTATATCTGAACAGATCAAAGATCCTCTACTTCAAAATCATCATCTAGATCTCAGTCTTCGTCTGAAATTAACTCGTTTATAATTCTTATTCTTCAGGGTTGCTAAACAATTTTTGTTGTGCCATTGTCTTGTTTTAATAATAAAATATACAGTGAATAATGTAAAATATAAAAAAATAATCGAGTATTATATAATACGGTATTACTAATGCTCGTAATTATGACGAGCAAAAATTATCTTTTATTACTGAACCTTCGTAAAAATTACGATGTATATTTTTAAAATACTCCAACTTGCGATGACACGAGTGACAGTGCAGGTTATATATCGACAAAATCTCAAGGACAACTGAACAGTCGAAGCACTCCTGGCAACGCCCCTGCAGTCCCGTTAGATGTCACCACAAACAAAAACCAAGGTATAGTCGTAAAAAAGTCGAGCATTAGTATTCCAGGGTTAAGTCTAGACCAAAATACTATAACTAGGAAGTAGACATTTTAGAAGAAGGTTACTCTTTAGGACATTATCATACTGTGTAAAGGATTATTTGATATCAACCACTCAGGGGGGGAGTAAAAAGATGGCAATCACGGTAACATTTAGACATAAGGGGAATTGGAAAAAGTTTTAATCAAAATCCTTTATCTTATAAAAATGAAATGTTGAGGAGGACTTTTCTTAAGCAAATCAAAACCAAAAAATCAAAAAAATAAATCAAAAACCAGATGTAATCTAATTCCCCCCCTCCCCAACTCAAACACTGTAATCTAACTCTCCCCCTACGTCAAATACTTCAAAGTACAATTAGATGAAGCAAATACTGTGAAAACAGAAAGCCTTGTATGTAAAATAACTGTCCAAGTTGTTTTACATACTAGGTTGCCTGTGTCTAAAATTACTTCTAAATTGGAGATTTCCATAAACCAAAGAACAACCTTTTAATTCTAATCAAAACAATTTCATGACATATTTAATGGAAAATGTGAGCCTCCCCCTCAACGCTATATTTTTTTTATATCATACAATATTATTTTATTTTAGACACCTGAAAACACTTTACTTTCAAAGAAGCTAAAACCAGATGTTATCAAATAAATCAGAGCCATTGTAATCTAATTCGTCTAAATTCTTATATGATTCGAGTTTTGTGTTTGTAATCAGAGTTTTTTATAGTTGTCATCAAGAATTATTTTTTAAGTAGGGAAGGCAGTTGAATTTATTTTTTAAGTAGAGAGGGCAGAGACACCAAATTATCTGTACAGTCAACAAGAAGAAGACAATGCATATCAGATATTCTTAGCATGCAGAAAGGCAAAAATGGTGGACAAGGTGGGTGAAATCACCCTGAACAGTGTTGTCAGCAAAATTCTGTAGAGCTAGGACATGTCCAAAGAGTTAGCTCTGTCCATGGAGGAAGTACTGGTGCTCATTTTTTAGAACCAGAATAGCCAAGAAAGTAAGAGAAGCAAGCAAGATGTTTACCTGATGAAGGTCCATAAGAGGGCACTAGCAAAATGTCATGTGCAAATGTTTCCATGTTGGATTTTCCCTAAGAATAGGATTTGAGGGTTTAAAGGGTTGCTATGAACATTTGTACACATTACTTGTATCAATCACTACCTGTATTCTTTTTATAAGATTTCCACAGAGGTCCTCTTAAAAAAACGAAGACTCCACAACATTTGAGAGTAAACAAGTTTGGTTTATGGCTAACCAAAAATACCAAGGTTAATGGGTAGGCTTCCACGGGTTGTCTCATAATGAAAACTTGATTTTCCGGTAAAATCCATTCTCGAAGGATTTAAAGTCTGTCGTTTATCTCAACTAGTATATCTTGTTGCTTTGATTCACATCACGATGCACCATCTCCTAAAAATGCTTACAGTAGTGGAAGCAAAACGTCAGACTTCGAACGCTTCGTGAAGCGGATTTCACTGGCAAACCTGAGTTATCCATTAAAATGACCAAAGTTTATATTCAACAGGTTTTTTGTTATCATAAGTGAAATGTTATCATTTGATGTCCAGCCAGCCCTATATACTTGCATTTTGATGTATGTCTGATCAGAAATAATTAAAGTGACAATTTTATTTATTCAAGACAATTCCTCTCGGTAAAGTCAGGTGATAATAATACTTCCTTTATGTAACCCGTTCTTAAATCCAACGCTTACAATATACCAAATATTTTGTTCTAAAAAATACATGCTTTGTGCTAATGATGATGATGCACTGATTTGCTACCAAATAAATAATAAAAACTGATAACAATAAACAGTATCAAGAAAGTGACAGAATAAAAAATATTTTTAATAACAAATCAATAAACAATTATTAATAAATGATGATAATAATTCATCGGTGTGAGGTTTAAAAATATAGATATGTATATTATGTGGTTTGACAACAATATTGATAAGCTTGAATTTATCAACACTATTGACCATGAGCAGGTCCTTGAATAACAAGCTCTGATAACAATAATTATTTGATTACTTGTTTTTTAATGCTTGTTTAGGATACAGCAGGCGACTTTGATTAAGAAAGTAGTCTTACTGTAAGTTTGAAAAAACTTTGCAATCAGGTCGGAGGAAAGGAAAGTGGGCTTTATTTCCAAGGTCAAAGCGTTTCAGGACTTCTGCATCTGTTTCAAAATGTCATTTTACAAAAGTTAACAATATTTTAGGGCGAAATTCGATATTAAACACTATGAGACGATATATGACTGGTGATGTTAATACCAAAAAAAACCTTATCAGGCTGAACTATTTGATAAAGATGACTTTCTCTCTTGAATTTGTATTTTAATAAATCGAATGGCAACAAGGCGCTAAAATGAACGTCTCCGACACTAAAAGTCATTGTTACTCAGTTCGAGGGTAACATTTTTTGGTATAATACGACTTGGACGATAAGGCTTTTAAATAAAGTAGACGATAACAGACGGGCAGAAAAGTCCGACAGGTAAAGGAAGGCATCCGAATATTATCGTCAGTGGACGCTTCGGACTCTCTGACTACATTCCTAATAGCAACGTCAAAAACTAAGGGACTAGGGAAACAGTTTAATAACGAGTCTTAAAGATAACGGTTAAAAGAAGGAAGGTAAATTACCTGGACGTTTTTCACGACGGAGTAGTCCAAGGGGGTTTTAGTTTCCGACTCGAGGCCGAAGTAGACATAGGGCGAGTTGTCGGGAGGAAACTCGTGAAGACGCACATTAAACAGACTGAGGATCTTGTCTGAATGCTCGCGGACGAGGCTCGCATGCTCGCACTTGACTCGGATCCTCTGGGTTTCCGTACTTAGCTCTTGCATGACTCGGGGAGGAGGTCCTCCATGTCTAAACTTATAACTCTGAGTAGCGATTGCACAGTTTCCCACACACTTAAAACAACACTTTTTTTCAACACAAATCACATTATTTGCCCAAATCAAACAGCATGAGAATTTCCGTGAAACATGAAAGTAGATGTCAAGTGTTCAGTGTCAGTCTTCACTGCTGCCAACTGTCTAACGAAAAAAAATCTTCTTCGTAGTCTTTCAAACCTTTATTCTTTTCGTTTTATCATTTTTTTCTCGAAGATTATTTTAATACCTAATTTATCGACTCGAGTGCTTTCTCAAAAGAATAAGTTTGCCTCTTAGAGTTTGACGAGAAAATAACTTTGTTTTTATAACTCGGCCGAGTTCCTCAGATTTCTAGAAGTCAAGAAATTTTTATATTGATATGAGGGCCCCTAGGGGGCAGTCGTAAACAGTTAATATATAATATATACGATTTGTTTTCAATCCATTATTATTTATTAAGACAGAAAATAAATTTGATCCTTACCCGGTAACATTATACCCAGGTGTAAAGATCTGTTCAAGTCGAAATCAAGCTGACCTAAATTTTAAAATAAATTGAATAGAAAAACAAAGTAAAATACATCTTATTCGTAACTTTTAATAAAATGGCAAATTTATTCAATTTAAACATGTACCATGTTACATGCGAAGGTTTGTTCCTTTACTACTTTTTTAATGTTTATTTTTTGCTTCGTTTCATATGAAAGCAGTAGATGCAAAAATAGGAGACGGTGGTGGAATAAAGACCTATTAACTAAAATGTGTCCTAGCTTTAATAGACGATATTATGATCTATATCTATAGAATTAAAAGGAGGTCCTTTGAAATGTGTTTGTATTTTCCACAATAAAAGTCAACTAATTTTCTCTTGTTTTTACCTCGAAAAATATTGATAATTAATTTTAATTTTTATGAAGGATGAAATTAATCACTTTTGTAGATGAAATAAGCTCCCAGGACCTAATGACAATTGACTTTCAAAATCCGGATGCGGAGAGATAAATTACAAGGATAAACATTTTCACATTTTCATATAGACATTATTACTTATAAATTAAAAAGATTTAAATTAGTCAAACCCGATTTAGATGACATTTTTTTGGGACATTCAGTAAGATCAGGTCGTTTGAGACGAAATTGAAATTTTAATTATTAGCCATTAGCATTACGAAGCTCTAAAATTAGGGGTTCTGCTCACTAATATGAAGAAATAAAGTATAAAACTATAGAAAACGGGGCCACTGACCGATATATCTGTTATTAGTATTAGACTTATAATATATTATCAGAAGGGGCCCGTATTATATATTTTAGCCTCAGAAGTTCATTTAAATGTTAATAAATAACATAGTTGACGATTATTCTTACTAGTTTCCACCTTATTTGATACTTTTGGATAATTTGTTCGTGGATTAAAAGGTGAGTAAAATTAACAATTAGTCAATTTGAAAATAAGGTTATATTTCTCCCATTACGGGCATCATCAGACCTAAAATATATTTCTTTTTAACATTAACAAATAATAACACATTTTTATTGTAGGAACTTCTTTGGAAATACAAACACGTTCCCAAGACAATGCAAGGTAGGTACCTATCTCATTTAAGCGTGCTTGCGCGGTCTTTTAGAGCAAAGAATTATGCTCTTTATAACCATTAGTTAGTTGCAAACAGTATTGTCATATTTATTTTGTTTATTATATTCTAAATTATTCGTGATTTTTAAATTTTAAAATGGTGCATCAAGATACAAGAATGGGGGCAATTATAACATAACAAGAATATGCCTTTGATAGAGGATGCTTAAGAATGGGGACAATCGCAATAAATATTGTCTATGAGAAAGTTTTAATAATTTGATAAGAAAAAAATTCGCCTTTTTGAGTATTTTTGGAGCATACATTTTTAATATGTACGTATATTAAAATCTAGTCGTCGCAACGAAAGTCGCTGGCATTTGGATTTGTAGAGCTTTGTTTAATACAAAGCCAAATAACGTAACCAAGGAATAAAGGAGGTTGCTGCGTCTGCGTCTGCTCCTGTCACAGCATCAGGAAGATAACAAAAACAATCTTGTTGACGGGATACGGGATGGCTAAGTCCAAGATCATTGATTTTCTTTAGAGTAGAATGCTCTCTTAGATAGGATAATATTCTTCTCTTTTAAGCGTGCTTGCGCGGTCTTCGCGTCGAATTTACTTTTAGAGCAAAGAATTATGCTCTTTAAAACCATTAGTTAGTTGCAAACAGTATTGTCATATTTATTTTGTTAATTATATTCTAAATTATTCGTGATTTTTAACTGTTGTTTAGCTTGAAGGACGGTATAAATAGTGATATCAGAAATTTTCGTGGGATATGTGAAAAAAGGTTGCCGACCGAGGATTATACAGGTAGACTGTAAGTAGTGTAGTGAGATGAGAGGCGGTAAGAGGACTGGACGGTGAAGATGACCGCAGAATGTTGCCCCTGGAGACGGTGGACAGTTACGTGCTGGTATGCCTAGTTGCCGGGGTCTCCTACCTCGGTCTGATGTTGGCCGCCCTACTCTGCCTGTTGAGGATGTACAAGTGCCCGGGATGCGGGAGTTGCTCGGGAGGTGGTGCACAGGGTACCCAGGTAGGTCGCACCTACTCACAGGTCTCTGTAGGCTCGTCTCTCACCCACGCCTACCTTGCTGAGACCTACCAGATGGTTCCCTGTACTCTAGAGTCTCGCCTTTCTATTGTTCGATCACACGACAACCCTAGACTTGCACGTATCTGATCCTGGCTGAGGACTACTCTATATACCGTTTCACCTACTAGTGGTCCATTTCAACCATTTATAATTTTATTATTTTAAATATAATATTAAAGTCCCACAGTGAAAACAGTGTTTTCAGAAGCCATCGTCTGGTGAACACAAATACATTTGACACTGATCTCGTTGACAGCATATTATATGATTACTATTATAGAGTTAATGAACATAATGACTGAGTTGGGGATATGGACTGTTGATTGGATGCCTTGTATTCGCCATACCGTCACATCTCAACGACTTGCTTGGGATGGATAAGGGACCTGAGGCTCTACTCATGTCTCTCTTCAGTCTTTGTTCATTCTTTATTGTAGGAACCAAATTATCATTATGAAATTAGTATGTAGGTATTTAGACGGGTTTTTTTACTTATGTGTTTGTGTAATGACTTAGTATTGCTCGTAGAATATTAAGTATAAGTAGTGTGAGGATGTGTTTACTGATTGTATTTACAAGTGAGTACTTGGTTTCTCGCTTGTCCTAGTTGACTCGGGCATTAATGTCCAGTACATAATAATTTATACTCATATTATGTCAATGGTAATTTACATGCTAAAACTTGACATTTATTGTCCTTGTTATATAATGTATATGTTTAAGTGTGCAATTACATTTTTCTAAGTGTGCAATTACTTTGTCGATGTTAACCCTTTCAGGATGAATGCCGTGATATTACGCTAAACCGGGACTACATCCTAGGCCGAATGCCGTGATATCACGAAACACCGGGACTGCCTTACAGGGCCGAATGCCGTGATATGTCGCCTTGCACTTTTCATACTGTTTTATCATTTTATGAATTTCTGGGTTGCAAAATGAAATATTCAAAGATATCTTGTAATAGTTTAGGATGTAATAAAGATGATTAACAAGATTCGATTGTATTTGGGTTGGCCGTTTTTAATTTATTGATATACATATATAGGGTACAGACTAAATCAGTTATTTTTTTCAACTCTTAATTTTTTTTTACAAATAACAGAATTATGACGCTATTTTCGGAATTAGAGGATGTTTGAAAGTTTTTACTTTTACCCAGAAGGTGTCTTATCTATTCAATTATTTTATCTTTGTCATTTTAGAGCTATCTTCAGGGTTTAGCGAGAGGGTGTCAGCCTTGAAGACACCTCTGACCCTCTCGCCCGATAAGTCTAGTACTTTCGCCGATTCCCTTCGTATTTTTCGTTATCTACTTTGCCCTTACACTTATCTCAAAATATACAATCTTGGTTATTATAAAAACAAACACGTATTCAGTCCGTATTTGACTTACACGTGCAATTATCTGTGTCAAAAAATTACGCAATATAATCGCAACTAATCGGTGTAACTATTGTTTGTTTGATTTAGACTTGTTATTTTTTCTTTTTAAATGTATTTACCCGACTTGTTTATTTTTGATTTCATTGCTAAACTATTGTTTTGCTTCCGAGCTTAACAAAGGTAACGGCGCGGCGGCTACGTGATCGTTTTAAAGAACGAAAAACTTTTAGGTCTCCAATTTCAAATATTTCAAGACAGTAATCCGTTCCAGACATTTTTTTCAATTCATTTGTTCACTGGGTTTTTTCAATAAAATAATTTATTTTCAAATAAATGGCTATGTGTATAGAAATTAAATAAAGTAAATTTAAAATAAATAATATATGAATGAACCGAACATATTACGCATTTATTATAACGCGCCCCCGCCTACAAAGAAGCATACTATGCTATATATGTATAAGCATAAATTATACAATTTTAATAGTAAAAGAAAACCAATGTGTTCACTTTTTCTCTCGTATAATGTATTTACAAAAAATACTTTTTAAAAATAATAATGAATTAATAAAAATATGAACAGGTAATTTGTATATATATATCGAAATAAATCAATGCGAAAAAAATATTTCTATAAAAAAAAAACATTGAACATAATGGTACATTAATACAGATTATAAAAATATAATTGGATAATTTATAGAGTATGTAAAAATATAATAAATAGAGAATGATTAATAAAAGATCTAGTGAAGGCATAGTAGACGCGAGGTAGAAAAGTATTCAGTCCAGGGATAGAACTACCTGTTCCTCCCGTACCGTCCCCACAACTACACAGTCTCTTACCAACTTCGTACTGAAAGGGTTAATGTTGTATGTACTTTGCCTCTGTTAATGTTGTACTGTAAAACTACTGTATTAAGTACTTATAAAACCTTGTCAATAAAAATAAAAATGCTGATGGGAAGGTCAAGAGCTCAGGTTCAAGTAATAAAACGCAATGTTACAAAGTAAAGAAAAACTTGTATTTAGATGATTTTTTTTAAGTACTTAATTAATTTTACTTAATTTTATACAGCTTATGTGAATAGCGAATATTTTATTATGTTTCTTCAATCAAATAAAAAAAAAGAAAGAAAAATTGCATTTAAGAGACATGAGACTAGTTGTTACTTAATAATACTTGAAATGAATATTCTTTTGTTAGATATTAACTGTAAAAATAATAATAACAGATTTGTAAACATGCATTGCAGTCCTGATCTACTTTAATCAAACTTTCAACGTCTAATGTGGAGATGTTATTTTTTCTATGCAACCAGATGATGATTCTAAGCCTGCAGTTGGTCTGGTCCTCTACCAGGTCTGGTCAAACCAGTGTTAAACAATTAACAACTCCAACTTGTTTCTTTACCATTTCCCTTTATTACCTGTTTATTTGATAATTATGTTGTTAGAATTTTCATGTAAACATTTATGTGATATTTTATTGTAGAGACCGAATATATTCACCTTCCTATTTTAAAGACATTTTATTTATGTACATTTAACACTTCAGGGACATTTATTACTGCACGGGTTAGTAGTTAAAACCCTAACATTGATTAGTTCCAAAATTTATTTGTGAGCCTATAGCACGGTTATCAACAAGCAATTTAATGTCTTCTAATTGAGGCTTTATAGCTACCAGTTTTGTATCTTACATTAGGATTAGGATAGATAATTTGCATTGTTAGGCTGATCCACTGGGAAAGCCTCTGGGTTCTCATGTCAATACATTGTAAGACTGAAAATAAACATTTTTCATATATTTAACACGTATTTTTTTTTTTTAATCCTTTCAATCTACTACCTTCTGATGATTATACTTATAGAGTTGTGATTTTGCACTAAAATATTTTCACCAAGCCAGTAGCGGGGACAGAAAATATTTATGGATGGGCTTGACCTTGAGTGACAGACTATATGCAGGTTTAGTATACCCCATAATTTATTAATGGCCCAGTTGGATTCCGATTCCTGTGCTTTAATATAGAATATGTTGTGTATTTATTTTTATAAATGCTAATAATATAATTTTGGTTTATAAACTACCATTAAAATTTGTATGCTAAGCAAGATTACCTACATTATACCTTTTACTATTTTTTTATAATTAAATTATTAAACAGGGTGTGATGCTATAATATGACAAACCTTTTTGAAAGCACTCCATTTTAAAATAAACAAAGTGCCACAAGATATATGGCATCTTAATCATCATCGGTTAATAGACAAAACACAGATCTTTGGCGAATAATTGTAATTTTTCTCCCCTTGCAAAACTCAAATTACAATTTTTAACCTCGTATTCAAAAATAAAATTTCCCATGAGATATCACCCAATATTGCTACATTTATAAAAATTACCCTGAGACTATAAACTTCAGCTATCAAACCCAAGTCACTTATAAGTAAAAAACATAATCTAACCTGAAAAAGGATCATGGACCTTGAAAACTTACGAGTAAGTATAAAATTCCTTTCAAGAGAATCTCTCACTACAAATTCTCCAAGAAACTAAGTACAGTGTAACCCCTCTTCACCGGCCACGGATCAACCGGTCTATTATATGATTTTTTTTTTTTTTTGTACAACTTTAGTAGTATCACTATAGTCGATGCAGATACAATTAAAAAACAAAATATTTGATGGCAGGTGGCTCAAACATTGATTGTTTGACGGCATTTCCTGGTAAATAAAGGGGGGGTCACATGACGATGTGGTGGACAAAATAGGAGCGCGTTTAATTCTATGACTACATATTTCTAGGAATCAATTAACATCTCTGTGATTCTTTTTTCTTCACCTGTTGCTTTGTCGGAGCCTTTCTCCGAATTTCATTAGAGCAAATTTCTTGAGGATAAGAGGAGAGAGGACGTTACTCACTCAGTTGTGTGCTTGCCTTATCAAAAAATAAGTTAAAAAAAAATTAGGTAATAAAATAAGGTGCAAAAACGTCTTAATTGTTTTTTTATTAATGACATATGATAAAATATATAGGTTCTTTTTGATTGGTTCTATTTTTCACGAGAACCTCGGATCAACCGGCCAAACGGGTAACCGGCCAGGTCCTGGTCCCGACCAGGCCGGTTAAGAGGGGTTACACTGTACCTATTTCAAATTTGAATAAACCATTTGTTAGGTAATTAAATTGGAAATCTAAAATCAATTTTTTTTAACACTTGGAGTTTTTAGAATTATAATTAGTATTACTAATGATGGTTGGTGGTAGTACCCTTTTATTTCTAATTTACATATATAAATGGATCCACTTCAGGGTAAAAATAATAAATTTCAACAAGTTATTGTGGTGACGTTTCGACCTGTCCGGTCATTATCGAGCCTGAAAAAATAGTTTATTTAGGTATTACATAAAATAGCATTGCACTTGTAAAACAAGAGGAGGAAATAGACAAAAAAATACATTTTTAAATAAAGAATATACATTTAAAGCTATGAAGTTATACTCGTAACAGTCATAATTTAAAAAACTTGGCCGGACAGGTCGAAACGTCGCCACAATAACTAGTTGAAATTTATTATTTTACCCTGAAGTGGATCCATTTATATATGTAAATTAGTATTACTAACTTATTTTTAATATTTTAGAGAAAAACCTAGAATGAAAAATTTTTACAATTTAAAAAATTTCAGAGTATCGCTATTTAGTTTAAGGTAATGGATTTACAAGCAATTATAAAAAGGTTTGATTCAATTAAGATTGGCGATAATAGTGTGCTCAATTGTTTTATAAGAAAAAAGCTTACAGAGTCAACCTAATTCAAGAAAGAAGCAGATATGGACAAGCATCATGGTGAAACAAAAAAAAAGTTTTTCTTAACTTCCCCCTCCTCTTGTTTTGAATTGCGCTCATCTGAGGTTTCCCATCACCTCACAAAAGCGAGCAGCTGAGACCATGGCCTCACAAGGCAGGTAATCAACGACTAAGAATCTAAAAAGACTGTTGTCATGATCTTGGAGGAATACAAATTATTTGTTTTTTGTGGTACCTGGCTCTTATTCTTTTCTATTCCACACCATATTCTGAAATTTGGTTTTGGGACTCCAGTGATAATAAACACCAACACAAAACTATTGGCCTTGACATAACGTCTTCCCTGTATACATTTCACAACCCATGATGAAAATCAGTAGCATTTTTATTTTTTGCCAAAAAAAAAAAAAAAAAACAAGAACATCGCAAATGGATGTGGGAGCAAGAGGAGTGTCCCTGGATGCAAGCATGCGAGTGCCCATGGGGTGATAGAAGGGTTTTTAGGAATATTTCGGAGCTGGCACTACACTCTAACAAATAGTCTAGAATTTTTCTGCCTACCATTCAGATTCTATAAAACAGTGTAACTTACTTTTGAGACACCCCTTGTAAAAACCCTATTCATAATAATACTTTTTAATAATACTCTCCGAATCTGATATCTTAATTATTATATGAATGGTGTCTGCTTTATTGTCTGGCAACAATTTTTTCAATTATTTAGTGTAATGATTTTCCATATCTTTAATTCGAGCATTGACATCAGTAGCACTTTGTCTACAGCTTCTTCTAGAAGCAAATAAGCTTTTTAATATATGCCCTGATAGTGATGGGTGCATTGCATCCCAAACTTGAGCAGTGAAGCCCCTAGGAAGCGGCAGCCTTCCAGAAATTGGTGAATAAGGGATACCCTCGATGTATGCATAAAAAGAAACTACAAGCTGCCCAAAATCACTTCCCTTCAAGATCTAATTGGAAATTTGATACTGAAAAAAAAATCTGGAACAGCTTTATTATCCAGATATTCACAAATCGTATATATATATATTTTTTTTATGTACATCCTTAAAAAAAAAGAAGGCACACATACCTCAAGCATATAATACCTTTTATGTACATTTACCCCCTTTTTAAAATCCCACTAAACCTTTTGTCCAGACCAATTTTTGTCATTAACAGAAAACTACCAATTTAAAATTTCAGTGTATCAAATAGTAGTTGACATTAAATAACTACGTCTTCAGGGTCAGGGGCAATAAAACAACCAGCTGCACTACAAATATAATTTTAATTATGCACTATAAAAAAATTTAATAATAATTTAAAAAAACATTATTCTTTAAAAGTAATCTCAGTTATATTAAACTGATAAAGTAAAAGGTCTTGCAGTCACAAGCTCTCTCATTTTGAGATAATTGATTAGTTATTATGTTCTCCTTATCAAATACCATAATCAGTGGTAATAAGTACAGCAAAATCGATGTTGAGCTCACACGAGAGACTTTGCCTACAAGACAACCATACAAAGCTTCTCCTTACATGTCTTAAAGTCAGTAACAAAAATACAAAATAAGCATAACAAGTATAAACCAGGATAACTCTAAAACTCGGCTAATATCAAACTGCAATCAACTGAACATTCATGTACTGTATCCTTTAAATACCCAAATAGTTTTCCGAAGAAAACCTCAATATGAAAGCAAGCCCTATTAGAAGAAGCTGTCCTTAAAATAGAGGTACCCCACAAATATATCTGACACATTTATAAGTTTCAAAAAGACACTTGTTCTAAGTGTTGACACATCTTCTGCCGGAAGAAGCAAAGGAGACAAAAAGAGAATGTTAACAAGTTACCCCTTAAACAAAAAACTATTGAACACAAATCTGTTTCTTACATTTGTCATTACAGTGAGTATAATTTTAGTGCTATTAAGGAGGTAAAATATTGTCATGAGAAAAGGGCAGTTTGGAACTTTCAACTCTCCCTATCAAGTGAATTAGTGTCAACAGTGTTTATTTTTACTAAATTACAGCGGTTATTTACAGGGCTTGTCACTTGTTCAATTCTCAATTTTTTTCTTTCTCCAATAGATGTAATTGTTAGTAGATTGATCGGGTCAACAGTAAGATATTAAAATGTTATCTAGTTGTTAAACAATTTTAACATTAACAATCATTATACTATATATTTACATTGATGTTAATATATATTTTTTTATATATATCTTTATGGATGTTTTGGCCATTTAAATATCTCTCATATGTAGAATCAATCAGTTTTGCAGCTATTATTTTAGATAAACTATTTGATCAAATTAACAAAGGTATTTATAGATCGAGTTACATTTCTTTATGAAGATAGGAAAACAGAAGGAAGAAACTGACAGCTGAGACTTTTAAGAAGTCGGTAAAGAAATACTGGCAATTCTTTTTAGGTCCCTGCTTTTCAATTATAATCGATAATATAATACATCAAACTGAAAAGAATACAAAACATTTACTTGTTTTTCTGGGAATTCAAAATTGAAATAAAACCCTCTAAAGTTAGTGTAAATGAACAGCACTAGAGCATAATTTTGCAAAATCACTTTGGTGTAATCATAACGTCTTGAAATTAAAATTTCCCGTTAAAGATCCACTAATACAGAATTGCCTTTTGAAACCCCCACCTTCAAAACCCCTAAAATTCAAACACAATTTCGTAGTATTTGTATTGTTTTAAATGGTAAAACAAAAATATTCTCTATCAAATGCTAGATAAAGGAGAGTCTACCACATTCAACAAATATTTTATTTTCTTTCCTTTTTATAAAAAAAATAATTTTAATTACAATAAAAAACAATAATTCTAAATTTTTTTAGAGTAAAATTTTTAAAACTTAAAAAAAAAAATCCACAGAAACAAAGCCAAGCATAATACAAAAAAGGATAAATAGGAGGGCATTTCCTTGCACCCCCTCGACTAACAACATATTATTTATAAGAATTAAAAACTTTCTGTACAAAATATTAGATCAGGCCTCGGCCTCTTACTCCCGTTTCACATTTCTTTTACTTTTCACAACAATATAATTACTTATTTACACTTTATATATATATATATATATATATATATATATATATATATATATATATATATATATATATATATATATATATATATATATATTCACACATCTTTTCTTAGCGATCTCTCCTGCAACAAAAATAAAGTAAATAAAATGAAATGTTAATAAATAAAGCTTTATAATAGAGTAGTAGTAGTAGCTGACAAGTAAACATTTTTAAACACTGTCGATTAAATGGTGGGTAAGAAAGGGGGTTGGTCTCACTGTGTGTACGGAAGTGCTCGAGGGCTTCATGGAGGGGCGGGTGGTCCAGGTTTGTCAACGTACCTGTATCTGTTGTTATAAGTTCGGGGTGGGTAGTTGCCATCCAGCCAATCTTGATACTTATACCACCTGCAAACAAACCGACACACTTCTCTTTAATTACTTTTAAACATTTAATTTCCCGGAATGTAATCAAATCTGTCCTCTGTACTGGAAATGTTTCCATAGAGAGATTTGGTTGTTGAAGAGTATGTTAGGTTTGGAAAATCAAGACATAGGTCTTGACTTGCTGCAGCTATTGTCTTGCTAGTCCAGATTCTAACCATGCTTGTTTTTATAATAGTCTTACATTTAACAGTCTCACCTTGATATGTTTTTATTGCTAAGTAAGTGACAGGTAGAGCTACAACTCATTTTTATTTGGCAATATTGTAGAGTGGAGTATTTACCATTGTTCCCAGCGGAGGTAGTCTTGGAGAGTGAGGTCTCTGAGCCAGCCCTGTTCCTTGTAGTAAGCATAGCGGGTCCTTACGTCGTCCCAGGACCCGTACTCTGCCAGGGTAGATAGGTAAGGGGGAGAATCCATCTCGACAGTCAGTCTATCCCCGGAAGTTATCCTCAGGTTGCGGTGCTCGAAATCTCCCCTGTCAACAGACCACTGAGCCATCTTGCCGAATCTTTCTGATAGGGAGAGTTTGGCACTGCTGTCTCCTCCGTCCGGACCTCCTCCTCCACTACCACTCGACTCTGAGTCTGATTCCACCTTTATGAAGGGGGGTCCTCTCATCTGCAACCAAATGTCCTCCTTCTTTAATAACTTCACATTGTGTATATAGAATTACCCAAAGTGGACCTTATTAGAAGAGTGAATAGCATTAACAAAACTAAAAATAAATTATTCACCTTTGCAAATGTAAATTAGACTCATATCTTACGGCAGGGTTAGTTTAAACTAACTTAAGTAAATGTAATCTCAACATGTTTCTGAGATAAAGGATGGGTTCGTAATATTAGGGCAAAAAAAAAACAAGTATTAGTAGCTTGACCTGTGAAGGGGATTGACCTCAAGAGCTACGCATTTCTTTAGAAATTCTATTTTTTTTTTTAATAATATTAGGGGTCATGCTAACTAGCAGCCATGCGAACAACTTAATAATACTATAAAGAATCACTGCCCCTCATGGTTCCATTCAAAACATCGTAAAATCTCATGCTCGCTATAACCGGCATCAGCATTGGTGGCACTTCTTTCTCATGTTGCCTATATCCAGTATCAGCACTGTTGGCAAAATTTTCTCATGCCAGCTACAACCGGCATCAGCAGCAAAAGGGTTAAAAACCAAATAAGCAGATAATGTGCAAAGTTTAAACATGTTGGCGAATTTAGAAGACTTTAAAATTATGTTTTTTAATCTAAAATATTCCTTGATAATTCAGTGAAAAAATGATCACTTAACACATGAAAATATGAGTAGGCCTAAGCTGCAATGGCTGGTTTTGGAAACTTGGGTCCCATGATATTTTTTATATTAATTTTTTTGTGGACACCACAAGTGATTGAATTCTCCCCCCCCCCCTTCCTTCGAGGAGTTTTAATGGAAGGAGTTCAAAATACTAAGGAGCTTGATATGCATAATAAAGAAAACTACTCATGAATTTAAACTTGTGTATGCATGTATAGGTTGGTCAGTTACATGAGTGTGCCTCAATCTGTTGGATTTTAACTGTTACGTACTAAAAGATAGTGACTAGATAGGCCAAAATGTTACCCTGACAGCTCGGTCGAGAGGCATGGGAGGTCTCCTGAGATGAGGGTCCGGCCTGTGAGATGGATGGGGAGGAGAGAAGGATCGTGACCTAGAAGTGGCTGCTTTTCTTTGAGGGGGTCGGGCCTTCCTTGAACATACTGAGCAAGAATCGTCTGAACAACTTGAACTTGAACTGTAACTTTCTGGTGATGGTGGCCGGCGTCCCCTCGACCTTCCAGGGCTTGCTGGTGACCTACAACAGCAAAAAGGTGGTTTTTTTTTACATTTTAACTGGCAAAAAAACTAATAATAAAAAGGCCATTAATCCCACCCCTCCACTAAATTTCCTAAACAGATAGACTCTGAAACCAGAGTGAATTATTTACTCCACTACAACCATGGTAAAATAAATATCTTAGTACATCGCAACAACTCTTCTGTGACAGGTAAGCTGACATGTTACAGTAAATTCTTGCTTTGGTTTTATCACAAAAAATTGTGTTAGTCGATTGTGATATAAATTATAGCACAAGATTTACCATCGTATCTATATGTACTTTGACTTCTCCCCATCTCAGTTAAAGTATTACTAAGACTGGACATGTACCTTGGCCTTGGAGTCCTGGGGCGAGGTGACCTTGGACGAGGTGACCTAGGTCGGGGAGACCTCGAGGGAGGGGTCCTGGCTCCTAGCGGTGACCGAGATCTGCTGGCTGAACGAGACACCGGAGATCTTGACACAGACGACACGCTCCTTCTACCCCTGGACAAGCTACGGCGTCCCCGAGATAGGCTTCTCCTATTCCTAAAAAAGCATAAATACTAGGGATAATGTTGGCTCTAACGTAAAATAGAGTGCAAGTAAAAAATATTGAATTGACCATTAAAATGACATGGTATCCCCTAAAAACCTTGATTGTAACAGTAGTCTAAATGTACTCTAGGTTTTGAGGGCTTTGATAGAGGCGTGGGCACTTTTTTACTATAGCACCCCCCTTGGTTCTAAACAACAGTCACACAGTTTGTGTGTTTGTCTCCCCGAGATATTAAGACTCTTGGGGCAGTTTAATATTTAATATTCCTTTAGCTTAATAGTTGATTGGTCTAAGGGATATGATCACAATTATATACATAAGTGTAATATTCCTTTGTCCCAAGGTACATTAGAATAAATATCCCTTCGTCTTAATAGTAATTTAGACTAAGGAATATATGCTACTCTGCAAATGTTCCTTTGTCTAAATAACTATTAACACAAAGGGATGTAAGGGGGTGCTAAAATAAAAATGTACTGAGGCATGTAATAACATATAGTTATCTTGTTTTTAGGGCTGTGATAGTGACATGTAATAACACTTAGTTCTCTGTTTTTCCAACCGATAATACTCTGCAAATAATTTTAATATTAAATGGTGATGTAAACAATATAAAGTTAAATTTAATGTGAGTATAGTTTCTATTTTAATTTATTTCATTTTTTCATACACCGATAAGTTAGATATTGTATGCAATATAAATCTCCATGTGTTTGAAGTTAAAGTTATTCCATTTAATTATATGTGACGTAAATTTTAATTTTTTAGAATGCAGCAAGTTAACTGGTAGAGGCTTAGCTATGCCATTTTAAATTCATTTTAAACATTATTATTCAAGTATTTCTAAGACTGCTCCCTGACTTGTTGGTACGATATCGGTAAGCTAGTATGCCGATGCGGTAAGATTATTTACCGAGCGCCTATATCTTACCGATTTGGTACAGATTCTTTACCGCACGGTAAGGAATCTGTACCGAATCGGTAGAAGGAGCGGCCTAATTGAAAGATACGGAATGTTGAAATGTAGTGATTATAGTGATATGGTTGGTTACCTTGAGGTGGTTGGTCTGGAAGGTGAGAGACTCCTACGAGAGCTGCGAGAGATAGAACGACGAGCTCTAGTGGGGCTACTGCGACGGGACCTGCTTCTAGATCGTGATCCTGACCCGCTCCTACTCCTGCTTCGACTTCTACTTCTGCTACCGGACTTTGATTTCTTCTCATCGTGATAAAGTTCCTTGTATCCGCTGTGCCTCCACCTCCCAAATAACAAATCACACATATAACCGCTTCACACACTCCAGGACAGCTTTTATTTCCACCACACAAAACCCACATCCTTGATAAGCATCGTGTCTGCACATCGATATCAAATTGATAAAAAGGATTTGTTGCTTTAAAATATTTTTGAATAGGGGTATCTTGCCTGCCAAGGGTAATCTCACACCACTGCGGAGTGTGTTAAAAAAACCAACTACTTTTACTCAAATGAGACAAAAACTCATTAGGCTCAAACTAATTCAGTTGTAACCAATATACATTTGATACACTAACTTTTTTTTGTAATAAAAATTTGGAAATATATATTTGCCACAACAGGATAGTATTGACATTATGATTTTGAAACTGGCAGTTATAACAGTTAGTTTAGCAAAGAGAATTTTAAGATACTTGAATTGGGTGTATTAAAACAAGAGAGGATAATGTGTAAATATAATAGTTTGATCGGGGGACAGTGAGGTTTGTCAAGACCTCAAGCTGGCCACTCCTTCTCTTTATTAATATTATGACTCACCTGTTAGGGTCTTTCTCCTCCACCTCAAGTAGTCTCTTGTTCCAGTAGTTGCTCTGGCTTCCTCCTCTCCGAGCCTTCTTCATCACAGTGTCTAACTCCTTGGCACGGCCTATATCCACAGTACAATCAAACAGTTATTATATTATTACATTTATGAACACTTGATATTTGAATTTTTCTTGTCACACCAGCTTAAGAGAAATACATTCTCCTTTACAAAAGTTTATATTATTTAAAATGAAGTGATCCGTGAAGATATGTGAGTTGTCGCTTACCTCTTGCTGAGCGAGATGAACTCCTGCGGGAATTCCTGTAAGCGTCCATACGGAGACGGGGCGGAGGAGAGTCCCTCTGTCGGCTTCTCCTCCTACCTCCCGACCTACGACCTGACATAATGACCTCCGACTTTCTGGATACTGATAAAACACACACACACAACCATGTATAAAATTAGTCCACATACCACAACAAGTCTATTAAAACCACCCCCCTACTTAATTATAAGCTATCTCCTTAAATTTTATTAAAATTAGGAAGGATAAGCAAAATGCTTAACACAAAAAACGTTTTAATTTGGTTAGCTAAATAGTTTTTATGCTCAACATCATCAGCCCATATGATGATGTAGAAGGTTTTGCCGATTATTAGATTTATCGGAATTTGGGCAGATTCTTCCACTGAAGGCCTACGTTATCCAAAAGAGATTCTACATGTATCCTCAAAAGTATGGTCAGGAAATCATATAACATAAAAACACCTAACACTGGCTATTCCAAAAAGCAAATAATTTGAACAAGTGTACATAATAATATTATATGATATATATGTGTGTGTAAATTAGCACATCACTGTTGATGACCAACTTTAGAGTTGGAAACTGGTCTGCCTTAAGATATTTAATATTGTGGTGTTTACAAAAAAAATCTTCTTTGAGCTTAAATCCCAAAGAGTAAGTGATATCCAAGCTTCCTTAAGGTTGACTTTTCTAACATGTGTTATCAATGTAATTAAATATGTGCTAACTCAAATATTTATTTTAAGATAAATAATAATAAATAACACAAACTTACACACACACATTAAATATATACATACACAGCGGAACTGCAATAATCAAAATTTAAAGGAATATAATTTTATACTCGAAGTTATTAAGATTAGATTATTAGCAAGGAAAAAGGAAATCACTAGGACTTATCAAGATATCAATGTTCAAGGTTCCACTGTACATCTGTACTATATAAACAAAGTCACCTCTGAATAATTTGAAACCCAAGGGATCGCACAAATTCCAATGTAATACAGATAAATGTGATGAAAAAAACTACGGACAAAAGGCTAAATATTATTAAGAAAGTAAGAGAAAACATTACGTCAGGAGGAAGGCTTCTTTTCAACTATCAAAAAAATAACTTGGTGCGTAGGCTTCCGTGGGTAGACTTATAATAGAGAGCTTGGCTTTCCGATGAAATCCGCATCACGAAAGGTTTGAAGTACAACGTTTTGCTTCCACTACTGGAAGCATCTTCAGGGTTGTGGTGCATCGTGGGTTTGCTTTGAGTCAACATCACGATGCACCACAACCCTGAAGATGCTTCCATTAGTGGAAGCAAAATGTCAGACTTCAAACCCTTCGTAACGTGGATTTCACCGGAAAACCAAGGTGTCTATTATGAAAGAAATAGTATTATTGAGGTTAAATTGTATGTTCATGGTCTAAATAAATATTATTAACAGCCAACTGTTTATGCATACATATAACTGAATCACGGCCTTAGCTACAGAATGTGTTCAATTACATTCCATCAAGTTCCAGGAGTTTAGTCTAGTCTTGCTTACAAAAGCTTCTCCCCAAATTTCCAGGTTTTTAAATTAGGGGGTTTTGATTAATTTTTAGCAACCCCCCCCCCCCCCCTTCATTAACTATTAAAGGCCAAATTATTAAAGATCTATTTTACTGTATGCTTGGGTTCTAAGAAATAACTTTTCACAATTTTCTTCTATTTTTACTTTTCTAGTAAAACTTGCTAGTAACAATGGGCTGGGACTGATCACTCTCATTTTTTTACTCACTTGTTTTCAAGATCAAAATGGGTCAGCAGTGATGTTCCTACTAAATAAATTCCTTCTATTAAAATGAATTCATATGGATGACTGCCATTTTCCGAACATGACCAAAAAATTCTTCCATGTCATAAAAAGTTACATGTTTACAAATATCAAGGATCTAATCTAAATAGTTTGAAGAAATGGCAACCTAAAACATGGTGTGGATGTCTACATAATAATAATGGCGATTCACTTGTATAAACATGAATGAGTGAGAAGTATTTGGCTTTTACATAATGGAAACATATCTTTGTCCTCTATTTTACAATAAGGGATATCAGGGGATGAAGAGTTAAGAGTGGGTGTGGCAAGCCTCTAACAGTGATATAGTGTGCAATAATGAAACAGTTACATCTTTGTAAGTCAACGACACCCCCCCCCCCCCCACCTGCCAAGTAATCCATAAATAGCAGTGCCACATAGGTGAGTAAAAGTCAAAACTGAGGTTAGGATAATTTACCAGAAATCCATTGTGCTGAGTAACACAAATTCTCTTAAGCTGTTAAACATTTCCAATCGCTAACATAAAAAAAAACCACATACCCACATTGGCTTTTATGCATATAGTTAAATAATATATGTGAGTGAGTGTGTGTATTTATTATATATGTATAAGTATATAAATAAAGTAGTAAGTATAAATAAATAAGTATAAAGTAATACAATGTGTATTAATTATAAATATGTATATGTAGCAGACCAATACTAGGTACCAAGTAACTATTGAAAGGTCGTTCATACCTCGTCATACTGAGCAGCTATAGTTACTATATTATAATATTTTAGATGCGTCAACGGAAAGAAAAACGTAACGATACGAAAAAGTAGAAAAGGCTAAGCCAGCGCAGGGCTGAAAACATGTTAACAAGGGGTCAACATGCCACAGAAAGACGACGTACCATGTCCTCCCCGTAGCACTCAGGGGGGTTCAAAATAAAACATAAAGCTTTTTTTGTTCATCAGTCCTTCAACATTAGATCCACTATTTAATCTTTTAAAAGCAGGTTTGTCCAAATAAAGACTTGACCAATTGCAACGCTCGGACCTCATGACACTCAAGGGAACAATTTTGTACCCCTCTTTCATGCTACGGTTGAATTGGAACACGGATTTGGAGTTAGACCGTAATGTACCGAATGTACGCTTCAAAAGATCAATTAACGCGATACGGTTGAATACGACCGATTGAACCGAAGAACGTGAGGCACGGACTAGAATGTTCGGCTGCGAATGTACGGACGAAAAACACAGGATTCCGTATGGCTTAGCCTGACACCGGACCACGCACCGAAACGCAACGACCGCTCACGACACACGACCGCGATTATCATACGATGTCTTCATATACTGGAAAATAACATTTGGCAACGAAAAAAATAATTAAAAAAATATATATATAAATAAAAACAAATAAATTTTTAAGTAATTAAATGTTCGTAGAATTTCACGTACGTCGTCGTCACGCTACATAAACTTACGTTCGCACAAGAACTATTTAGCCGGCACTATATACTTTTTTTCTCGATCTCACCCGATACTTTCCAAGATTCCCTCTTGAAAGAAGTTTTTCTTCAGTGAAAACGGTGAATCTAAAACAAAACACAATTTTAATTAATATAAACTAAACATTAAAATTTATAAAAGAAGGAAGCTACATCTAAATTCATCTATTGAGATTTAACAGAGGCATACAAATCCTTGTTAGACTTGGAATTTTTAATTTCAAGGTGGCAATGCAATTAGTTCTGGAGATATCATTATGGAATCAAAATGACCGATTAAAAATTCTTTCATAAAAGCTTATATTATACAAAGAAGCTAAATTCCAAATTTCAAGTGCAATGGGTTCCAGAGTTATCATCATGTCAAATTCTGTAAGTAAATAGCAGCTATCTTGAATTAAGATAGATATAGAGGATCATAAAAATTATTTTTAACGAGCACCATTGGAGTAAGTCGAACTTACCTACAAAATAGCATGGCCATACCATCATTTCAGAGAAGTCATGATAATTTTTGAAAAAAGTTCCAAAATTCGTGTTTTGCAAACCAAGTTTTGATTACACAAGTTTGTGCACTCGTAATTTCTTGTTTCTTCTTTAAAACATACAGACTCTGAGTAATCGATTTGATGCTACACTTTTATAGATATCCATAATCTATGCAAGTTTCAGCTTTCTAGGTAGTCGGGAAGTGGGTTAAATTTAGGTTACACGATTTAATTTCTTAATTATATATTTGTAAACATTTCTCCATAATACTACTTTCCATAACAAAAATTACACAATAACATACAAATCTCACTAATCAGAATAATACACCATATCTCTAGTATTACATTGTCACAATTATTAGTAGACAATGTAATACTAGAGCTGTGATACAGTTTTTAATTTGTTTTAATCCAATTAGTGATATTAAATAGTGTAGTTTTTGCTATGAAAAGTAGTATCCTCAGCAAAAACCTAAATGGTGGTGATATTTACTTTGTGGCTAAGTCTAGTCTTTCTTTAGTCAATAACGTCACTTCACTTCTACTATCATGAGCAAGGCTACTCTTTAATTTTATTGCTTAACACTTCGCCCGTTTCTGAATGATAACATGCGGACTTTTTTTTGGAGGGGATCTGAAACTTTTATCAAGCTTAGGTTTTTGCTGAGGATATTATCCCTTATGTTGGCTTCAGCATCGTTGGTGAGGCACTGGAGGGAGTAAGCCACAGTATTTCCCCTATATGTACATTTAATTGTCTGAACTTCATGTGTTCGAGGTTACTGAATCCAAATCTGAAGTCTAAATTTATCCTATATGTATAGTTTTCCCGGAAAAGGCACCAGAATACTACACAAGTTTGTGATATTACCCAATGTTTTTAGTTTTTGTGTATATTTCCGTGACTTGAACTAAGTCCCCACAACTTTAAGGAAGAGACGTGCAAGTCTCACATTGTTGAGGAGTGGAGGTTTCAGAGAAGCCCAGATGTTCAAAGACAATGGGCTGTAATTGTCATAGTGGGCCACAACATGATGCACAATATCTTGCCTAAAGCCTTGCCCACACTAGTAGACATGTTGTGCGATTTTGGTCTCAGAGACAATGTCTAGCAATTTGTCTATAGACATTGGCTAGACAATCGGCGTCTACGACGGTTTTGTTGCAAGACCAAAAATCGCATGTCTATGGTTTTCCATTCTAAATGGTATTACACGCTGCAACGGTAGTCATGTTGCGCAACATGTCTACAAGTGTGGACGCTAGACCTAGACAATAGATGGTCTATGAGACCGTCTATAGACATGTTGCGCAACGTGTCTACTGGTGTGGACTAGGCTTAATATGCAATAAATTTTCTGTTGTCCCAAAGAATGCTAAGCTTAACATGTTGAACTAGCAGGCCTCTTCCCCTGCCACCTGCTTTAACGTGTACTTGGTTACATGGCCGTCGATTCTAAAGAACTTCTCCAATGTGCAGAAATCGGTAAATGTAGAAAAATGAAGAGCAAGTAAAAAAAGTTTTTACTTTACACAAAGAATAACTGACATCAGATTAATTGTCACAACAATACCCAGCCGGAAGGATTTGTATACAATACAAATCGGTACACAAGTAAATTTACCAAATATTAAAAAAATAAACATATGAAACAGTCCTAAAGTACAAATTGATGCCTATCAAATGATATGCAACACAATAACAAACTTTTAAAAAAGTGGTCTCGGGACACGGCACTCAGACACTCTAAGTAAGGGCGAAATATAGCTGTTTTTAAAAAAGGAAAAGGAATAAAATGATATTTTTAAACCCTAAAAACGACGAAATGAAAAAATAGATTAACATAGTTTTCTATACAATAAAAAATAGAATTATGTATTTGCAGAAAAAAAATTGATGACCACAATTTACGTCTTCTACCATGTCACAAATAAATATAAACCAGCAGATACTTATGCTGAGATTTGTGGGACCGTTTTGAAAGTGAGGAAAATAAAACAGAATAAAGGGAACAAGGCCAAAATAATCCTGAACAACTTTATCTGTAAATATTTGGGTGTGTGGACCTTGCATTTCCAATGGTGACAGGAGAAGCAGCTCTATGGTGAACTTCTAAAGCGAGAGATGATAAAGGTCAATAGAGGGGTATTACAACTTTTCCTAATCTCAGCAGTTTTTAATATAGACCTACTAAATAGAATTAAAATATCTTGAAACCCAGTGCTTGTTTATTAAAACCTTACACAGTTTTCATAAAATATTTTTGATTGAATCAATCGAGAGGCCATGCAGAAAAAAGTGAAGCATTATGGAGTGCCGATAAATACAATTGTTTTAAGAGTCAAGTATAATCTACTTGAATCCATTAATGTACCTGACTTACATCTTTAAATTACCGACGGGGTCTACTAACCACCTCAAGTACTGTTGCACCTTCCACTTTAACACATAACCCAGAGAACAAGTGTATTTAAAACACTAATCGATACCCTACAACTATTGCCTCCAATAGTAACATGTCTTCGTAAGAAAACTCAGGTACTTTTTAAGTGGCTCGACGTAATGCCGTAGGCTTCGGAATTAAAATCACAGTAAAATGTTGGGTGAGTTACACAACTTTCGGTCGAAGGGACGTGCAAGTATGGGGCCGTTTTCGTGGGACATTTGATTTACTGTATAGTGGGATATGATTCACGAACAAGTTTCCAAGTGGTCTCACTAATTTAATTTGCAATATGAACACTGACGGCTAGAGGTGAAAGTAAAAATAGATGTGGGAGGGGTCATTTCAATTATACCACCCGTCCTTTCTCTCTAGATTAGGACGTCTTTCGACATTAAAAGCAACTTAGTTACCTTTAATTGTAAGTTTCAAACTATATCTTAGAGAAGAATTAAAGCGACTTTAATTGTATAACGGGAAAAATAAATAGAAAAAAAAATATGAAAAAACCAACCTTCAAAATGTCGGCCAGACTGGGTGGAAGAATGAGACGTATTAGACGAGTCACAAAAAAAAAAATCAGCTTTAAGAGTCTAATTACGGTTCAGTCGATGGAACGGAAACCATAGTAAAGATTTCCGGAGAAATTACACGGAATCCGAGAATGTTTCGCTAGAATAGTCGAAGAAGACGCGAGATCGAGAAGAAAACTTTTAGTTAGAACTTATAACTTGAGAAGTGATCTTGTGAGCTGAACGCCCGTCTCCGTCTCTATGCCCGATGTCCTCTCGTTCCTAAACTCACTGAGCTGCGCACTGCGGCTGCGGCTTAACAAGTTTAGAGGCCACCAAGCTTTTGGACTTTCGGCTGCCGCTGGCAGTGGGTCTCCCGAATCTTTGCTGTTTGCTTTGCCTCAACTAATAATACACTAGGTTTTAGCACACGGTCCACGGTCCAGTTAATCGATCAGGTTTGCCTGTTACCCTATATTATTATTTAAAAAAGGAAAATCCGAAGACTTCCAGAATAAATATATTTGGAAAAACCCACGTTTTCTTAAATATATTTTTTTTTCTTATTATATATATGTAATGTTTTTCTTTTTGGAAGTAGAAGCCGCCCACTTTAGTCGAGGGAGAGAACAACAACAACACTGGGATTCAGTCACTTATCTATCTACTGACTGGGGCGAGGCAACTATTGAATTTCCAAATAGGTTTGTCTGAAGCCACGCCCACCTTACCTCTCATTGGCCAGCTGTTCCTAGCTTGCCTTTTGCCGCCAATATTTAAATGGAAATGTATCTTATATGAGTTCTATGACGTTACAGTTGTTTTTGTGTCTGATCCGATTTTTTTTTGTTGAATACATTATACACCTTTATAATCCTCAAAAATGAATAACAAATTTGAAGTAAGTACTTATAACTATGGTATTAAACAAATTACATATTATCTTTTTGTCAATCTTGAGTAACAGTTGAACACTTAATGTTATAAATCTTTTCAATTGTTATTCCTCTAAATTGCTTTGAAAAAATGTTTATACTAAAGTATTGACTGCAGAAATAGGCCTGATGATGCCCAGGATATGGCGAAATATTGTAAAGCCAATAAATTATGTTAAATGTAATAAATTAATATAATTAAATATTAATTTTTTTTCTTACATCCCTAAAGACCTAAGAAAAAATATTATATTATTATATCATCTAATTAAACATATTAAGATAGTTTTAAGTTATTCAAAATGTGTCTAACAGAGTTAATGACTAAAAGGATCGATGAGGTAAATGCCTATGTATAAATAATTAATCATAACAAGTATATATATATATGGAACATATATATTTGGTTGTAACATTCACTGGTTTTAGTTTTAAATTTGTAATATAATATAAGTGATGCCTGAGAGCCTACCATTCCAAAAGCCTAGGTTTCCTCTATCCCTGAGATGTTGTCTTTACGCATTATGTTTGATGATATTAACAAATATTTCTTTGAGAAGTGTTTTTCGTCAATGCTTTTTATATAATTTATTTATTTCAGAAGTTGTATCCAAGCGCCTCATTTCTTAAGACTAATGAAACCGAAGATGGTCATGTGGCAAATTTTAGATTAAAATGTGCGACTGTGGACGAATTTAAGGAATGGTTGCAGCATCATCAGCAGTTATCAGGGGTTACATACAGAGTTCAGACTACGACTCCCTGTACTGGAAAAAAAAGTCATTTAAGGTAGGTTCATTTTTTTATCATTAAGATGTGATACAATGATTGATTGATTACCATTTATTGATACAATTTCAAAAACAAATAAATGTACATTTTTTACATAATAAATAAATACTATACACTACTATAATTTTAATTTCTTTTTTTTCTTCCTGGCTACTCGGCTTACATATTAGTTTGTTGAAGGCTCTGAGAAGACCAATTGAGTGGTTTATATAACTTATACATTACTTTTTTTTATCATTAGGTAAATCAATAAAACAAAAATATATACATCAAGTTATCAATAATCTAACAACAATGCAATTAAATCTATATATTATGTGTGTATAAATTATTCTATAACTAACAAAAATTATAAATAGAGGTAATAAAGAAACAACGTTACAACAAAAAACATATTGGCTACTAAATTCTTTAGATTTTACTCCCACTAGTGTTTACCAAACAAATTGATAAAATATTTTCTATTAAAATCATCTACTCTCAAGTATTTAAATAGTGACTAGTTATTTAATTTAACTCATGTATTGTCAGTATATATATACACCATTTACACAACTTTACTATTTTTTATATACACTTACACACACATGCATACATTTATTTTATTATTTAATTTACTAAAAATAGTTTATTAGTATAGTAATAATTTGTTTCCTTATTGCTTCTAAAACCTAATATTCTTATATACATTTTTGATACACTGCCTACTCAGACTTGCCACACTCTGGCCAGTCTCTCGTGTCTCCTCCACAGCTCTTCCTCTCATTGAACCGGTGGTTTGCCTCTTTTCCTCACTCTCTCCCAGGGATACCATCCTATTTGGGCTCAATGTAAAAGAACTTTAATTAGAGGGAATAACACAAATAATATGGTGCAGTCTGCAATAAATGTTCTAAAAGAGCGCATCTTAAATACGACAAGAGCCTATAATATCAAACAGTTATTCCATTATTTGACTGTGGATATGGAAAATTACTATAAAAGAAAAATAATAGACATAATTAGTGGAAGGTACTCTAAATACAGGCACATGAGGTATCTTCCATGCACCAAAAAGATAAAAGATTTGCAACTAGTTGGTCAAGAAGATGAAGTGTTTGTTGTGTATAACAAAGCTTCACAAACAGAATATGAAGTAAATTTAATATTAGGAATTAGCCCACCCCTTCTCACTTCAACGTATTTTTTGACAATGGGATATCAACTCTCCTATGAACAAACCATACATGTATAATTATTATATACATATATTATTATATACGAATGGAAGGGATGAACTGATATGTCGAAGCCAACTGTACGACTTCGAAAGACATCGATTACCCGTAAGGGGTGGGCTATTGCCGAGTTTAGCCTTTTATTTCTTTTGAGCATACATGATTTTCATGTAACAAGTACCAAACATAAAGTAAACATATAGTATAATATTAAAGATTCATTGTATACGTTATAGCTAATTATTCTTTTAGCCATACATTTTGGTAAACATCCCATTTCTTTCCCCACAATTCTGTTTCGAGCAACTCTCTGCCAAGCCTCTTCCCTTGCTTCTCTTTTTCTCCCAAGGGAACCAATTCAAGTTTCTTGGACCATCTACCTTCGGTAGTTCTAAACCGAATATGGAAATATGTCCAGCCCATTTCCATTTTCTCTTCAGCATTAGTTCTCCTAATCATCCATTCTCGATTCTTTTCTAATCCAAAGATTTGATATTATGTTATTTCTTCTACTAACACCAATCATGCTTCTCTCCATCATTCTTAGGCAAATTCTTTGGTTTTACTGAAAAAAATTAATTGAAAATATGTCTGTCTCAAACTATAGATTAATTAACTTTCACCAACGAACAGTCTTAGCACTAATAAAACTTTAGTCTTAGCACTGATAAAAGGAATACGTCTTAATGTTTGTTTTTTTAATTATAAAAATAAATACTTTTTCAATAACTAATAAAACATATTTTTGTAAATTCACAAATTCTATTAACTGGTAAAATACAATACTTTAAAACACATTTGCTTCTCTCCGTCTCTACACAATACACATAACAAATTAATAACAAACTAATAACAATAAAAAAGTTCTCTTCTCTCCTTCTCCTCATCTTTGCTTTTACCCAGTTTCAAGTTTCATCTCTCATGTATTGCGGGTCAAACTACCTTACATAATAACATCCATGTTCATTACAACGTATACCAAATTAAATCGGCCAATTTTTACTCTGAACTGAATCATCGTCATGCGCAAATATATTTATCTGTTCGCATAGCTCTTACAAACTTGGGTTCTTACTATTGGCTTAGGTCCTAGCAACAAATAAACAAATTAGATCGACTTGACCTTTTACAAAGTCGAGCCCTTTTTAGTGTTTAATTTGACTAGACTACAAGGAATACGAAAGTATTTTTTGTTATATTGAAACTCTTTTAATTTATAAGTAAAAAATTTAAAAGGTTAGGTTAATTAGCTGTAGAGACGATGTAACATTTTAATTTAAATACTGGCGGGAATAGGCAAGCTAGGAACAGCTGGCCAATGAGAGGTAAGGTAGGCGTGGCTTTAGACAAACCTATTTGGAAATTCAATAGTTGCTGGGGCGAGGTGTATTATTTATTAACAGAAACAGAACTGAGGATCTCTTTTAAAAGATTATTATTAAACATCGATATTAGGATACGGCTTACCGACTCGAGACTCGGTGTCGAGTCCCAGAGACGGGACGGTGTGTGTAACGTGGGTTAGTGAACGCGTCTTCCTCTTTTTCGTGTCGAAACTAAGGTGTCCGTTTCCAAGCGACCGGCTTTCCTTCAGGACTCAGGACCATTTTATAAACGGTCTTACGACGTCGTCGGCTCCCCGTCGCCGGCTAACGTCGGTCCTGTCGGGGACGGTAAGGTCCTCAGACGTGGTGGCGGCCAGGGTACACAACTCGCCCGTTAATATGGCAACAATCCGTCGCCACATCCACGGCTTAATATGGGCTGCGTAACCAGCAAGAAGGACATCAACGACATCCATCCTCACATATTTCAGGTACATACGACCCAAGTGAATCAGAGGCTGACACACGTCTCACTTAAGCTTTACAAACTCAGAGTCTGAGTTTATTATAATGCAAATGTTTTATGTGACAGAAAATCAAGACGGACTCGCAATTTTCTCCTGTAAATATAAGTTTTTAAATTAAGTAAGAGTTACACTCTTTGGGTGGCTCTGACCGGAGCGATGCTACTTCTCAAACAATAATCTTATATGTATCTACTTTATGGAACCTTGTATTCGCTAGGGCTTGTTTTTTGAGCGATGCTCGGACAGACCCTCCTCTCTTTTAATTAATTTCCCAATATTATATGATGTTTCTTCCCCTCCACAAATGTTACATTTTAATAACTGAATGTAAAAAATGTACTTAGGTACCTTTGTTCTTGCAATAAGTTTCCTACTGCATCCTCCCACTTTAAGGTAGGGATTGTATTTAATTTCATTATGGAGTGTAAAGTTGAAAATGTACCTAATAGTTAATTTATTAACAATTATTATTCTTCATGTGATACACTTATTAATTAATTATTACTTATAATTTATGACTTACCATATGCATTTTTTTCCCCCTGGCTGAGGGAATGAGGAGTGTATGACAAGACTTAGGACCAAAGAACTTGACTTATTATAGTTAAACCTGGTTTACACGGTCAAAGTATACTTGGACCAAGTCAGCCTTGACTCTACTTTGATCCCACTTAGATCTTTTAAACCAGGCTTTAAGCATGTGCCTTATTTTTAATCAAAGCCATATCTAATAACATATCAATAGAGTGTTCATTAACTATTTACAAAATTGTTAAGCATATATGTGAGAATTATAATTTTAATTATGTCATGCAAACTTTTACGTACTCGAAGGCTCTGCCCCTACTTGCTTCGCTCTTCCACCTCTGGAAGGTGGCCACTACTTTGCAAATTCACTGCTTGGGGGCTATGTGCCCCTCCATATCAGTTTCACAGGGCTGCCCTATGTGGAAACCGTGTTGGACATTTCATTAAACTTATAAATTAGAAAAAAATCAATTATGGAATTAATACATTAAAATTATAATTTAAATTCATAAATAAAAAGTACGACAACCCTACACTATATGGACTTTATTAGTTTTTTTTAGTAATAGTGGTCTTCTCCTCATGGTTGGGTTACTTGAATATCTGATAGGCTCTGACCTCTATGTTCTCAATTGTGGAGCTGTTCCAACCTACTTCAGAAAGAAAGAGAGGATTCTGGCATCTCTTTCTGCACTCACAATCTTGTGAGTGAATCTGTTGAGAGGGAATTGGACAGCTTGGGACTCTGTCCATCCAGTCTAATAGTCCACAGGCCACCATAAGAAGTGAGTCGCTGATTGATAAAGTTTTCTTACCTTATGGAATCGCTTGTTTATGCCTTGCCACCGATGAATTGGGTATATGGCAACTGGGCGCTGGGCCGTTTCTTTTTTGTTGACATGCCAAACTTGCCCTTCTGCGGGAACATTGAAAAGAGATAGATAAAGTTTTGATTTTCACAGGATCGTTTAATTAAATTATTTAAAAAACAGTGGTACACGTGGCCACCGATAAGAGTGGGCCGTTTAGGGTGTCCACCGCCCCAAACATTCCGCTCTGCGGGGATGTTGAAAAGTGAACGGCCCACTCTTATCGGTCGCCACGTGTACCACTGTTTTTTAAATAATTTAATTAAATGATCCTGTGAAAATCAAAACTTTATCTATCTCTTTTCAATGTTCCCGCAGAAGGGCAAATTTGGCATGTCAACAAAAAAGAAACGGCCCAGCGCCCAGTTGCCATATACCCAATTCATCGGTGGACAAGGCATAAATAAGCGATTCCATAAGGTAAGAAAACTTCATCAATCAGCGACTCACTTCTTATGGTGGCCTGGGGACTATAATAGAAGTTCAAAAAAAAAAAAAAAAGTTCATCCCCAATTTCACTAAAGCTATAATTACGGCTTATGTAGCAAGTTGTGTTCTGAAAATTCGTCCTAAGAAAATTTCAGTTTGCTGGTGGACTTTCTTTTACAGAGAAACTTTGGAGGCAAGTTAGACTGGTTAGTAAAGCAAAAAAGAATAACTTACCCAATTCTATGGGAAGATCATTAAACAGCCCATAGCGTACAAGGTGCAGATTAGGAAGGCAAAGCAAGAAGCTTGGAAGTCCTATTGAGCAAAAATTAGTGAGGCAGCGCCTGCAGCAAGATTTCTTCGCATTCTGTTTAAACCGCCTGCCTTGAGCTAGGAGAGAATTTTTCCTTGGAGGAGGGAGCTCTCTAGCCCCTACTAGAGTCTCATCTATCAGGATGTCAATTGCTCTTAGACAATGGTGTCCCCTATCAACTTCCTTTAAGTTCAGTAGTTAATCGAGGCTGTCTCCAAAGTGGAGTTCTTTCTCCCTTGGTCTTCTACTGTGGTACTTGGTACAAGACAGCCTTAATGAACTCCCTCAAAGAGAATAATTTTACATCCAAGTGTTTGCCAATGATATAGTATTAATTATCCCTTAGAGACATGGGCTGGTGCATTGAGTGCGCCACGAGTAAAAAAGTTTCTGTAAATCACAGATTCACGATGCGAGAATAATAAACCCTCACTCTACCCTACCACTAGAGACCTCTAAAAAGGACGAAACCGTCTGCTTTGATTATTGCTTCGTTGTGCATTTTTTTCCGTGTTTATCTGTCTTGGTTGCCCTTGCCACTATGTCCGGTAGAGATCAATATTTTTTTGGTTCTGCATGAGTTGTTGGATTAGGTTGATGGTTGTGAGGAGTTATCTTAGGACTTTGACAACTAATAATAATTAATTTACGTTGAAAGCCTGAAACTAAGCCAGAACGCTGAAGGAGTAATTACTGATTTTTTATAGTAATTTTTAAAGATATCATTGAGAAATAAATATAAAATACATTAATCGACTTTTTAGTTCAACATTTCCAAAACGCAATCTAGATAATTTATATTTGACCTATTTATGATTTGAAAAATGCATTGGTGCATAAATTACGCCGCCCGTGCCTCATTGTCGGTCCACTATAGCTGTGCCACTAAGGGTTAATTAGCGGTAAGTTTATTTACACTATTTTTGATCTAGCTCTTCTTGCAATTGAGTGGTATGGTATCTATAAAATGTTGAAAAGTAAAATTGGTAACAAAGCAAATACCTACTAGGATAAAGGGATATTTAGTCCAATTCACTTTGGGACAAAGGGATATCACACTTTTCATCTTACAGTTTGATATATTCTTATTGTATGTCACAAAATTACCCACATATTTCAAAATAAAATAGGTAGACATCAAAGTAAAAGAGTGCCTATTCTTGGATAGGAAGCTGACTTGGGCATAACTCTTTGAGTCTAAGAGAAACAAGGCTTGCTTTAGCACCCTTTTAGGTGTATAGAAGGGCTATGGGCCTCACATGAGGTCTACAGCCAAAAGCATTTCACTGGATCTGCTCTGCAATGGAGGGCCAGTGCTTTCCTATGCATCATTAGATTTGCTTAGGAGTTAAGAGCAATAAGGATGGCACCAACTCTAGCTTTATAAGTTATAGACAGCATATCAACTTCACTGTGTGTGCCTGTGGCAAGGCTATGGCAGTCTCAGAGGCCATAAATCTGTCTGGCAGTATCTTGTGGAAAAGTGCTCTGCAGCAGCAATGATAATGACAGTTTTGCACCTGCTCGTACAGGTGGCTGTAAAGTTTTTGGCTATTTCGAGATGCACTTCTAAACTAGTGACTGATTGCAAGAGGTTTTTTTAATGATCTGGCAGGCAGAATGCTGTCCACCTAGTATGGGTTCCCGGACACAGTGGGATAAAAGGAAATGAATTGGCAGATCAACAGGCCAGGCTGAGTTCTAGTGTAATTCCTTCTGTCCCAGAACCACTGGTAGGTATATCTCGCTGCGTTGTGGGGATTGCTTTAAATAAGTCTATGTTAAGAGATTTTCAAAGAACCTGGAAAATTGCTTCCAGAATGAGGTAGTCTAAGTTGTTTATTTTGGGACCTTTTATAAGGTTACTTAGACAAAATTGACCCTCAATATGGGCATTTGTCATCTTATGACTGGATTTATTACTGGTCATTGTCATCTCAACATACATTTGCAGCTTGGTTGAAAGTCCTGCCTGTTGGCTGTGCAGAGAGAATGGTGATACTCCTACTCACCACCTATGCTGCTGCACAGTGTTGACTCATCTTGGAAAACTTTTGGGATGCCAATACGTCGCATCAGAGGTTACGTAAAAGTGACAAAGGTTGCTGTGACGTCATGCGCCCTCCACGATTTTTCGTCAGGTTATCTTTTCTGGCTCATAACAAACCATTGTTTACTAGAGTTCTGTAAGCATTTTATAGTTTTTTCCTCTTTTTATTGTATTAAAAGCTTTTTTAACCTTATCATATATTAGTAACATCATTAATAAGCCAACAAATGTATACATTATAGATGATAAAACAAATAATTCTCACAAATAACTCAAAATGTAAAATAACTTACTTACAGATGTGCTCTTTTTACTCTATTAAAAGCTTTTTTAACTGTTTTTAACCTTATCATATATCAGTAACATCATTAATAAGCCAATAAATGTATACATTTTAGATGATAAAACAAATAATTCTCACAAATAACTCAAAGAAGAAGTAAAATAACTTACTCACAGATGTGCTCTTTTTACTCTATTAAAAGCTTTTTTAACTGTTTTTAACCTTATCATGTATCAGTAACATCATTAATAAGCCAATAAATGTATACATTTTAGATGATAAAACAAATAATTGATTAAAAAATAATAATAAAATAAAATAGCACTGATAAACCCCCACCTATATCCAATGTTATGAGCCAGCTAACCTAACTTCACACACTTTTTTACGTAAGTGACGTCACACTTCCCCGGCGTATAATTCCCTTAGAAGAGTTTAAGAGGCTGCCTCTGAATAGACTGCTGACTTTTTGTCAGTCTGCTCAGAGCTCAGAGTACAGAAGAATCAGGGAGAGAATTCTTCATCCAACCTGGGTTAAAAACTACTGGCTGCATGTGAAAACTTGTTTTACTTGACTGCCATTAGTGGGTTCTACTGAACTACTGGCTGCATGTGAATGCTAGATCTACTCAATTTTTATTTGAGAAACTTTAACAAATCATTGGCCTTGTAGGGATTCAAGTACATACACTCTATGACCTGCCAGTGAATTGAGGCAAACCAGTAGCTTAGTTATGTGGAAGTGGACTTCAGGCTTGTATTAATATGATGCTGTTATGTTTTAGTACTTTGCTATATCAATAGAATTGCAAAGTTAAGCAATCAACATCTTCTGTGATGACTTTTGATTTACACATGATGTAATATGTTTCTTTATTGTTGTTCTATGCAGTCTACTAAATATTAAATGTATAATACTTAACAATAGCATCAGTAGATGCAAAGTAGGAGAGGCAGTTTCAAGCCAAATTTAGGGTACAGAGAAAGTAATCAAGGGCACCCAACGCTTCTACCGGGCTTCTATGATAATTGTGATCTATGAGTGATTGATTGTATTTTTATTGGATTTTGTGTAATATGAAATTACCAATAGGCATTTAACTGTCTGTTTAGTTTATACAGTTACTTGGGATTATTGTTGTTGGTATAAAATGTGTGGGATAAAGTTAGGATGTGTGTTATCAGGTGGAGAATGTGGACGAGGTTGGCAACACATTGAGTTCCGGTCGCCTGGAAGTAAATGAGACAGAGCTTGTTCTATACCAGAGGGATAAACCTCCAGTACGTTGGCCTCTCAAATCCCTCCGACGCTACGGATACGAGAAAGAGTATTTTAGCTTTGAGGCAGGAAGACGTTGCCCCACTGGATCTGGTGTCTATGCCTTTAACTGCAGGCGTGCGGAGAAGCTCTTCAACTTTGTACAGGCCTATGTTCAGGTACACCCAATTTATTCTTTTTTATATTTTACAGCTTAGGAAGTGTTTTATCCTTGTCGAGTCTTGTTTTTTTACCTATGGGAGTAATAGTGATAAATGTATGAGATGGTGAGAACCTCCTGTTATAGCTTGCTGGTACCTGAGATACTTACTTCTCCTCAACTTCTGTACCACCCCTCCCTCATCCACTGCCACTTTACAATGTCTATACACTTTATGTATTCAAACTTTTTAAATAATCTAAATCTAGCAAGTTTTGATCTTATAATTAATTCTGCTTGATCATATGTTTTCATTACATTAGTTTTATTTATCTTTTTAAATTATTATTTAAATATAAAATCCACTGACTTATCACTACATCTCCGGAACTACTGGTCCTGACACCATGAAATTTTGTAGATAGGTTCCTCTTAGCCTTTAGGTATTTACTACGGTTTTTTTTTTAATTCACCATCTGGTTTCAAAATGGCAGCCATTTATATGCGTAACTCAATATGACCATCTCTCATGAATCAATTGCACTAAAGCCTTGAAATATAGAAGTTAGCTTCCTATTTTTACCAACAATTTTTATGAAAGGGTTTTTATATCTGCCATTTTGAATCCAGATGGCATTCATGTAAAAAAATTGAGACTGAGCTCCATCACTAACATAACTATCATTGGTAAGATAATTTTATAAATTAATATTGATGTCTACCAAAAAGGGATTATCTGAAATTTGACCCCTATAAAGGGTGAAATAGAGCCCAAGAAAAAAATGAAATTTAGCCCAGGCTGATCTTCTGAAGTTATATTAATACTTGGGAAAGGGCTTCAGGTCATTCCATTTCAAATCATCTAGCTCAAAATGAAAATGAAACCCATAGTCTCAGAATGTTATGATTTTTTTTTTATTTGTTCCATTTGCCGCCCTTGTGAAGCCTGTAACATTTTATTTTGATATCTGAAGTCTTTTTTGAGTTATTAATTTTTGAAATTTGTTAAAAAATGCGTTTTTGCTGTTTCCGAGTTGTTTAGCAGTTTCAACACTGACTTAGTAAAGATATCATAACTTGGTCAATTTTTATCATATCACAATGAAATTTTGTACTAAAATATTCAGAAATATTCATAGAATAAGATAAAAATGCATTTATAAACATATCTCTTGATTGCTTCAGTAAATCTTAGCTCAAACCTGGATTTGATCGTTGTTGTTTTTTTAAGAAAAAACATGAAATTTTAAAATGCAATTTAAAGTAAAAGGCACTTCAGTAACCAATGATTTTATATTTTTTTATTTATCCTAAAAGTATGAGCTAGAAGATTGTGAAAGAAAATTTTTTGGTTTTTGACTGCCTGTATTTTTTTAACCCTTAATAAAACAAATTTTATTTCTTGAAAAACACATACACATTAATCATGTACAAGAGAGTAAAATTTTGTTGTATCAATCTAGGTTTCATCCAAAGTTATTGAATATTTATATGACAAATTTACTATTAATTTTAGAATTATTTAAGTGTAATATTATCATTTATGCATGGAAGTTAATTTATTAAGTCTGAAAAGTGGGGTGAGTGTAAAACAATTAATTTCTGTCTGTGAGCATCATAAAAATTAGTGAAAATAAACAGAGTGTAAAATCAATCCCTGGATAGAAAATATGTGATGTGTGTAGACAAAAACTAAGTAAACATGAAACAATATTGGATGATGACAGTGAAACCGAAGAAATGGCCAGTGATAGTGAAGAGCTGATCAACTTCAAACAATCTATTTCGAAACAAGAGACATTGGAAGAACTAAACTCAACCATAGAAAATTTAGGGGAATCCCCATTTAAACTTCACTGACTAGCACCTCACAGCAAATCAAGCTATGCAAAGAGAAAAATTGAATCTGTCACTAGCACATAGAAGTCAAAAGTAAGCAAGGTTTTAGAAAAAGAAATTAGTTAAGCAGATGAATCTCCACTTGCTTTGACAAAAGAAGTTGAACAAAAAGCGAAGGACATGGACAAACTAATTTATTTATTTCTTGTAGGCCTAGGTTTGACATTTAAAATTTAAATTATTTTAAATTCAAGGTAATTGATTGTCATAAATATTTTAATAACTTTAGATGAAACATATTTAAATAGCATAATTTTACTCTCTTGTATATGAATATGCGTTTTTCAAGAAATAAAATTTGTTTTATTTAGGGTTAAAAAAAATACTGGCAGTCAAAAACCAAAAAAATTTTCTTTCACAATCTTCTAGCTCATACTTTTAGGATAAATAAAAAAAAAATCATTGGTTACTGAAGTGCCTTTTACTTAAAATTGCATTTTAAAATTTCATGTTTTTTCTTAAAAAAAAACTAAGAAATCCAGGTTTGAGCTAAGATTTACTGAAGCAATCAAGAGATACGTTTATAAATGCATTTTTATCTTATTCTATGAATATTTCTGAATATTTTAGTAAAAATTTCATTGTGCTATGATAAAAATTGACCAAGTTATGATTTCTTTACTAAGTCAGTGTTGAAACTGCTAAACGACTCGGAAACAGGGAAAACTCATTTTTTAACAAATTTCAAAAATTAATAACTCAAAAAAGACTTCAGATATCAAAATAAAATTTTACAGGCTTCAAAAGGGCTGCAAATGGAACAAATAAAAAAAAAATCATATCATTCTGAGACTATGGGTTTCATGACTTGGATGATTTGATATGGATTGACCCCTTCTCTTTAAGATACAAGCACGTAATATTATTAAAAGATTATTTTAATTTCTCCCCTAAAAGAAAATAAACCTCTACTTTTTTTTAGAAAGTTAATATGATTCAGCAATTAGATTTCAAAAATAAGGGGGAACTCTGATAGGAAACTGTGGCATCTAGATTTTCTTGCTTTGTGCAATAGCAGTCATGTGTCTTGACAGTAGTTTGTTAACATCAACTTAAGAAAAAAACAACAAGAAACAATGAGAATATTACAAAATACAATCTGAAAATATCTCCGTAGCAAAGGGCAGGAATCTAGCTAGTCATAATTATATTACAAACAATGGTTTTTAAGGAGATTTTTTTTTTTTTTGACAATTCTTTTGAAATTTTTTCTTTTTTTTTTTTAGCTCTTCTTGGAATTTTATATTCTATTTTCTTCTAGGGTTGTGTTATAAGGTCTCTTGGTATTTTTGGCTCTAGTTAGCGCTAGATTCAAATTAAATTATACATTATAAAAAAAAAGGCGGATTTTACCGGAAATTTGACATATATTAATTATTATATTTGCATTTAGGGATAAACCTCCAGTACATTGGCCTCTCAAATCCCTCCGACGCTACGGATACGAGAAAGAGTATACTTATATAGAAAGATATGCTTACTTTTTCTTTTTTTGTATGTAAAGTGAGGTTGAAGACAACTGTGTAATATAATATGTGGTTACAGGTAGGAGGAGAGGAGAGAGAGGCAGCACAGCAGGGCAGCACTCCACTGCTACAGGTAGAGCCTTACTACCTGGAGCCCAGGTCAGATTCGACTACGTCGTCAAGTCGTGCTGACCCAGCCTCGGTTGGGCGGGCTCGTAGACTCAGTCTCAGGAACTCCTCTAGACTAAGTTCAGTGACGTCGTCCAACGGCTGTACATCTCCCTCCACGCCCAACTACATCAACGACGACCCCTTTATGCATCCCCTCTCAGAGGAACCTCAAGGTAACCTCTATAGTCTACTCCACATTTACCCTCACCGATTTAGCAAAATTCATTAAAAGAAAAATGGTATCTCACACTATTTTTAGTTGTTGTACACTGAGTACCACAAAACAGATTATTTCAAGTATGTGTAATTTTCTTTCCTCCTTTAACTCTTGACTTGCACATCAAATAAATATTGGATGACATTAGGACCTAGAGGTGGAATGAGTCAACTACCAGGGTGCTGGATGTACAGTCAGCTTGAGCTTATCAAGTGCACTTGGAAATTAATCCAAGGGTTTGCATCCATTGATCTATGATGTAAAAAAAAGTGATGAATGTTTTACCTGATCCTGAAACATAATATTCTTTGTGTCCCGGTGAGGCAGTGTGTGACCTGTTGAGATTGTGTCCTTAAAACCATCTGAATATTTAATAGAAAGTATTCGGCTGTCTTGTACTTTTACTTTATAGCTTCTTAAAATCTCAACAGCTCAATTATGGGACAGATACAGTGAAGGTAGACAGGGATGCAGCGGTATAGTCAGTTTAATTTCAATGTCATTTGGATTTTCAGTTGAAGTGGTGCCACTGCCAGGAGGGACTGCAGGTCAACCATGCTATGAAAATGTGAGCTTAGTGGCGGAGAGTCATGCTTACATGAACGTGGAGATGACTAGAATACAGGGGACGGATCCTGGGTGGAGCAGTGAAAGACCGATTGCAAGGAAGATGTCTGTGGAGAGGAATTCACTCGACCTATCTCAACTCGTCATCAGACACCCGACACAAGCACTGCCAGAGTCCCCTGTCCAACTCTCCTCTCCTCAGCACTGCTATGCCAATCTCCAGCTCGGGGAGACACATACACTTCCCTCTGCTCCACCCTACATCAGACAGGTTTCTATAATTTATTGTTTAATCAAAGATAAACTAATAACTTAGAACTGAAAGGATTTGCTCTGTCTTTCTTTATTTTTGTTATTACAGTAGCAACAACTAAAGTCAAAAATATACTCAAAAGTATTTCACTATATACAACAACTATAATTACTTTATCTTCCTTTGCTTGCTTCTTTGTTAAACTTATTCTTCTTATTTCTTCTCTGTTTGTTTATTTGTTCTTTGTTTTCTTTTGTCTGTATTTGTTCGGTATAAGAAGAACTCAAACAGCCAAACCAATCAATCAAAAACCTGTAGCTGTGAGATAATAATAAATGACACTTATTTCAGCTGCCACAATTGTTTTAATTTTTTATAAAATACAAAGTAGGTTGATAATATTTGATAAAAGAATATTTTATATCGATGGTATTTTGGGATGCAGGTGAACTATGCCGTTCTGGATTTAGACGACAAGTCACAATGTTACTTGGGACCTGTGTCTCCTACTGAAACCGTACCAAGAGAAGGCTACGTAACTATAGACTTTGACAGAACAGTGGCCCTGAGTCAGTCTGCCAGCTCATCGCTGGTGCTGGAAGGAGTGAGGAAGACAAGACACGACTCCACTGTCGCTAATGACTTGATGACACAGACTAACTCTAGACACTCAGCTTGTCTCTCCGAATAGCCACCGATTCTCTCCTTATCCTCAGGTAACTTGATCTAATATTTACCAACTTTACAAAATAATATGTATTCACTTCAAATAGTAATCAATTAAACTTTGCTCCTATTACCACTTATTTACTAGCCGTTATCTAGCCTTCACCCTGCACTCCCTGTGGGATGTTAGGGATCATCAGTGACTATGTTTCCTATTATTATGTTGTGTAATAACACCAACAAATGAATAACAACAGATTAGTTATTTTTATATGTAAGCTTAATAAAAATTGTTGAGAATAACCTACTTGGTTTATCCGTCAACTTCTTGTGAATTTTTTTTAAGGTTGTAATAATGATTAAAAACTATTTTCTTTGTTGTTTTTTGCACAGTGCCAGGAACATTGAGGAAACGATAATGTAAAACAGGCAGAGTTTACTGACACTCAACTTGCCTTACCCTCCAAACACCACTCAACAGCAACTGATAAAAACAGCTGCTTCTCTTCTCCCTTTTTACTTGTTTTTCTTTCATTTTTTTTATTTTTGTTTATTGATAGATTTTTGTTTCTCAAATCTGTCGACTTGGTCTGAATCAGGAAACTGTAAAATTTATATGAGCTGATTTTGAGTCTAAAATGAAGTTAAAGCCAGGTGTAAGACACCGGACACCTCGACCCACTCTCCCTAGAGGTGCCCTGGTGAGGCTTCCAGCATCAGGGCAGCCAGGAGAGTAAGGTTTGCCTCAAGGCAACATGGCTGTGAGGGGGCTGTCCTGCTTTTATTCCATAGTTTTTAATATATGTATACATAGGTCTGTTCTGCGACCAGATGCCAATACTTGAGGAGGTGATAATACACATTTAAGACAGCAAAAATATTGGTATAGACTAGATCTTTTTTGTGACCCTGGAGTTATAGCTTTAAATTGAGTTTTTTAAAAACATTTTATTACTAAAAAACTATTATAGCTAGATACAGTCAGTACATTTAGTACAGTCAATCTGTCGAGATAAAAGGCTGTCTGCGACAAAAATTCAAGACTAATTTTTCTTCATGGATCGCTTAGGACACATGAGAAAAGCTAAATTCCAACTTTGCGGGACCAAAAAAAAATATTGCAAATGTCAAAATAGTATAAACCCTTCAAGATACATGTCGTTGGAAAGTTCTTTAAGAGTACAGTAATTGCTGTTATGTAAACTTTTGTCATATTTTTATTTATAACAGGATAAAATGGAAAAACAGGAAAAAATATTTTTAGTTAAAAATTAAAAATATTATTTTTTTTGATGCGATGTGAATGAAAATTGGTATATGTGCTTTATTTGATATCAGAAACACAATTATGAAATAATTTGTATACATTTAGTACTTTGGGTACAAATGTTACTGGAAAGACTCTTGAAACGCACTACCTGTGGCTGTAAAATAATTAATTTTGGTGCAGCTTGCGGAAGCAGGAAGGTGGGTCTCCCATAACTGAGCATGGGAGACCCCATGCTCAGGAAAAAAATTGGTACTGGGGAAGCAGGAAGGCGGGTCTCCCATGCTCAGTTGCTTGCAATAATTGTGGTGGAGAAAATTGCAGCAACGTACCACTTGTAGACGCTGAAGATGATTTCTTAGAGGATACTGACTTTGGCCTTTCCTTTTTAGTCGTACTTTTGCTTTCAACGTCAACCAGCAAAAAAGAGGAAGCAGAGTGAGAAAATTATAAAATTTAACTTGAGATAAACGGAAAAAGATGAGTTTTCCCCCCTCCACATTCTGGACAGTGCTGCAGAGTTGGAATTAAGCTTTTCTCATATGCCCCAAGCGATTCATGTAAAAAAAAAAGTTCCCTCAAATTCTGTCGCAGATAGCCTTTTATCACGGCAGATTGACTGTACTAACAGTATTATTTATCATTTTTAATTATAAATGAAGCTTTTTTTTTCCTGTTTTTCCATTTTACCCCTGTCTTAAATGAAAATATGACAAAAGTGTAATTAACAACAATTACTGTACTTTTAAAGAGCTTTCCAATGACATGCATTATCAAGGGTATTCTCTATTTTGACTTTTGTACCCCGTACCTACTTCTGCTTTCCAGACGTTCCCGCAAAGTTAGAGTTAAGCTTTTCTCTAGTGACCCAAGCGATTACTCAAAAAAAAGTAGTCTTGAATTTTTGTCACACAAATTTACATATTTACTGTGCTAATTGTGATAAGCATTATTTTAAAGGTCAGCTTTTTTTATATAGGTAAAAATATAAACTAGTAACATATAAATATTGTTTTATTTATTATTAAAAAAAAAAAAATTGTAAACCACAATTTTCAATGCTCAAAATTTCTTTAAATTTAATTAATAATAATTAACATTTCCTCAAGGATGTTACAATCAATTTAACAAAAAGTTTTAAAAGGAAAAAGACGTAGTCTATACCAACTTTTTTGCTGTCTTTTAGGTGTTGTATCACCTTCTTAGGTATTGACATTTGGTGCAGAACACCCTGTAAATATATATTTATTTAAAAGGATCTGTATAAGGTTATAGATGTTGACCACCAGGTAGGAGGAAACTGTCTAGGTATTAGGTAAATAAAGCACTTACTTTTTGCCACTGTGTTGGAGAGGTTCTTGGTGTATTTATAAAAACTAGAGTATCTCTCATTAAATCACTTATTCAAATAAATATTTGAATGTGTATTTTTGACTGTAATTCAATTAATAATGAAAAAGACATTTTCAAATATATTTTTGTATTACAAATATATGTATGTATATGTATGTATGTATATATATATATATATATATATATATATATATATATGTATATGTATATGCAGTGCTCGATTTCTAGAAATTGAGGTGCTGGAACTCTAACCTACCCTATCTCTAGAAATAGTTAAGTAGGAAGTTGGAATATATGACATTGTAACTTGTGCCCCTTGATTTACTTTGAAACTAATAGTATTCTAGGTAGTAGGATAACCGTCCAGAAAACAAATAATCTATCAACCCAAGTAATCATCATGTTGTTCATATTTACCACTACACTCAACTTTCTGTTTATAGATACACATCGGTGTAAACAATCATCCTCTTTATTTTTGCGTTATTGTTGTTTGCTTTATAATCCCTAGGTCAGCTTTAAATTAATTTTATTAAACTAACTGTCTTGTTTAAATGTATCTTAAGTTATTTTTTTGTACAGTAGAGTCTCGCTAATCCGGACCCCTCTAGTCCGGACATCCGTATAATCCGGACGGGCCAATAAGATGTACAGTTTGGAACTAGGGTCTATTTAGATTTATGAATTGTTAAGATTATCAGGGTTTCTGCTTTTATTGTCAATTACCATTTATAAAATTGTTCCTAATATAGTTTACAGGTGTACATTCCAACGTTCGTCACGAGGAATACCCGGTATTTCTGTTAAAAATAAACAGATTTAGAATAATTATGAATAAGTAAGAACATCGATAAATCTGTTTGGATTCCATACAAATGTAGGGCGGAAGATATAAAGGTAGTGTATTCCAGGAAATACAATTATATGTGACTGAGATGAGGAGAGGATTTAAAGAAAAACGTAACGGTGGTTCAACGGAGTTCCATGAAATGCCGCTAAGCCGCCAGTGTACAATGTCTTAACTTTTTGAGAAATGATTAGCCGGTGCTCGAATTTCATTTCGGAACACAGCTTGTTTCCCTGGAAGTCTCTTCTATAACTGCACCTGCGTAATTCAATTTATTTGATATTCGGAGTGGTGACAGAACAGTCTTTGAGACTAATAGAGGATTTTTTTAATCGTAAATCTCTTTTTTAATAGTAAATCTAAATTTTAATAGTTTTACCCAACTAAAACTTGTTTTACAGACATTTTAAAACTGATTCCGTTTAATCCGGATTTTCGGTAATCCGGACTGGGTCCGGTTCCGTCAAACCCGGATTAGCGAGACTCTACTGTACATGTATATATTTTGCATAAAAGCCAAAGATATGAAGACACAGGCTTCTCCTAGGCCTCGTGTCTCCACCAAAAACTCAATATTTGTGGGAAAAGGAATTTATTGTTAAAATTGTTTCTGCTTATAAAATGTAAGAGTGAAGGATGGCGTCTAACTCTTGGTTGATTAAGGAAACTGTGTCAACCTCAAAATATCAATTATACTTATATAACCACTGACAGTTTGATTTGATATTTTGGGGCTTAGGTTGTAATTCCCAGTTTTTTCTATAGATCATTTTTATTGATAGATCTTTTGCTGAAAATCATAACTTGTTTTAAGTATTTCTGAAAATAAATCCTTTGTAGAAATATCTAATGTGAAAAATTCTAGACTGTCTACTGACTTGTATTCTAAACTACCTTCTGCTGCATTCAATTTTTTTTTTTAAACAAATACATACTTAATTTCCATTGAAAGACGTCCACTCTTTCTTTCCAATAAATCTTATATCAAATTGAAAACCAAGATATGAGATTGAGATGAAATTATTAACTATTGCAAGAAGGTCATCCTGTGTGTATATATTATATTTGTATATAGCCTAGTTAAGTAAAACTTGTTTTACAGACATTATATTTGTATATAGCCTAGTTAAGTTAATTTGTACATGAACTGTTTCTTTACTTGTGTATGCTCATTATTTGTATTTGTCTAAATGAGATTATATGGCCTAAAGAAGGATTAAAAAAATATATATTGTATAAAAATAAAATATTTAATTAAAAGTTTACAAAATTCATGAAGCTAAATAAAACCTAAACAAAAAAACTAGATGAATAACAGTTTATATTAAGAGAAAAATATATATTTATAGCTTTTAGATAGTTAACTGTTTGGATGTGTTTTTTGTTATATATTATTATGTTTGTTAATATTAGGAATCTATTTCTGGTTGTGGACTGTGTAAAATGGTCGGGCTACTGTTGAGGGGATCCCTTTACCATACAGTATTTCTTTCAAAATCTTTTTTCCCAAAAATTGTGCTGTAGCAATAGGGTAACCTCTAATAGCTTGTAGTATTTTGAGGCTGTTACAGAAGACCACTTGTTAAATGGATTTAGCCTTGGTCTCGAACCCTTGTAATTCTATAATACTGGGCATCGCTTTGCTCTACTATTGAAGACAGCGTCTTACAATAAATGTTGAATAATAAGAACTTATAATTCTCAATCTATGATATTGAAAATCAGTAAGTTGGTTTTTATTATTTTATAAGGAGGTATCAATGTGTACAATGTCGGGGGGGGGGGGGGGGGGGGGGGGAGTGCGAAGAAACGCATTTACGTGCTAGCCTGCTAACACAATGATTGTGCAGCAGAGTGTCGGACTCACCGGCTAGCTGCATGGGAGCAAACCACTGCCATGCAGAAGCCGTCATACCGACTAATTCTTGGGCCTAGTCTGGAACTGTTTGTCACATTACTTCAGGCTAGGTCCGTCCTTAAGCCCTAAGAGCGTCTGCCTGTTTTATGCCTGGCCTGGGATTTGGTTCAGGGCGGCGTCCTGATCCTACTTCTTGCTACGCAGGATGGATTCTGCGCACCTCGCCACTTTCTCCCACGCTTCTTTTCTTGCAAACATTCTGCTGGCCAAGTTATCCTGAGTTAACTTCCCGATTGCAGCTTCCAGTTCGTTTCTTTGCTGAACCCACTTTTCGCAGTCGAAGATGGTGTGCTCTGCGTTGCCTGTTATTCCAGGGCAGTAAAGGCATTCGTCGGAGGCTGTTTTCCCCATCCTCGCCAGGTAAACTTGGAAGTAGCCATGCCCACTCAGGAGTTGAGTGAGATAGTACCCGACCTCACTGTGGCTCAGGTTTATCCAATACCTCAGATCTTTGATGAGCCTCGCCGTACAGCAGCCTCTGCTATCTATCTCCTATTTAAAACCATATAGTTGAGCACTTCTTATAAGTTCTCAGTTCTCTTACCATGTCTTATGTCTTACGCTTACACCTCTAATCAGTAGTCGGACAAGAACATGTTTATTAAATATCCATCAAATTAGTCAACTTTTACTCAAGTTGTCATCACACTGATAGAGAGGCAAGGTTCATATTTTGTTGAATGTCAGAAGGAAGATGAACCATTCAATTACAGCTGAACTGGTTGATAAATTCTACTTTAGCTTCACATTCCATTCTCCTCAAACGATATTGCATCGTTGAAATAGCGGGGGGGGGGGGTACCTTTCTGTCTTGTTTCGATCTCACTGTAAAACTTAAAATTTTGTTTGCAGTATAAATACAGCTTCAACTTAATAGTAAACTATAAAATGCTTGGCCACATAAATTGATAAAATTCACTGTAAGAGTACAAGGGCCATTTAACATTGTCAAAAAAGACAACAGTAGGTTTCCATTAGTGTAAAATACATTTTTTCATGTACCTATATTATATCGGAAACTAAACTGCTGGGAACCTAGTTTTGTCAGTTAATATAAATGGGGTTTTACCCTTTTAGTTGGGTTAACGTTCATATTCATTCATATAGGCCAGTTCAACTTTCTATCTATTCCAAGGCCAGTTCAGATTTCCTTTCTTATATGCTAGTTCAGATAGAATGTTCCTTGAATTTAGTGTAATATTAAAATCGAGTGTCCCATGTTCTCGACCCCTTCTAAGGCAGCGTTCTTATTGCTAGTGCATATTACTTGAATTTACTCAAAAAGCCATAATATATTTTATAATACAGGGGGTTCTGCACCCAGATGTCAATACTTTGGGTGGTGATATTACTCCTAAAAGGCAGCCAAAAAGTTTGTGTAGTCTATATCTTTTTTCCGACATGTTCTGTATTGCCTTAAATTGAATATTCAAAAAATTGTCTATTTTATCTTAAAAAACTTATTTTTTTACTCAAAATCTATTATAGCTTGAGCATTGAAATTCTAGTGGTTATATTTTCCAAAATTTTCCGGACCCCATGCTTGCTTGGGCGGTATTCCACTCCCTCAGACCGTCCAGCGTTCCGGTACTGGAAAATTTGCAAGTCCTCGACCAAATTTAATCAAAGCAAACTTGGGACATATTATAAGTACTTCTTAAACAGTTAGATGAGATTTTCTCAATACCAGCCATATCCCAGCTGCAGTTTAGGCTTCCTTTTTTTTCATTTCACAAATAGAAATATTATTTTAAAGTTTACTTAATGTGTCAACTTCTGTTAACTTTACGTTATCCGCGATTTTGGGTTTTGAGTTATAACAACTCAATTTTTTTTTTAAATATAACAATTTTTAATTATGGCTTTAAAGAAGGCTGGATAGAATCTTTGAAATGAACAATTAGTTTTTCTGTAGAAAACAGCTGATCTTCAAAATGACATGCTCCTGCTATAATAGTTTTTAAAGATAAAGTAGATGATTTTTTGAACATTCAATTTAAGGCTAAACTCCAAAAGGGTTCGGAATAAAGACATTGTCTAAAACCAACTTTATGGCTGGCTTTTTAGGTTTAGTATCACCTCCACGTGAATTTTGAAATTTTACTAGATTACATTTTTATATGGATAATTATACATTGAATATTATACTACTACTCATCTTTTGAAGTGGCTCACCCTAAAAAGTCATCATAAATTGGTGACATTTATCTGGAATCTTCATAATTTGGGCATAAACTAGTGGACTAACAAAAGATTGGGTCGACAAAATAATGCAGGCAATATATTCTAACATGAGGATTATCCTTTATTTTTTTTTTTTTAAAATATGTTTGTGTAACTAAGGATGTCTGTCATGAAAGGAAGTTAATGTCAAGGTTCTTGTGTGTAAATAGTTTTGGTGTTATCGTTAAGACGATTTTTGCCTAAACATAGCAAGCACCAAGTGTCGAAGGACCATTAATTGGAGAAATTGGTGATGCACCGTTGGTCAGTCAGTCATTGGTATTTGAATATAATTACAATTTGACTGTTGGACTCAAGAGTTTTAGTAAAATAATGAAAGCAAGCAGTCAGCTTTGTTTAGACTGCAACATTAGTTTATTACCTAATTTTCTTCCATAGAGGGCAAGTTTAAGTTACTTCTCTTTCTTTTATTCTCAAATTTTTATTTTACAAGGTGTGCCAGCTCAAAAGTTATTATATTAATAAATAAATATTTAAATTAAAAAATATAGTCAAAAAAAGAAAAATATATTAATACTGGTTTATCAAATATTATAAAAACAGATTGTGGCCTGGCACTATGAAACCTCGTCTGGCCTGCACTGGTCTCGAGGTAGCTCGATGTAGAGGAAACTATTGATTTGTACAGTACGTTTATCAGAACCCATTTTGGAAACATATGGTACAATCATGGGAACCTACGGTCAGAACTAACAAGAGTACTGTCATGGTGACAACAGGACTGACAAGCAGCCATAACTATTCAAAGTTCTGGCTTTTCACTGCTTCAATAAAATTGTTTCGATGAATGAGGCAGTTTTTACTAAACAGAACTTAAGATCACTTTATTAGGCTTTAAATGAAACAAAAGCTTTAATTAATGTTAATTTTATGAAGAATAATAATGAAATACCCTAAATGTATTATAAATAGTTGTTCAAATAATATAGATTGTACAGAAAATCTCGATGTATCGGGGATCCCTCGCCACTTTAAAATTTTGTTTTATTATACACCATTTATGATGTTTTTTTAATGGATTTATTTAATTTTATAAGGAATGTATAGGAACTCCAATATTTCAATATTTATTAAAAAAAAAAAATATATATATATATATGGTTTGTTATTTGTACGATGATATTTATTTTGAAAGCACTTATTATTATTTTAAGTGCACTTTTACGTATTTTTTTCTTTCTTTTTTTAAGTGACAGTGTTATAAGCTTTACGCGATCAAATAAATCAACTCTAATATTGTTACTATAAGTTGTTTCATGGACCTCCCTCACGTACGAGGTTTTACTGTATATAATATTTATACATATTTGTTTGTAGATAGATATATGTCTGTATATAAAAATTATAAATAAATAAATTACTTTGGATGAAATGAATATAATTGAAATAGTTGTACTATATGTGACAGAATTTAATAATAAATATTGTAAGGAAGCAATGTTGTCCTTGTAATCAAACTCTAAATACTACTCTGTTAACCCACCTTCACACTTTATTAGCTCCTCCTATCTAGACCTTGTTGTACATCTTACTCTGATAATCACCCCTCACACTTTATCAGCTCCTATGTGGGCCTTGGTGTGCATCCTATTCTGTTAACCCACCCTCACACTTTATTAGCTCCTCTTTTGTGGACCTTGTTGTACATCCTATTCTGTTAACCCACCCTCACACTTTATTAGCTCCTCCTATGTGGGCCTTGTTTTACACCCTACTTTGATAACCCTCCCTCACACTTCATCAGCTCCTCTTTTGTGGACCTTGTTGTACATCCTATTCTGTTAACCCACCCTCACACTTTATTAGCTCCTCTATTAGGGCCTTGTTGTACATCCTACCTTGATAACCCTCCCTTACACTTTATAAGCTCCTTTGTGGGCCTTGGTATGCATCCTACTCTGATAACCCTCCCTCATTCTATGTGTGCTTCTGTCTTTTCGGCTTGGAAATACCGTCTATACTCACACTTAAAAAAATATGATGCAGGTAAGAGCATGATATTGGTACCAGTGGATAATGGACATGGAAGCCGACCTTGTGGACTGTAGTTTCATCAACACATAAGTATAAGTAATAACAACATTAACCTTAAGAAAGCAGGTTACATTGAATCAAGCTTATGATTAAAGTCCTCAAGGTATAATGTATTGACGAAATCTATTTATATAAAAGTTAACCTGGGTGTGAGTGTGTTCTTTATAGGCTCTTTCATTTTTTGAGGTACCGTGACCGAATTCAGCCCACATATTTGTCATCTCCCTTGTACAGATACTGGTATAGTTTCAGTTCTTAATACTTACTCATTTTCAAGATGGCGGCCATTTAAGTGCTACTATTCAAATTCCACCTAATCGCCTCTCACTATTTCTTGGAAATCGTTAAATCTGGAATCTGAATTTTTCGACAGAGGTTGCTTTAATAACATAGACCTCTGGTATGAAAGGATATTTTGTTGAAGATGGCGGCCATTTTCTTTATTTTTTTATGGTTCTTAATCTCCCTATCTATTTGATCTACAACCTTGAGACATGGTCATAATTATAATTTACTTCTTATGTCATGAACATGTTCTATTGAGGGATTGTGTTATTTTACTTTTAAATCCAAAATGGCGGCCATAAGTGTTAAGAAGCCCCTTACTCACCTATTTCTTACTAAATCTCGGATATTGTAAACGCTAAAATATTCAAACTTGATCTTGACGTCCACTAAACAGGGGTTTTTGTTATTCACCATTGTAATTGAAAATGGTGGACATTTTATGTATTTTTAAGATTGATTGTAATATCTTGAGGAACATTTATCTTACAAACAAGTACCTATGTCTGTCAATTCTTGTAGCTTAAAAATTTCCTGTTAAAGGATTTTTTAGTCTGCCGTTTAAATTCAAGATGATGCCCTTTTATAGATATAAAACGGTATAGATATACGTGTATATATAAAACCCAAATACCACTGCTCCATCACACTTATCTCTGATACCACTGGACCTTTGACCATGAAATTTAGTAGGTAGGTACCTCTTATCCCTTCAGGTAAACTAACTAACTAAGTTATCTTTGTACGATCCGCCATCTTGATTCAAGGTGGCAGAATTTGACATGACGATATCTCATGAACCAAGTGCACTTGAACTTTGCAATTTGATAGTTAGTTTCCTTTCAAGGTACAACTTTTGTGCCATAAGAGCAGAGCATGCGGTACTAGAATTATTCATAAAACATTCACTGGGTTAGAAATAGTAAATCATTTTGTCATGTCAAATAATTGTAAAAAGTAATACAGAACATAAACATAAAAGTCTACATTATATGACCAGTACAAAGCTTTGCTTGGAGGAATTTCAGAAAGATATTTTTTTAGCGAGATCGAGCTCTGGGAAGAGCAAATGGCTAACTCACATAAATAGTTATTTCTAAGCAAAGCTATCCTGTTGCTTTCCCCTATGAAGAACACATTGTTAAAAAGATGTAATAGTCATTCTTATTAGCGTCGCTATTTGTAAAAGAAGTTATCCTGTGTTAAGACGACTTAAAACATAGCTAAGGTCGAGCGGCAACCAGAAACGGAAACGGAGCGTAACTGAGTGGACTCTGCTTGTGACATCGGACCCCATTGTTTTGAATGGAAGGGTGGCCACGGTTCTCTACTCTGCGGTCTTTGTTGTGCTTTAAAAGCTGACTCCGTTCCCCCCTCCCCCACAATAATATTTTCATGAAGGAGGAAAATAAATAAAGTTTGTTTTAAGTTAATAAATAAATATTTTACGATTTTGGTAGTATTCATACTACGGAAAGATTAAGTTTTAATTTAAATCAAATTATAATTATTCCAGCGCTGGAGTGTATTTTTCTCTGTCTGTTTCCCGTAGTTAATAATAATTATAATTTGATTTAAATTAAAAGTTAATAAATAAAGTTCATTATAAGTTAATAAATAAAGGCGACACTATAGGAATGTGCCTAGGGCGGCAGCGGCCGCTTATTTAGCGGGCTTATTGCTAAGATGGCTGTTGACGACCTAGACGAGTTTTCAGCAATAAAAGCAAAAGGAAAACCAATGTAAAGTAAATTTAAATATGTTGAAAAGTGTACAGTGTGTTAATTTTTTATCAGCTATGAATATTTTTATTAGTGTAATAATTATCCATGACATTTCTTTTCTGCAATAATAATTTATTCTGCTATCAGAAAACAATTTACAAAGTAAATAGCCATGTAACCAGAAATCCACCAGTTTTAGGTTTCTGTACGAAAAGAAACCTTATAACCAGGCTCTGTCTGTCTGTCCGTTGGCTTGTTTCAATTAATAAACTACTATAGCTAGGAACATGAAATTCGGCACAGAGGTGCATCTCGGCATCTGAGACAACTGTACACTTTTTGGAGTTATCACACTTAATATTTTCAAGATGGTGGGCGACTAAAAAAGTTTTAAGTCACCATGGCATGTTATACATCAATTTAAAGGTCATGAAGTGTAGAAAAAGAATATGCAACTATTAAAATTATGCACTTATAAGTAATTTTAACTTAATCGTACAGAAACCGGAGATTATCGCCTCACGTACTTACATGGAGCACGCCTTACTTGTTTTTTTTATAAAAGATTTGTATAGGGCTGTGTACAATGTACCTAGCATAAAATTAAAAAACTGTAACCGAACTGTTTGTATTTTCATTAACCTAACCAACTGTACAAATCATATTATAGGCTAAGGCTAAATATTATTAGGAAAACATTTTCAAATTCCTGGTGTTATTATATTACACAGGGTCCCTGGTGTCTTGTGTAATCTAAACAAACAATTTGTGAGTGTGACCAAATGACCAATATGGGTACGGTATGAAAAAAAATCAGTTTAGCAACTTTTTCGCAGAAACTGCCTCTAAATGAATAGTAAGTTGGTAATGTTTTAAAAGGGGGGCGGGGAGCTACATATTTATCAGGCGATGTATCTAACGATGAACATGCGATTGGTCGAAAAAAGTGGGAGAAAAAAAAGGATGTTATTTGAACTTACATATAATTATATTAGCCCATGAAAAAAAAGTTTTTTTATAAATCATTTCAATATGCATTTTGGTTGTGTGTCATCGCCATGTCTATAAGTTAATTATTAAATTTATTAATTAATAAATACGAGGTGTGATCAGAAAATGACCGGAATTTTCAATCTTCGTGGGTTTTGGAGAGTCTGATAGTCAATTTTTTTTATTATGTTGGTATACATGCTCCTGCAGTATGATACAATTTTCAGCTGTATTCATTGTTTACTTTGTTGCAGCCGCTAAGGTTAGACGTGTTTCTATATAAGCTCGGCGATTTTCGTTTGTTAAAAAAAAATTGAGCAAAAATATTTTACGTAAAAAATGAAATAAAAAGTAATCAAGTGTGTGAAATGTTAACGAAGGCCTATGGTGAGTCTGCTATGAGTAAAGTAAAACATGAGTTTACGAGTAGCATAAAGCGTTTCCAAGATGGCCGTGAAGACATTGAAGATGACGAACGCCCCGGACCCCAGCACATCAACGACCGACAAAAACGTGGAAAAAGTGAAAGAAATGGTTATGAATCACAGTCAGAGAAGTCGCTGATGATGTCGGCATATCGATTGGCTCATGCCATGAAATTGTTTCGAATGTTTTGTGGATGAAACGCGTGGCGGCAGCAAAATTTGTTCCGAAATTATTGAATTTTCAACAAAAACAGCGGCGAATATGGAAGTTGTTCAGGTGTCACTAAATGAAGTCAACTTCGATGCAGAATTACTGAAACGTGTTGTAACAGGTGACGATACATGGGTTTACGGATAAGACGTCGAAATTAAGGCTCAATCAAAATTTGATTAAACGGACTCTCCAAACCCCGCGAAATTTAAAAATTCCCGTTATTTTCTGAACACATTTCGTATAATAGATAGAGACCTCAATAGACAATCTATTCCAACATCAACAAGCCAATTGTTATCCAAATCAAATAGTACACCTACCGTTGACTAATAGTTGATAATTTACTTACGATGTAAAATTTTCTTCTCTTTATGTATACACTGCTTATGTGAGAAAGTAAAAATACGTAATTGTGTCTTCCTGCAGGTTGTAGTAAGTTAAACTAGACAAACAGCACTACGTCACGCTACTGCTCCAGGCCCTCGTTTTTATCAATAGCCCCTAATTAAGTAAACTTTTATTGTAATGTACATTGAAGGTCCGACGTCCGACTTTGTTTGCTTTGAAAGACATGTTAAAGGAAAAACTAAATAAACCTTGTATAAAATCAAACACAGTTTTGATTAAACATTGTTCTCAATTGGAATGAGTATTTGTTTGTTGAGTGTAGGTATATTTGATCGGCTCGAGGATTAATCCAGTGTGAATCAAGGCTTGACTGTGGACTGACATTGATCCACCTGAGTACACGATGCAAAGGTAAGTCTTGTCCCGCACGTCCCAATCTATAGTAAACGAATTTGCTATCTCTTAGAGAAGCGGTCGCCAACAGGAAAAATTTCGGCTGCCCCCCGAAAAATCTCGACATTATTTGCATTTTTTAAAAACAATATTTGATTAATTATTTGCTACGTTTACATGGTGCATTGAAAACAATCTGGATGCGGTTTTTTTTCCATGTAAATGCACCGTATTTAATCTAGTTGGGGAAATTTGAAGGTTCCTTGCTTTTACCTAAAAATTAAGTACCCATTGCTGAAAATCAAGCATTTTGAATAAAAAAAGCAATAAACATTTTGATTCACTTTTTAGCAAAATATTTTCATCTGCCGCAGCAATTAAATCTTGGCACCGTCTCTCCGTGTTGCAGTTACGTCAATAGAGCCAAAAATTCTTAAACTTTTTCAAACAAGCAGAATAGCAGAAGAAATATCGCCTAGAAATGTGTCATGTGTCATACTTAATTAAACAACCTTCAATTATTTTGTAGTTAAATAAAATATAATTACATTTGTACCATTAAACTGCCTTGAAATGTGTAGTTCGTTAAAATTTTAAGGTGTATAGTGTATGGTGCATTCCATATTAATAAATGGAACTTCTAATAATTATCTTACAAATGTATTAATATCTGAATGCTGAATGTAAAGATTCTTCCTCTCTAAAAAATCATAAGTGGAATTTAAAATTAAGAATTTTGTGATCCTTAAGGTCCAAAAGGTTGGCGACCGCTGCCTTAGACTAACTTAATAATTTCTTAATCTATATAAGTAAGGTTAAGAACGAAGATCGCTGTCTAATAGTACATTACGCGTCTAGTGTGGAAAGTTTCATTTTACATGCAAGTGTGGAGTTTGCACCTGAGCGACAGCGAGGGTAGTAAAACCACACGAGCAAAGCAAAATGCAGTTTTCGGACGAGTTGCGTACCGTACTTTATCTCCGATTGTTGGATTTGAATAATAAATACAGAAAAAAACAGTTACTTTAATTAAACAGCAAATTAGTTTTGTTAAATGTAAAAAAACACGCTAACCATGCGATAAGGTGAAGAATTCTTCTTAAAGAATTATGAAACGCGCATGCGCAATGAATACAACTACGAAAAGAATCACTTTCTACGCATCTAAACAAAGATAAAATGTTTATATTTCGTATCAATCGTAGATTGATTAATTTATATAAAAAATGTAACTTTCTGTGTGTTTTATGAGCAGTAAGTATTGAAAACACTCATAAATCGTTTTCCTCACCCTCACGAGTATTTCGTATGAGAAAATGGTATTTTCTTAAAGCTAGTATATTTCCTTGAAGGCACTGGGGTGCTAACCCCCCGCCCCCGCCGTCCGTGGGTAATTAGACCTAATGGAGTTTTTTTTTGTTGGAAGAATCTTGTTTCCAAAAAATTGCTCAGTAAGATGCTGAATGGGGACAATCACAACCTAAAATATGTATAACTGAAAAAGTTTGAATAAACACAATTTATATATCTATCAATATTATTGATTATTCGTGCTTTATTTACATGAATAAATATTTATTTTTCAAAATGTAGTGGTTTGTGCGCGTGTGCACTACTGAAACTCTGTGAACGTTTCAGTTGGACGTGCTGGTTACTGTGCCTGATTGCGGTCAGCTGGAGCCACAGAGTGGAGGCAGGTTCTTACGAGTACAAGGAACCTCCGCGGGCCCTCGGCCCAGGGGAGAGACCTCTTGTATTCGAGTCACGAGGTTACCCTAGAGCTGCAATCAACGGTCTGAGGCAGACTTCGTCCTGGGCCGTAGTCTCCAAGGGCAAATCCAGGTCCGGTGTCAAGATTGTGTGCGAAGACGTCCGTTTTCCTGACGTAAGATTCTCTTTTTTAATTTAATTCCCGATAAAACCACGTCGTTTACATTCCGGAAAAAATATCTAGCTAAAGTTTAATTAAGTATATAGATATTCCATATTAGTATAAGAAATTCCATTTAGATCCTCTGGTTTGGCCTAGACTTGCTCCAAAATGGTGGATCTAAAAATCCCTTCTTTGCGCAAGTTAGCAACATCAAAGCAAGCTATGTGGGCAAATTCGTCATTCCAGACTTATTAATTTATCTGCGATTTATTGGAATTTTGTCTAAAAATGGCCTAAAGTGAGTGGATAGTGGATGAAACCATATATATAGCATAGGGAATACCTCAAAGCATATAAAGAACATACGAACACATGCACATTCACTGTTGTATGTATGTATATTATATATAATAAGTCAACGTGGATGTGTGTGGGTATGCAAGCGTGACACATAGGAACTGTTCCAACATTAGACTATATCTCACAAAGATGTTGGCACCAACAATTGCGTTTTTAAGGCATTTTGGTATCTAAAAATAACAGTTTATTATATTTGGTTTGTTAGAACAAAGCCTAATTCATAATGACAAATTAAAAACCTCTCCAAAAATTTCAAGTGGGCGCAAGTGGGTCAATTGCCCAGGGGCCCGGGCTTTCAGGGGGTCCGGGAGTGTGAAAAATGTTATAATAAAAACAATAATTATTTTAATAAAATTATTCTTGGGAGATAAGAATGAATAAAGGAGATAAAAACAATAAAGAGTTTAAATCAGGGTAAGAATGTCATAAGATTTGTCACGCTTGCGTGGCACATCCCTTGGTGTCTCTCACTACACAAATTGTGCACCTTATTGCAGTGTGCAAAAACACGGTATTACATTGCTGATATATATATATAATAATATAATTTATATAAAGTGGCTAATCAGCTGATCGGGTTATAGTGGACGCGAATTGAAGGGTTTCTTCGAAGGGCTATAGCGGCTAAACGGTAAGTCGTATCGAAAAGCGGATAGCACCACCGGTAACTGATTTTTAAAGATCTACAACTTTGGTCCTATGACTTTTTGTCGTACGATCAACGGTTCTACCTCAAATCGAGTAAATTTGATCATTTTTCGTTAACTTTTGTACTTTGAGCTCTTATGGCGTGGGCAATTATTGTCCGATTTAATTTTCGATTGGGGTTTTTGAACCCCACATTAATGCTCTTTAAAACGAATATTTATTTTTCAAATTATCTGTCTTTTTTGCCGAGAAAAATTGTATTTATAAAGAAAAAACGAATTTAAAATTCCGTAAATAACGTCGTTTACGTTTTTAATTCTTATAAGCTCATGTTTATTACTATATAGTTATATTGCATAGTTAAAAACAAGTATAAAGAAAATATAAAAAAATATTGAATAATAAAGTTTGGTTTTCGCATGGTGAAAGATAAATAAATAGATTAGCTTACGCATAAACAAACCACGGAACAAGTAGATGTAAACAAACTCCCTCCCCTTCTACAGTCTCGTGTCAACATCCGAGCGGTGCGGTGGCGGTGGACATCCCGTAATATTTTCCTGTAACTGATATTTATAAGGTACAATTTCATTCTTTTGTTAACTATTTGTTTAATTGTTTTATTATCAAATTATTTTTATTAGAAATTTGTTTTAATAGGTTCTTAAATTCGATATTAAGTAAATGTTTTAGTTTATTTAAATGGATGTTTTAGTTTATTTAAATGAATGTTTTAGTTTATTTAAATGATTGTTTTGGTTTAATTAAATGAATGTTTTAGTTTATTTAAATGAATCTTTTAGTTTATTTAAATGAATCTTTTAGTTTATTTAGAATAAGTTATAGTTTAGTTGTGTGTTTTAGATTATAATGAAGTCGTGTAATACGGCGAATTATTTCTACATTGTTTTCTTTTTTTATTTGATGTAGCTTAATTTATATATAATTATTATTATTTCACATCAACCTTAATTAATTATGTTTCAAATAATGTATAGTACTAATAAATAATAAAATTAGTTTATATAGGTTCTATATATATTAAGATTGTTTTTTTATTATTTCTCAAGCCAAGCAGAGCCATTTTCAGTATAAAAACTAATAAAATATAATGTAATTTGTTTCATGACATGGCCTACATTTTAATCCAATATGTTAACACCATGATACACTCACCGATTTCTAGCATGAACCCCGCGGTTACAACCATCGTTTCTACCTTAAGTAGAGTAAATTTTTTTTAGTACCTATTTATAAAGAACAAACTAATTTAAAAATTCATCTATAACATTATAGTTACTTTTTTGCAATCATTTTTATAAGCTTATATAGATACATATATTTATTATTATTATATAGTTATATTGCAAATATCATCCCCTCATCTTTTTTATACCGACATTTAAAGTACCTACAATTTATTTTTTTATGTTAACTATTTATTTATAATTGTTTATTATTGTAATTATTATAGGAATGTTTTTAATTAGTTTCTTAAAGCTATATTAAATAAATGTTTCAGTTTATTTAATTTATATAATGTTTAGTTCAATTAGGAGAATGTTATAATTAGATTGTAAGTTTTAGATAATAAAACAATAGTATTTTTATTTGAGAAATTACCGAATTAGTGGATTAATTAAGAAAATAGATTTAGTCAACCTAATTTCATAGGTTATTATTTATTATTAATTTTTAATAACTTTGGTTCCACTCAATATTTTTCGATGAAACCAAGTCTACAACATGCGTAACATGTTTGCGTACACCTCTGCAAACGCAACTCAAAAAAAAGTATACAGTCAAACTATAAAATCGAAAAGTAGTCGAATAAATTCGAAGGGGGTTTCGTCGTGTCGTCGGCCAGACACACGGCCCCAATTAGCGAATTTTCGAAGAAAATTAAGCTATTGCAATGGACTACTATTTGAGAGAGTCACGGAGGAATTGCTTATACAAGGAATATGGTTTACGATCCATTACTACATAGTTAAAGTATTTTGTGTAATATTGTGTTTGTTTTTAGGATTACGTAATAGCATTAGGTGTGGCCTAGCTACATGTTTCCTCCGGTTGGCAAGGAAATTCCTAAGGAAGACTGAGTTTAATTGTATCCCCATTTTATAGTAATTTTGGAAAAAGTCCTGCGATATTGTGAGCGGGGCCCATTTTCAAATAATTTATTTTAATTTCTTTTAAGCCATTTTCATTTTCTGTTATTAAGCTAAACAAATAATTAAGTAAACCAATATGATAGTAATAAGTATAAAATAGTAATAATACCAGCCACTGATTGCAAGCATGAGCCCCGCGCTTCGCGCGGGGCGAATGCTTGTGTTCTTTATAGCCTCTCATTTTTTGAGGTATCTGAACCAAATTGGGCCCTCAGATTTTTCATCTCCCGAGTAAAATACTGGCACAGTTTCATCCCTAAATACTCATTTCAAGTTGGCGGACATATATGTGCTTTTTTTTACATTTTTTGTTACCCACAACAACTACTAAATTTACATAGCAACAAGTGACAATGTTATTATTGTCTACGTGGTGGAAGCAACGTGAAGAAGAAGTAGTCCAGTGACTACACTTCCTTGGCATAAGAGGCAATTAATTGTAATACAAAATAATTAAATAATGATTAAGTAGATTAATAATTTATATAAGATTAGGGAATAGATAGTAATAATTATAATAGTTCAATATAAACGTATATATAGTTTTATATATGTCCGCTAACCTGGGAATTTTTCCCGTTATTACAATTCAATATGGCAGACAATTTTATGTAGTTAGTAATTATTTTGTTGCAATTTGAAATTAGCCGTTTTTATGATATACACATGTTCCAAAAGGGATTTTACAATTTAACTTTTAAATTCAAGATGGTGCTACTTGCAACCCCTGCTACCCATTTTAAATATCGAAAGTCTTAAACGTTGTAATATCGAAACTTTAATATGAGGCTACTAATATGAGAATTTTAGAGGAGACAAGATAGGTACTTCCAGATGAGTCTTAGGAAGGAAGTCTATTCCTAAAGAGTAGAAATATAAGCATAAGCATGAAAAACAGATAGGCAAGACAGTCTAAACCACTAGGACACTTACCGTAAACGCATACCGGATAATTATTATAATTGTATATAATTATTATGGCCTCTAAGATAATTTACGTGTGATATATAAGGTGGGCAATAAACCGCACTTTTTTTAAACACTTATAGCCCAGCTTCTGTAATAGACAGAGATATGGGGTTTGCGTTGCGGGGTCTAAAAACTCCTTTTTTATACTTTAAATTTCATATCTATAACTTAACAAACTATTGGGTGAAATTCATGCAATGAAGGTTTGAATTAAGGTCTTAAAAAAAGTCGTTGTCCGGGCAGTTTTGATAAAATAGATGTATTTAAAAAATGAACATTTCACAAAATTAAAAAAAATTGCTTGTTGTATATTTCAATATGTCCTTGTTCATTCCCGACAGCTTGCACTTTCCTTCTTCAGTGGGATATATCATCAAGCCACGAAGAATCCTCTTTCGAAGTTCATCAACGTCCTTTACTCTGCCTTCAAGTACACTCTTCGTTCTAACCTACCCCAGACAGAGTAATCAATTGGATTTAGGTCTGGACTGTTGGGCGGCCACTCGTCTGGCTGAATGAAATCTGGGCAATTCTTTTGCAAGTATTGAATTGTTTGCAAGGAGTCATGAGACGGGGTACCATCTTGCATAAACGTGTAATTTGATATTTGATCTTTAATTCCCGACAACAAGGGTTGTGCTAAACACATCTTCAATGTTTGTTATAACCAATCACCAATGAGAATAGAATGCAACCTACCACACGAGGTGGCGCCACACGCCGGGTAGGACTACCCGGTCCACCGTCCCTCTGTCTAGCCGCTACCTACAGGTGGCGCCACCCGGTCAGCCCATTGTTTTCAATTGAACCCGTCAGACGTTGCCATCCAAGCCACTGCCACTCAGACCCCCCTCCTTCAATCAAATCTAGGGGAAATCAAATCAGGGGCAAACTGCATCCCTTATATAAGTGTCTTTACTGGTCTAACTGTTCTTCAATATTCTAAGCAATTCGTTGAAAGTTCCACACGAGATTTGGCAAAAATTGTTACTGTCCTCTTTGATACGGGGTAGGTACATTGTATGAAACTAATTATAGTAGATATTCTTTTTGTCTGAAATTATTCGATAACCCCAAAAACGCCTTTTTTCCTTCTTATTTCAACATAATGATATGCATGCACAGCTATCTCCTCCGGGTCCATTTCACGACTGCCCGAAAAAAGTAAAAACTCGGGTGGCGTAAAACAGGTGTCAGAAGCAAGTGGCATCAACAAGGTGGCGCCACCCGGGTGGCGAAGTGTGTCACTACCCTAAGGATTAAGAGCCACTAGCTCTAGCTCATCACCATCACTGCTCGATGTGGGTCATTGTAGGGTATTGTAAATACCTGTAAATTGTATTAATATATTTAATAGGACTCATGATGCACGATTTAAAATCCCTTTTACAATGGAAAAAAGAGGGGGGGGGGGGTTGAAAAATAAATGCCAAATTAGCTAAAATAAATGCCACATTTGGCCAAAATAAGTGCCATATTGCCACACTTTTTAGTGCCACATTTCATAAAAATAAATGCTACATTTTGAAGGTCTCTGGTTATAACTCTGAGGGACTCCTCCCACTTACCTACAAAGAACCCCTACTCCACCATATGGTTATTTATTGCATCAAAACTGTATTACCAGACTTTTTTTAAGACCCTAATTTTAACTGTCACTGCATGGCTTTCACCCAATAGTTTGTTAAGTTATAGATAATATTAAATATAAAGTACAAGAACATAGTTTTCAGACCCTGTAACTGTAAACTCCATATCTCTTTCTATTACAGAAGCTGAGCTATAAGTGTTCAAAAAAGTGATTTTTTTTTTGCCCACCCTCTATATATAATAATTTTCTCATAGCGAAACAATGTGCAATATATATTTATTTTCCTAATGATCCGATGCTTTTTATACTGTGGGCGAGTACCACATAGCAATTTAATTATAATTAAGACGAACTTTTCCACAACCACAATTAAATATATATTTTTATATTTATGATCTCAAAACACAACTGAGTCAAGATTTAACTCACAAAAATAAACAATAATAATTTTAGTAACCATGGTAGCCACAGGCCTCCCCCCCTAGTGAAGGCAAGAGGAGCGGTACTGAACGATAAATGTATGAAATCGAAATTAAAAATATAACTTATAATACTGATGCTTTCATGGTTACTAAAAATGATATATACAATAGCGGATAGAGAAAAATAATAATATTATGCTACAGGCTAAAAGAGACTCGTCTATTTTTACGCGAGCTTCTGTCGAGTGATGTTAGTCCCTTCTCCTCATCCTAGCCACAATACTATACATTTACTTATTTATTTTAATTTATTTTTTTATTCCCCAATGATTTGATCTTTGTATTCACCCAAGGCTAAGCAGGGTATTTCAGCTGGTATGTAAAGACAAGCTCGATTCCTGTGCTTCCCTAAGGAGTGTTATTTTTAATACACGAAATTTCCCGGACTTATTTTTATATACATACATCTTTCAATTCCCGGACCCCCGCGCTCGGTGTTCACCCAGCATCGCTGTATAATAGGGAAGCTGATTATGTGAAGTGGCGACTACCTGTTTGAGATTGCGAATTATAAGGTTTATGTAGCTAATTGAACGACACACGAAACCCGTATTATCCATTGTATAAGCCCTTTAGCAGGCTTAGGCCTTTATAGGCTGTTTCGCCACGGGGTTAGTTTAGTTATCGCAAGCACCAATAGCTCGTAATTATTTTGGTGGAAATATACAGTGGAAGTGTATTGCATAACCATGACTCTACACGCTAGTTTACTCATCCCCTCTGTGCATTGGGATTGTATTAATAATTAAACTGTGTTCCAATGCTCGCTTCATCTCTCCATCTATCTTGTAAGAATTAGACTGAAGCAGGTAAATCTCACGCCGTTCCTTATTACTGATGATGAGGGCCATCATTGTTATTAGCTATCACTTGTTATCCGACTTTGCTGTTGCTAACTTTATCACTTTATCCTGACGAATAGAGGAGTATATAGAATTATTGTGGGATTTAACTCCTTTTAAGGTGACAGGTTACAATCAATAGTCAATACTCCCACAGTATAAAAGAAAAGGTTTTAAGTAGGAGCAGAGATAGCGCCTCATTCTTAATATCCAACTTGTGTTGAATAATTAAGGACCAAATCGGCCTATGTAGGCGCTTTAAGTTTTATTTAGTGGTATCCGAGTTTGTGTTTTAGCTTGGCTATATGAGAGGGTCGTGTGCGATAGGAGACAAGCTGTCAAGAGACGTGGCTCAGGTTCAAGGACGGGGACCAGGAGAAGGTATACTGTGGACAGTCTAAGCCGTTCAGCTTTTTGTCCCGCGGGGAGGAGTTGAGAGCGGAGCTGAAAGTCGGTGACTCCGGCAGACTTTACCTCAGCTGCACAGTACGAGCTGTTCAGCTCGATTCGAACGGGTTCAGTATTTTCTCTTCTTATTTACACTTCACCTCTGTACAAATATTTCATGTCTGTCTGTGCTACACTTAATCGTATTATTATATTGGAAGAGTTTCATTTACATCGATCATAATGACAGGAAAAGACTAGGAGACTGCTATACTGGCAGTTGGTAGACCAGAGTATGATGATAGTGACAGGATAAGACTAGACTAGGAAACTGCTGTACTGGGAGTTGTTTCTGTTGACGAGAGTAAGATTATAAATTGTGTTTTCAGGAAAGAGTTGACTCCCTACCAGGATGTTATATCTGAAGAGGTGGACTCGGAAGAGCACGGCGCCGCGCCAGGGAACTTCAACACAACTTGCCCCTGCGGCTGGGCCAACAAGGTAAAACACTCAACATTTCCTACAAATATTCTTCTACAAAGATTCGTTAAGTTCCATTTTTTCAGAGCTAAAAGACAGTCATATCTTATAATTTTCTAGCCTTCACCCTGCTGATGCTAGGAATCAGTGGCTATGTTTCTATTTCTAATATATATATAGGCAAAGGCATTTTTCGAAATGTCTAAAAATTTTGTTCCCAAAGCCGTCATAAAAACTAATCAAGACTACATTATTATTCATTGCATAATCATAAATAAAGTTTTATATATAATATGTATATCAATCAAGTTTGAATTTAATCTCAATTATGCTTATAAAAATATTAAAAACCAATATTCTTAATCTGCGGCCTTTAATAGCTTAATAAAAAATCTATATAAATAGACAATGCAATTGGTTTGCACAGGTAGACTAAACCTGTCTTAGTAAAGAAAAGGGATTTCCATGCAAATCATACTCAAATGATGAAAACACAAAATGAATTACATATATTAAAAAAAACGTTTCTTACGAAAGTAAACTCAGGCGCAGTATCGGCAAACCGGAAAAGTAGGGAACACGTGATTTTTAACCTCAAAGTCGGCGTAAACTTAAAGAGATCGGCACTGATATAAACTAATTTTATAAGCTAAGTTTGAGCTAGGCAAATGGATATCAAACGATCATAAACTTTTTAACCCATGTTCTTCAGAGAGCTTCTAAGAACTTGCAAGATCCCTCAGTATACAGTATTCTCTGTGTTTACTGTAGTATATACAGTACTCTCTGTAGCAATCTTAGGCCTATAGGAGGATCCTGAAGCTGATCAATTTCATTACCGCCTGTTTGACTATAATTTCAGCATAACTCCTACTAAAAGGAGTAAGGAGGCGCAAGAAGCTTGTTTGGAAGTCCTATACTGTTTATCGAAGCCATCATATTTATATATATGATAAAGCCTTTAGCCTTTTGTTGAAGCCATTAATGGACAGAGTTTATTTCTCTGAATATTATTTTCTATCCCCTTTGCCTTTAAGCCAACACTTCTAATACTTATTCAATACATGAATTGTGTTATTCCTCATATCCAGGTGTTTTAGTTTATCCATACAGTCGTTAATAAAATATACCATAGCAGTCGGACTTATCAGGCGATTCAACGCCAGGCTTTTTTCTTTTTTTAGGTAAGTTCAAGGATTGTCAATGGTTTGGTGACGGCTCCGAACGAGTTCCCGTTCGCGGCCGCCTTGGTGCTGAAGGAGGACCTGTGGCACTTCTGTGGGGCAACTATTATCACGTCATGGCACGCTTTGACCGCCGTCCACTGCACCATCGGCTGGGAGGACGCCGAACCGATGGCTCTCCTAGTTGGACATCACCGTCTCTCTGCGGGTTACATAATTTACTAATAGATATTGAAATACATAGCGATAACACAGTACTAACCAGGGGTCTTTTTTGTTATTCCCCCTCCCCCCCTCCCTACTCCCACCGGGCCATTTTTCACAGAAACAGAGTTGTACCCTTCAACTTTTGTGGTTGTCTGCCCTACAGTCAACTGTGTAGCTTGTGAAAGGTTAAAAAACACATAATATATTATAATTATAATAAACTCATATTTTCTTTAAAAAACAAAACAAAAAACAATAACACTCAAATAATACCCCGTCTTTGTAAAAACTAAACTCCCGCCTCTTTCGAATTAACCGCACGGACAAGATCGAACAAGGACATATTTTCTAATAGGTAGCAGCAAACTAACATCTATTGTACTAATACCTAGTAGACTGATTGATTTTTCCTTAAAACTCTAATGAGATAACAACAATATCTACATATTTCATAACTTTGGGCAAAGGTCAAAAAAGGTAGAAATATAAATATATCCATAAATAATAAGGTGGTTAACCTAAAGCGTGGTTTTTTGTGCACTAAACAGTCTTGGGAAATCAGGAAACCCCATAAAAGTTGAAGGGTGCAACCCTGTATATGCGAAAAATTGCCCGATAGGAGTAGGGGAGGGGGATAACAAAAAAGACCCCTAACTAGTCCACAGTGATAAAATTATCAATCAAAACTTGATTATAACTTTATTAACTTTTTTATTTAATAAATTCGAATTCTTAATAATGATGGGTTATAAAATAATAGGGGTTCGTAATCTCCATAAAAACTCACGTGACAAAAACCTTTGCCTGGAAAGATCATATCGTCTGTATGCGATGGCCGATTCATTATAATATTTTTTATTTTTATTTTTTCAGAGCCCGATAAAGATTCAAGACAGGTGATCGACGTACAAAGCGTTGTGGAGCACCGTGGCTACGTACCTGGAAAACACGTGGACGACATCTCTTTGTTGGTCCTTTCCAATCAGATAGCCTTTACGTCGTATATCGGCCCGGCCTGTCTCCCTTCCGGCCACAACGACCTCACCGGACAATACGTCAAGATTATCGGTAATTATACTCACTAATGGTGACAGAGCCATCGAACATCAAATAAACGCGAATAATAATAGTTTCCAGTTTTTTTTCTCTTGATTCCGTCTATTATGTTTTCATCTATCCTCGTCCATTTCGTTAGATTTAAAAAAAAATCTAAAAGAAACCCTAATGACTAAGTGTATAATAATAATTAAAAACATAAGCAATGGCAAAAAAATAAAACATAAAGTAAAAGTAAACCGTTGGAGTACCAACGGTGTAACTACCCCGTCTTGCTGATCCATATCTTAATGTTATGCAGTCACATCAATGGATATGATGACGTTATGTTCGCCGACGCTTTGTTTAGGTTGGGGTCACACGAGGTGGCAGGGCGAGAGGTCCGATCTGCCGAGGAAGGTGAACGTGAGGGTGGTGAACGTTCAGCAGTGCGGCGCAGTCTACTCGGCCGTCAGGAACAGATTGGACAACCCGACTCACCTCTGCACCTTCGGACACGACAAAGCTTCCTGCCAGGTTTGTGTCTCCTTTAAGGTGGGATTCCTATGACGCGTGCGGCTGACGCGGTGCGTCAGACGCAGAGCACTGCTATACAATGTAATTCAATGGGAGGGATTCCTATGGTGCGTCAGACGCATGCGACTGACGCTGGGTCGCTCTGGTCGTGCAGCCGTACCGGTTCAAGAGCAGTAGACGCAGGTCGTAAATATGTACTTGAACGCGCACTTTATAATTGTCCGATTGAATTCGGTTTTTTTTTAAACTATTCCTTTTTAAAATTTTGAATCTGCCACCATTTCGTTAAATTAAATACATAGTTTTTTAAATACATATATATAAATACTAGCTGAATACCCGTGCTTCGCTACGGGGTGTTTTATTTTCAATTTAATGGATTTATAAACTACCAATAAGAAACTAATATCAAGAAACATTTAAATTATTTTACAAAGCGAGAATATCTAGATTCTATCCCTCCCCCTTATTTCTATACCCCCTCCCCTTTGATGATAATTTGCTAATATCCCAAATTAGTAATTCATTCCGACTAAATTTTTAAATAGGAAAAGCAGTGGTATTTTCCTTATGTACCCCCCCCCCTCCCCGTGTCATTTTACATCCCTTGGTTGAAATTGGAATTATCTTTTATTAATATACATGCTTACATCCAAAATAAGAGCTCTTTCTCAAGTATTAACTTCCTAACTTTTGAAGATCGGTCTGGGCTCAATTCCCTTTCTTTTCTTACTCTGTACTTATATGTTCCCCTTAGGGATAAATTTTTAGAAAATCTCTATTGGCAGATATCAATATAATTTAGAAATTATTATACTGCGTATACACTCGTAGATTTTATTTTAGAATTTTTAAGAAGTGGTCATGATTAAGTTAGTAAAGGTTTAGGCATGGTAAGGCGTGATTTATTAATTATTGCCTTAATATCTAAAAATAAATCTAAATATTTTTTGACAGTGATTGAAAAGTAATTTCTTTAACAGTTCTTCCTACAGATATTTCCACAAAACATAAAATACGGTCAGTAGTTTCTTCTGCAATTTTGGTTAAATACATTTTTTATGAAAAATAAAATAAGAATTTTGAAATCTATTTAGAAGCCCCGTTCTCAGCTCCATATAAAGCTACCAAATCGTTTTATATCCTTTATCACCCGCAGAATTAAGCTTAACATTGTACCCAAGAACCTCCAAAATCTATTCAGCCATTTGGGCGTGATTGACGCACAGACAGACAGATATAACATTTTCTAAACTTAAATTCGTTGTCAGGACTATCAGGACCATATTCTCTCTCCACAGCTCGGGCCTCCATGTTCTCTAGTGGAGAGATAACCTTATGTAGAGCTAAAATGTAAAATCAATAAAATAGATAAATTGATGTACTAAAATATTATTTATGTATTAATATGTTTTATTCAATAAAGGTATTTAAAAAAAACAAAAAACAATAATAATAAAATAAAAAATAAATAAATGAATAAATACAAAATTTTAGCCTAATCTGATAAATTGTACTGCACTCTTAAAGAGCTTTTCAACGGTATGCATCGTGAAGGGTTTTCATTACTTTGACATTTGTACCCCGTACCTCTGAGTACCAAAATCAAAATTTCGAAAATGCATGAAGTCAGTGCCCTTCCCCTTTTCCTCTTGCTTTGAAGGTCAAGTGTGCAAATTTTCATTGAAATCGGAATAAAACGGTAGATTTGAATAAAGAACACACACACACGCGCCCGTTCGCGCGCGCTCGCACACACACTTACGTTGACATTTCCTTTTTACCCCTCTCCTAAATGAAAATAATGACAAAAACGTACATTACAATTACTTTTCTCTTAAAGGCCTTTCAACGATATGCATCATAAAGGGTACCTATCAAATACTTTGACATTTGTACCCCGTACTCCTGTGTACCAACATTTTAACTTTATAATCTCATGTAAGCAGTACACTCATAGACACTTCATTTATATAAGATAAAAGACACTCTTCATTTATATAAGATGTAGTTATACATATTTTTCCATTTTACCCCCTCCTAAATGAAAATATGACAAAACTGTACATAACAACAATTACTGTACTTTTAAAGAGCTTTTCAACGATATGCATCATTAAAAGTATTCATTACTTTGACATTTGTACCCAAAATAAGTACAAAAATAAAAATTTCGCAAAATCCTTTCTTAATGGATGCCTATGATATGAACCGAGTATATCCTCAAAATTTCAAGTCTCTCGGTTAAGCAGATTTTGCTGTGCGTTGATTCTATGTCAGTCGGTCAGTCAATCAGGACATTGCCACTTATATTATAGATGTAATCCCCCATCCTTAAAAAACCCTTGGTTCTCAATATTTTTCGTATATAAGTGAGTGGATATTTATATAAATCTATTTTTAAAAGACTGTTTATTTTATCGAAACGGTGCCAGGTTAAAAGTTGTTAAATTGTAGAAAGGAACAGTTTAAGAAAAAAAAGAAACAGAAGACCATTGGACAATTATAAGTAGGTGGGTGTTCACGTGCTTATTCACCGTTTTTTAATCAAATCTGTTATGTCGGATAAAGCACTGTTTACAGTTGAGGAACATTTGGTGGATATTGTTTCAAAATTCCCTTATTTTTTTGTTTTCTTTAACGAGATCGAGAATGTAGCTGAACTACGTTGTTTTGCCTGAAATATTCCCGACATTTTTTCTCATCCTTCGACGTACAAGTGCCGATTGATAAGTGTCTCAAAACAACCTTCCTCAATTCTTGATTTTAAAATAGGGTGTGCAGCAGCATTACCCTGACTTATTAGTTCCAGTAAAATGTCTTCGTCTTCAATCTCTTCTAAGTTCAAATAGAAGAGCAAATCGCGGACACTCATGATTGTCACCCTCTCACTTCTCACTACCGAGGCCGCAGATCAACTGAACGTATGCATAGGAAACCCTCTAACCTGCGTCAGATGCAACATAGGAATCCCACCTTTATTATGTGTGTATTAGAGTTTATTTAATATTTTTCCCCAAGGGCTATTTATCTAGATCAAGACCATCAAGATCAAGACACGGAGGAACTAAACAGTTGAAGGAGCTTGAGTGAAAATATTTATTTTGACTAATAACTGAAACTTACATAAAGAAATAGAATAGTAATTGGGTTAAAAAAACTGTATATGACAAACAGGTGGGTGCAGATCATGTCTAGAGTAGAACGGTTCGAAGTAAGATTCAAAATGCTGTGTTTCTGAATTGGAGGCACAGTGTCATATATGTGGTGATGATACCGCTCAGCTGCAACAAATAATAACAGGACGGTGTCCAATTAATGTCAGTCTTTTATAAACCTTTCTCATTAATTTGTAACAACATAGCATCTCAATGTGGCTACAATTCAGATAATTTAATTTTGTTAATTAGTTTACAGCAATGATTTGGATATGATTATGTTCACCAAACAAAATTAAAATGGTTCCAGTGGCATAGCGACGAGGGGTTTGAACTCCCCTTCAACATGAAGATTGCACTTGCTTTTATCACATCCTGATGTGTCATCTGTTATTATTTTATTGACAAGTTCATTAAACTGAGGACATGACATACGAAATAGTATTTAAACTGTCCACGGTTTAGTTAGATCATAAACAAGGTTGTGAAATTCCCCAAAATACCTCCTTCTTCTCAGAAATACTTTCCCACTCTGTCTTACAAGGGGTTGATGCGACACAAGCCACAATAGAAAATTTGGTTTCAGAATTATCGGAACTTTATTATTATGATTATGAACAGAAATAGTTATTCGTAGGTCCAACATCTTGGGTGGAACTAAGCTGACTCCGCTCCGCTTTTGTTTGCCATACCCCTGGACACAAGACACAAGTCCGCTCAGCTCCGCTCAACTACACTTAACTCCACTCCGTTCCACTTCTGGAGGTCGCCCGGCCTTAAAATTGTCCGATATTAAACAAGAGTTAAATGGAATGAGGATTAGAGAAATAGAGAAACAGGGAAAACTCGAAACCTCGCCTGCTCCTGCACAATCCAAACACACCACTCTAAACAACACAACTTAGAGTATTGTATTACTGACTGTGAGAAGAAGAGTGAAGTCTAAAGGAGCTGCTCCGCCTGCTGACAGCTTCATCTGCTTTCCAGTGTACACTGGAAGTCTCACCTGCTCCTGCACAACCCAATCACACCACTTTTAACAACACTTTATACTACACCCCAGGCTAGAAATGGTGAATTTATTCGGTTTTCGATTTTCAAGGAACCATTCTTATGAAGAGGGGGAAGCCCGTAGATGAAGATGTCGCTTTTACATAGCCGAGAAAATATTCTCTCTCTTCCTTACTTCTTTACCGTTCATCCGTAGTGATATGTGACAAAAAATAATAATTTGTAAATAATTTGTGCATAAAATAATAATTTAATAATAATTTTTTTTTTTTTTATAAATTATGTTGATACTACATACGTCATAGTGGCAAGATAAATGCAATTTAATGTGATTAGAGTGTTTACATTGCAGAAGATGGCTGGATCTTGGTCGCACTCGATCATCATGTGCAGTCTTTGCAGAAAACGCTCCTCCTGAAATTACATTCGTCATTTAAGTGAGAGCCGCATTGCTTAAGCTTGGCCCACCATCTACCTCTCTGCTCTAGACATAACAACAATACTATGGGGGTGGGGGTCTTACTTGTTATTTGACCTATAACTATTAATATGGGTAAACTTGTTAAAACGTCTGCCTTAATTAATCCTGTTTTACGAATTTACTTTTATTTTAAGAGGCACTTTTTTACTTTAGCACCCCCCTTGGTTTTAAACAATAGTCTGCCTTACAAAAGTCTCAAAGGTTTGTGTGTTTGTCTCCCCAAGACATTGAGACTCCTGGGGCAGTTTTATATTTAATATTCCTTTATCTTAACAGTTGATTAAACTAAGGGATATGATCCATTTATATATACAAGTGTGATATTCCTTTGTCTAAAGGTACATTGGAATAAATATCCCTTTGTCTTGATAGTAATTTGGACTAAGGAATATATATGCTACTCTGTACAAAAGGATGTAGGGGGGTGCTAAAGTAAAAAAGTACCTTTTAAGCATAGATGATTATCAGATATATTTAAGTCTTTATTAATTCTTATTGTTTAGATCAAGTTGCATAATAACATTTTTTTTGAAGAAAATATTTCTGAATTTGTATGTAACTTCAACAAAAATTGGCTTAAATAAGATGAGTTAAGGACTTCCGTTAAATTATTATGAAAAAAATTAAAACTGTCCTGTTTGTCTCTACTTCTTGGCTACCCTATTCTAACTACTGTTACTATTACTTACTCTGAATTTCAGAGGAACAATCCAACTCTTGGATATTTCCATGCTATGCCAAAAGCAGTAATGATTCTCAAATGTATGCTTGTAAACCATTTTGATTAGAAAATGATTCAGCATGACTGGGCTTACCTCATCCTTGATGCAGTCGGTTCGGTAGAGTATGAAGAAAAGTATCTGGAGCCAGAATAACACCAACATCATAATTAAGGAGTTACCAGTTAAGGTGGTAAGACGCACTGTCTCTCCCTTGATACTTAGGTGCACGAAGACGTATACTAAGTAGGTGATTATGAAGATGACAAATCCCACTAGAAAGATGTTACGTTTGGCGTATCGATTCTCTAGGAGGTCGCAGATACCTACCAAGTCATAGTAGAGTCGGACCAGTAGTTCCACTCGACGGGCTCTTCCAACATAGTTAGATGTCCGGGTGAGATCCGCCAGCTCGAGGCTCAGCCTACCGATCTGTGTCTTCACCAAATGCAAGATAAAACAGCTGATCTTGGTGCTAAGGCATACGGCCGAAGTGGACAGGCTCACCATAATCTCTCTAAAAATGTCGGTCCATGGCTCACCTCTCTTGAACAAGGTGCAAACGAAAATGACGCCAATCAAGTAGGTAAACGAGAGAGTCAACAACACTTCCCGGTGTAACGAAGCACTCTTCAGCCTGATTACGACTCCTAACCGTTGGAACTTGCGGTTCACGTCGTCCAATCGGTCGAATACGGAACGGTAGTGTCGGGCCGTGGAGAGGGAACTTAAGAAACACACTGCTTGGGTGATGAAGAGTAACGCCACTATTACGTTGACCAACGCGTCGTTGAATCCGTTGAGCAGAAAGCCTCGGAAGGCGGGGACAAAGAAAGCAAGGGTATAGACTGTCCACCAAACTCCAGTAAGGAAGAGAATGGTAGAGTACACGACGAGCGGCTTGGACAACCTCAAGTCCTCGTCATATGGGAACACGCCGTGCCACCGACCTAGCCATAGTACCATTCTACAGAACCTCAGGCTTTCTGACTTCATCTTTTACAGTATTCAGCACTTTGTCCTGTTCACTTATTACCGCTAAAATCGACTGCGTCAACCTTCTCCCTTAGTCCTTTCCTGAACTGCTCGGATTGACCTCTAGGTCTTAGAGAGCAAAATGTTTGTCGGCCGCTTCTCTCGAATCGACTTCATTCCTTAATATATAATCCTGTATGCTACAATAAATCTTAAAATTAACTAACATTAATCTATGTTCTGTTGGTCAGTAATCTGAAAGGATTAATTTGACGCGTGGTGTTTTGGTGAGAGCTCAATGTGAGTTGTGGTAGGCTTCACCGGTAGACTACAACTCAGGCAGAGGCAGAGCAAGTCCAACCCTGCCTCAGTACAACTAAGTCGGCTTAATCGACCGGCAAATGTTATTGTTGTTTTAGGGTGTTTCAACCAAGTGCTTGTGGGATATGACCGTTCCTAAACGACGTCGGTAGCAAATTAAAAACAATTATTCCGCACTCATAATCTCTCTAATAGCTCCGATAAACTTATCTTTGAACCCACCATAAATATTTAATTAATAATTCTAGTGGAAAAATTAATAATACTAAGTGGTGTACACTTGTAGTATATAATCTAAATGGTTCGCACCTTATAATTTCATAATAATGAAATTGATTAAATTACCGAAATAGTTAGTTTTTTTCTATCCCATTAGGAAAAGGAAAGCGTAGAAAAAATAGATTCATTTGTTAAGGGAATAGAGGGGGTTACTGGATTTTACTATACCTAGTTTCCATCTTTTATTTTTATTTTTTTAACTTTTTAAATGTCACTCTGACTTGAGAATAAAGAGTTGATTGTCATGTTAGATTTTGTACCGTAAAACAAGGTGTCAGAAGTGTTTTAAAACCAGAAAAATGAGCACCATGAATAGAGGCAAGGGTAGGAAATCTCCAGAGAGTACTCAGGGGTTAAAAGAAAGAATATATAGAAAAACGACTCTCTAGAACTCATCATGAAAGTGAGAATACTAAAACCAGTCTGCTTCCAAAAGATATCGATGTGTTAAAACATTTCGATGAAATATGAAAAAAAAAACCATTTTATTGCATATGGCCCCACTGAAAAGAGTGAAGAGATTAAGAATTTGACTCCATTAACTGCCATAGGGGGTGAAGCCTGAAGCGTTTAAAATTGTTGATAAAGTAAGACTTATTTAATATAGAGTCTGAGTTAGAGTTGGGATATGACCGTTCCTAAACGACGTCGGTAGCAAATTAAAAACAATTATTCCGCACTCATAATCTCTCTAATAGCTCCGATAAACTTATCTTTGAACCCACCATAAATATTTAATTAATAATTCTAGTGGAAAAATTAATAATACTAAGTGGTGTACACTTGTAGTATATAATCTAAATGGTTCGCACCTTATAATTTCATAATAATGAAATTGATTAAATTACCGAAATAGTTAGTTTTTTTCTATCCCATTAGGAAAAGGAAAGCGTAGAAAAAATAGATTCATTTGTTAAGGGAATAGAGGGGGTTACTGGATTTTACTATACCTAGTTTCCATCTTTTATTTTTATTTTTTTAACTTTTTAAATGTCACTCTGACTTGAGAATAAAGAGTTGATTGTCATGTTAGATTTTGTACCGTAAAACAAGGTGTCAGAAGTGTTTTAAAACCAGAAAAATGAGCACCATGAATAGAGGCAAGGGTAGGAAATCTCCAGAGAGTACTCAGGGGTTAAAAGAAAGAATATATAGAAAAACGACTCTCTAGAACTCATCATGAAAGTGAGAATACTAAAACCAGTCTGCTTCCAAAAGATATCGATGTGTTAAAACATTTCGATGAAATATGAAAAAAAAAACCATTTTATTGCATATGGCCCCACTGAAAAGAGTGAAGAGATTAAGAATTTGACTCCATTAACTGCCATAGGGGGTGAAGCCTGAAGCGTTTAAAATTGTTGATAAAGTAAGACTTATTTAATATAGAGTCTGAGTTAGAGTTAGATATTATTGAAATTTTAAAGAGATCAGTTACTTCCGGAAATAAATATACAACGTGAGCGCTATTTATTCAATAAATTCAATAAACAAAGGGAGGAGGAAGAATCCTCCAGTGATTAAAAGCTAAAAGACTAAAAATTTTTGGTGGAGAAATTATAAAACATTTGGGTGTAAAATAATTGGTATTAAGAAACAAATATAAGTGATTTGATTTAGACTTTCTAATAGCAAATTATAATTATTGTCCTTTATTACTAGCTGAATCCTGCCAAATTTTCAGTCTGATACGGACATGTAATAGTACTGATATTAAACAGATATATCAACAAGAGGTAGAATCAATACTAAACGAGTATGACAGCTTTCAACGGCCTAGTTTTGGATTACCAATAAAATGAAACCCATAAGGTAATCCCCGAGATGAGTTCCCATTGCTTAGCGAGAACCACTTAAACGTGAGCTAGGATATGGTTGCAAAAGGAATAATATCTGAAAAACCAAATTATATAGACTAGGTTTAGTAATGTAAATATCGAGAAGAAAAAAAGATAACTCACTACGTCAATGTGTCTGTTTAGATCCAAGTTATTTAAATAAAGCTGTAAAATTCACATTACAACAACTGCCAAAGGTTGACGAGATGTTACCACTGTTACCAAAACTAAATAATGCATGTATTACCTGTGTAGATGCTAAAAAAGGGTTTTGCCTGGTTAGGCTAAATGAAGAGTCTTCAAACTTTACTTCTTTTTGGACTTCTTTTGGGAAGTACATGTTCCTGACACTTTTGGCCTACCCACATCAGTAATTATATTTCAAAGTGGCTGAAGTTAAAACTTTATCTGCAAAAGAAACAATTTTCATATGTAAATTTATGTAGCTACGGTCTTCCTTAGTTGTGGTAACCGACAATGGTATTAAATTCTTAAATTTTGCATATTCAAGAGATTTTCTGGAGAATGGAACGGCAAGTCCTTTGTAAACATTATAAATAATCTAATATTAAAGTCAGCGGACAATGGAATGCTTTCTATAAAGCTATTCTTCATTGGAGAAATACTAATAAAATAAATCATAGCCCAGCCGAACGATTGAGAGGACTTAGATGAGACAGTTTGTGTCAATCTGGATTGGACTCCGGACAAGAAAAAAATGTATAAAAGAAATATAAAAGAATAGGCAGTAATTTAGCAGGTACTATAATAGAAAAGCTTTGAAACATAAAAAGAAAGTAATCGAAAAAGGGGATAAGGTATACTGTAAGACAGTAATTGGGTACCTTTTTAGCTCGGTGTGAAAATCCATAAAAACAAACCTAGCTTAATTCGGATTCCGTAATATCTATAATTTTGTGACGTTGGAACTCTACTCAAAAAGAGAGTTATTTTTTACGAGCTTTTATTTAACTTATAAATATTATAAATCATGTAAATACAGCAATTGACTTATTTACAAATTATTTAGGTTAATTCATTCTTATTTAAATACATACTTCCTTTTAAACGACAATTGACCAAAATAAGTTGAAATTATAATAAAAAATGTCGAATTTAAGAAATCGCTCACCTTACATAATCTATGCAACGTACTGTAACCATAACCCATAATGATAAATTGAACATGTTCCTAGCCAATATAATTTAGCTTGTTTACTAAATGTACATGAAGTTCTTTACATGAAGTAAAAAAGTTTTTTTTTTTTTTTTTTTTTTTTTTTTCAGAAAAGATAATTTTCTTAGATGCACTGTTTAATAAGTTTATTTTTGTTCATTGATGTGAATTCTGTACATTTTTTGTTATCTTATTTTTAATACTATATAAACTTTAAATTAAAAAAAAGGCAGAGAATTAAAATAAAGGAAGGGTATTGCGGATGTAAGAAATCATTTTGTATCCGTAATATAACCTATATATATATATATATATATATATATATATATATATATATATATATATATATATATATATATATATATATATATATATATATATATATATAATTATATTCCTATTAATATATTCCGTTTATCAGCTTGTTGCTTATGCTTGTCGTGTCAGTTTTATATTTGTAGTCATTAGTCATCCTTATTATTTCAATAAAAAATACCACGTCTTCATTGATAATCTAAATACTACTGCTGGAGCGTTTTGATTGCTCTGTTTGATTAGTGTAGAGTAGAGCACCGAGTGCCCTACACAGGTAGATTTTGTTTCTGTTGAGGGTTCGGTTACTAGTTACTAAACTCTTGACGTGTGTTTCAGGGCGACTCCGGAGGACCCGTGGTCTGGGTGGACCCGGCCACTAATCGCTATACCTTGGTTGGAGTCGTGTCTTTCGGCAAGGTCTGCGCAGATCGCAACCCTACCGTCCATTCAGACGTCTCAGCCTACCTGGACTGGATACGCCTTAACGTCCGAGGTAACTCTACAGAAAATTTGGTTGCCAAAACAGATAATTCACCCTTCTAAAATGAAGGAATAAACGACTTTCCTATGTTATGGCCATTTAAAACCGGTTAAGTGTAGAGTTACCTTCCCCATTCTCATAAAATCACAAGTGTGATTGCTGGAGAGGAGAGGCATGTTTCACATAAATAGTAAACTGATTAAATAGATGTTACAGTTACAGTAAGAGGCTGATCCCTCAACATGCTGCCTAGTCAAAGAGAAAACTAAGTGATCATTTTATCAGTACACTTGGAGATAGTTTTGGTTATCTTTGCGGTAATCTCTAGCGAGATCTAACTTGGCAATGCCTACAATTTACATTAATGCCAATTCTTTAACTCTCACAAGTCAACCTTACGTGTATTGTTCCTTGTAAGATATTTATACAAACTAGTAGCAGTGTTTTGGGCTCGTCTTATTTTGTCATAACTTTACCTGTCACTGGTGCTAATTTCTTTAGCAAAGCTTATATCTGATCAAATTAAATTTTGAAATTTGAACTCTTATTTGAATTGTTACAGGCCTAACTTATGAATTGTAGGAGCCTCATTTTATTCATGTGCCGATGCACAGACAAATACATTTTATTGGTTTTGTTTTTAGTTACCCAAGCTTCGGCCGAAATCTGCTTCAGCCGAGCCTGAGCATCCCGATAGTCTTCTGAGTCGTCGCGTCAACACCAAGGCGTGGAACCCGGACATCTTTGTCTTGTCTATACCTTTAATACCAAAATACCATATTCTAAATTCTAACAGTGGCATCAAACATACATATCCTTGGATGAGACAACGACGGCGAAACCTAGATAGTAAGGTTGATTTATTATAAATTTATAAATATACATTTACTGTATTTCCTTGTTTGGTTTTCTCTCTTCTGTCTGATTCAATATAAAAGTAAATAAATTTAATACCAGAAAAGCAAATAAAAACTGAAACTCTTCCAAATATCCAAGAGACCAAGCACCTGAGGCGAGATATTGCTTCTATCACCTCCAACTTAAATCGTAAACTTTCATGATTTGTCATCGAACGCTTGCGGTGGAGTGAAGAAAGTAAAAAAAGCTATGGGACGTTTCTATGTTGGTTGAGACTTATACTCATGATCAATCCGTTAAGTTAATATCAAATCTCCTGTAGAATCAATCGTTTAAATTGTCAGTCGAACCTCGTCAAACCTTGAACCAAAGGATTAGCCAAATGTCCAGACGTACCAGAGATTTCAGTTTAGGAGATTACAGAACAAGGAGAAATTGAAGTTCGACGATTGACTAAAAAAATAGAATATGCTCGAACCAACTAATAACTACATAATCGCCTTCCTTTTGACGTTAACATTAAACGTCGCATTAAAAGTCGCTATATATCCGTTTCTGTCCGGCCTTATATTCCATTACATCGACGTTGTTTTCAGTGCCATAGATTTTCTCTCCTTAAACTCGCTTGTTAGTTAGGTGAGATGTGCCCAGAAAGAGAGGAACCCGCCCTGGAAATCACCTCTGTTGTAAAACCTAATCATTGTAATAACAATAGCTTAAGCTAAAGATAGAAACACTCCTTAGTTAATCCTAGAGTAAAAAACTACAGAGATCAAAGTTTTGAAAAAATATTCTAATGTTGAAGCAATAAAAAAGGGCAGAAAGCACTTACCAGTTTAGCCTTCCCAAATCGGATTCTCGTTCGTCCAATCTAATAACTACCAGTATTGTAAAATTTGCCAGAAGAAAGAACTCAGTACACAGGATATAGGCACTCATTGCAATGTTGAAGAATACGAACCTAAACCGTTACAAATATTAGAAAGTTCCGCAAAATTTACTTTCGACAAAAATTAAAGTAAAGTGGGAAAATGAAAATGTGAGCTTAAAAATACCTACACGTGACAACGTCAGTAATATCGTAGAAAACAACCAAAAGACAAAACATAGTGATTGGTTTAAGACTCAAACTAAACTTTTTTACTAGGCATCAGGTGGCTCTACGCTGAATTATAAGGAAATAGCTAATCATGATGAATGTCATAGTTCAAGATAAGTGAAATAGGGTAGTGGAGTGGGTGTTGTGACTGTGGCAACACTGTTGCATTCTTCACGAACAGTTGCAGATTATTATTGTTTAATGTAATGTTAATGTAACCGTAACCACATGTGCCTTAAGTTTTAATTCCTTTTAAATGGATAGTGGGGGAAGATTGGTTACAAAAAAGAAACCATTAAAAGCCTTATACAATGTTTTTAAAAACGAGCATACGTATTATATGAAATACAAAATGATTTTGAGGTAAGAGGTGAAAGATAATTCCGAATAGTATTTTGTATATATGTAGGTTTTAATATTAAAAGAACTTTTAGAACTTATAATATTAATATTACACCTAGAAGGGTAGTTTTGACTTTGACTCTCTGAAGTGTTTCTATTTTTATATTCTTTATATTAAGTTTACTTAGGTTTGTTTGTTTGTCGGTGCCTGTCGTCAAAATCTTTGGAGGGCTAAATAACCCTGTTCCCAGGGCCGGATTTAGGCATAGGCGACATAGGCGGTCGCCTAGGGGCCCGCACCATAAGAGGGCCCGCACCACGAACATTTTTTTTTAATGCTTCCATTAACTTCGGTAACCTCGGAAATTGGAAGGAAATCCTACTCATTCATATTGAACGTGATAAAAATCTTCGTTTCTGTAAAATTATTCAATCTTAGTCCAGTTATCAGAGAAAATATCGTAGAACTAAATCGTAAAGTGTTGATAAATGGCATAGTTATGATATAGATAGAGATCATTGATGTTTGAAACTGAACATATTATTAAGTCCTGTAAGTTCTAAGGGCCAGCCATGGCCTTAATCTTGGAAAAAAGTTTTAATTAATTATTTATTTTATTTATTTTTTTCCACAAATATCTAGAAAAAGATTGGCTTTACCTAAAATGTCATTTAGGTCACTTAATTAAAGATTATTTTTTCTCTACAAAAAAGGTCCAAATGATTTTCTTGATACCTCGAAAGCTCAAAAACATTTTCTTTTTACAATACAATTGCTTATATTATAAAGATTAATATACATTTTTGTAAATTATTTATAGCAATTTTGATTTTTCTTTTTATAAGATCCAGCTTATGTAAAACTTATGTAAACAGTGTAAAAGTAGATTTTCCAAGAATTCTAATGGATTAACTTTCTAAGGTAAATATTCCGTATTTGATGCAACTTTTTACTTTCTCTTGGCCCAACCTTTTTCTAAATATTTGGCATAAACAGGTAAATTGGATCTATTTTATAAAATGGTGGTCATTCTGTCCATTCATCGAACGAATGTCAGGAAGCCAGGAGAGGAAAAATATTTGATGAATGTTTTTTTATAAATTAAATATTTGTAAGTTCTTATTTCAATTTTAGTTCTTAGTTTAAAATTGCCACTAAGGAGACCCCCCCCCTCCCCCTCAAATTAACAGACCCCCGTTAAATTGACCCCCCCCCATATTTGGTCAAAGCTAAATACAGGGTGAAGGGGGCCCGCACCACATCATCCGCCTAGGGGCCCACATACTCAAAATCCGGCCCTGCCTGTTCCAGTTAGACAATCGAACTGAAAATTGGCACATAGACTCTGTAGTCTGACCAATGCTAACACATTCTAACAAATTAATTGATTTAAAAAAAACAAAACATTTTTTTTGGAACGAAGTCTTATGGCACGTTCTTGAGCCCGAAGTGAATCCGAAAAAAACGATCGCTCAAAATGGTGGCACATACAGGAAGTTTAATGCATGCAGGAATGTTTTTTCTGGATTTATTATTAAAATCCAACAATCGTAGATAAAGTGCGGTACGCAACTCGTGCGAAAACTGCATTTTGCTTTGCTTGTGTGGTTTTACTACCCTCGCTGTCGCTCGGGTGCAAACTCCACACTCGCATGCAAGATGCTTCTTTCCGCACTAGACGCATAATGTACTATTTTATATTTTATATATACCTTGTAACTTTTCTGGTAACATAAGTGCAATAAGTTTATTTAATTAAAGAATATTAAATTATGTAACTTCTTTGTTATCTAACTCTTTCGTTGACTTTATTTTGCTTGTCGAACTAACTTTAGAGGGAATGACAGTTACTCAAATAAGATATTATTGATACATTATGTTATAAAACAGTAATAGCATGTTACCGCCAAATAACTCTTATTCTTATTACCCACCACTACTAGACTAACTCGAGGTAGCTTCCATAGGGGAACTCTGAACCTTTAAGAATTGAAGAAAGAAAAACTATTAAGATAAATATAGTTCTACCCTAGCCCTAGCCGCAATAATTTATAAATAAAGCTACAATTTTATAAATCAAGGATTAATTCCAATTGACTTCACCACGTTACAACTTGAAGCAATGATAAATGACTCCTTCGAGCCTAAGCAATAATAATTTGTCTTTTACTTAAAGAACTTGATGAAGATACATTAACTTATGTAGATTCCACTCTTTCCATGTTTTTAATTCACTTTCTCCTCCGTGGGAAATAGATCATTACCTTCAATTATCCAGCTGTATTTTTTTTCATAATGGATTATAGGACTTTACTTTTCTCTTCTTTTTTTTCTTTCTTTATAAGTAGTAATTTGTTTAACAAAAAAAAAAAAAACTAAGACCGCACAAAACAATGATTATGACGAACAATTTAAAAAGTTATATCAACAAATATAAAAACAAGAAGGCGTATTTACAGAAAATAGAACCTTCCAATTTGTACTTTCAGTCAATCAGACAACCCACAAAGACATCCTATTTAAAAACTCTATTTAATTAATCACAAGTTCAATCACACATTTAAATGCTGTCAGTCTGTCAGTCTTCAATCACAGCCCAACTGATAACGTGCTTTACGTTATCATTTCATTTTTTTTTTTAATTTAAAAAAACTAAATTAAATAAATAAATAATAAATTAGAATTAAAAGTAAATAATAAAGAAAACGATCGATACCGGGACATTTTTGAGTTCCGTCTGGAATTGAAATGTGAGCGGGACTAAATCGTCAATATCGGGACGGTCCTCTCAAATCGGTACGTCTGTCAACCCTACGCCGATTAGCAGTTATTTTTGTGATCAATCTTGATATAATGTTTAATAATAGTGTAATGAAAACTCGAAACAACTAACAATCGTGAAACACCGGACCAAGTAATAACATACTCGTATATAATATGAGAATGTTTCATAGCATAGAGATTTACACACTGTATGTGGAACTATTTAAATAACATAAATGAGAAAGTTTTGACCGAGTTAAGTCGGGCCGATGTTTAGTTGGTCTATCTGTAGTCGTTTAGTGTCGGGTGTCACAGGTGAGGACGGAGTCAGGCACAGGCACAGGCAGTCAGGCGCACCCCCAACTACAAACTACACAAGAGGGCGGTGAGAGGGGGTCGGGGGATGCAGGTCAGGTTGGAGAGGGGAGACCCCCACTGAGGTTCAGTCAGTTGAGTCTTGAGTCTTGAGTTGCCGCGAGGCGTGTGTGCCGGTTAGTTCTGTGCCGTGGTTCAGTGTTCATCCTCGTCGGTACTTTGTTCTCGTGTTTCGCATTCGTCGCCTCTGACTTGTAATACTTACTTAAACTTGGTGAGCGGAAGTCAAGAATATAGTTGCAGCTTCCTCCAAGACACGAACACAGTTAAAAGGTCCTTAACGTCTTCCTTAGTAAGTACCTTTGGTTTTCTTCGATATTTCGACTACCTATTTGTTTCAAAAGTGCGCGGCAGCATGTTATTCGCTATTATAAATCGTTAAAGTATTCTACTCGGCTTGAACTCAGGTCGATTTGATTATATGTTGGATAGAATACGAATGCTCAGTTGTGAGTTGTACGTCCGCATTTAGTTTGGTGCGTCTGAAAGCCACTGTTGTCAGGTCGATATAACTCGGTATTTCGGAAGAGGATTGATTAAGGATAGATTGTTTAGTTTTAGTGAGATGGTCACTTTGTCGCTGTGAGAAAGTGGCTACAATAGTGACTTCATTGAACCGGACTCGACCCGACGTCATCAGTAGCTTTCCTCTTTCGGTCCTCGTAAAAAAATGTTTAACACAGTTTGTGTTACAGGGTATCAGGTAAGTCGATATCGCTAGTAACATAAAACCATACATGCTAAAAGACTGCTTGAACCTTCGTCTACCTTTTTTGCCATTGTCGGTTTTTATCTTACTTTTCTAATCGGTGGTCATTTGACTGTTTTATTCAAGAAGTGCTCAGAACCATGCCCCCTCCCCTCCACTCTGGTCACCACTATTTTTTGTGCTCGCATTCACCCGAGGTTTCAATTTAGTTCTTATCCGTGCGAAAGTATTAAGGGTTCTCTCGGAGTGACGTAATCGTGCGATACGAATTGCATTGTCTCTTGCTCAAACTAATAGTTTTAAAGACATAAAATTATTCGTTTTAGTCTAATAGAATTATTGTGTCGGGTATAATCCTTTTATTTTAAATTAATCTACAAAACAAAGCAGTTAGTTTTGCCTTTTATGTTGAATGAAGTCAGTGGCGTAGGAACAGTGGGGGGGGGGGGGGGGGGGGGGGGGGGGGGTAGATACTATTTATGAGTGCTCGATTTCTAGAAATTGAGGAGCCAAACTGCAACCTACCCTCTCTCAACCCACCCTCTCTATAGAAGGGGGGTCCGGGGGTTCTCCCCCGGGAACATTTTGGAAAATAAACGTTCAATAACAGCATTTTAAGCAGTTTTAGACATCAACCCACACTGCAATCAGGTGTGTTTCGTGTGGAAACTTATATCATTTTAAGTATAATTTTTTATAAACAATTTCTCAATTTGTTGAGGGATGATGACTCCGGCAACCGTCGTACGGGGTACTCTTCCGTTGCATAATTTTGTTCACTTTTTTCCTTCAAATATCCGTAGGTTTCGACTTTTTAGAGAAAAAATTTAAATAAGTATTTCGTCTTTTTCTCATGATGTCAAAATTTAATAAATGTAAGAATAAATTGTACGCGCTGTTTAAAAAGTAAAAATTAGATTTTATGCACTATTTAAAAGTATGAAAATAAATAAATTGAGGTAAAGTGAATGGAGCCAAAAAAAGCCCGATAGCCCCCCCCCCCCCGTTCCTACGCCACTGAATGAAGTTATGTTAAAGATCAAAGAAAACACGGAGCCTCCAAATTTAGGTGGAGATTTTACAATGCGCTTTCAGTTGTATTTCGAAATGTCAGTTCTTTGTACCGCCCTCAAGTTCTTACCTGCGTCCACCTCGGGGGTTCCAATCAGCTCCAGTTTAAAACACAACTCTCAAGTCTCAGGGAGTTCCTATAAACCGTTGGGTGCGTTCCCAATCTCTAACCAGGTCGACCGAAAAGTAACCAAACCAAACCGTTCATAAATCTTGGGCTGTTTTAGAGTTTGGGACCGAGCGCACACCTTGGTTAGTTGGGTTAGTAACCATAACCTCACTTTCTGAAGCGCTTAATTTAAAAGTTAAAAACATTTATTACTTCACCTTACCTTGCCCCTTAATTTTGTGCCATTACTGTCCTCCTTCACCCTACATTTTGTACAATTACTGTCCTCCACCACCCTACATTATATGCGCCCTTACCCTAGAATTTAGGGGAGGTCAAAATAATATAGTACTTTTTTGGCATCATCTCTTATTCTTTAAATGTAAATTATTGTAACTTCTAAAAACGTGCAAATTAAAGTACTAATATAATACTATACTATATATACAGGTAATTCAATTTGTTTTATAAAAAATTTAATTTAATTGAAAGTTTGCTCTTAAAAAAATTTATATTTTATTATCTTAGAATAGTTTGCCAATGAGAGTGGCACATAGCTTACTCACGTCTTATTCCGTATAATTTAATGATTTTGTTCTACCTATTATTGCCAAATTTATTATTTTAACAATAATTTTATTACCCCTCAATAGAAGCGGTACAGAAAGGATTGATCTAACTTTGACTTTTATTAAGTATCCGTGCGCAAGCTTCATCATCCCTCTCTCCAATGGAAAACTCCTAGAATGAAATGCTTAATATTTGATTGCATAAAATTTAAATGTAGAGAAGATTAGTAGATAGTGATAGAATTAATAAAAAAGTGTTAATATCTTGAAAATATAGGGTGTCCTTAGGGTACCAAGGGAGAGAGGTGAGACGATAGAATTTGATAGACATAGACAGACAAGAAGAATACTGAAAGAATGAATTGTTTTATTCGTTTTTATACTGTAATGACTTGCTCCTTCTCTTAACCTTTATTTAATATTAATATTACTTATCTATCACTTTCTCTTCTTTTATATGATTTATTCTAACTATACATACACAGAATTATTATAATAATAACTAATGTTTTAATTTTAATATATTATAAATTGAACTTGAAAAAGTCTTACAACAGTTTTGGGAAATCTTAACAGTAACAGGTCAGTATTCCAGGGGGGTCAAGCGCTCCTGTTTACCCCCCCCCCCCCTCCTCCATATGGGCGCCCATGCACTACATTGTGTACCATTACTGTCCTCTTTCACCCTACATTTTATAAATTTCCATATTTATTTGTATTTGCTGCTTCTCACTAACTTACTGGTTGGCCACTTTCTTTAACCGGACCCTATCGTCAAGAAGAAGCCTCCATGACCATACAAAAAATGGCCGGTCGATTGGCCAATAGACCAAGTTAAAAGTTAACGTTTAAAACCGACCGGAAACGAAGAGAAATATTTCAGTAAGAAGGTTCTTTTATGCGTCTTGAGTATGCAAATTACTTTATTTATTAATACATACCTACCCCTAGTTTCATGACAACTGCTTACTCGTTAACGTATTAATTTCAAATAAAATAGATTTGTTTTGTCGTACAGACAATATAAAATCAATTACTCACCGTTTTAAAAATACGTGTAGTGTCGCGGGATTACATTTTTCATTAAATATAAATTATAAAATTACACTGCTAAGTACGTATACGTTGCTAACTTCTTATACATGGCGGAATTAGAAAAGAGACAAAATAAAAAGTAACTAACTGTTCGTACCTAGTGGATTTAAGGCAAAATTAAAAGAAAAACATTATTTGTATCATTAAAGCAAGTGTCTTACAATAAATATTATTGAATATTGAGAAAAATCATGATGAGTTTATAGTTAAAGAGTATGTTTGTAGTTGGTAGGAAATAGAACTTTTTTCTACCTACCCGGCCAACTAATTTAAAATATTATAAAATATATCTGTTCCCTACTCAAAAACGTCTGCTTGTGTCAGGTTGAAATTTTACATGCCTGTTTCAATTGTACTTTAGACTTTTAGACGATGTGTAAGAAGTTTTATTAAAATCGTTACGTTAGAACGTAAGATACCGGTAAAAACGTTGATTACTTTATTTTAAACGTTTAGGTCCGCTTTAATAAATTTAGCGATCTTTATTACTTCATAGCAGTGTCGGTGTTCGTTTTACTAAAAATGTATTTATAAAAGTTGTTTGTCTCATTAAATTGATGAAGTTAGAATTTTTTCCCGTCCTAAAATTCCAATTTTAAATATGAAGCTTACATTTACGCGAGCGTTGCGCGTAAACGTTCTCCAACGAACTCAGCCTGGGCATTGGTAAAATGAACAGGTGTACCAAATTTCAACTAACTCAGTAATCATTTACTTAAGTTATCGTCATCGGTAGATTTCGGTGACGCTTGGTTTTGTGCGATCGTTTTTTTCGGATTCACTCCCGGGCTCCAGAACGTGCCATAAGGAACTTCGTTCCAAAACCGCAAGAGGGTGCTTTGACCGATATGTTCAGCATGTAGTTATAACTCGACCGGCTTAGCTTACCGTCAAACTTAAGTAATACCCAATATTCTAATACAAACAGTTTTCGACCACTTGTACGCCATCGATTATAGTGGTCGAACTTGGTCTTAATCTAATCGATATAATGAGAGTATTTCATGTTTGTATTGTAATGAGAGTATATCCGACTATTTTAGTTATAACGGTGTAATATAATTCTAAATTTAACACTACGTCTCCCTAATCGCGTTAATCCAGATAACAAAAAAACTCTAAACATTAAAAATTTATTAGCAATAAAAATACTGTATTTGCACACTGCAATTAGCTACACAATTTGTGTAAGTAAGAGACTAAAATAATACATTGTTATTATTTTAAAATTTGAAAGAAGTTAGGTTTTTATTTAATAGTACAGTCATTCTGTAAATTTGTGCGGAAAAAATTCGAGGATGATTTTTTTTGCGAGGATCGTTTGGGATACACGAGAAAAGCTTAACTCCAACTTTTCGGGAACATCCGGACGGCGGAAGTACGGGGTACGCGGTACAAAAGTCACAAAAAGTATATACCCTTCATGATACTGGAATATGATATTGGAAAGCTCTTTAAGAGTATAGTAATTTTTGATATATACACTTTTGTCATATCTTCATTTAAGAGGGGGGAAATATGGAAAATCACTTTGACCCTACTTAGTGGGGGTGGAACAAAACTGCCCGAGGACTGGAACCTGTGACAACGGAGCTTGATCCCGCACCGAAGACTCATGAAACTGATTGCCTGCGGCTGTAAAATAAATAATTGTGGTGCAGCTTGCAGGTATAGGAAAGCGGTCTCCCATGCTCAGTTGCTTGCAAACACTGCGGCGGAGAAAATTGCACCAACGTACCTCTCGCAGATGCTGAAGAAGACTTCCTTGAGGATACTGACTTTGACTTGCCCTCCCAAGTCGAACTTCTGCCTTCAATGTTAACTAGCGAACACGAAAAAAGTACCTTAGGGACTGAAGCAGAATTAGCAGGAAATTCATCAGCGGACGATCAACCGGCAAAAAAGAGGAAGCGCAGTCAGAAAAATAATAAAAACTTGAGATAAATGAACAAAAAGTTTTCCCCCATCCACCTTCCGGATGGTCCCGCAAAATTGGATTTAAGCTGTTCTTATAAGTACCAAGCGATTCATGTAAAAAAAAGTTCCCTTGAATTTTGACTTTTATCACGGCAGATTGTCTGTACTATATATTTAATTAAAAAATTTTGTTTCCTGTTTTTCCTTTTTACCCCCCTCAACAATGAAAATATGACAATAGTGTATATAACAAAAATTACTGTTTTCTTAGAGCTTTCCAACGACATGAAAAAATTAGAGTTAAGTTTTTCTCATGTGTCCCAAACGATCCTCGCAAAAAAAAATCATCCTCGAATTATTCCCGCCTTTTATCACGACAGATTGACTGTACTATTAAATAATGTTAAAAATAATAATCATTATTATAAAATTGTCTATTAAGGTGAAATATATTTTATTTTGAATTTGAATAACTTACTAATGCTAGCAGCTTATATTTATGTACTATACATATAAGCTTTTCTTTCATAGCTTTCAGGGGTTTGGCTTTACGATCAATAAAATAATTAAAGTAAACAAACGTGATGTAAGCGTATAAATGGCTTTTAATGCCCGTTTTTAATGGGACATAATTTACTACATATATGGGCAAGTAGGTAAGAATTTTAGTCAACCGCCCAACAAAATTGGATTGAAGGTTGTTTCTAACACCACAGACTCGAAGTAGTTGGTCTCACCATTGTTATTTCTTATTTATTGCTGTTTTCTCAGTATAATATAATATCTGGGTTACTGTCTCTTTGAGGGTGCTCGATTGTCGCACGGTTAGACCCACTGCGGGAGGTTTCGACACCAGTTGAACGAGACGTCTGAGCCTTTCACCCGGAGCCCTCCATTGTGCTCCCCAGACCGAACACTCCGCAGGCCTCTTCGCCAAGGCCTTTCGTATCCCAGCAGTGTCTTCTCCTTCGAAACCCTATAACTCTCACCTCTCGACCAACTGTTGCCTAGGAAGTCCATCATGATTAACACGGCCCTTCTTCGCGGTCAAAGAGAAGAGCATTACATTGACATGAATTAAAACGAATTCAAATCTAGTTTTTGAGATATTAATCTGTTTTTGCCGAAAATTGAAAAAGAAATGTAAAACATACTCTGTTAAACATTTTTGCAAAGTGTTCACAGATAAATATGTTCAATTATAAGTATAGATTAAATTAGATGCTATTGGATATTAATTCAACCACAATATGTATACGAGAAATTGTGTTCAATTTTTGTCGTACAGATTTTATCTTATTAGAATGTTTAGGGTTTCAATGATTACTTGACCTATTAACACCACGTTTTTGTGTTAAAACCAAGTTTTTAAAATCTTTATTTGTTTAAAACTTAATAATTTTTACAATTGGCCTTAACCCTATAACCTTTTACTAAATTGTGGAAGGCAGGAATTCGAACTTTTTTAATTGTTAAAAAAAATTCAGTGTAGATAGTTAGGTCAAGTGCGCATTGATACGCAGGGAAATCTTAAGTTTTTTGAACAACTGAAATATACGACACCTCGCGAATTGAGACGCTAGATCCTCTAGTTCTAGTTGACAGGCCACGAGTGGTATACTCGAAACTACTGCGGCATGTAGAACTGTATTTACTTGTTTTGCGTCTCAATCCAATCTCAATATACACACGGTGTCGTAAATTTCTGCAATTAAAAAAAAAATGCGATGTCCTGCCCTGCATTTGAACAAATGCATCTCTAGATCCGTACGGATTTCTACGGCTATTATTCCCGAGTCGAATGGATAGTCCTGTAATTTTTTTAATTTTTTTTTTAATGAATTATCCAATTCAGTTTTTAAAGGTAAACAAAAAGCAATATTAAGTTTTATATTTTATCAACAACTTTGCGTCTATTTATCCAATTTAAACTAAATTGAATTGATCGGATTAGGGTCAGACGTACGGTTAGTCTCATTTCTAGTCCACAAAGTCACAAAAAATACAACTAGAAATACCGTTACTATAGTTCAATTGATAAGCATGTTGTCAAACCATATTTAATAAAAATGTAAGGGTTCAGAACGGTTTCGACTATACAGTCATCGCCACTGGACTCCTCTGTGTCGTGTACTGACGATGATTGTTGTATTGCTGAAACCGGTTTGACAATTTACAGATCAATTGAACTAGGAACAGTGTTTGCTTTGTTTCTTAACCACCTTTACCTGTTTACCTTCATTATGAATATGTACTTAGAACTTTGTATTTATAAATAAAATCAATAGTCAATGCACCAAAACTTTTATAAATACCTTTTGTCTGATGTCTTTGGGACAAGTACATACAAATTTTAATTATTTTGTTTATATTAATTTCAAAGGATTTAAGATTAATATTATTATTTGAAATTGTGTTTGGACTCCCCATGTATTCAAGGATATGGAATATTCAAGGATTGTCATGATCACCTATAAGCATACATGATCGTATAGTATGAACTATTGAGCATTCTTGGTGAACACATGTAAGTGTATTCTCACTCTCACTGACAAGTATCTAGTGGAGATATCATGTACAGTACCTACGAGATATTTTTCAACGGATCAAAGCCTACCTCATACCATATACGGCTGAAATACAAACAAGCACAGTGATAAGAAAAATGATAAGGTTTTGGTTTTCAAAGTATGGAATGAAAAATGAAATAGTATCCAAAAATGTTACAATCTGAACAAAGTACAGAATACATATTTTATTTTGTAGGTTAAGATGGATGTGGACAGTTAATTATAATAGAAAAGCGGTAAAATATTATGGGTGTAATGTCTAAGAGGTGGTTAGAGTCAGCAGAGAAACCCGTGGGAGGTTCTCACCTCGCACTTGATATTAATAACGCCACACTGTGGGAGAGTGACTTCACTTGATAAAAACATAGTGCTTACCGTATCAAGCCTGCAACTCTCACGTCTGGCAAAACATATCTACTCGAACATCTTGTTAACCCGACACTTTCTTCATCTTATCCAAGTGCTTCGCCACTCTCTTCTTATTCTAGTGCTTCGACACTTTCTTCTTTTTATCCCAGTGCTTTATCACTTTCTTCATCTTATCCTACTGCTTCTCCAATTTCATGCTAATTTTACAATAGCTACGTCTATTATTGATTCTTTCCATTTACCATTTATATGGCGACGAACTATGGCCCAGAGGTTACCAGGCTAAGTTGTAAGCAATAATTTTAAATTTAAAACGATACTGTAATCAAAGTAAAACATCGACGAGATTTCTATTAATTGTAATAATTTGAATGTTTAATTTCCCGGACGCATTATTGCAGAACATTAGCAAAGAAGAGCAAGTGTCGGCGGTATCAAGTGATGCGTGCTGTCTTAACATGAAACCCACCATTCTCTACTTCTAGATTCACCTTCGCTTTCACGCCCCATCATAATTAAATCGCTTAATAACTATGAGATTCGCTTTTAGAATCGCGCAGCATGAAAACTGACCAGTGATTCGGCGTTCTCCATGCATTTGTTACACGATAGAGGCACAGGAACACCTGAACATGCTTCTCTGATTATATATCAGTCCTGTGTAGGTCTCAACAAATCATCACTTAGTTAATTTTTTCATTACATGGTTCATCTTTTGATTATACTAGATAATTTATACATATAAACGAAAGCCGACATTCATTCTCTTATTCCCGTGTGAGGTATTTAGAAAAAATAGCTTAAATAATGTTGGATTTTACTCCTTAGAAATGGGGGGAGGGGGGATTGTGAAAATCGATTTAATTGATATCAGCCTAAACTACTGCTCCTAAGAAGTTGAAATTTGAATATAGGATTCTTCTGAGGACATAAGTACTCACGAAGAGGAATTTTTGAAATTTAAATTCTGAGAAGGTGAAATTGACTTCGAACGTTCGAACTCAACAGATAAGAGACTAAGCACTATTCATGTGGGTATTTAAGAAAAAGCTACAGAGAGCTATCTCCTTACACACTTTTAATAAGTATGGCCTTTTCCTTAAACAATTATTGAGTTTGTAACTTTTGAAGCAAGAGTTTCCGATTCATAATTAAATATTCTTAGAAAACATAAATGAGGAATGAAACCAGAAATATGTTAGAAGAAAGATTAGGGATTAGATAGAGAGTAGCAAGTTACAACATGTATAAGATAATTCTCACCAACGTTAACAGAAACCTTTATTACTCGCCTGTTATTAGATTACTATATTTTTCAGGGACAAATCTTGTAATCTATATTTAAACTACTCGACTTAATAGAAAGCTGAAACTTGCACAGATTATGTATTTCCAATGACAATACAATAGTCAGTCATTGTGTTAACGATATAATTCGAAAAAAAATAAACAACGAAAACCAGTGACAGGTAAGTAAGGTTAGAATAGATTAAAAGATTAATTTGATGACTAAATAAAAAGTAGAATAATAAATTAAATATAATAATATTATATTTAAAATAACATTGTCTGCCAATTTGTGTGGCACATAGCTTCCTCTCTCCTATTTCGTATACTTTTATGATTTTATACTTTTACAGCCTATTATTGTCTAATTTATTTACTTTTCCCCCGTTTTGTATGTAAATCTGTTAAAATTGTTTTGATTTTGCTCCCGAGCTTACCGAAGGTAACGCAAGCTATTTGAACGTTCTTGAGAACGATTTAAAACAATTATAAAACAGAAATCTGTTTCACACATCAGGGAACATTTTTGTTGCGTGTCTGTCGCTCAATTTTTGGACAATCAACATATCTTAAAAACTACTCGTCCGATTTTAATGAAATTTGAATGGTGTCATAATTAGCCCATTATTGGTTTTTATATAATTATTCTATGGTTCTTTTGCGCCACTTAGTTTCTCTTCCCCGTGCACACAAATATACATTTATTTACAGCTATATCTTAAAAAGTATACTCATAGTTTTTTATGAAATTTAGATGGTTTGTCAAAAGTAGCCTGCAGATAGCCCCAGATTAATATCAACCGTCGTGCTCTTTAAATGTTACTAAATTGATACTTAAATTTAGGTAAACGAGACTATCAATTGGTGTGGCACATAGCTTCCTCGCATCTTATCACGTACTTTATTAATTTTATCCTTTTACAAGCCATTTTTTCATTAAATATGTATCAATTTATCTTGGAAGCAAAATAGTAACACGCTTTTATAAAACATTCACCTATAGCCAAATTAACTATTGACCAACACTGCACGTCGGGGGCCTATATTGCCTCCTCCATTTATTCCCCTTATTATTATTAAATAAAACAAATATATTTGCTTATCAATATTGTTTATTTATAATTCTCAAATATGTATGATATCACCTTCCTTTATGATATAACCATCCTTTACTTTGCTTCCCTTGTACAGTCAGTCCTTTACTTTGCTTCCCCAGTAGGTACAGTCAGTTCTTTTTTAACTATGTATTTTTGACGCCAGAGCCAGAATGCAATGTCTATTTAAACTAGGAAATCACTAGTTCTACAGGCAATTAAACATAAATACGATTAAAACGTTAAATGTTGCGTGGACAATGACTGATGGCATTGTCTGATTGTACGTTTTCGTTTTCAGTTATCCATATTGACTTTTTTTTAAGGTTGACAGTGTATTTGAGGTATATTTGTAATCCTTCAAACGGCGTATCGTTTTCTAGTCTGCGCGAACGAGGTGCGCAGATCTTAGTTACAAGACTTATTTCACACTAGTAAAAAACGTTTACAATGTTTAATACGAATTAATATCATTATTATAATATTATTAATTTGTGACGGAAGATTGAGACCAGTGCGGATCCAGTGTAGAGTGGTAAAACTACTAGAAGCCAACTAATCATAATGAATGTTTTACATTGAAATATGCAAACGTCTAAGTAAAGGACGAGGCGAGTTAAAGCTGTTGCAAGTTTTTCTTATAGAATATTGGTTGGGTGTTGAGGCAGGAATGCGTGACGTCGAGCCCCCTCCAGGTCCCCGTCTAACTGTACCTCAGTGTCGGTCGCTTCCTGCCGTGTCCTCCACTTGGCCTTCCCTGTTTCCCTGCCGTACTCCTACAGAGTACCGGGTACAGAGAGTATAGGGTATAACCAATGCTCGACAGACTCGTCATCTCGGGTAGATGAGTTCTTGCCCATCTCCGGTGGGTAATTTATTTCGGTTTCGTATCATTCCTATTTCATTAATCCTTAATTTATTATACACATATAAATACTATCAAGACAGTAAAATTATAAATATTCAAGATATATATCCCACTTGCTTTTTTTTTTTAAAGAAAATAATTAATTTTTTTTTTATTTAAAAATTTTATTATTGTTAAAGCCATTGAAGTACATTTAATTTTGAGATTTTTTTTTATCTCCCCCTTCTTTTTAACCTTATATTTATTTTACGACCTTTGCCAGCGCGCGAATGAAAAAGGTGTAAGTTCTGGAGAAATGTCAAATCGGTTTCAGAATCAAAATCGAGAGAAAAGCCAGTGACCTAACTGTATTGGCCCATTCTTCAAAACAGCTATTTTTTATTTCATTTAATATCGGCAACAATAGCATTTTTTCGTCCAACGTAATGTTTTTTTTCGATTTGTTTCAAGTAAATTCTGGTTTTAATGATTTTAAATTAAATGTTTAAAACGTGAATTTTTTATAGATTTGTTTTAAAATTTAAGCTGATAGATTTAAACAGTAGAATTCCGATAAATCGTATCTTCAAGGGGTCGAAAGAAAAATACGATACTTTGAAATTTTCACTAAATCGCGATTATAAAATATTGAGGGTAAAAAAGAAGAATATATTTATAGGGGCTAAGATAAGAAGCCATAAAATTCGGTGTATTGCGGGATCATTTGGAGCTCCTGAGGATTTATTTAAACCTACCCTAGTGATTTCCTTATGTGGACTTATTTCCACTATATGATCGGCCATAATTGCGAGTTTATCTATAGTTTCGTTGGAAACAACAAAGATGTTCTTAATTGATTCAGGCATTTTATCAAGCCAAAGAGTTCGTAACACTTTGTCCGATTTATCAGAATCTGAGAGAGCCTGCATTTTTCGTAAGAGTTGGCTTGGTTTTATGTCACCTAATTCCACTCCTGTTAAAATATGTTTAATTCTATCTTCGCTACTTTCGGTGAAAAGACCAAGCAACCTATATCTTTGGCTAAGGAATACTTGTTTTCTCCATGTCCTTTTATAATATCCCAGATATTTTATAAATATTTAGACTCTAGTTGAGCCACCAGATAATTGAACTTCGTAACATCCTGGGTTATATGTTATATTCCTAATCGAGAATTGGGCCTCAACCTGGTAAAACCATAATTCAGGTTTTTCTGGCCAAAAAGGGGGAATTTTTATACTTTCCAAGCTGGCTTCTAGGTCTTCCGCAAAGGGATTGCTGCTTCTTTCTTCTCCATGCTATATCAGTCTTGCTATATATATAGTCGTCGGGATCACCAGTTTATAGGGGCTAAGATAAGAAGCAATACAATTCGGTGTATGCGGAAGTAGACATTATATTTTCAATTATTATGTTTGAACTTTTTACATCAAAAACTTAATTCCCTTTTTATTTATGTACCAAACTCGTCTCCACTGACATTTAGACAGAGTGAGTAAATAAAATAAGAAAAACAACAATAAATAAATAAATATAAAAAAAAAAATATATATATTAACAAAGATCAAAAATAGCTCCTACATTATTTAATAACGACTTTCATTTATTTTACACATTTTATATATATATATATATATATATATATATATATATATATATATATATATATATATATATATATATATATATATATATTATAGAAGATGAACTGTGTATGAACATAAAAAAATTAAATGCTTGTTTTAAAATAATTATGAATAATTTTATAGATAATGGTTTAATTATTTCTGGTGTTGGGTCAATAGCATTTTCAAGCATGTTAATCGCCGCGAACACATTATCATCAATGTAGTCTTTTCTGTAACTACGTATTCCTTGAGTAGTTCTGGTACATTGGCACTTCCCATTTGATAAAACCATTTAATTATTACTTCTAAATCTAGGAACTCACCTTTTTTTAAGCGTTCCCTTTTGCTGTTCATGTTGGCCTAGTTGATTCTTTCTTGATTCTTGAGAATCGATGTTATTGTCGACGTTAGGACATTAAAACGACGTGACTTTTTTTTTTTTTATCACCACTCACCACTGCTGAAATTATTTCTTTACTTATTTTCACGGAGAGACACGTACTTTGCGGGGCCATGGCCATAGTGAAGATTAAACTGTTGTTAATATTTTTCAGATTAAAACAACAGGATGGAAACAAACAAAATCTTGGAAAAGGGTTGATCCTTTTATACGTTTTGTCGAAATTATTCTCAGAATTATACGAGTTATAAGACTTTTTTTCACCTCGGAAAGGAAATAATTACATACCGAGAGGACCGAAATACATTGGTTTTGGTTTTATACGAATTACCGAGATTTTTTCAAGGCACTTGCAATTACATACGATTTATCGGGATATAAGATATAATGGGATAAGAAATACCGGGATTCTACTGTATTTAAAACTTATGTATTTTATGTAGAAGACGATAGAAGAAGATAGAGATATATATAAAAAAAAAAAAAATTAGCTGGACGTTGTGGGCTATAGCAGTGATCCTGTTGCTCCGGTGACGACCTCTATTACTTAGAAGACTTTAAGACACTCGGTTGTGAGAAATATGGTGAGATCACAACACAATGTGTCGATAGTGTCGCAACTCGTCTGTTTCTTAGCTATTGTAAACGGAGCTTCGTTGAGAAAACTATTGACGTTGTCCTAAATACTATAATAGACAACTTGCTAACTGATTTGTAACTATATGAGCCACGATAAATTAGTTATTACGCCATATCCATTGTAAAACGGAAAATAAAAGTACAATATTCCGTTCAAGTGTTCCCTGAAATTAGATACCTGATTCCACCTAGTTTTTAATTTAATTTAAAAATATTTTCGTAAAGATAGAATGTTCTTTTTATATTGGTAATTACGGAGCTGTGTCAGAGTCTGTCTGTCCTCATATGTCTGACCAATAGGCTGACATACGGACATACTTATAGACCTAATCATCTGGGGTGAAGAGGAATAGTGGTGGTGTGGTGTGGTGGTGTGGTGTGGTGGTGCGCTCTGGTGGTGTGCTGTAGTGGTAAATCTTGTGTGTGGGCGTCTTATCACTGAATAATTAATTTATTTTTTGTAATAAAGTGTCATGGCAAAGGGATATTAACTCTTTTATACACAGTGGACATGGGGTCCCGTTTTCTTAGTGTTTTAGACAAAGGAAAATAATTCTTCTGTGTTTAAAAAATAGAAGTGATAAAGTCGATGAATAAAAAAAAATGTTCTTTAAACGAAGTATCGATAATATCGGCAACCGAAGGTTCCTATCAACGGCGAATCCCGGGGGGGAGGGCTGTGGGGCTGTATCCCCCCCCCCTCTATGCTACTACCTCTACGATGTACGACATGCCTGTTAAACGGAGTCTGTTTTCTTCTCACAGTCCCTTTTCTTCTCCCCGTAACCTTCTCCAATTTTCTGCTTAACCCATACTTCAACTAAAATAATTTCCTTTTGTCTTTGGATCCCTATACTTTTTACTTTTCCTCACTACTAATAGTAGGAAAATTATTGTTTTCACCAAAAAATTTTTTTTCGAGATTTCAACGGAATTATCCGTTTTAGGTGTTTTTAAGAACTCCTGAGTGGTTTTCAGCATGACGTATGTATGTGTGTTATCATCGTAGCGCCCAAGGCATTTAACCTAGAGAGTTGAAACTTGGCAGAAAAATCAGTCCTAACCTGTAGTTGTGCCGCCCGGAAAATCAACTTTTTTCCGCCATCTTGAACCCAGTTTGCTGAGTCAGCAAAAATTTAAAAAAATCGTAATAAATCGAAAATGGTCCTGATCGAGTTGAAATTTGGCTCGAATGTACACCTCTCTGTATGACAAACAAGCCCACTAAATTTCATTTTGATTTTGGCCGCCATTTTGAAGTTATAAATTTTTGAATTTTTTAACTTTTACGGTTAATAATATGAAAGTATAAACCGGAAAAAATTAAGGAACAAATATAAAAAAAACGATGAAATTCCATTAATTAGTTTAAAAGTTATAAGCGAATATAATTATTTATTAGTGCGATAATTTTTATGACGAAAGTTTGTTTACATCTGTCAAAATACCGCCAAACTTCAAATAATTAAATAAAATATAGGTATTAAAAATAAGGTTTTTTTTTGAAGAATGATAATAAATTAGTTAGTTCAGAACGGTCACCCATCCAAGAACTGACCACGGCCTCTGAAGTGAGGAAAAGTTCCGATGTTCCCCGTACCCGATTTTTTTTTATTTTATACCAGAGCTACTTCCACATTCCACGTAAAATCAAGTTTTAGGAAACTCGACTTTGTCTGTAACGTTCGCCTAGGACCTCCGCCGGAGAGCGTCTGGTGGTCTTGTGAGTCGTCGACCGGTATGAGAACAAAAATCGGTTTAGCTTCTCCAGCAAAGATCCTATATGCCTGACATAAATATTTTTTATTTTGTAATAATTACGAGAGAGGGTGTCTCTGTAAACTGTTATTCGGCAAGACGTAGTGGACTTGAGAGTGACAATGGCTGTGGGAGACGATGTGGTGAGCTCCGGGTCGTTAAATGATTCTAATTAGGTTCTGGAAGATGAGTTCCCCTCCACCTCGTTGGATCCGTCCACCTGCCACGAGGCCCAGGCCTCAGTCTCACATCTATGTAATAACTCCCTGACTGACCCAGCCCGACATTCCCATTAATGAAACCGTAATATGAGCACGAGTGGCCTCTAAATGGTTGCATGGCACTCATCGGTAGCAAATCCGTACTCAACCCAACAGAGGGAAAGCTCAGGCCCTTACACTGCATTTAAATTGCATATTGTTCATAACGTTCTTTAATTAATTCCATAAATTTTCCATTAATGTTCTGCGACCATATAAACTAACTTATCCCCCAAATTTCAAAAATAAAGGAAGTCCGCCAAATTTCAAAAAGAAAGGATATTACGGATTGTCCTTTCAATTATTTCTCTCATGTTATATCTAAAGGTCTGAAACTAAATTCGTTTATTTTAAGTTATTCTGCCGAATTATTTTTTTGCTTCCGACTTACCGTAGGTAACGCAAGCTATGTAATCGTTCTGAAGAACAATTCTGATTTTTATGAAATTTGGATGTTTTGTCGAAAGTAGCCCACAGATAACACAAGATTAATTTTAACCGTCTACGCTCTTTACATGTTACTAAAGTGGTTCTTTTGTGTGGCACATAGCTTCCTCGCATCATATCACGTACTTTATTGATTTTATTGGTGCTTAATTGATACTTTGATTCATGTAAAAAATCAAAACAATTTTGACATATTATTAAGAATCTGGGGACAAAATTAAATAAATTAGACAATAATGGCTTGTAAAATCATAAAATCAATAAAGTTCGGGATAGGATGCGAGGAAGTTATGTGCCACACTAAATGGCAGTCTATTTTTAGAAGCACTGATGGGCATAAAAGATAAAGCTCACTGACAATACGTTGAATTTATAGATACATCTTACAGCCTAAGCACCATTGAAGCCGTGAGCAATAGCTCATACCGTAGTCTCGACAATTACTTACTTAATAAAATTATTATATAAATCAATTAAATTATATCTATCGTGAAATAGGGAAAGAAATAACAGTTTGTTTAGTCTGGCATTTAGAAATCGTACTGATTGAAAAATCCGATAACTTAGCAAAGGAGAATAGCCTTGATGCAGAATTAGCGATTGATTACGGCACTAATATCGTAATCGATACTTTATTCTTAAGTATAAAGTTTCTCAAAGTGATATAGACATCAAATTAATATTCGGTCAAAGAAAAAAAGGAAACAAGGGCATGATTGTGCTATCAGTGGAATATTTTATAAATCTCATTAGTGTTAACCCGTGTTTTTGATAAATTAAGTGAATGCAATCACAAGTTAGTGTATTTGCAGATTACCAATAAATACCGGCATTTGTAATAAATATTTACTTAAGATTATAAAAAGTGACTATTTTGTTAAGATACTCTGCACTATGTTGTAAAAAGACTCAAGTAGTAGTACTAGACGGGTAAAACGAATGAATCACTTGTTCGACCCTAGCAATTAGGTCATCTTTTAGGCCCATTTTGCTGGCCCCGCGATAGAGAGTTCCAGCCACTTCACACATCATACCTCTGTACATTGTACCGCCATGATCATTAGTGAACCATACAAATCAGAGCATCACGACGAGGGATCGAACCTACGACCTTGTGCCACCCTTGATCCACACGCTGCCGGCTCTCGACCCAGTACTATGTGTACAGTGTTTTTCTAACACAACTAAACTTTTTTAGCTACTTAGCTAGTAAAAACGTATACTCGTACATATGTAATCTTATCAATCAAAAACGAGATTTGTTTGTATTTGCGGAAACACTCGAGCTTGGACTCGAGACGAGCTTGTCTGCCTGGAGCATCTCCCAATCGTATGTAGGTTCAACATGCATTTCCCCATAAATTATCAGCTGGATTCAATGTGGTGTAAAGCGATTCACACTGAGTTAAAACCTGGCATATCCTCTGGAAATCGAATTGCATGCTGACAAACTCAGACCGGACTGGAAACTACTGATAGGGCTGTCTTTGATGGGGGAAAAATTGATATGTACAAAAAAGTGATGATGTTGGAGAACTCGGTTTACTTTACTCCTATGTCAGGTTGACGTCTCGTACCAGATTATGTTGTTACGGGACCTTCATTCAGTTTTTTTTAAGCACTATTTGTTTCTTTTTGAAATGACGGAGCCCTGTTTAAAAAACCACTGTTTTCCTGTTACTTGCTCTGATATCCCAAATTCTGTTTTACTGTTGATCGCTCGCTTTAGTTGTGATTCTATAAGAAGGACCTCGCCGGGCCGGATCTGGTTACTGACCCGATGTTACTTCAGTGTGGTCTTGACCGACCCCTTTCTCCCTGTTTTCACACGTATTTTTTTCGCCGTGATTCTGTGGAATCGTCAAGAATAATCGGACCATTAGATTAAGAATGTTGCCAGTGGGAAAGAAGGCCGAACTGAACTACAAGGGAGCTCGGCCCATTGTCTTGTTAACGTTTTTCTGATTATGAGCCCCCGGTCTTGAAAGTTGGTTTGTTTCTTATCAAGTTTACAGCGAAGTGTTGATATCGCAGTGGTTTCTTTTCTCTTCTCGTCGCGTGTAACCTTGTTATTATTGTAGCTGTAGTAGACGGATGTTTTCTAATAAAATATGATAAAACCTAGTCTTTTTTTTTTTTTTTTTTTTTTTTTTTTTTTTTTAACATCGGTCCGAATGACCAAAATATATATTTTTACGGAACGGAAAAAGTATGTAGTAGGTTTAATAGGAGATTTTTGTAGCTTGCTGGGTGCTAGTTCGTATTTTTGGACAGAATAATAAAATAACATTAATTGTAAGATGTTTCGGCTTTTCTTAATATGAAGCTTTGTGCAAAAGTACAAAACATTTGTGTTTTACTGTTAGCGTGTTAGTTTTGGCTAAAACCTTTGAGAGAACCTACTCGTCGTCGGATCTTAAATATAAAAAATTGGAATGCGTTTGTCTGTGGGCTGTAGTAAAAGAGGTCACTTCTGCGTAAAAGAATATGATTCTTAAACGGAAAAATATTTTATAAATATCATATCTAGTTTAATTTTTTTAATTGAAGCGAACGAAATATGCATATTGTCAGTTTGTTTGTCCATCTATCAACGTTATTAAATGTTGACCGCTTTAGTTAAAATTTAGTATTCATGTTCAAGAATGCTCAGACTAAGTTCGTTGAATAGCGTTAACCGTCCAAGGGTGCTGCAATGCTTTAGTAAACGTAATTTTAAAATTTAAAATTGGAATTTAAGGACGGGAAAATATTCTAATATAATCTATTTAATGAGAAACATTTTTTTTTAGTTAAACCAACAGAGACACCGCTATGAAGTGATAATGATCGGTAAATCCTTTAAATCAGGTCTAAACAGTTTAAAGAGGGAAACATTTTTTTTTTTACCAATATCTTACGTCCTAACCCATCAATTTTAAAGAAACTTCATATATATCATCTAATGGAACACATACAACATTAAACACGCATATAAAATTATATCTTGATACAAGAAGAAACTTTTATTTTTAAAGTAATACATTTTGTAATAGTTGAAAAGGCACTGAGAGCGGTTAAGATTCTTATATAGGGGTATAGTTATAGAAGTAGAAGTTAATCTAGAATCGAGATGACCGATGCGTGTAAGTCAGTGGAAAGGGGTATGAAGGCGAGTGGGGGAGTTGGGTGGCTCCCCAACTCCTTTTCTACTTATTATAATCATCCTTTAGCTATCAACTCATGGTGATTAACTATTTTCTTAATATTCCATATGTATTGAATTACGCTCCCATCAACGACAGAGCTACGCAACAAGTTTTTATTTCTTGGACAAACAATGGTTTTTAAGTTTAGTCGGTTCGAATGTGTGACCGAGTTTTCTAGAAAGTTAGGGTATCGGCTACGTCTACGATAAGAGTTCCTCGCCTGGGGAGTTGACTTACCCTATTCATACACGTGGACTATTCAGTTGGTCGGTCAGTTTAACCTATCCGCACTGGCACCGGCACTAGCACCTATAGGTGCACTGTTCTCTGCCAAACCTTTGCATGCTGTTCTCAACTGTCTCTTTAATAATTATTTTTAATTATTTAATTATTTATAATATTGTTTATTTTTCAGATTTTTGTTGGGTTGCCAAGTGCTGCAGAGTGTCGGCCACTCTTCAATGCCCTGACAAGGTATATTAATAAATTTCCATATGTAAGCTTATTTAATTTTCTTATACGATCTGTAGATATTTTGCGGTAGAAAAGTTACATAACCTCCTCTCTCTATACTCAACTCTCTGGTGGCATATCTCTGGCTCTGTGCTGAGCTCCCTCATTTGGCTCTAAATGCTGGAACCATCCTCACATGTGTACATATTTACAATTTCAACGTGGCCTGACCAACGTTAGATAAACTGAGAAATCTAAGCTGAGGCAGTGACTCCTTCCTGTGGCACTGCTGAGACATCGGATCCTACCTGATCAGTGCTGACAACGACTCCTCCCTGTACCAGTGCTGACAGAGTTGTTGTCTCAGCACTTATGTGCTGAGAAAGCAACTCTTCCCTGTGCTAGCTCCATCTCTTTTGCTCCCTATTTGCTTTTTATTTATAATCTCAGTAACGGTAACCACTATGTCTTGTTAGACATGATTTTAAACTTTATTTTGTCTTGATCTCTCCTCCTAAAAAAATGTTAACAGCTAATTGTCAGTTAATAGCTTACACGAAAGTGTCGTAGTTTGTCCCTACCGATGTCAGGCCAAAGAGCTGCGGAAAAAACTTGGTTTATTATATTGTCTGGACTCGGCTATAAAGCTGTTTGAGGTGGTGAAATCAAGGTAGAGAGATACAGCGGATCTAGTGTGGAGGGAGCAGCCTCTCTCCCTCGCTCAATCAAATTAGTCGTGTTCAGTTCAATCCACTTGTCCCCACACTCATAATTGAAGCGAGCTACCTTACAAAATATGCATCGTTTCTGTCTGTTTGATTGTCTTTCTTTCTGTCACTGAAGTTTATGTGTGCAATGATAACTTGAGTATAAGTTGACCGATTTAATTAAACTTTGGTATACGTGTTCCTTTGATCAATAATCGAGTTAAGTTCGTGAAATAGCATCCAAGCGTGGACACGCAGTGGTCGCGAAAACGTGACCATCAAATTTAAAATTGGAATTTTAGGACGGAAAAGGATTCTACCTTCATCTATCGGATGAGACATTATTTTTAGGAAAACCTACAGAGGCACCACCACGAAGTGATAAAAATTGCTAAAAATTTTTAACATAAAATCGACGGCAAATTGGTGTGGGACATAGCTTCCTCGCATCTCGCATCCTATCACGTACTCCATTGATTATATGCTTTTACGTAATTTGTTTACTTGATTCCCCCGTTTTTTTTTTTTAATTTTTGCATAAATTAAATTATCAATTTAGCAAAAGTTAAAGAGCGCAGACGGTTCAAATTAATCTGGCGCTATCTGCAAGTTACTTTCGATCAACTATAAACGTTTCATACAAATTAGATTAGTACTTTTGAAGCTATAGGTGTAAATAAATTTGTGTTTGTGCGCATGTGGAAGAGAAACAAATGAGACCAGAAGGTTGAAGTTGAAACCACTTATATGGGACCAAAAAATGTGCTAATTATGACCTACCATCAAAATTGTACCTCTCTTGCAGTTCTTCGTCAAGTTTTCTTCGCTTGCTTTATGAGTCGTCTCCACTATTGCATCCTTTCTTGGGGCAATTCTGATTATCACGATATGATATTCAAGAAACAAAAGGCAGCAATTCGCATCATCTTTAGTTTGAAACCAAGGGACAGCTGTAAAGGGTTTTTTGTCAAATTGGGTTGCCTTACTCTTCCTTCTCTATTTATCTACCGTAGTTTACTTTATATAAAGAACTGTATTAAGGAATTACCTCTGGCCTACTCTACTCATTCACATAATACAAGATCCAGTCAAAATTTGATAATATCATACTGCCGACTCTCCACAACCCAACGCTGCTCCACTCTACAGATTGGACTGCGACTATACAGCTCTCTTCCTCTTCACATCAAAAGTCTAGACTTCAAACCTTTTAACGAGATCATAAAAGAGCTTTTGGTAGAAAAAGAACTCTATAATGTTAACAGTTTTTAACTTTTTTCATCTTTTATTTTGACAAAGTTTTCATACGGATTATTATTAAAATTAAAAATTAAATTTCATTAAAATTAGACTATTAGTTTTTGAGATATGTTGGTTCGCAAAAATTGAGCGACAGACCGACAAACAGACTCGTAACCAAAAATGTTCCCTGGTGTCTAAAACGGATTTCTGTCTTAGAATTTATTAAATCGGAGACATAAAATATTTTCGTTCTTCAGAACGATCACATAGTTTCTGTTACCTTCGGAAGCAATAAACTTTTAGTAGAGGAAACAATATCTTAAGTTATCACTGTATCGCTTTTAATAAAACTTCATATATATCGACTAAAGTACTGCATGTAAGTATCCCTATATGGATGTAGGTACCCTTTGTTGCTCTTTCCTCGGTAGTCGTACTGGCGAGATTTTTTTGAACTTACTGGTGAATAAGACCTGGAAAAGTTGGGTGTAAGGTTAGTTATTTGATGCGGTTGTTAGCAATCGGGGGAGGTATTGTGTGAGGTCGCGGAGCCGACCCTTGTGTTTTATTTGGTTTTGAGTCGTGTTTGTGATCTGGAGAGGCTTGGACACGAGGTCGCTCTAGTACTAATTATCTTTTGAATGGTGGCTCCGGCACAAAAGACAATTCTCTGTTGCCAATCTCTTCTTGTTACAAAAGGTATAATTTGAAAGAAGAGACTTGGTAGTAGAGAACAGTGCGAGTCGATTCTGGGTTTATTGTTTGCTGACACTTGACGCTGGAGGGAAATCTTTTGCAGATATCACGTATTATTTTTATTATTTTATTGGTTCCTTTCGCTGTAGTATATATAGAGAATTATATAGGGGCTACATATTACTATGTGTATGGGACCTCAATACTGCTTTTATACTTGCTACATATAAAAGTATTTTTGGCAATACTATGGTCTGTATTTGAATTTGCTCTTCCGATATAATATCGCAGTTAACAATAATTTATCCTGAATATAATAAGGAAAATAATCCCTCTCCTATTCATAAAACTGTGCCTTCGCTTGTAGATCGAAGAACTCTTGTACACATATTATAAATAGCTGCAGATAAAAGCAATTCAACTTGTCATCATTTTGCCTGATAATTATTATTTTCTGCTGGGGTCATAGTTACGCTCTGTTGAGCTCATTTTTTTAAAAATACATCTTTACAGTTTTAATGTGCCATAACGAACAATCTCATGACAAATCAAGGCCGTGGAGGTTTCATCACAAAAAACACAACAAGGCAAAGCTGTTAAGAAATACGGATGGAATGTATAGGTCTGGCGAGTAATGTGGTCGCAGCAGATTCTTGTCGAGTCGTACAACCTAAAAGAGCTTTAAATTTGATCGACGATTCGGACCGTTGCCACGTAGCGACATGTTTCACCATTTATAAATTTTAAGTTGTTTATTGCTAGATTTGCACAGGGGAGGTTGCTACCGACATGGTCTAGTAACGTAACCGGTCCACTTAAGTAACGGTGCAACAAGCTCTCCTATTTGTGGTATCACTTGCTATCAGTAGCCGAAGTAAGATTTGTTCTGTTTGTCTATCCGTCGGGTTAATTTGTGTTCTTTTAGAAGAATAGAGAGTGGGGGTTGTGGAGCGAAGCAGTAGAGTACAGGGGTGGAGTTGGTTGACCCTGGGTGCGTTGTCCTCTGGTACCTGGTGCAGCCTCCTCTTCTTCATTCCTCCCACATCTCGACGCTTCCTTCTTCTCTCGTTCCTTCCCCTCCTTTGTTATTTCCCCACGGCTGTGTAATCGCGTCGGTTTCGGTCGTTTTCCAACTATGAGGATCCTGATTTTTTCGACGTTCGAAAAGGTCGGAGGTCGGTCGTGACTTAACCCTCTGATCAACTGTATAAAAACGACTGAAAAGTAACGATTCTGGAATACGGTATTCGCCGCTTCAGACGTTTAAGATTTATTTTCGATAAAAAAGGTGCTATATCTCCTAGTCGTTAGAATTTTAAGATCTTTTTAAAAAGAGATCTGAAAAAAACTGCCTTACCGTAGGTTTTTTTTAAAGACTGTATAAAGTAAGGGGAAAATACCGATTTCATATTACAAAGGAATGTCGTAGCATTTCTTTTCAGCAGATCCTTCTCGTTGCAATAGACATTTGTTTTTTTGCGGCTAGATATCAGTAGGCTATTATCCAGCATGAAATATATTGGATACAATTTCCAATTGTTAATAAAAAAGATTGTGAAGAGAGAATAGCTGATGCTTTGAGACTGGGTTGAAAGGTGAAGGCTGCGGTATCCTTTCTCCTTGTAGTCTTACTTTATATTGACCAGTTCTTGTTTCAAGTAAATTCATCAAAGACCCCGCAATCGATGTAATGCAAGTGACAAATGGAACGAAGTATGCCACTGGACGAAGTAACTAAATGAATGAAAAAAAAAAAAAAAAAAATAGTTCGAATTAAATCGGACAGATTTTCTTTCCTCTGTGTAGACAAAGCCCTGTCAAGCTCTAAGTTTAACATAACGGCTCTACATTTGGTTACCCGCTGTTGAATCCAGTTCTTGTTACAATTTAACTCCTGCGGTCGAAAATTAACTGAGTAAGGTAATTTAAGGGTTTTCTTTGTTTCGGCGATATGGGATCGACTAAGCATCAAATGGTTGACAACTCTTTATTGTATAGCTTCTGTTTAAGAAGTATCGTCTACCTATAAAACCACAAATCCACTCGTTATGGGAACGAGGTGTTGAGAAGAAACTGCACCACCGCAGCTGCTGGGCTTACCATTAATATGTACTAAATAAGAACTTATATTTACTCTTGCAATTGGCATAATATATAATTATGTATATGATAGTGCCCTCGTCTTTCTTTCCTATAATAATTCGAGGATAAAACTAGTTTAAGTTCGGTCTTTTTCAGGACCGTTGTGCAGATAGTCTCGTTGTTTCCCAGCATGCAATGCTATTACAAATAGAAAATCCCTTATTTATAAGGGGTTTTCTACTTGTAAGTAGTGAATTTTGGCACATACAACATATACTCGAAGATTTTTGCCTTTTCACACCCTTTTAATAATGTCGATTAATTTTTAATTGATTGATTGTTTAGTGTTTTAATATTTAGTTTTGAATATTGTGCTTGTTAGTTGACCGATAAAGATAAAGGCGAAATTTTGCTTGTAGGTGCTACTTAAGTATATATATATTTTATATACTATATTTTTTCGTATCTGTAACTTGCTAAACATAGCGTTGATTGTGTGGTTCGTCTGACCGGTTTCCTCGAACGTCGAATTAAGCCAGTTTTCCGTTGATCGCTTTGTCGCATTTAAAATGTAGTTACTTAATTTAACAAGAGGGGATAAAGCATTGGAAATGTTACTCGGTACTTCTATAGATTGTTACTCCCCTATGCTGTTTTAGAATATAAATGACTGCGAGTAAATAACTATTAAGACAAACGGATGTTTAGTCCAATGTACTTTGGGACAAAGGAATATCACACTTCTGATTTTATGAGGGGAGTAACAGTCTAAAGAAGAACATTCCGTACACCTTCTTTAGATTGCTACGCCCCTCTGTTTTTTTATAAGGGGAGTAACAATCTAAAGAAGTGCCTGCTACTCGAGATCTACTTCACATCAAAGTAGTTTACAAATAGAATAAGTAATTAAGAATAAGAATAGTAAATTACCGCGTTATTACACGTGTAGAGTGTACGTTCTTCTTGTGAGAGCTTGCTGTTTAATGCACAATCTTCGAGACTCCCCCGTCTCAGATGGAAGGTTACGAAAGCCGACGCTGGCTGTCAGTCCTTGAGCCCGGCCTTGGCACTAAAGAAACACACTGGCACAGTACTGTCTCCGTGTGCTTGAGAATACACACACTGTACTGTGTAGGATCGGTTTCTGTATGAAGCAGTGTGTCATAGATCCGGCTCTGTGCTTGCCTCAATCTCAATCCTAACCACTCTTACAATTCTCAGTTTCATTTTATTATAACAGTAACAGAATTGCTAGAGTAATCTGTAATTAAATTATATTTATTATACTTATACTGTAAAATTATCAATTTATTTTAATGATGTTTTAGGTATACGTGCCCGTGCCGTATAGTGGGACGGATTATAGCCAAGTTAGTCAGTCTTATTTTATTTTATACAAGCTAAACGACCCACAAAGTGCAAGATTAATATTATTGATGGGGTTAGATAGGAATGTGTAGTAGATAGATAGGAGTGTGTGGAAGGATCCTGCTGCGTGGGAACTTTTTGCTAATTAATTAATTGATATGGTGGGAACGGTGTTGCCTTGATCTCACTATTATCAAAGTCACTGGACAAAGCAAACCTTACTCGTCACCGCCATTACCTACTATATTTGTTAATTAACTCAAGTATCATGAGAATAATTGATGTATTATACTCAATATAATAAACAAAATAACGTAAAACGTAAAAACAATATACTCCGAACCACGAATATTTACTTAATTTCGAAAAAATATACTACTTATAAATTCTGGAGCAGTTAATGCAGTAGAAAAGCGTGACGCATGAGCACATGTATACATTGTGAAGAAAGCTTATGGAAGCGATTGTCACGAGTTGAAAAATTAATTGTTTTCGTATAGTTCTTTTATTGTTTTTACTTAAATATTTATCTATTCGAGGTTTGTTTGGCTTTCTGTCGACATTAGTTGTGTACACAATTCCAAAATAAAGTCGGTATGTGCCAAAATAATGTCGGTTCTGTATACAGTTGGTATGCAGACAAATTTTATGTCCTTAATGGTTATAAGGTGTTAAAAGTTGTTGTTATTTGTAACTACTTCCCACTTTCTTTGTAAATCCACCCTTTAAACAAACATTTTAAAAAATAAAACACTGAATTTTCTTAATTCTGTTTATATTGAGTTGTGGGGGCGGGGGCGTATAAGGAAGTAAAGAAGAAGAATTAATATGGGTCAGAGAGTGAGTGGCTTAGTTGGAAGCAGTGCAGGTTTGAAAATGTTTTTGTAGAAGACTGGGGCAGAGTGGAGGCTGCTACCGGTTCCTACAACAGCGTAATATATTATATTGCCCCCAGATTAATACTACACTTGAAATACAACTGGTTTCCTTCTCACTACCAACACCCGTTTTTTAATTAAACTCATTTTATCAATGACTTAAGTCTTTTTTTAAACTTGAAACTGACCGGGCATCGCCCTCAACCATGGCGTCTATTTCGGGCCGCAAATATTCTTCGACGTTAACCTCTCTGGTGCGTTGTATAAAAGTATGGAAAAGAAGGATAATTTCTTACGCAGAAATAACGAAACGGTTAATCTTATAAAACTGACTGAGTCGCACGTCCAGACAGACAGTGATGTGACGTCAGCCCCCTATCGCGTCGCTCAGCTTGCACCGTATATAAATACTCGCGGTTTATTTATATTGCACTCGACAGAAATATCGGGTCTTTAAATAAACGTGTAGGCCAAGACTTGCAACCGGAGGGGGTGCTCCCTCGTGTTTTGACTGCCACGTCACTTCCCCCTTTATTTTAGTAAAATAAATAACTATGTATAAATAGGTTTTAATGTTTATTGATGTTTAATAATAAACCTCTCAAATAATAATAATACATTAAATATAACACAATCTGCGGTAAAACACGGGGCTTTAACTAATGTGTTATAATTTTACTTAACCTCTATTTATTTATTTTAAGTTACGTTTAATTTTGCTATAAATATTTAATTTAAAATGAGGATAAAATAAGGAGTTTCGAATGAACCTGTTGTGTTGGTACGTTGTTTAGAATTACTGTATTTTTCCAAAAAAAAAAAAAAAAAAATCCGTCTATATTATTAGTCCCAATTACTTCTATATTTATTACTTGATATTTTTACTCATACGTATTTTTCGTACACGACATGCTTGACATCGAGTATTTCTTCCATGAATGATGAATTAACACTGCTTTGTAGACGAGGTATCGAAATATATTTATACCTATATAATTTTTTTGTGAAATTGGGAAAATAAATAAGTTACAAATATATAAATTTATCAACTACTATTTATTTATTAATTTCATTTTCAACTTTTGCTAGTCTCTGCTGAGTCCAGGGGTTCTTTATTAGTTCTTCATACTTTTCAGATGAACTAATTTTTCCTTAGAAAATGCTTGTCACTTTTGATTTTGTCGTGGAATTCTGAGCATGTCATATATATATTAAGAAGTTCTTTTACAACTGACAGAGATAATCTGCCTCTTTCAGTGTCCAAATAGACCCCATCATTGAAAATATACGTCAGTGGGGGCCGAAGTACCAGGCTGACAAATGGTGAATTCTACTATTTTAAATATATTAAAAAATGAGACGTTGCATCTAGAAAATGCTTCAAATATTTCTTTCCATTTCTCATGAGTTTTTGGGGTTTCTTCTTTTGGTAGGAAAGCCCATTTAGCTTTCTGGAATTTGGACAAGTGAAGTGAGCTTATCAAATAAATGATCCACATTGATGGAATCCGGTACAACGCTGATTACAACCGCTGACCAACTGGTAGCGCGCAGAATGAAATTTCGCTGCTTTTGCTGCGTTTTACGTTCTTCTTACTAAAATCCGGACAATTCTCAAATCCGGACGCAAAACCGGACAGATGTTTAAAATCCGGACGAAATCCGGACGTCTGGTAACCCTATCTATAGGCCATCTAAAAATAATAATGTGATATAAAAAAATCAATTTATTTCTCAGCCACCTATTCATAACTAAATCTATGCAACTGCTTAAATCGACCATTATGGTAGGGAGTTTCCCTTGACGATATATACATCCGCTAAGAAGGAATTGAAATAAGACACTTTTTAGGACATAAACATGTGTATGTGAAATACGTTCTGTCGACTCTCGATAATTTGACGTTGGAGGGACCTCAAAAAAACTTCGAATTATCAAATGGTGGGTTGAAAGAAACGTATTAGGTGCAGGAAAAAATGCCATCATGTATATTTTAACAAAATTTAATGAATTTTACATACAATATGTGCGAGAAAAAAGAACATACAATATTAAAATAATAAAAAATAGACTGCCAATTAGTGTGGCACATAGCTTCCTCGCAGCCTATCATGTACTTTATTGTTATATTAACATTAACATTATTGATAGTAATGTAAAAACTATTAATAGTTTTAGCGATCTTTAACACTTCATCGCGGTGTCGCTGTTTGTTTTACTAAAAAAATTGCATTTGAAAAAATGTTTGTCTCATTGAATAGATGATGTATGATTTTTTCCCCGACCTAAAATTCCAATTTTAAATTTGTAGTTCACGTTTATGCGAGCGTTGCGCATTAACGCTTGGACGGATAACGTTGTCCAACGAACTCGTCCTGGGCATTGGTAAAATGAACATGTCTACCACATTTCATCAAAATCGGTCGCCATTTACTCAAGTTATCGTCACCCGTTTCAGAATTCGCGGACAGACTGACACGAAACCAAAAATGTTCCCTGACGTCTGAAACGGATTTCTGCCTTGGAGTTTTTAAAATCTGAGACATAAAAGTTAATCGTTCTCAAAAGTGAATACAATGCTTCCGTTACCTTCGGTAAGCTTTGAAGCAATAAGGAAAATTAGTCTTTCTTTGGAGAAAAAAAAAAACAAAAAACAAAAATCGGTAGTTACTTTTTGCTTTAAAGAACCTAAACGGATATGGTCATTAGTTTTTTCAAGTGTGAATAAAGCTTTAAAAGCTTCCTCTTCAACTTGGGTTTGGAGGGAAAAGACTCGTTGTTTCTTTAATGAATCACTTTCTTCCGTTGTTACGTGGGTGATAATTTTGAATTAAATTTACGAGTTTTCTTTAACAATCGGACCATACATCACTATTTACACTTTTCCTCAAATTCGATTCAAAACTGTACCGTTCTTCTTCTTAAAATTAGTTAGCCACCCTTCACTGGGCAAACAATTGGGTCCTAATTCTTTGGCAAATGTTTTCGCCTTTTCTTTAAGTAATAGGCCACTGATGCAATTGAAATAAGATACTTTTTAGGACATAAACGCGTGTAAGTGAAATATATATGTATATCAAATTTCGACTCCTACGAGTTTAATTAGCAAGATTAGGTTTTCCTTAAAATTCTCTTAAAACTTCTAGAAGATTTTTGAGGCGGAAGGACAGTCCTAAAGAGTAAAAATATAGATATGGAAAAGAGTGTGTTATTAAGAATAGCCCAAACCTCTTGAATTAGATGGAACACACAACACATTATAATACCGTAGCAAAATACGGGTTAAGTCGTCTAGTCTAAATATATTCTTGTGAGGCTCTTAGTGGCGAAACAAAGTTGGCTGGAGCGCCAGTGGTTCAGAGTAACATCCCCTTCTCAGTTAACAGTACCCTCGTGTACAGTAATTCGTGTACATTATCCCTTTCTTATTAACCTCGGATTGTGGATGTACCATTTTCTGTACAGTGCGCCTTACGATGTGTTATTAATATTCGTTTGCTTGATTTTTTTTTAATCTTCCGAGTAAATATTGTGTAAAACGTAGGGAAAGTCGTGGCGTCATTTTACACTCATTTTCCTGTAATCGCTGGCGAGGTCGGACTACCTGACTTGAGTCTGGTTTTGTTTAGCCCGTCTGTTGGATTCTTAAACACCTAGGAATGCGCTTCTAACTTGAACAAGACGTTTAAATAAATATTTCTCAGTACAGGGAGAGCATTCAGTAAAATCATAGATCGAGTCCTCGAATCACTTGGCTGATAGTGATAGATGTCTGCCAAATCGCTTTCCTCTATTAAGAAAAATAGCTGACGACGGACGCAAGACGCAAACCCAAACTAAGGATTGCAGGATGGTTTCAGAAAAAGAAAACTGACCAGGTACCTGATGACGAACACGCGGTTCTTTTGTCATTATTGCCTCTGATTTTTTTCGAGAATAATATTAACAAGAGAATTATTTCGTTTTTATTTAATCTGTTAGAGTAAAAAATAATAATCTATAAAAAACGATTGCTGTAAATACTTTGTATTAGAAGAGACTAAAAGGATCGGGGTGACTTTTGCTAGTTGCATCACTCCGGTCTGTGGTGGGATACGCATAACGGAAAAATCCTGTGAAATTATTCTATTACGACTTCAAACCTCTCTGTAACGATCTCGATGACACCAGAGTGGAGAGCATCCTGCGGCGTCTCTATCTCGTCTGTTCGTCCAACACACACTGCTCCAGTTTGATGAAGCCTCAGTTTGGGCTTATCGAGTAGATAATTATCATTTCCCGCATTATATCGAAGATATGATATTTTATAAAACTATATTATTGTTGGTTGCTTCCCTCTATGTAACAGTGGATATTGCGTATACATTTTCACACTGTTACTGTAATAGTAAATATTTCTCTCCTTCAACCAAATAGTAAGACTTCAATTAAAAATCACCTTCTTACACACGTCATTTGTCTTTTTTATACTCATTAATTTCTTTTTCTCTCTCTCACACACCCAAATATATATATATATATATATATATATATATATATATATATATATATATATATATATATATATATTATATACATATATATAATATACTATATATTTGCAAGTTGCGTAACAAGCAAATGTGAAAAATACAATTTTCCGTGTGACTTCTATTTTTTTGTGTTTCGAGCTTCGATGTGTGGCAAAATGTTGAAGGCCTACCTTTTACAGATATGTCTTCCTTCATGATGGCTTCCGGTAAATTGTTCCCACTAAGGTTAGTTTTAAAAGCATTGAAAATAAATTTAACATTATTTGAGTAAGTAAATTCAAGAAATATTTCAAAGATTATACGTTTTAGAGATTAAATCTTAATGTTAAGTAGATTTTTACTCTCTTTGAGCTCTTTTATACGTTTTTAAGACTTTGCGTATATGTAGGCGCTTAATGATTTAAAAGACTAAACTGTTTGCTTATGCTTTGATGATGGCGTTTGTTGTACTATCTTTAAGTTGATGGCTTAAAACAAATTAAGAACTGGTACCAAATGACATAATTTTTATCTTTAGAAGATCTTATAACAATAGTTTAAATGCTACTGACGGTGGTTAAGATTCTTATAGGAGTGTAGTTATATAAGGTGAGCTTTGCACGAAGTACCTCCACACTATTCAGTATTTATTGCAATATGCTCGCTTCAATGACAGAGTCACGCGATGCCTAGTATAAAACTTATATCAAGAAAAATAACAAAATTGTAAACAAAAAAAAGGTGCTGGTGATTTGCACGTGAATGAATTCAAGTTGATTGTGGACAGCTTGTAACTGGAGCTATAGTTTAATATACCTACCTGTTAATACATATATAGCTTTTATATCTAAAGCATAGGAGGGGGAGACCGCATCTAAGCACAGCCAGTTATAAGGTTTCCCTTGTCGAAGCTGTTTAGAGACAAGACTGTTGAGTTGTCTAGCAATGTTGCCTTGCAAGGTTTCCATTCCGCCCGCCATCACTTCTTCTCACTCGATCTGACATGGTTTGTGGACGGGGACTTCACAAGGCACCTGAGAAACAATCTCTTCTCCAATATCAGCAAAACTTCCCGTAATATTTTTCTTCTATTTTTTTATTTCTTATTTTTTTAAAAGACTATATAAGGGTTTAGCGTACCCCATAATTTATTATTGCACCAGCTGGATTCCCATGCTTTTCTATAAAAAGTATTATGTATTTTTTTTGCTTCCGAGCTTACCGAAGGTAACGGAAGCTATGTGATCGTTCTGAAGAACAAAAAATTTTAGGTCTCCGATTTCAAAAATTCCAAGACAGAAATCCGTTTTTTTTTAAACTGTGATTGGTTTATGAACTACCATTGAAATTCTTAAGCTACGCAGGATTATTTGCACGTTATACTTTAAAACTTGTTTTTTAGTAATAAAATAATTATACTATACAGGGTGTAATGCTACAATCCGTGACAAACATCAAACATTTTTGGGTGAAGCTTCGTCTTAACTGAAAGATAAAAAATCCTAATCATCATCCGGCCCGGAGATTATTTAGTGATTTATTTAATAGAAGCAGATCTTATGGAACAATTGTGATTATTCCCCCTTGCAACACAATGATTTCATATTCAGAAAGAAAATTTAATTTCCTAAAAGACAACACCTTGTAATAATTTACTTAGAGACTGTAATACTTTAAGATATATATATGTATTATATTTGGTAAAAACTAAAAGCTATCAGAACCCCATTTATTGGGCTTTAAATTACTTGTTATAATCAATATAAAACGATGAAATTGAAGAAAAATTAAAAACTGAGGCGGAAATTTGCTAATAAGATCTGCTTCTCGTTCCGGATGGCGAGGCCGGTTTAGTGGATGCGTTCAGTAGACCAGCCTCAGCCTATCAATAATTAATTCAATCCAATGCATTTAGCTTCATCAGCAAAAATCCGGGCTGATTCAGGCTGGTATATTCGATTTAATGGGCTTTTTACTGGTCTTATATTACTTTGCTTTGTAAGTTTCATCGCACATTTCCGTTTCCCCAATTTTGAACCACTTCCCGTGATTCAATCTTCCCCAAATTTTGCCCATAGAAAGAACTATGGTGAAGAATACAGAAACCAAAAAAAAAAAAAAAAGAATGGCGTCAAATTTATTTGCTTTTTAAGTTTCATCGCACACCTATTACCTCAATTTTGAACTACTTACCGTCATTAAATCTTCCCCAAATTTTGCACATAGATACAACTAAGGTGAAGAATACAGAAACCAAAAAAAAAAAAAAAAAAAAAAAAAAGGTTAAAATAAGACCAGTTTTGAAAAATGCATTTTTATATTAATTATTTTCTCTGCAGAATTCCGAGCCGACTGGGGCCGGCCTAGTGTGTGCAATTCTATTGATTGGACTTATTCAATTCCATCAGCGAGAGTCCGGGCCGACTTTGAGCGGTTGAACTTATCTTAATCTAATGCAATGTATTTAGTTTCATTTGCAAAAACTTACAGAAAATGCGAATGGGTCATGACTGCGTTTTTTCTGACAAAAAGTTTTAGTCGCCTGAAAATCAAGTTGTATAATACCCGGGGGGGGGGGGGGGGGCTTGGGTTCCCCCCAGATAAAGCTCTAGGTAAGCGAGTGACCGGGCTCGCAATGTAGTGCAGGCGCGTGACGTCACAGACTTTCACCTAACCCCTGACCTTCTTTAGGCTGCCGCATTACAATACTATTCCCTCACTTAGCAGTTACCTTTAACTCTACCGACGCCAAGCGTCTCGCGTACCACACTCCCAACCACAAGGATAATATCAAATTCCCACCACACTTTCAAACACATGGATTATATCAAATGCCCACCACACTCCCAACCTCTAGGATAATATCAAATGCCCACCGCACTCCCAAATACAAGGATAATATCAAATGCCCACCACACTCCCAACCTCTAGGATAATATCAAATGCCCACCGCACTCCCAAATACAAGGATAATATCAAATGCCCACCACACTCCCAACCTCTAGGATAATATCAAATGCCCACCGCACTCCCAAATACAAGGATAATATCAAATGCCCACCACATTCCCAAACACAATGATAATATTTAATGCCAACCACACTTCCTACCACAAAGATAATATTGAATAGTTTAAATGGATAAAGGATAAATCCTAGTCAAGAAAAAACAACCATCGACAAGGTTACGATCCGATAGCAACCATGGTTAAAAAATGGATTTGAACAACAAGGTACATTTTATGAAAGATAAACATGGCTTTCTAGGTATGCGGTGAGACCTGGAAAATTCCTATTTGGGAATAGGTGGGTTGCTTTTTGTATTCTGATTTTACAATTTTTGTCGTGAGCACAGTTATATTAATAGGAATTTGAACTTGGCGGAAACCACTAGATTGTGTTATGTGAGCCGCGAACCTTTACAATTCCCCGAAAAAAAGATATCCTCGTTGGGTTACATATCTTCATCTTCCCATTATAAATTTAGATCAACGAAACATTTGGTTAAATAGGGTGGAGAGATGGATATTTTACATATACATGTGCTCGATTTAACTTATGAGTGGGAAACTTGTATCACCTCTTTGTGATAAAAACCAGATATGTCGGTGTTTAGATCTTGCGGTCCAGGTTGAGGATACACTAACCACGTGGCTACACTCTAGGACAGCCCTCCCCCCAAAAAAGAAATTAAAAATGTTATGAAACTCCCATATTTTAATCTATAATTGAGAGTGGTATTATGCCATAGGCATAATACTTTTTTTCTTCTATTAATTAATTGTTCTACATATTTTTACTGCTAATAACTAATATTTTTATGTTATTCAATCATACTTATATAATTACTTGCATAGGTTAATTAAAAGACTGAGACTTTGGTTAATTGTTCTTATTTATAATTTTCTTTGACAAAAAATGAGATCATTAATATTATTTAAAAATTTAGGGTTCCCCCGTTGTCGTACTCCTCATTATAGAAAACGTACATAGCTCTTAGATACATTTTAGGAAACCGAAATGAAAGCTAAAGCGGAATGCTAGGTTGAAGCCCTTTGTCTTTGAGCTTTTCAGAAGGCTCTACTGCCTGTTTTTTACGACTCCTGAGTTTCAATAGGACTGTTCGTGGTTGGAATGTCTTTGTAATGCCAATTTACTTTTGGTTTAGATGACGTGTTTTTTTTTATTGCCATATGAGTCTATAGTAAGTAGATCCGTGCCCGGCTAGACATTGTGGTGATGTTTAGTATTCTCGATTCGTCTTATTGCAGTGAGACGGAATATTGGAACGGACATTATAAATGGACTAGGAAAGCGGTGGAAACGGTTGCTTTCTACCTGTTTGAAATGCCCAGATCATAATGTATTAATGGAGCCTTCTTCATTTCTATTTGGGTCGCATGTTCTCGCCGGTGAGGCCATTGTTCTTGGACAATGTGGTCTGTCCCTCGTCCTGCTAAATAACCTCACGCAGAAAATCAGCGTTTCCTAAAACCAGGTTTCTGTATTCCAGCCCGGTTTCGCTTACGAGGCCAAGGCTTTGAAAACCCCGCATTCTTGCACGGGTTATTTTGTTGGCCAGCCGAACGCCCCTGACCGAGACTGGAACTGTGCGGTATGGAAGTACATCCGGTGCATTGAATCGGAACCAGGTTGCAGTGTCAATGTCAAGGTAGTTTCTACTTGACGGGAATGGCTATCGTGTTGGATGTGACGACTTGTTTACAACTTGAGTTATCGATTCGGCCTAGCAGCATCTCTAACAGTTGAGTTGTCAACTCGGTCTAGCGTCATCTCTACAAGTGAGATATAGATTCGGTCTAGCAGCATCTCTAAAAGTTGAGTTGTCAACTCGGTCTAGCGTCATCTCTACAAGTGAGATATCGATTCGGTCTAACAGTATCTCTAACAGTTGAGTTGTCGACTCGGCCTTGCTGCAGTTAGAAAATGCTCCCATGATAATTTTAACCTTCTGCGTACAACGTTTTCTCTCGCCCATGCGCACAAACGTTTTAATTAAATTTATGCCGTATATTTATAAGGGATAGCGCATGGTCCTATATTATTTGCAACCTTGTGCGCTCATTGCGTTCTCTCGTACATGCGCAGCGCACATACTATTTTTTTAGTATAACAGACATTTTGAAACCTCAGGTATTAAATTTTGTTGTATACTCTTGTGACCATTCGTCCAGCAACAGGACAAAAACAAGCTATGTGCCAAACTAATTGATACACAACGGTGTTATTTATTTATTAAATATTTCTTCTAAGCTTACCGACGGTAACGGAAGCTATGAATATTTTTTTTATGTCTCAGATTTAAAAAAATCTATGATATACAGAAACCCATTTCAGACATAAGACATAAGGGAACATTTTTGGTCCCGTGTCTGTCGGTGTCTGTCGCTCAAGAGCTTAAAAACTATTTATGGAATTTGATTTATTTAGTGCAGTAATGATTACTGATTAGATTATGTGATTTGTTTCAGGTGATGCATTATGGAAGGAGGATGGCGTTTCATCATCCTGCTGTTCATATTCCAACACACCGGTAAGTCTGAAAAAATTTCTTTAAAATAGGACGAGTATAGTTTTTAAGATATGTTGGTTCGCAAAAATTGAGCGACAGATTGACAGACACGGGTAAGTTTGGAAGCAAAAATAGAATAGTTACAGTGTTTATTAGTTACTTAGTTTATATATCAAATGAATAATCGGCACACGTGGAGTGTGGTGTGTATTTTTTTAACTGTGAAGAAGTTTATTACTATTCATCTTTTTAAGTTAAAGTTCTTTTAATGAGACTCTGCATGAGGAGGAAGCGATAACTAGTGGCAAGGAAGTATACAACAAAAATATAATAAATTAAATTGCAAGATAATTTTTATAACCTGGCAAATAAGATTGCAGAATGTAAAAAGAGGAAATAAAAGGCAATGTATAACTGGAAGTAAACCCCTCATCATAAACCCAGGGAGCCGAGTGGATAACGCATCTGACTCTTGACCTGGTCTTCAATTATGGTTGTAAGATCAACTACCCGGCACGTCGTGGCTCATTTTAAAACACCCGTTAATATTAAAGTAAACTGTTAGCTGTGATAAGTAAAAGTCAAATAGTCTACTAAGTATAATGGAACTGTGCAAAAATAACTAAAATACTTATATTAGTTATTCATTAATAAAGCTGAGGACTATAGGTGACAAACTAATTACAATTGAAAATAAATGTGCTTTCAGCAAACACAAAGGGTCCATAGGCAATTTAACATATAGGTCGAATCTTTTAACCAGTATAATCGGCTCTGCCACATCAAGATGGCGGCCATTTAAAAGTATGTTTATGCTATTACAACATTTGAACTATTTATTAAACATCAACCCCAAATTTTTGAGGGATGATTATTTGGGGCTTCCCTATAATTTTCCTGTGATTGGGTAATTACACATAAAATAACTGCGAAGTTTCAAATTTTTTTGTTTAGAACTTTTGGAGATCAGGTGCATTACATACAGATAGTTAAGCGCATGAATAAGGGATAAGGGTCCTCGTTTTTGGCTTAGGACTATAGAAACTACTTTGATATGTAGGAAGACTTAGACAATAAATTGGAACTTAAAAAAAAAATACAAAAGCCGAAGAAAATAAACGAAATTAAGAACAAGCACTCAATCAATACTATTTATTTAATATTCTTCGGCAGGAGCCAAAAAGTAAGAAAGATTATACAGGGTGGTCCAAAAGTCTCCCCCCCCCCTCTTAACTTTTAAACGGTTTAAGATAAATTAATGAAACTTGGGGGATCTCTACCATGCAAAGGGAAGTTTGTTTTCATGCAATCACCCACTAGGGGCAACCACCCACTTTGCCCCCAGGCCACCCAACTACAGAATTTCAAATTGGAATGTATATTTTTGATAGCATATTTGGATTTTACAGTGAAAATAATAAACTTTTACTTGAAACTATTTTTTCTATCTCCAATATTTTGCCCCCTACAGGGGGGCAAAGATAGCAAAATAACCCTTCCGGTAATACGTTGTAAAATCTAAACGGTTAGAGATAAATTAATGAAACTTAGGGGATCTTTACTATGTAAAGGAAAGTTTGTTTTCATGCAATCGCGCAGTAGGGGCAACCTCCCATTTTGCCCCCCTTCAAAATTTACCTAACTTCAAAATTTTATCCTGGAATGTATATTTTTGATAGCAGATTTAGATTCTACGGTAAAAAATAAAAATATTTTACTTCAAACTTTTTTTTCTATCTCCAATATTTTGCCCCCTATAGGGGGGCAAAGGTATAAAAATGGTAGATTTCAGCGCCTGGGGGCAAAATGGTGGTTGCCCCTAGTACGCGAGTGGATGATTACACACTTCCCTTTACATGGTACAGATCCCCCAAGTTCTATTACTTTATTTCAAACCGTTTAGATTTTATAACGATCTAAGTGTCATTTTTTTTCGGAAGACTTATTTTGCTATCTTTACCCCCCTGTAGGGGGCAAAATATTGGAGATAAAAAAAATAGTTTCAAGTAAAAGTTTATTATTTTTCACTGTAGAATCCAAATATGCTATCAAAAATATACATTCCAATTTGAAATTCTGAAGTTAAGTGGCCTGGGGGCAAAGTGGGTGGTTGCCCCTAGTGGGTGATTGCATGAAATCAAACCTCCCTTTGCATGGTAGAGATCCCCCAAGTTTCATTAATTTATCTCAAACCGTTAAAAGTTAAGATGGGGGGGGGGGGGAGACTTTTGGACCACCCTGTATAATGGATGAATGCGAGGAGATCTTTGCTTTCCTAGGTCTTAAAGTATGGATATATGATATAAAAGATATTATAATATTTATAGGAAGTGGGAACCCAGTCCTTATAAAAGTAAACAGTGCTTTCCAAAAAATTGACATATTGAGGTCAAAAGCAAAACTATGTCTAGACGAGCGCTTCAAACACATTAAAGTCAAAGATAACTTTTTTAAAGAAGTAGAAGTAGGAGAAATTTATGAAAAACGTTTAATGATAGGAGAAGTAAAAAAGAAGCAAGAATTGATAAAATCTTAAAATTGCTTTTGGGCGGAAAGTTGTTTTCTCTTGAGGAACTAAAGCAGGAGACAAAGTATCAACTAACAGAAGAACAAGTCTAGAGTCTCCAAGCAACCTTCCTCACAAGCACAAGAGAAAAATCCACCAATATAACAGCCAACAATAACCCAATAATGCATGACAAGGAAACCAAACTATATCCAACAAAACCCTCCTCCAATAATCAAAGTAGAACTGAATTCAACTGCAGAACCTTAAAAGATGAAAGTCGAGTTACTGAGTTAATAGAAGACTTCAACTCAGTTGAATGGGACATAGTTGGAGTGCCAGAAGTCTGGAAAAAAAGGGATTACATGCATTAATATAACTGACGGCAAGAAACTGTACTAGAAAGGAGAACTTGGAGAAGGTGGGACCGGGTTCTTAGTGAACACTAGAGATACCAAAAATATACAACATTTTGAAACATATGGCAAGAGAATATCCAAAATAATCTGTAATCCTGGTAAGATGGCTGAAAAAGGAAGAGTTAGAAGATTTCTACTCCTTATTTAGGTTCTGTTGAGGAAGACAAAGCCAGGGGTTCTAATAGTGATGGGTGACTGGAATGCGAAATAGGAAAGAAAGGAACAGAAGAGGAACGAACGGGGAGAACAGTTGATTGAATTCGCTATGGGCAATAAGCTCAATACCATAAACAGCTTTTTTAAATTGAATAAGGTGGATAAATTAATTTAGGTGGTTAAATTGAATAGGTGGATAAAATATAATTCACCGTCCTTTCAATACTTATCGGACAGTAGTAGGAAAATAAATAAGTTACTGGAAGGAATAAATAGCGGAAGAGATTTTGAACTTGGAAGAAAAACATATTACGGGATTAAAAGAAAAATATACAGCACGAGATATTAAAAATAATTCAAGTACTATAAGCAATTTATATAAAGACTTAAAGGAAGAGCGAACAGAACGAAGAAGTGATACATAACACTGACTGAAGAATTTATATATACTTGAACAAGTTACTAAAGAAATAAAGAACATGAATTAAGGTAAAGCAGCTGGTCCGAAAAAGTTCTCCAAAATTCTAATCTTTTGCAATTCTGTCCTAAATTGATTGTCTCCATATATTTTCATCAATAGGGAAACAGTTTTAAAGTCAAAATTACAGAATAATAGGACTAATTCAAATTAATTTAATTTTTGGTGAAGGGCCCTTGTAGAACTCGCGAGGTTTGGAATATATATTATATATTCATCAGCCATGAGTCATCGTCCCCCCCCCCCGTTTGAAAAATCCTTGATACGGGCCTGTAAGTGTGTATGTGTATTATATATGATTTGATAATAATTGAAGATTTCCTAAATGGCAAGAGATAAAAGAATGAATAGAATCAATATGTAGAGAATTTATTCAGCTTTACTTTAATTTTTTTTATTCAGCTTTAATTTTTTAAATTTTGTCTATACAAATTTTTTCGGTGGGACGCACCGTTTCCCAGATAAAACAAAAACAAACAAAACAAACAACAAAACAACAATAAAACAAATAACGGTTTTGCTTTACTGATAGTCTGATGATACTGATGCTTTGCTGACATGATAGTCTGCCTACGCCTACATCCCCTTCTTGAGCATTCGTTGACTGGACTAGATGGTAAATCATATACTAATTTTCGTTCGAATTCGTTTCTTAAATATTTTAGTATTGATATATTTAGGAGGAATTCAGCATTTAATAAATAGGCTTTAGACAGCGCAGCGGCGCGTTGAGAATTTTATTCATAATAATCCGATGAATTGCAGAATGATGTAGTCCTAATTAGTTTTTTTATTTCTTTGGAAACGAAACTTATATCAATTAGTGGCTTGGCCTGCATGATAATATGGTATATTAGCACTGGACAACGGCTACTGATTGCTAACATGAGCGCTGCGCAGGGATGAAGGCTAGCCTTATATATTTTTATATATATTAAAAGGTTAAAACCTTTTTATTTAAGGATTGTTGGGCGAGCAGTGAGTTGGTGGGAGCTGAGCTCCGCCTCCGAATCTCTACATAACACTACAGACATAAAAAAACCAACCTCCATAATGTATTTCAAACTTCCTACACGGATCCCAAGTAGTTGGACGCCCACGGACCTCATAACAACAATACCTGAAGAGCCTGAAATACTTGCAAAACACAAATCTCGGCTATAACGTTCAAGACTGAATAGAGCGGAAGGGACTCCCTGATCAGAACTGAGCCGATTCTCTGATCCATATACACTCACAAGTCCAATCCACATTCCTGCAATTTTTACATAAACAACTAATCATTAGAATATCCATCTGTACAGATCATAATTTTACCATTTTTGTGTCGACACGTTGCGCTGTTCCCGAAATTTTGGATTCGAAAAAGTAACTGTTTGCTCGGAAGAGTTTAGTTCGGATGTTGAAACGAAACTTGAGTGGGGTTGGGATTAAAGCAATTGATATAAAGATGTATAAATCAATTTATAACCAAATAATATACAATAATATACTTTCAGACCCAGGCTCGTGTTTAGGATTTGTCCAAGGGTTTTTTTTTATGACTCATAGTATATATGATATAATAAATATATGTTTATATTATATATATATATATATATATATATATATATATATATATATATATATATATATATATATATATATATATATATATATATATATATATATATATATATATAATCTATATAATATATATTTCTTTTTCTCTCAAACTGGGGGGCCAGGTGATTTTTGGTCAAGGTTGTCATTCCCCAACCTTTGAGGACCCAACACCATTCATCATCTAGTTTTGGTGATCATATCTGATGAGCTTTTTCCTATCCGCCACCTTGGGAAGTTCCTGAGGGATGACTAGCAGCTCCTCATAGGTGTTAAATTATTCTTTATAATACTTTATTCTTTACTATGTATAATATTCTTTCCAAAATTACTGAAGGCAATGAAACAGTGTGTTTATTCTGAAGAGCATAAGTTGTTTACGTCTCCAAATTAAAATGTCAAAGAAATATTGTGTTTCTGATATCAAAACACACACTTGAACACTTTTGATCATATGTCTGTTTCTCTGTTCGTCCGGGAGGAAATAAGAAAACAAATATATTCTGTTATCAACTAGCCCCTTGAAGGAATGGACCCGGGGAATCGGGCAAAGCTGAGTACCCTGCTAATATAATCAGATCATAAACCTTAGTACTGATTCATTCCTGATGACTCAACACCCAGCCTGAATACTGCAGCCGACTTGTGTTGGGCTTGGCTATAAGCCAACTTATTGTAGAGACCATTTTTTGTTTTAGGGCAATAGTGTGTTTGATTTAATTTGTAAATCCTGTGAAGTAATGCATCGAGTTTTTTTTCGCAGGTGTAGCGGAAGGTAACGAACCGCCGGTGTTCGTGGAGGACCTGAGCCAGACGGTGCTGAGCGAATCGACGGCCGTGGGCACTGTGGTAGGATGGCTGAAAGGCTCCGACCCGGAGGGCTCCCCTGTCAGGTACGGCATATCAGGCACGGACCGACTTCAGGTCGACCCGGACACAGGCCAAGTCACCCTCGTCAAACCTCTCGATCACGAGGTGAGTACACCCTTTGCAAACTGCATGATTCTAGCTTTAACCGAATGTTTCCTCTTACAACTTCACAACCATTTAACGTAATGGGAACATTCTATTCTTCACGTTTTATGCCCCACAAGCGGTGAGGTCTATTAGGATACATTTAGCGATACGAGTATTGGGGATTGTATTGTTGCTATTTTTGCAAGGTATCAGTGCCGATATATACGAAGAAGCGGTGTCATCAAACTTCAGTACAGTTTAAAACGAGATGACGACTTGACTTCTCCAACCCGTATTTGAAGCTCTAGCAATTGCGTTATCTTGAACATTAGAAAAAAATGATACGGTTACGGACACAGCCACATCTACATGGCAGAAGGAAGTAGAGGGTTTTTAATCTACTGTAGGAATTAAAAATGAACATTCTGACTTGAAAAAAGATTTAGGAATGATTGACCAATCAGTTATTCATGAGGTTATTCAAAATAGTGAAACCAAATATTTAAAAGCAGAATACTGTAATTACAGAAGCCTTTAAATCCGCAGAAAAGACTAATTGAAACTTTTAGATACTTGGCCACCGAAAGTAGCTATGAAAATTTGAAATTCTCGATAGAAATTTCTCTATAGTACGAATATTTTCGTTACGAACGTCGCAAATACATATTATTCCTAGTCCTGGAGATAGCGTGCGAAAAAGTGTCTGACTAAAATCAAGCTAGAATTTTGAATACAAGTTAATCTTTTAGTTCCTTTTAAAAATATGTGGTCGGCTAAGTTTGTCTGCGGGACATGACAATAGGCATTTGATAAAAAAAAAAAAAAAAAAACCGGTAGAGAGCGGCCATGTTCCGCCAATTATGGTGGACAATGTGATTTTCATGATCCCGAAAATCAAGTTGATGTTTGTTAGTCACTTGATAGGTGACCACTTTTATTTGGAGCAATATTTGAATAACTAACCTGAGTTTTATTGACTGGGAGTAAGCTATACCCCAATCCCCTGTAGAAGCAACGAGCTTGTTTTTTTTTGAGTTGCAATTAGCCAAATTGGCTAGTGAAATTTCACCGATAAAATAGGGCCAGGCCCATCAAAATCTCGTCTACTCTCTCACCATCAGTTTGTCAACACTAAAGCGAGCAATTCCAAAGAGAATTAGTCCGACTTACCTGTACACTGTAAATGTATACATTTGCAATCACTTTTCATAATAGAGTTAGGAAATGTAAATCCCTATTAAGTAGGGATTGCAAATGTAAAATTACTATTCAGGGTTTTCAGTTAAATGACAAAACTGTAGCAACAAATGTTTTACCACCCTCAACACAGATTTAACTAATCCAAGCTGGACCATATAAGAAAGTACATATAGCCAACTAAATTCTGTATAACTGACTGAGCGCGGCCGATTCTTACGGGTACGGAGCTTGTCATTTGATCAGTTGTGATCAATACCGTTACTCTTGGTGTGAATAATATTTCTAAATGTAGGATTTCCTTTCAATACAAATACAAGGTCGTACTGTTAGCGAATAGATAACTGATAGTAATATGAATGCGACAAGGAGTCACTGTGGGAGTGTCGGGGGAAAGTAGAGTAGGGTGTGTCTTCGTCTTCACACAATATTTATACAGTCAAGTAAACTTTAAACTCTAGCCTACAAAGTCTCTTTACCCTATATTTATTCTTTTTTTTTTTTTTTTTTTTAAATAATCTTCTAATTAAGTGTCGTCCTATCATACATTAAGTCATATATTAAGTGTCGTGTTATCATACTTGTGGCACATAGCTTCCTCGCGAACTTTAATGATGTTATGCTTTTGAAACCCATTATTGTGAAATTTATTTCATCCCTTCCTTGTTACTTTCTTATATACCAAGTATATACACTCGTATTAACCTCTCATATCTAATTTATTTTTTACTTTCTCGTATAAAGAGAAAGTATTGTGATGGCGCAAAATTCCGCGTATGACACTTTCTATGGATTAACACGCTTTTAGGTCCCTTAAGTCCAAAAAAGTGTTATTTTTTTGTTATAAAATATCTGTCTGTCGCATTAATTAATAAAATTTACTGAGCGCAGATAGATGAAATTATTTCAGGGCCATGAAATTATTATCGAGATGAATACTTTTAAAGATATATAAGTGTTAATAATGTGGAAGAGAAACTAATGGGCGAAGGTTGAAACTTATATGGGGCAACGTTTTGTAAATTTATAATGTTGTGATGTTTAGTAAGTTGTGTAATTAATCATTGAGGACACTGATTTACAAAATGTACAAATCATCTTCTCATAATAAATCTATTGTCTTTTGTTTAAAATGTATTATGCATATACAATGTAAACTTAAATATAAGCGATTTCTAAAATGTGATCGAACAAATTTGTTAACTTTTTACTAAAAGTTTTTTTTAACTTTTTTAAAAAAAATTCTTCCAAAAGGAAATGAATATGCTTATGTGGATGTACATTAACTTTTTCAGTTTGAAAGTGATGAGTCCTATTCCAAACGTGATAAAAATTATGGTATTTTGTCAGTTAATCCAAATATTCGAGGCCCCTTCCGACTTCAGAGCCCTCCGCGTTGGGGGTCATTTTAGTTCCGCCACTGATGTTATCTTATCTCCTCCGACAACTTCTTTCCCCTGATATGATTCACTCTACACGATTCTTTAATATACTCCCTATAATTGCCTGGGTTTACCTCAAAAGTTCAAACCAGGTATATTTCCCTTGAACTTTATCTTTCAAATTTGGCTCACACTTCACTTTACCTACAGAACTCTTACTGTACCAAATATTGAGGTTGATCGATGACTTAAACTATCACTGTTACTTTCGACTAATTAATACATAGATTTCGCGTTCCACGGGAAATTCTTAACAACATAGCCTTAGCATAGTTAGCCGCACAGCTACCTTGACTTGTCTACGATATCCGAACAAGTCTGCGTTTGAACGGCTCTAGAGCGAGAGATGAGACGGACGAATGCGATTGACGAATTTAGGACTGATAATGTGAGATCGGCCGCTACGAGCAGATCCAGTTTCCAGTTAGGTTTTTAATCATTTACATAAACAATTAAAAACTATGCTACTACTTTCAACATTTCTTTCGGCATTTGAATAGACCTTTAAGTTTAACTTTTATCGGTATTATAGCTAATAAACCGACTCTTGTGGTAGCCGGTTCGAAAGAAATTAATTTTCCAACAAATTTCATTTATCTACAACTTGCCTTGTAAGTGGACTTTTACATTCTCTAATATAAGGGCGGGAAATAGTACATCCCTCCCACAGGAGTGGAAAAAACCGTAATACAATCTTAAAGGGTATTTTTTAACTATTATGTTGGTAGTAAAGTTAGTCAGCTGTTTAGCTAATTTTTCAGGGAAGGTTACTTTAGGTTAGCCATGGTAATACTAGTCGTAGTCGTAGATAAAATGTAGTACGCAACATGGATCGAACTGTTTCTGTCCTCGGGATTACCTCCCTCGGCTATACCTTGGGAGCTAACTCATTTATCTCCTTATATAACTCATTTATCTCCTTATTGGCCATAAGGCCTCGGGAGCTAATGAAGTTTTCTCCTTCGGCGATGCCTCAGGAGAAAACTTAATCTCGAACAGGAAAAACATACTTCTCTCCCTTGTTGCTTAAAGAACTATTATTTAAACAATTGAAAAATGTAGTGTTTTATCGCTTACATTTATTTTACGAGTAACCGCAAAAGAATAAAATTAGAAGCAACGATTATGTGGTGGAAACGTCGATACGATGTGGATTTAACGGAGGATTGAAGACTCAGAGCCTTCTTGTGGCCCAACAGGTGGAATCTGCTTTGTTGGAATGCAGAATATGAAACTTACGGGTAATGATTTTTTTCTGTGGAATAGAAAGAAGGGTGAAACGGGACGGTTCTGAGCGCACAGTGCATTCCATCCAGTCACAGTCCCGATACCCGCATTTCTTAACTTGTCATATTAATGTTCCCCTTATTTTATTAATACTAATCATCTATTTCGTCTTCACAGTAACCAATAACTTGAGGGTAAGACCTGGTCGTTAGCCGTCCCCGTTTTTAAAAATACTCGTACATCGAGTTAAATAGGTCTGTTTGTACAAGAATGTGCGGTTTCTCTAGACTCTAGGCTCTAGACGCACGCTGCTTCTAAACCTTCTGCTTGGACTTATGAATCGCGGTGGCGGTGGTTAAGAGGTATCTATGTATGTATATGTACATCAATATATCGGGTTAGATTGAACCGTTTATCTACAGAGGTGAGTGACGCTCTACAGTGCTGCCAACTCGACGCGACCTATACCTATTGTAGTGTAGTCACCTGTCATCAGTTGCGAGTAGTGCAAACTTTTTACAGCGTGTTTATAAAATATAGTGTGCCCTAACATAGAGTACTGAAGAGGAATTTTTTTAAAATTAAATAAGACTTAATAATAAGGCATTGTAGGTAAATAGTTTCTGAGCTTACAGAAGGTAAGGGAAGCTATGTTATCGTTCGCTAAAAAGCCAATTTTTTAAGTTCAAAAATGTTAATATAAAAATCTGTTTTAGACATTAAGGAACATTTTTGGTCCAGCGTCGATCAGTCTGACCAACATTTTCGCGAACCAATATACTCGTATATTTTAGAACCTACTCGTCCGATTTAATTTAAATTTGGGTGGTTGGTCATCTCATCAGTCCATATTATAACTTTTAACCGTATGCACTCAATTTATTTTGTTAAATAAATACTTTTATTTAAGTAAAAAATCAAAATTATTTTGTCAGATTTAAAAGGGGGGGGGGGGGGGGGGGCGTTAAATAAATTATCCTATAATGGTTTTAAAATCATAACATCGTTAGAGTATAAGCGATAATATAACATTATTAGGAAGCTATGTGCCATACAAATTGGCGGATTTCTTTTCTTTTTACCTTCTTAAGTATGGTAACGGTAACTATTAATTTCGCAAACTTTATTATAACTTTATTGCTAACTTAAGGTTAGAATTTTCTTTTAGCTACAGAGCTAATTACATTTTAGCTCGGTTTATGTGTATTAAAAGGATGGATTGAGTTATCACCAAGCACTGTTATCTATGTCTATGTTGTGGTGGAAAAGTGTAACGTGCGGGACTGCCGTGAGAAGACTGATAAGGAGTCCACGTGTAACTTGATAAACATAAAACTTGGTGTTTTTAGAAAAGTTGGATTGTTTTTGTATCTCTCGACTCTTGGCTCCCGCTTTTTCCATCTCAAGTTTTATAATCTCTAGGGATCAAGTGTAAATTCTTGTTACTAGTATTTCCTTAACTTCTCCGTGGACTTTGTACCCTGACTCGTTTCTATTCGAGTCTTCATCTCGCTCACCTTTCTGTTTCTATCTCGACATTTCCTTTCCTTTCTGCAATAATGGGCCGTTTTTTTTTTGGAGCCTCTTAAATATTGTCTTTTTCCATTACTCCTTAAAACTTTACTCATAAAATGATAATGTTAATGAAGAAATATCCTCCCTAATATATAGGTATATATGTATGGAACGCTTCAAATGGAGATCGGAATTGGAAAAAGTCGATAGATCCGCGAAATAAAGGCATACGTAAATTCACGATATTATGTAAATATGTAGCTTAAGAATATTGGACGGAGACTGAAGGAAAGTTGTATTAAAAAAGTAAATTCATTTGTGATAAATGACACGGTGTTCAATAGAAGAACTCGTAAAACAAACTATAGACGATAACATCTCCAAAACAAATGGAAAAATCGAGAGGTAGTAGTAGTAGTAGTGGAAAGTCGGAGCAAAAATACTAAGACCTGGCTTTTTTATTTATATATACTAATCTGGGATTCATTCACATATGATTCCTTGTCCAATATACATTGTATTGCCATGTAGGCCAAGCCATTAAATGAAATGCCTAAACAGTTTAGTTTCCAAAGTCTTCATAATTGTCTGCCAATAAGTATGGCACATATAGCTTTCTCGCGTCTTATCGCGCACTTAAATGATATCAAGCTTTTACAACCCTTTATTAACTAATTTATTTAATTTTTTTCTCCGAGCTTACCGAAGATAAGAGAAGCCCGTTGTTGGTCCCATATAATTTTAAACTTGCTTGCGCCCTTCGGTTTCTCTCCCGCATGCGCACAAACTTTTTTTATTAACACCCATATCTTTAAAAGTACTTACTCATCTGATTTTCAAGAAATATGTACAATTTGTTGAATGTAGCCCTCAGACAATCCCATAATAATTTCGATTGTTTGCCCAAAATTAATATCTTTTCAATATAAAGGTGACCCGACTGGGAACCGATACAGATTCGAATCTAATGCGGCCGTCCAATAATAGGACGTGTGGAGGAAGCTATGTGCCACATAAATCGGCAGGCTCTTAGTATCTTTTATTTAATTACTCAGGTTCTACACTATATTTTTTGACGAAACGAAGCCTCCATCATGCGCCACTTGTTACCGCACATCACTGTAAAATAGTAAATAGATTTCGTTTTGCCAGTTTTGCGCCTATAATGTCAGACGTGCGGCGAGCCTGACAGACAGACAGGTAAAAGTTGTCTGGTTTTGGTTTTCAATGAAAGAGTATATTAAAAACGTTGCCATTCTTATGAATGTATTGACAAACCTTTAATTTTATATAAATTTTTTATACGAGTACATAAATGGGTGTGATTGTTTGTTATGAGATAAGCGACCTGATGACAAAGTTTCCTGTCCGAGTCTTTCTAACTATTTATAATTTATTTTGATTTCTCGCTTTTACTTAATTTTTTTGTTTTTTTTTGTTTGTTTTAGGAGAAGGATATATTACAATTTTATATAACTTTAGAAGACGATGTAAATAATCTCGTTCGGATTCCTATAACTGTGATAATCATCGACGAAAACGATAACCCACCTCTATTTAAAAATGTAAGTTAACTTGGCTTCCATGTAACTCAACTCAGCTCTCAGCAATAGTAGGTATATAATAATAATCTATCGTCAAAACCTTGTGTTAGTTTATTAGCACCATTAATTTGTATGTAAAATTATATTGTGGCTGTCAACTAAAAGTTGATTGTAAAGAAATATTACTTGGTGAAAAACTGGAGCTAAAAACAGAGTTGGAAAAAACCTGACTTCAGGGATTGTAGGGTCTTCCAACTAATTTTTAGGTTTTACGAATTAGTTGATAACATCTAAATCTAAATGCCTTAGATTTTTATGGGTGGGGCTATATGTTTTACAAACCTATTGAACCAGAACTAATACATGTGGAAGGTAGTCAACTTCCCTCTTGTACGAGCGTTGCTAAGGTTAGAGTGGGGGAGTAACTCTACTTTAGAGTTTAGAATAGCAAAATAGTGACACCACCAGGGAAATGAGGAACTAATCTCTGCTGAAAAGATCATAAAAAATGCTCCTTCCCAGATGGGATTTGATCCCTCGACCACCATATTTTCCACCAAATGCCTTAGCTTAGACCCCTCGGCCACCAGACTTCCTTTATTAGGGGGGATTGGATAACAAGTAAAAAAAAGGGGGGGGGGGAGGTTGAGTTTGTTTATCCTATTAGTTCTAAATACTATGTGAAGACAATGGTATCCCACCCATCACTACTACTTGTTTGTATTGGTCCTGAGATTTATATTTACAATTTATACCTATATTTTTGTGAAATACTGTCCTTTGATCAAAGTATTTCCAAGTTTGAAACTAATGTTTGTGAAACTTGATTTCAGTTTTTAGTATGCACCATGTGCGGAGTCCTTCAGTAGCATCTAGAAAACAGTTGATTCTGACAGCTAAAAAAAGGGGTTTGTTGGGCATGTTGGGCTTCTATGCCCACACTGTCAGAAATTACTCTGTACTATGAACATTTGATTTTTACTGGTGTTACAATTAGAATTGTTTTTGACACTCAAGTTGAAAAAAAAAATAAAGCCACTAGGCGGTTATCCGGTAACATTTTTGTTTGCCTATTTAGCCTTACCTTCGAGATGCCAAAAATTGAGCTCTCAGTCACCAATTTTCTCACACTGTCAAGAAACAATGCTACTTAGTTACCAGTTTACACCAGTTTAGTTTCCCGAGTTTTTCTTCTTAATATCCTGTTTTCCAGCTTAAGCTACCCAACTCAGTATTTTTTTAAATGAAAATATCCTGGTCTACTTTGGAAGTCCCTAATCTGGGCTACTGACACCCTAGTTGGTTGTTTAGTATTAAGAGAAGTCTTAGTGAAAGTGGTGTTGTTAACTAGATGGTGTTTGTGTTTCAGACTCCTTATGAAAGCTTTGTACCTGAAGACACCCCTGTAGGTAGTACAGTATTTAGAGACATCTTAGTGGAAGATCCTGACCTCTCCGGTGAAATACTGGAAGTCTTCTGTCAACCCCTGCCTCAGGTAAACCTTACATCACATCATGATCCAGCATCATAGTTTGTCACATGTAATTTAGTGAAAGGTAAATCTGCAGATAAGGTAGCGTTTAGAGGGAGTTAGAAAGTGGGTGGGGCCTCACCTGAATATATTGTTTTTTACAAAGGGATATAATCTCTCAAATGTATAAATTATACAGATATGATCTCTAAAATGTATAAATAATACAAATGTACTATTTTGACTAAGTTATAATATCTCTCAAATGTATAAATCAAGCAAACTTATGCCAAATCATGCGAAGCTATTATTGACCCCTCGGTTAGCTGCAAAATAGTCATGTGAACTGCTAGTTTAGTGGACTTATACCCAGGGCTCGATTTGAGGCGGAACGGTGTTCCGGGACCTCTCTCTCTGATAACTAAGATTTTTTTTAAAATTCCTTAGTTAAAATTTTGTTTGTCAGTGAGTCACTACAAATTTGATTAAGGATATCATGTATTAAACTGACTCCATAGTATTACCCTAGACTAGCTTGCAATTTATTAATAATAATATTATTAATATTAATAATATTATTAATATTATTAATAATATTATTTATTATTAATAATATTATATAGGGGGGGGGGGGGGGGGGGGGGGGGTACAGAGATGGTAGGTTGTAGTTCCGGCACCTCAAATTCTAGAAATCGAGCACTGCTTATACCTATTCCATTTTCCAGACATATAGACTTATTAGTCGTACAGACTTAGACAGACAAACCTATTCTAGACATTTATTGTTTCTAGCATTTTGAATAAAACTAACTTGACTAAATAAAACAATACAAGAAATGAGTTGTTTACTCTTCATATAATATTGTAGTCCAGTAAGAAAACTTGTAACTTGAAGTATCACTGCTTATGCTCTAAAAGTGAATGCTTGTGTATTGATTCAACTGTCACGGAGGTATAGAACAAAAGTGTATATTGATGAAGTCATGATACAGGGCGGTTCCTAGGGGTGGAGGCACCCAGGTCAAAGACACATGAGGTGCCCTACCCCCTACCTCTCTGCCAAACTTTTGCCAAAATTATTGGCGGCTCTCCCCCTACCGGAGTGACCAATTTGATCCCCCTTCCCCACTTTAGGGATGGCCCAGTCATGATACAAGATTGTAGTTCAAGTCTTATGGTCCACCAAAGCAGCAATCGTATTTTTCTTACAACTAATTGTTTATTAACTTAGACTGCCCCACTCTGAACTTTGTTGTTTTCCCTGTTTATATGAATTGTTGTTTTTGAGTACTGAAGTAGTCTAATGTAAGGATATTGTGTTTATATTTCAGTTTCCAGATGCGTGTAACAAGTTTGAAGTAGTTGTTAAGGACGCAGGACAGCAGCGCTTTGAAGGCAATGTTGTCTTGAGGGACAAACTCAACTACTCTGAGGCTCAGTTCTTCCAACTCCTCCTCTCTGCTACGGTAATAATACTTACCTTTGCTCTACAAACGTAGATGTTTTGTTATCTGTGAAACACACCTTTTGACAGATTTAAAGGTAGTTTGCCAATTAGTGTGGCACATAGCTTTCTAGTGTACTTTAATGATGCTATACTCTTTTAACACATTATTGTCTAATTTATTTAAGTTTTCCCTCCTGCTATAAAATCTGTCAACAATTTTTTGGCTTATTACTTGAATAAATGTAAAAATTTCGCAAAATTTAATGAGCGCATATGGTTGAAATTATTATGGAACCATCTATGGGCTATAATTAACGAACCATCAGAATTTTTAATAACAGCAAGTATAATAAATAATTTTTGATATATGTTGATTTAAACATATTTAATGGCTGACAGACACTAGACCAAGAATGTTCCCTGATAACTGAAACAGATTTCTGTCTTGGAATATCTGAATTCGGAGAGGTTGATGTCACTGGTATATTTAGTAGGACAAGACTATTCTAGCCTTCTGAATAGCTTGTATGGGAGAGTAGTTGACTCTCCAATTAATGGAGTTAAGCAGCATCAGGCATGGTCACCACTTGGATGGGTGACTACGCATATCTGGGTTTAATTCCCAGACCGGCCCCCTCATTGTCCACACCGCATTGCTTAAACAAATGGGGAGCTTCCCAAAAGAGTTGAGCCAGCAAGTTTTGGCCTGTAACGACTCATGGTGTTTTGATATTAACAGAGTTGTGAAGACAAACATGGTTTTCTGACTATCACTTCACACAGTAGTTTAGAAGATGTAAATTAGTTTAATGTCTTCTGCTGCCGTGATCACTGTTCTGTGGAATCTTGAAAAGCTACAATCTAACCTAAGTGATAATATGTTGTTTTTTTTTTGTTATGTGTAACTAAGATGTGTGTTTTATCGTTTAGGATGGAAGTCACAACTCGACGACAGGTCTGGAGGTGAAGATAGGCGATGTACAGGACAGTCCTCCTGTATTCCAGGGCTCTCTGACTGGCATCATACAGGAAGACGACCCCATTGGGAGCTTGGTGATGACTGTACATGCAAGGGATGCTGACAGGGGAGTTGCAAGGGACATTGTCTACGACCTCCTCACCAGTAAGCATTTTAACAGTTACCACATGTAGCACACACTGAACTGTGTTTGAGGTGTAGTTGACAGGAGAAGATGCTTACTCAAGCACTTGATAATGTTTGTTGTGAGTGTGATATTGTTTGCCATCGGTGGGTGTTATCAGAAAGAATGAACGATTTTGTTAAGTGGAGGTTATCTGTTGCAGATCCACTGGACTATTTTTTGTTAGACAGTAAAACTGGGGAGCTGAGGACTGCAAAACCATTGGACCGTGAAGCCCTCTCCGATTCTACTGGCGTCATCTCCCTTCGCATCAGGGTAATCCCCTCACTTTACTCTTGATTGCAGTGTGACAAAGCGACACATGTCTTTTACACAAGTTCATCTCACAATTCAATTTATAAAATATATTTGTGTGTGTTAATCAAAAGTTTGCTAAATCAAAATAAGACAACGTAAAATATAGAAAAGTTATAAATTAAAATGCTTTCTAAAAGGATGTTAGGTGGCACTATGTCCAACAAATATAAAAGTTACAGGTACTTTTTTATCCGATGGCACCATTTGGTTGTGAAAGGATGCAATCATTGTGGAAAGTCACTTGCCTTGGAAATTCACAAGTAGTATAATACACACATATGTTGGACCAGGGGGGTGCCTTGATCCTCACTCGACTCTTACTTCTTTATAAATATGAAAAAGCTGTTTGTTCAAAGTCACAAGATGAATGATTATTTGATGTAGGACAGCCATGGGTTTGCTGCAACTGGGAATACAACATCTTTAATTTCCGTTGTATAAACATCAGCACTGAAGACAGAAGACATGTCCATTTAAGATTATCATTGTTAGTCGGTCGGACTTTTTGCAGGCTAGGGAGGTGGTGGATGGAGTCCCGAGTGACGACCAGCTGACCTCCACGACTGCAGTGGCTTCGGTGACCATCAAGGATGTGAATGACGAACCTCCCCACTTTGACCAGAGGGAGTACCATGTCAAGCTCCTGGAGAACCTCCCTATAGGAACACCTCTGCCTAACCTCAACATGACTGTCACTGACCCTGACATTGTAAGTATTGCCATTGGGTAGGTTCACTTCACCCATTTAAAGGATCTGTTGATGCCTTATAGTCACCCTAACCTGTTTTGAAAGTTTTAAAAAAATGTTTTGAGCAGTTGTGCCTTGATTCAGAAAAATTGAAAATAGAGGAGCATTTTCAATGTTCCTCAAGGTGTTAGTTGACCTAACTATGTACTAACATTAATCTGATTTAAATCTGGAAAGTAGGAAATGTTTCTTAAGTGAATGTTTTTTTATCTTGTTAGCATAAAATTATAAATAGAGGGATTTAATATTGAAAATGCAAATAATTTGCATGCCAAAGGTTGAGAATAATGACTTAGAAGAAGTTGGTTAAAGGTACAACCCTAGAAAGTATGTGAAGTGTTAATAGAAGCACTACAATGTGCAAGTAGAAGTTAACAAAATATTTGTGATTACAGGGACTGAACTCAAGGTTTGGTCTGAGGCTATTGGATGTTTCTAATTCGTTTGCAGTGGAGCCTGCGTTTGCATCAGGGTCGACAGCTGTCAGCATCAGGCTCGTCAACGGACCTCTCGACTATGAGAACCCAAACCATAGAAAATTTATTATTCTGGTAATCACTCTTTGAATTCAACTCTTACTTCCTCATTAATTCACCTTCCACCAGTATACTTATACTCACATCCAACCAAATGACCGATTTTGTTGAAATTTCTACATATGATGTAAACATGTTTGTGATAAATGGTGCAGGTGATAGCCGAGGAGACTGAGACAAACCCTAAACTAGGTTCTACAGCTACAGTGACAGTGGAGGTACTGGACGCTAACGACAACCCCCCTAGGTTTGACAGGGATGCTTACAGTGCCCAGGTGGAGGAGGCTGCCTTCCCTGGAGACATTGTCACTGTCATTACGGCAAGGGATGGAGATACAGGGGTCTACGGCTCGGCCGGACTTGTCTACCAGCTTATTGGCCATGGAGAGGAAAAGTAACTAAACATTTTTTACTTCCTCCTTTTGTTCTGAGCATGTGATACACTTGAGAGAAGAATTGAATTGCTTACGAATAGTGGGAAATTGGTTGCACTCACATATCCTGTAAAAAGAAGAAGATAATGTCTTGTCAATATTGAAAATGTGTGTTGTAGGTTTAGTGTGAACAGGAAGACAGGAGAGATAACAGTGGCCCCCTGTAACCTGCCTGGATCTCCTCACTGCCTTGACTTTGAATCCAAACCTATTTACTACCTCACCTACCAGGTATGGACAACTTTCACCACCAGCTATTTAATTACATCTCACTGTCCCTTGTTTTTCCAGGGGTAATGTTTTGTTGTGTTACAATTAATTTTGTACTGAGCAAATCAATAGTTGCAATTATAGTTTTTACTATGGGTAAATATTTCTATAGATTTTTATTTAGTTAAACTTGCAACCTTTATGTTAATAGAAAGCCACTCCTCATTAATTTGAAGAATATACTTTTCCTTTACTTACTTTAATCTAATCTTTTGTGACCCATGTTTGCTGTTCCCACCCCATACACTGAATAGTCTATATTTACTCCCTACCGGTAAAAACCATACTGAATTTTCATTTAAAGATGTGAACTGTTTTTTTGAAGGTGACAGACAACGAAGGCAAAGGTCAAAGTACTGTGGTGCCACTGAAGATCAGTTTACTGGACAGCAATGACAACCCTCCGGTGTTCACCTCTGAACTGTACAAAGCTATTGTAGATGAGGGTTCGTCTAAGTTTGAACCACCTCTACTAGTGCAGGTAACAAACATGGGGTGTTGACTAACACTCACTCTCCCATTCTACTTCTCATCAGTCTGGTTATTTTTACTTTTCCTCACTACCTATAGTAGGAAAAGTATTGTTTTCACCAACATTTTTTTTTTCGAGATTTCAACGGAATTATCACTTTTGGGTGTTTTTAAGACCTCCTGAGTGGTTTTCAGTATGACGTCTGTATGTATGTATGTGTGTTATCATCGTAGCGCCCAAGGTATTTAACCTAGAGAGTTGAAACTTGGCAGAAAAATCAGTCCTTACCTGTAGTGGTGCCGCCCGGAAAATCAACTTTTTCCTCCATCTTGAACCCAGTTTGCTGAGTCAGCAAAAATTAAAAAAAAATTAATTACTCGAAAATGGTCTTGATCGAGTTGAAATTTGGCACGAATGTACCTCTCTGTATGACAAACAAGCCCACCAAATTTCATTTTGATATTGGCCGCCATTTTGAGGTTATCAGTTTTTGAATTTTTAAACTTTGACGGTTAATAATACCGAAAGTATAAATAGGTTTTTTAACATATAGCATATCGTTGGAACCGGAAAAAATTAAGGAACAAATATAAAAAAACCAGATGAAATTCCATATATTAGTTTAAAAGTTATAAGCAAATATAATTATTTATTAGTGCGATAATTTTGATGATGTCAAAGTTTGTTTACATCTGTCAAAATACCACCAAACTTCAAATAATTAAATATAATATAGGTATTAAAAATAAGGTTTATTTTTAAGAATGATAATAAATCAGATAGTTCAGAACGGTCACCCACCCATCCAAGAACTGACCACGTCCAATGCTGCTTCCTCCTGCTGCTTCGCAGCAGGAGAGGCCACTTTAGTGAGGAAAAGTTCCGAGGTACCCCATACCCTATTTTTTGTTTTATCTCCTTGTTAATTATTGTTCTCCACTCAAGCTTCACTTTTGAGTATCAAGCCTAGAGCCACTTGCTTGTGACTCAAATTGCAGGGGTTTTACACAAAACAATCTCTTCATTTTACTGTTTTAATTGGAATGAAAATGTAAATTGAGAATAGAGAGGATCAAAAGTAAAAATAATAATTGTAGATTTACTGATGTTTTAGAAAAATATATTTGCTTGTTTAAGGTACGAAGAAGATTGGTGGTCAACCTTCTTCTTTAGATTTGTCTGGTTCAAAATAAAAATAAAAGTTATATTGCCGCTGTTTAATATGGTTTCAGGTTTTAAGAATGATCTTACCTTATTGTCATTTACACAATTGTAGATTGTGTCACTAACATTTAGTGGAACCTTTTCTAACCTCCAGAATATGAAGAGTGTAGAGCAATATTAACCATTGAGAAAACAGGACAATTGAATAGTATGTATTTTTGTTTTTATTGATGGTAGTGACTGTGATGTTTCAGGCGAAAGATGTTGATAAGTCGTCAGTGATAAGTTATAGTATTGTGGGAGGGAATGTGAAGCAGTTGCTGAGTATCGATTCTCACACAGGGGAGATCACTGTCAACAGTCCTCAAGGCCTCGACACCACCAACATCACTGACGACCACATACAGCTCATCATACAGGTAACGACCATGTGTTCCTCCACACCCCCGATAAAACCCTTGATTTCCCAAATCCAAGGTTCTGGGGAATCGCATTATTTCTAAAGTTATATTTGTTTTTTAGGCATCTGATGGTGAATTCACAGCAAACTGTACAGTGGACATTACGGTGCTCGATGTAAACAATAACAACCCAGTGTTCGAGAGTCAACTCTACTCGGCTCGTGTCATGGAGGACGCCCACATAGGTAACACTAAAGCACCACTTGTTTTTCATGTACCGAGCTGTGTGGGCATAGAGAAAGTTTTTAGATTTACTTATTATAATTGTTATATTTGTAATAATGTCAAGCATGTGTGTGATGCAGGTACTAGTGTAGGTAGAGTACAAGCTCGAGATGCTGACACTGGGATCAATGCCGACGTAGTGTACAGGGTGGAGAAGGGAGCATATGATGACTTCGGAGTGGACAACCAGACAGGTGACATCAGAATCACGTCCAAACTAGACTACGATAGAAGGAATAGCTACACACTTCGTATAATCGCTGTGGATGGAGGCAAGTCTCTCCTACTATACCTCCACTTTCACTCTTAAAAATAAAATTCCAATAGAACTTTTATCCGTTAAGATAAAAATATTTAAGTATTTAGTAAATACTTAAATATTGAAGGGAAGCAATCAGTGGATTTGAACATAAACAAACTCATTTAGAATAGAAAGAAGATTTTTAGAATTGTTTATCTATTAAAAAAAACCTTAAAAGACACAAAGACTTCTGGTGTAGGTGGCAATACCTCGTATGAATATGATGTTGGGTTGAAAACAGTCAGGATAATAATGACTTAACAAGTGCTTAATGGACTTTGTTTTGTATGCATTAGGTTGTTATAAGAATGTTGGTAGGGAAGTGTTTAATGAGGTTGTATAAGTTTAATGTTGCTGTTGCAGGTACTCCGGCCCTGACTGGAACGACGACTCTCTCGGTGGAGGTCATCAACAGCAATGACAAGATCCCTTACTTCTCACCCGGGATCCAGCGGGCTGAGGTCTTTATTAAGTTACTCAATATAAACCTTCTTTTTACTCATATTTCCAAAATACTTATTATTTATTTTATTGATTAATGACTTCAAGAGACTCACTATTCTCTATGGATTAATAAAATTAAAGGATGTAAATTTAGGTGAAGGAGGATGCGAGAGTGGGTGAAGTGGTCCACAAGCTGCTTGCCTTGGATCCGGATATCGAATCTCCGGAGGCACTTAACTACGCAGCCAGTGAACCGATAACAGCTGTAGATAAGAATGGCAAGGAAGTCACCACCAACACTGTATTCAAGGTAACTAACACGCCCCTGTTATTTCATTTAATAAAACATAAAATTACAAAAACATTGTATATAATGTGGAAAAAGTATTTGTTATTGTTGAGACAGTGTGATAAGTTTTCACTTAATTTTTCTAGCTGAACAAATCTTGACCAGGCTCACTTCTAACTCTTTTTATTTTCACAAGTATATCGGTTTAAATGTCTATACTTGTTTTTCTAGACTTAAGTTTAACTATTTTTGTTTGATGGAATCCTCTTCCTATTTTATTGGAGGCTGTAATCCTCTTCTTTTTGGAATAAGTTCTTCGGAACAAAATGGAAAACAGTTACAGTTTGATTAATGTTAAAATAAAAGAGATGAGAAGCGAAGCAATAAACCCGGGTGTCCAACTTGAGTAGTGTCGACTCGAATTTGAGGTCTTAATTAGAATAATTGTCGCTTTGTTAAGGATTTCTTCAATGTGGACCGTGGTACTGGAGTAGTGACTGTGGCTCGTCCGCTGGACAGGGAAGTAGCTTCAGTTGTCAGAATCACCGTCCTTGTCACTGACATTACGGCGCCCAACAACCAGCAGGGAAATGGTGAGAGAATCAATTCAAATATACAACAGCTGTTTACAGCTGTTTGTTTTATGTTCCGATCAACACATGATTAGGTTATTACAGGACAGGGGATCCAACTTCTTGACTCATCTACTCTATGTGATCTTGAGTGTGAAACATACCTCACCTCTAGAATTGCAATGATCAAATATCAGTGTTTCGACCTTGATATCAGGCAGAGTTCCGAGTGCCCTAACCACTAGGTCCTCAACAAATCTTGTTTGCACTTATTTTATAAATGTTTGTTGGGAGAGGAATTATCAGCACGAAAATCAGCATTAATTATAGGGAACAACTACTTATAAAAAAGGAAATATTAATATAAATTTTTAAAAAAATAATCAAAACAATTCCAATTACCCTGACTAATGAAATTTGTATAACAAGTTAAAACAAACAAATGGACAATATCAACAGTAAAAAAAGGAAAAATTAACTTAAATGGCAGTAGATAATAAACTTATAGACATAATATAAAGAATAGCTATAATATTGTTGCTTTGTATGAGAAAGATTTTATATTGCAATATGGCGAGCTTTGTAGTACTTATACGATAGATTTATAATTAAATAATAGCTATAATATTTGGGGGGGGGGGGACCCTTATAAAATAAATATATTATACAATATTCAACCTCAAATGTGATGAGTAAGTCTGTGTTATGATTGAATAAATCTAAGTCTGGTTAAGTAATACCTCAAAGTAAATAGAGTGCAATTGTTGACCGAAAATCAAGTTGATGTTAGTTTGTCCTTTGATTAGTTAGTTACTCAAATGTTACTCCAAATCAAAGTGGTCCACTATCAAGGGACAAACTAAAATCAACTTGATTTTCGGTCTACTAACTAAATTTGAACGCAGGAACATGAAAATCACATTGTCCACAGTAATTGGATGGACATGGCCGCTCTCCACCATTTTGATTTTTTCAAATGCCTATTGCCAAGCTATGTCCTACCGACGAACTTAGCCTACCACAAATTCTTAATAGGCACTAAAAGATTAACTTGGAAACAAAATTATAGCTTGATGTGTTAGTCAGACACTTTTTTGCACGCTATCTCCTGGACTATAATCTTTTTGTAATAATAGCAGTATAAATTGAATTTTGTTTTATTACGTTATTAAACAATGAATAATGAATATATTATTGTTTGTGGGGATTCTATGTGCAGCATTTGTTAGTTGTGGCTTTATTTGTGACCAGAAATCCAGGGTGGGATGTTGTCTTGACCATACCCAGGGATCCTCTCTTGCCCTCTAATATGAGAGTTGATGCCTTGTATATTTCTTTGGGGTTTATGGTGCAGACAGGAGTCGGATAAAACAAAAAAAGTTTTAAATTTGTGCTCAAACCTCTGTATTCCTATTGTTACTTGTGTATGTCTAAATATTTCATTACATTAAGGGATAAGTAATACCTCAAAGTAAATAGAGTGCAATTGCTTTCTCAAATGTCTTTAGTTGGTTTTAATTGTAAAGGTCTGTGTGTGTGTGTAGGGTCTCTACTCATCACTATAGTGGATGTCAACGACTTTGCACCGGAATTCCTGAAGCCTTGGACAGTGGCCGATCCGACCTACAGTATCCAACTGCTTGAGGAGCAGCCGGAGGGCACTGTTGTCGGCACTTTCACTGCTGTTGACCAGGACTCAAACCTCATCTCGTACGCTATTGAACCCCCCTCAGATTACTTCTCGGTCAACTCGTCCACAGGTAACATTGCTTGTGTTTTATTAACCATGTCTCTTTGTGCTCACCACAATCATACAACCCCCCTAACTGTCCTCCAATAACTTAAAAAATAGTAGCATCAGTCAGATGTCTTAGTCAATATATTAATTAATTTAACAACACTCAGGCTTGACTTCAAGATACTCTGACGTACAATATTAGAACTTTCAAAAATATTGAACCAAAAAGTAGTGGAATATTAACAATACAGTGTAACCCCTCTTAACCGGCCTGGTCGGGACCAGGACCTGGCCGGTTACCCGTTTGGCCGGTTGATCCGAGGTTCTCGTGAAAAATAGAACCAATCAAAAAGAACCTATATATTTTATCATATGTCATGAATAAAAAAAAAATTAAGACGTTTTTGCACCTTATTTTATTACCTAATTTTTTTATAACTTATTTTATGATAAGGCAAGCACACAACTGAGTGAGTAACGTCCTCTCTCCTCTTATCCTCAAGAAATTTGCTCTAACGAAATTCGGAGAAAGGCTCCGACAAAGCAACAGGTGAAGAAAAAAGAATCACAGAGATGTTAATTGATTCCTAGAAATATGTAGTCATAGAATCAAACGCGCTCCTATTTTGTCCACCACATCAACGTCACGTGACCCCCTTTATTTACCAGGAAATGCCGTCAAACAATCAATGTTTGAGCACCTGCCATCAAAAATTTTGTTTTTTAATTGTATCTGCATCGACTATAGTGATACTACTAAAGTTGTACCAAAAATAAAAAAAAAAATAAAAAATAAAAAAAAATAAAAAATCATATAATAGGCCGGTTAATCCGAGGACTGGTTGATCCGTGGCCGGTTAAGAGGGGTTACACTGTAAATGATACAGATAAGCCTAATTGAATTTAGGGATAGGTTTTTGAATCTGTCATAAAACAGAGTATAATTTATTTTCCACTCTATTTATGTATGGCTGTATTTTCTATTTTTTCTTCACAGTTTGAAAAGTTATTTGAAATAGTTGCTACGGCCAGCAGTTTAACAAACAAGTTTCCATCCCCCAACTTACAATTTACTGATGATGAGCTTTAAATGGTTTGATGCGACGGTATATGGTTTATTATTATTATTATAAGTAACTGGAATATCTTTATTTGCAGGAGTTGTGAAGACGAGATTAAGAATTGATTACGAAAGGGCATCGATACTTCACTTTAAACTGGTTGCGTATGACTCTGGAGTGCCTCAGTTATCTTCCTCTGCAGACATAACAGTCAACATTATTAATATAAACGACATGGATCCAGTTTTCGATCAGGTAACTTGAGGGAAGTGTATGTGTATGTGAAAAATTTGTACCAGACTCTTGGAACAAGCATACAATCCAGTTATGTTGTTTCTTAACCTTCTATCTGATTCATCAGCATATTAATCAGTGACTATCAGAATAAATTGTGACATTATTTGAGAAATAGTGTTTACTAGCAACTGACGACCCATGAATATTAAAATATTAATGTTTTATTGATCTATATTGTATATAGATTCTAGAAAACTATGTTTACTTTTTATTTTGTAAAATTCATAGTGGCTTCAAGTTATAATGCAAAAAAAGTATGTTTATGAAATTTAAATTGTGAAGACAAGTGATAGAGTCTGTTACAGTTATTCTTGATACGTCATGGAGTCTGTTAATGGTTATTTTAAGACTTGTTCTGTTGTGTTTTTAGGCCGAGTATCAGTTCCAAATAGACGAGAATGCCGGAGCCGGGCTCACAGTAGGTAGGGTTCATGCTCAAGACGGAGACTCAGGTGCGGCTGGACAGCTTACCTACAGTTTGTCTCAAGAGGCAAACAACTTCCTTGTCGACCCCCACACTGGGGAGATTAGGGTGGCAGATGGAGCAACTTTAGACAGGGAACAGTCCGAAAGTATCCTCCTGAGAGTCATCGCTACAGACAATGCTCCAGCCGAGGAACCTAGGACAGCCGCTGCACAGGTCAATATTATAGAAACTTCATTAACCAGACAATCATGTTTCTTCACTTATTGGTCGGCAAACATGTTTTTTTCTAGTGGGGATACTATGATACACAGACAGTAAACATACTGTGGTACTTAAGTGGCTAGTAATGTTATCTACTTGCTCAGTTAAATAACTTATATTTTTTAAATCTAACTAAAATAAACATTACATATTGTGTTTTTTCCTGGTCCCTTTTTATGTAATTATTTAATTCTGATTGGGTCTTTAAAGGGATTTAATTAAATAAGTAGATAATTATTTTCTCCTCTGACTATATTTCAACCATCTCCTGGTAAAATTCATGCCCAAAGCATCGATAAATTGAAACATGTTTTTAGATTTTTACTCTACACATATAAAAATAATGATAAATGTGTCCTTTAATTTCCATTAATAATTACAAAGAACACATAAATGCAAATCTCGGCAGCAGGGCTAACATGGTCAAAGACCGTCGTTTGAGTTGCTCTGAGCTAAATATATAAAAATAAATACAGTAACTAATAAAATAACATGTAATAATTAATAATATCTTATAAATTTGATGATATATTTGACTATTATAAATGACCAACGAATATATACAAATTTGGATACAGATATTCTAAATTATACATAGAAAGGCTCAAATTTCTCTTTATACTTAAATGTATTAATTTTAATTAGTGCAACAGTTATTGATAAACCCATAAAAATAAATAACACCATATAATCCTCAGTTTGAAATCCCATGCAATATTCGAATATCAAAAAACATTGAACGTGGTTAACAATATTACCTTTCCAAACAATAAATAAATAAGGATAAATAGAATATAAGAAATTAACTAATAAAAAAATAAATTAAAACTGCTATTCATACTTAGTGATAACGAGATGTCTATATTTCCAAGCACTTCGCAAGTAGTTCACAATTTACTCCAATCTCCTGTATTAAGGTACCTCAAATACTCATCAAAGCTTAAAACCTGTTTGGCCACTACCCTACACATATATAATTTTATAATTATATGTATATATATATAAAAAAAAATCACAACTCGTACCTTACATTGAGATAAGTTGTATTATTTTTATTATACATTCTAGTATTGTTTTTCCCCCATTTCTTGTATTAGAGTATTTTTGATGTTTTTTTTTATCAGGTGGTGGTGAAGTTAAATGATGTAAACGATAACGCTCCAGTCTTGAGTCAGCATTCCTACACAGTGAACATAGTAGAGAGCATCTCTTTGGAACCTCCTGCCCCCATACTGCAGCTAAGAGCCAGCGACCCCGATATCACCAGCAGACTTCTCTACTCCATACTCTCCGGCAACACTGATGGTACTCACTCCTACTTCTAGTCCCTTGTATTATCCTAGCAGTAACCCCACCAGCCATCTTATCTACCATCCTTATCGCTTTGGCTTTCCACATCCCTGTTTAACCATTTTCAATTAAAATTATACTTTATTTGATAAAATTATATCTTGGTTCCCTACAATTAAATATTTTTCAGTAGTTAAGTACTTTAGAGTAAAGTTTTGACAAAGAGTATGGTGGTTTGAGGCCATTGGTGTTGTTGCGGTAGTGTTAAAATAAAAGAGAACTTTGTGTGTTTTCAGACGTGTTCAGAGTAGACTCGATGTCCGGTATAATGTACCCTCGTATGTCTCTGAGGAGGAAACTACCTCGGTACACCCTGGAGGTGCAGGTGTCAGATGGACTCTTCACTGACCAGGCTACAGTCGACATAACGGTACAGGCCATCAACGAGAACCAACCTGTCTTCGTACAGCCTCCTACCAGAAACTCCACTGTCCACGTTAAAGAGGTCACTACCCTTGTTTTTCTGTTCACTTTAAAAATGTGTAATAATGGCTTTTGTGAATCAAACCGAGTTTGAAATTACACTGAGAATCATTGGTAATCGAAACTAATAAACAGAAACCGTTCAGTCAGAAAAAAGTTCATCGTTTTTCAGAACAGAAAAAGTTCATCGTCTTGACTTGTTTTCAAATAAAAAATTGTTAGAATTATTACTTTATTTATTTTTTATTTTTGTTTTAGAACGATACAGTTGCAAACACCGTAGTGATGACTGTGGTCGCCACCGATGGAGATGCGGGAGAGAACGGGCGCATCACTTACCACCTAAAGGTGAATGATAAGAATGTCCAGGAAACAGAAGACTTCGTCATCTCAGAAGAGACCGGAGAGCTCAGGGCGAAGGTACCTCTTGACAGGGAGAAGAAATCACACTACCAGGTAGACCTCACATGGTTTCATTTCATTTAGGTTTTGTAAAACAAATTAAATCCCCAAATTAAATTAAAATTAAAAATTATTATTAAATTACCAAATTTAATTAAAATTAAAAGATCAACAAATTAATTTTTTTTTTTTTGTAACTAGCAAATTAAACAGAAAAATAATTTTAAAACATTATAGTACACCACTCAGCATAATGTCAACTGTTTAACGAACTACAACAGATAGATGTTGACAGATATCTTCATAAAACAGTGGTCAACTGACCTTTTATCTTTTATGTACTAGTTCTGTGTAGAGGTGGGTCGAAAATAACAGAACAGTTCACTGTTACACATGATAACATGAACACTTCATGTTATTGAAAAAGTCGTGTTATCGAATTACAGTTTACATTAAGTAACAAGAACTAGATGCAATGAGCTGTTATCTGCTATAACACTTCATTGCTGTTATGTTATAGGATAACACTTCATTGCTGTTATTGTTATCGTTTCGTTAATGTTATCCTGATTCTTTCTGTTCTCTGCCCTATTTCTGTTATTAAAGTTTAAATAATTTTATTATAAACGGCAAAGATTTTGCTGTTGTAGGGTGGAGATCGGTTCTAACTTGTATGGGACCTTGTTCTGCTCCGAGTCCCAATGTCCCTTACCTTATGGCTTAGGGCTATTTATTACCTTTATCTATCTGTGTTGCGTTAGTGTTAACTCCAACTCCTCTTTGCCTTACCTATCCAGAGAGTTTCACCTCTCTTTGAGGCGGCCCGCACTTCCGGGTATCTAAGATACACTCTATCTCCAGTTCTACTGAACCAATTTTCCTCGAAAAACTTTCATTATAATTATATTACAACTCTCTACGACGTCACATTACTGCAACTATTTTTGATGTATCATCAATTATTATTATAGACTCTTATCGGTTTCAAAAAGGGTATTCAATTTTATTTGCTTGTCGGTCGTTTGTGTAGAGTTATATATTTCGCCCTTCACCTTTTGCCTTCAACAAATTACTAAAAACAATAATTCGTAATTCACAATAAATTATGGATTTATGTTAAATACCTACCCCCCCCCCCTCGTTTTTTTGCTGGGCATCGAAAGCTACCCCCCTCTTGGAGGCCCGAAAGGGGGCTGCTACCTGTTATTCAAATAACATGTTATTGCCTGATAACAGAACAGTAATAACATGTTACCGCCAAATAACTGTTATTACCCACCTCTAGTTCAGTGACACGGTTGTTGTATAAGGAGTCATTACCGGTTGAGTGGCTGGTTAAACCGTTGGCTGGTTGAACTGATACTGGATAAGAGGGCTCCTACTGTATTAGGAAAGTCATTGGGGTTTGTTACTGGACCAGTGTGATTGACTGAGTTTTATTGGTTGTCGATTAGTAATGGAAGGAAAGTGAGAGTAAGTTAAATTAAATTGTATTGTGTATTGTTTAGCTGGTGCTGGTTGTTCGTGACCATGGATCACCGACATGGTACGAGGCTCTCAGGTTCCTCACCATAGAACTAGACGACCAAGATGACAACCAACCTCAGTTCCCTAACATGTCTGAGCCTTACACCTTCCATATTCTTGAGAACCTGCCTCCCCACTCCAGAGTAGGTTAGTACACGCAAAGCCATATTATATTTTATAAAAAATGTCATATAATGAATGATTTTACTTAATTTTGGATCAGATGCATGATCTTTTGTTCTAAAAACTTAAAATTGAATTTATTTAAAGGTATACATTTGTGAGAGAAAAACTTTGTAAGAGAAAAGTTAGTGCAAGCATATAGGTCATAAAACAATGTTCAAGTCCAGTTTACATTTCCATGGTTTTGACCTCTTGTTGCTCTCAACCTATCTAGAAAATTAAATTTTTGTCGAAATGTCTCTAAAACTTGTCTCAAATATGAATCACAAACACTTGTTATTTTTTATCTAATAATTTCAATTTCAACATTTTTTTTTTTCATACAGCATAATTGACTGTTTTTTTAATATATAAATAACTTGTGTGCTTATAAATAAACAGATCTAATTTTAACTTGCACATAAAATTACACTCGCTGATTTGTAGCTAATGACTGCAGTGATGTAAAGAATAAATTGTCGATCATATTAGAAAAACATGTCTAAAATGTGAGAGAGAAGACAGGCATAAGTGATATGTTGGACTGAAGACAACATTGAATGAGTGCTGATGTATAAATATTGTTTTGTATCAGGTCGTGTTAACGCAATAGACAGGGATGAAGGAGAGAATGCAAGGATCTACTACTACCTGGTGGAGGGAGGTAGCGACATGTTTGTCGTGGACAGAGTGGATGGGTTCATCAGCACGTTGGCATCCCTTGACAGGGAGAAGAGATCCCAGTATCATCTGTTTATAAAGGCCACCAACGACCCTGATTACTATCTCTCCAAGGTAAACACATTTCTTGTAACACTTCTTTATCCATATTTTACGATTTTGGTAGTATACATACTACGGAAAGATTAAATTTTAATTTAAATCAAATTATAATTATTATTACCTACGGGAAACAGACAGAGAAAAATACACTCCAGCGCTGGAGTGTATTTTTCTCTGTTTGTTTCCCGTGGGTAATAATAAACACTTCTTTATCTTGATAAAGCTGAAGAGGCTGCCTTCTGTATGTTGGTTGGCGCCAAAATAGCCGTATCGAAAATGTACAGCTGTTTTTGTGCAGCTGCCATCGAGTCGCAGTTGCCCACTTTCTGCTGCTTCAGAGCACTCAGCAATACCAATTTCTTTTATGTGATATTTAAGAGGACGGACAGGAAGGCACAGAAAGGAGGCCTGTCAGTTGCCTCAATTCCTGTATGCTGAATGAGAGGTACATTTTTGTCATCATTGTCAAATTAAGGACCTTTTAGAAGAGTCTCTACTCTGCACCTTCTTTAGCAAGGCGGTCACTCTCATTTCCTTCAATCCTTCATGTTCTGGTACCCACATTAATTTAACTTTGATGTGAGTAGCCAATGTGTTAAGTGTTTTAAAGCATTCTATGACAAGCTTAGACTCAAAAGTGAAACTACTTAGAGGTCTTAAGGCTGCCTGACTTGTGATTGTCCTTTGCACTGTTAAAGTACTCATCTTATATAAATGTTAAGAGGAGGTATATTTAGCAAAGCTCCAAGGACTGCATTTGGGCAAGTACATATTGCACCTGTCATACCTGAACATGCTATCCTTTGCAGTTTTTGCAACTTGATTTGCACAGTTTTTGTTGGGATTTAGGCCACAACAGTATTGAGGCATATGTATCCATTGGTCTTATAACCGTTAGGTATGTCCAGTATATCATCTTACGCTCTAGACTCCAACTTTTCCCTAAAAGCTTTTGGCACTACCATTTAGCTATTTTTGCTTTTTAAATAATTTTGTTTATTTGTATGTTCCAAGTGAGCTTTTGATCAAGGATTACACCTAGGTATTTAACTTCACTCTTGAATAGGGTATTATTGTTTTACCCAGCTTTAAGAATTTTGAATTCAATTTCCTTTTTTTAGTAAATGGTAAAATATTGGTTTTGTCAAGGTTGACATTTTGGCCCTTCTTCTGACTACCTTTTTACAGTATTGAGGGTAAACTGCAAGATGTAAACTACAATAGTTCATGTTTTCCTACAATAGTTTGTGTTTTCCTCTAATTATAATTGCTAGATCATCAGCACAACTAGATAGAAGTTTATTGACTATAATTCATAGCGAGGATGACAAGAAACCTCCTTGGGGGTACCCTTTAACAGTTAATGGGTACCCCAAGGAGGTAAGATAAGCTGATAGTAACAGTTAAAGTTGAGCCGTTACTACCACAATCCACTTACCTTCCAGACTGGCAGTAAGTCTTCATCCCTTCAGCATAGACTTAATTCATCTGATGGTTGATCCTTTTCTATTAGTACCACTTTCCATGGATTCATGAGAGGCATTGTTAAAAGCACCTTCCATGTCGAGGAATATACAAAAAGCTACTTCTTCGTTTTTCATTGATTCCTCTATTATAAATTTGACTTGGGCATCTATCTAATGAATTGTTGGTACTTTGCAGGATAAGAACAACATAGAGGAAATGAAGGAATCGGACAGCGTGGCCAGGGTCAATGTCTTTGTACTTGATGAGAACGACAACGCTCCACTCTTCATCAACAATCAGTATAATGCTGGTAAGTTTATATTTATTTTTTTATATATTATATTCATACATTTTGAATACTTAAGCCACTAATGACTAAACGCAAACGAGACGACGCAACTTCTACGGACGCACTAAAAAAAAGACCTAGATTACTATCAGATTGAATTTTGAAACAATATCAGGTCATTGCAGTACCTACATTGTGTTGTGAGACTTTTGAGACAGGCAAGACCAAGGAAGGTTATTTTGGTGCAGAGAAGTATATAAGTGGTTTTCATGTACAGGTGTCAAGATGTCAGCCCAGGCAGACGAGTTCGTTGTGCAGGTGAGGGCATCAGATGCTGATGCAGGTGTGAATGGAAGTCTGTCTTACGAGATTCTGACATCTCACCTCTACAAGGCAGGGTCGAATGTGTCGTCTGGCTCCGTGGTACCCAGTCCCTTCTCCATCAGTGACTCTGGCAGAGTTACCACTTCCAACCTCGTAGCCGAATACAACCAGGACAGGTTCAGACTCGAGGTTTCAGCTAAGGAGAAGGCTCCTCCATACAGAGACACACAGACAGTCGTCAATGTAAGCTAAACTTCAGTTGTTAATTTTTCATCCGCCCTGAGTATTTTCTTATCGTATCTGAGTATATTCTTAATAGAAATGGACTTTCTTGGAGTTGTCAGTGATTTGAGTTACAGCCATTACCTAATTAATTAAGGTCATTACCTTAATTCTATTTTGCAGTTTAATGCCAAATTACTAGAATTATTTTTATGGAATTTTTTAGGCAGAGACCTAATTATACTTGTCAAATTGCTGAATTGTAAGTTTATTTCTCGACTGATGTTTATCTAACTTTATTATTAGTTTTTCTGTAGATATTATAAACATTGAAATGTCACAGTAGATGTGTGCATTCAATAGAAATCCAAATGATAACTTATCTTATTCAGGTAGTAAAATTTGAGTTTTACTGTAGCAAGCTTTTCTTTCCAGTAGAATCAAAGTTTATTTTCCTGGTACACACAGATTATGAGAGAATGGACAATATGTAAAACATTCTGAGGCAAAAGACAAGAGTTAATCCCAATCACTAAATGAATTTATCAATGTTTGAAATGTAAATAAAGCTGGCTTTCCCTTGTCCTGTTGGTAAAATGAGTGATAAAATGTGATTTGTTTAGGTGTGGGTGTACGAAGAGCAGCAGTTGATCAGAGTAATTCTGTCGAGGCCTCCCGAGGAGGTTCACAGAGAGAAGGAGGAGATCATAGCAGAGCTCAGCAACGCTACCAACAGCCTAGTTGTCATCGACGACATCAAGTACCACATCGACTCACGAGGACATATTCAGCACGACTGGTACACTCTTCCCTATTCCTTACCACTTTTTTTCTAATAACCTTTTTTTGAATGAGGCAAGGTGGACGACCTAACAATAAGAAATTAGAGAAAAACCAAAGTATATTTGTGTGTGTGAGAGAGTGTTTTTGGGTCTTTTGATACTGAGGCCTCCATCTTCCTTCCCTACACCATGAAAAATCAATTTAAATGGATGAGATTACTATGAAGAAACATTATTTTGACAAACTATCTGTTTGGCACAGGTGTGACATGTACCTGCATGTGGTGGATAAGAAAAGTCTGACAATATCAACTATACCTGATGTTCTAAAGGTCATAGACTCCCAGTATGACTTCCTCAAGGATTACTATGCAGGCTTCGCTATAGAAAACGTTCTGGTTTGTACTTATTTCTCATATTTAACGTATCATGTCAAATAAAATATAAGTTCACTTTAACAAGCCAATAACAGACTACATTCAATATTTTTTTCCATTGTCTAAGATTTATTTTATTTTATTTTTTATTATGTTTTATTTATTTGAGAAAAATTACAATAATATATGAGATTACATGGAAAAAGAAGAAGAAAAAAGAAAATAATAGTTGTGTTAATGTGTGCAAAGCCAGGTGTTGTAATATAAGAGTGATAGTAGAGTAGAGGTATCGTAAATTGTGAAATAGTGTATGATTTATATAATTTTTTTAAATTAAATTGTTTAAACTTAAGGTAGTAAAAAATATAGAAATAGAGATAAGATAATAATGTAAAGATGTCTTGATAGTTTTACATGGTAAAAGATAAATGTATATAGGAGGCTTAAAAACAAAAAAATAAAATTATTAAATAATAAAAATAAAGGAATAACAAAATGTTAATGCTTATGCTGATAAAATGCTTAAATCTTGATACTAATGCAATTCTAATCACTTTTAAATTGATAAACATCAAGGTTACTTTTAATATTATTACTAATTTGGGTTTGACCTGAGCTTAGCGTATAATTTATTAATTAAATTAGGTTCTCTAAATGTTGTAAACATTCTTGGAATATTAAATAAGTTGAGTTACGTTGATCATGTTTCATGTGAACTATTTAGTTTTATTAATAAGGTTTTCATGCTATTAATTATTATGCTTAGTAATATTGCCTGAAGATAAAAAAAAAAAAAATAAAGATAAAAAATAAAAGGTGATGTTACAGTTCAGAAAGAGTTTAATTATTGTGTTTTTTTTGGTGATTTATGTATGTTATAATGGTGAGTTGTTATGTTACAGCCAGCGTACCTGGGAGTGAAGGAGGAGACATTTGAGCCGGCACTGGCAGCGCTGATAGCTCTACTCATAGTACTTTTTGTTGGGTGTATATCGGTAGTTGTAGTCTGCTGCTGCTTCAGGCACTGGTAAATACATTTATTTGTTTTTTATATTTTAATCCAAACCCTCTTTACAAGTCCTGTCAAACCCAAAGTGAAATTGAAAATCGAAATTTTAGCTTGGCAATAACCAATTACCTTTGTTTTTTAATGAAATGATATGGAGTAGGCCTGAGAGTTGTCCCTCGTAGTTAAAATTAAACTGGTCGATGAGTTGGTCGCTTCCTCCCACGTGTCAATCACGTTTTTATTGCGTCGTTAAAATGCTGTTTAAACATGCAAATCTGGTCCTTCTTTTTTGACAATGTAAAATTACCTTATTGGAATAGGTCACAAAAGTGTGATTGTTTACAACTAAAAACCTCTTGTTTGTTGAATTAATCACATCAAAGGTACATCTCCCTAACAACACTTCATACTTATCCATTTTATGGGTTCATCTCCCTAACAACACACACATGGTGAATTGATGAGGGTGATGAAACTATCAGCTTACATTCGATTTACAAGTAGCTAGTAAAAAATCTGGGGGTAAGCGATTAAAAGTGACTGTATTATTTAAGATAGCACATGAATTTAGATAGGGAGGTAGATCCCTGCCAACAAATCTATTATCTAGACAGGTATGTCCTTTGGCAAGTAACTAAAATGGTGATCCAGCTGGAAACAATGATCCCGCTCCTAGGAGGTTGAAGGTCTTCAAAATAACTCAAGAGTTAAGATTACACTACCTACATTAAGTCTATGTTTATGTTAAACATAGACAAGGACGTGGCAGACCTGTTAAAGTGTTGTGGCGCAAGTGTTGTGGCGCAAATTTAAATTTAGTTCCATATACAGAGGCTATTGGAATAGAATATAATTCATCGACACTCTTGATACTTATCTATTTAATGGGTACATTTCCCTAACAACACACACTTGATACTTATTTACTTGATAAAGGTGGTTCCAAACTTACCCAATCCCTCTTTTTGTCCTGATGATTAAGTGTCAGTGAAATGTGAGTAGCTATTTGTAACAAGAAGTTAATGTTTCAGGGTTGTTTCGGAACCGGTGGATCTCAAGCAGTCTGACATGCTCATCAAGAAAACTATCATCGATGACCTCACTACCACCGAGAACCCACTCTGGATAGAACAGTGAGTTAACTCTGCACTAATATAACATAACTCCCTAGTACAAACAAATAGCAAACTAATTACCATACTCACCTCAAACAAATAGTAAACTACTTAGCGTACTCACCTCAAACCAATATATATTTAGTTGTAAAATCCTCGGCACATGTGTCACCCTTGAGACATGGCTCACCCATTGAGATAAGTCTCACCCTAGCCTCCTAGCCATGGCACAGATGTTAGAGCTAGCAACTTTTAGAAAAAATAGCTTCGTTTCAGAATTAGAGCTGAAAAATGTACCAAGCTCTTTAGTTTGCTCTGCAAGTGTTCTGAATGAAAGGAGCCGATTAGACTTTTTAGCTCGACTCACAGATGTTTCTCACATACAAATTTTCATTTTTTCGATGGTTGGCCTCAATTCTGATCACCATAACGCTTTATTGTCCAGAGATAGTTTGACTGGAGTGTTATATGTCTAACATAGTTCATTCCAAGATCTAAACCAGAGTGTGTTTTTTCCAAAATCTCTTCTGCTATTATTCTGGGATACCGATGAGGAGGAAGGTCTAAGACAGAAAGGCAGTAATTAGTATATAGCTTGAAAGTGTGTAAAAAAAGTAGTGTCTATGGATGTCTCATAATGCAAAATATAAGAGGGAGTAGACTGTGGAAGTGCAAAGAGTTTTCTGATGAAAATACTTCTCTTTATTTTTCCTAAGTTTAGGTTAAAAAAATTGAGCTAGTGTTTTCAAATTCAACTCTCTAGCTTGAACGTTAGGGGAGATATGAATCATAGTGTGGCGGATAACCATACTCATCACCCTTGACATAAGGTTTCGAGGATACCTACAAAACCCAAAAAATTAAACCTTCCTAATTGTGGTCTTTTTGTTGTAGGAAGTTAAAACTTTACGAGGAACAGGAGCTTACTATGCAGGTGTTCTGTGAACCAGAGAATAACCAGGCTCTCGGTGGTGCAATGGATAGGAGAGACTCAATGGACCTTTCTGTAGTGAGTCACTCCGTCAACTGCTTCTCCATCTCTTTAAATTTTCTATCCACTTTTATTTGTTTCAAATTACTAATCATTTAAAAAAAAACGTGAATCCTCTTGGAAATACTTAGGTCTATGAGAAATAATTTGATTATTTACTGTATAGTATTTGATGTGAGTTTGTTGAGTAAAGGGTGGTTGTGTTGTGTCTGCAGGCTGACAACACATACGCTACAATCCAGCACCCGGCACGGAGGAGTTCTCTCAACACTATGCTGTCACTGGGTGGAGGAGAGTATGCCACCCTGGGGGGCTCCGTTCTGCCTCTAGACAACGTCAGCTCACACAGTCAGCAGGTATGTAAAAACTAACCAGAATTTTAATGGCTTTACTTATGGCACCAGTTAATCCGGTTCATCTTGACTGGTTTTAACCTGACATAAGTTAACCATTTATGTACTTTTCTTAATTGTATGTTGAGTTAACCATTTATGTACTTTTCTTAATTGTATGTTGAGTTAACCATTTATGTACTTTTCTTAATTGTATGTTGAGAAGGTATTCTAATCTTTAAAAAAAAAAAAAAAAAAAAAAAATCAGTAATTAGGCTTTTTTAAATAAAAGTGGAAAATCAATTTAGTACTTTCCTGTTTCTATAGTTATGGCCTCAAAATAGTACCTAGACTGTGAAAAATTGTGAATACTCTGACTATTGTTTTGGAGAGCAGAGTAAAGCGCTCCTAGGCTAATATTATTGCACTATCGTTAAGCTTTCACAATAATATTGAGCCTATGTAGGTTAGGTTGGAAGACCAAGCCTTGATATATGATAGGGCAACTTAAATATCGAAAGAAACAGATGACTGATTGATGATGAGTAAAATGAAGATTAGTTAGATGTTGCATTAAAAACCTGACAGTATTGAATGTGGTGTGATGAGTTACTGAGGAGGGTCTTTTGGTGATTTGGGTCAACCAATTTTTGATTGAATTTTGATTGTTTGTAGATGTTGGAAGCCGCTCTCGGATTCCAGGGGTCGACATTTCAAGTGCCAGAGAACACGGATCTGTTTAAAGCCAGATCGGACTTGAGAATCAACAAGGACGGACAACCCGAATTCGTTTCGGAGTTAATATAGAAAATATTTAAAAATACTCAAGCAACTTTAAACTGAATTATTATCATTATAAATATATAATTTTTTAATTTATAAACAAGGTTGTGCCTGAGCTTTGTAAAATATTGTGTATAACTTCTGTATAAAATTAAGTTTAGAATTTTTAATGCAGACAATGGCTAGCAAAAAAAATTATACAATTAAATATAAAAAAGACAATTTGTTAAATATTTATAAAGTGCCAAATATATATATATTTTGTTAAGATAATTGATTTTGGAGGAAGTTGAGTGGAGTAAATGCATGTTATTGTCACTTCTATTTATCTTTATCTCAGTAGAACTTGAGCCAAATATTAACCTTCAAATTCTGTATTCCATATTCTCATCCAACAACACACATGTGTATAATATTTATACATAAAATATAAAGTCAGACCTTCTTATATCAAACCTCTGTACAACGAAAATCCCTAAACAACGAATATTTTCTCTATAACGAACAAAATTTATAGAAATAAGGATAAAAATCAGACTGAGAAACTTTCTGTGAATTGTGAAATACTATTGGTGGTGTTTTTGCATTTCTTTATTTTCTTAGAAGTATTTGTAGTATTGAGTTTCTTGTTCTAATAATAGTGCGTATTCTACCTCCAATTAGTTTAAGTGGAATCTGAATCATCTTTGCTCAGTTTTATAGACTGATAATGGTACTGGATACAAATCTTTCTCTTTCAGGACTCATTTTATCTCTTAAAAAAAAAAAAAAAATCTATACAATGAAATTTATATATATCGAATGTAATTAATTTCTGGAACCATTAATTTGGTTGTATGGAGGTCTGACTGTATGTGTGTGTGTGTATGAGATAAGTAAAAATAGTTGTGAGTATTCTATTCATTTCACTAGAAGTGTTTTACAAGTCAACATAATTTCTTTATATTTATCAGTGTATTATTATTATTATTATCATTATTATTATTTTTTTTTATTTGTCCATACTTTTTATCAAGTGATTGTTTTTTTTTACAAATAAAATGTATATAGATTAAAATTTATTGTAAAAAAATCATATTTGAAGTGAAATTAATTCTTAAATAAAAACATGTTAGGAATGTTTTAATAAATTAAATTGATATAAACTGGATGTTTGTAGTTGTAACAGAGATATTTGTTTGTTCCGGTCTTAATGATAGCTATGATAGCTGGGTATTGAAGAAATAAACAATTTTTTTTTTTTAAATTTCCATTGCTGTTATACTTTTTTTGGCACAAGTTAAGTGCAAAAAAGATGTGTAATATTTTAAACTAATGGATAAAGGATGAATGAATATATTAGAGACAAGTGAAGGCTAGATGTACATAGCACGTTGAAGGCAATATGGTACTAGAAGTTATGTTAATATTTGCTTTGACTTGGAACAAGACAAAATATCTAATTAACTCCAGACAAAATAACATTCCTTCAATTTTTCTATACATTGTCGACTGATTTATATTTGTGATTTTGTACCACCGATATAATACCAATAAATGAATTTATTGTCTTAAATTGATGTATTATTTATAAAATATAAATGTAGGCTAGGTAGAGAGGTGAACTCCAGGTCGAGACACAGTTAATCAGGCGATTTCTCATTAGACGATAATATAAAATTTAATTATAAGTAACGGATTGAATTAAACGACGTATTTTATTATATTTTTCAATAACACAAGTTTTACTTATTTAAAGAGAAGTTGCTGTAAATAGTTATATTATTCGTATCCGGCTTTTCCCAGGGACGACCCGAATGATGAAAACACTGGTATCCCCTCATGTAAAACATTTACTTTACATAACAATTGGTCCAATTCAAAATAAATAAATCAATACATTAACTAACGTAAAATAGACTTAAGATAAAGTTAAAAAGCTAGTTAACAATAAACTACAGAATGAGTATAAAATTAATTTTAAAAGAGAAACATTTCAATAGTGGTAATTAGGAATCTGTTTTCTGAAGCCGAAGCTTCCTCATAACTAGTTCCAATTGCTTCACTTTGATCATTATAAAACTTCACACGCTTTTTCTTTTAGACTCAAACTCTTGACATTTTCCTTTTCTAGAGAATGTGTTTTTATTTTGGGAGAAATTGTAAACTTTTAAGCAGTTTTTACAAGAAAATGTAATAAATTAGTAATGTATTTGTTTTATAATATTAATCAGTGGAAAGTCCGGGCTCTTCTACTATCCCACCTATTAATATATAGTTTTTTGTTTTAATTATTTTTTCCCTGTAGAAAAATGCTAGATGTTATTAAATTTATGTATACACATATCGCTTCTCAGCTGGAACAACGATGTAACTGCATTATTGCAATTTTACAGAAGAGCCAAACAACTGCCAATTTACATAACAATAAAATAAACTTATGCTTGTGGCACACAAGATTGAAACTATCATTCTGACATTGATCTGTTTGAATATATGTTTTTCCAGACACATGTCATGTGTTCAACCTAATTTATAAAATATGGCAGCTACGTCGTTTCATCAGATGAGTGATATTATGTCGAAGAGCTCGGAAGAAATAAGTCGGGAGCCTGTGTGTATTCGTGCCGTTTTATTGTCTCGGATATTAATTGTTTTAACACAAAAACCAACCCATGTAATTAAAAACTTTATTTTTTACATCGACAGTTTGATTTATTATAAAATACCCTTTTAAATCTTGCCTGGTAAGTATGCAGATACCAGACGATACATGACGTGAACCAGTTACTCAGCCTCATAACTTCAGTAAAATAAAATGTCTTTATTTACTCACTCAAATCACATGACCATGTAGTCACCAAAAACTTCTCAACTATTTTAATTATAGTCAGTCACACTTTGAGTGAGGTCAGAAACTCAAGCTTGTAATGTGTAATTGCCATGCTAGCATTAAAATAACGTTTTTTCTAATAGTCTAGGGCACAGCATGTTTTATAAAGGTATGAGTTAATATGTGGTCAGCTAAGTTTTCTGGGGAACATAGCTTGACCATAAGCTGTAATAAAAAGCTGGTGAAGAGCAGCCAGCCATGTTCCACCCATTTTAGTATTGGATTTTCATGATTCTGAGTAAAAAAGTACCTAGTTGACCTCTTTTATTTGGAGAAATATTTTAATAACTAATCTATTAAGTGAAAAACTAAAATCAACTTGATTTTTGGTCTACTAACTAATTTTGTACTCAGGATCATGAAAATCACATTGTCCATCAAAATGGGCGGGACATGACCACTATCCACCAGTGGGTTTTTTATTACAGCGCATGGCCGACCACATATTCTTGGAGAGGACCAACAAATTTACTCATACACAAAAATCTTGATTGATGTTAGTCAGTCATTTTTATTCACGATATTTTCTGGACTATAAAGAAATAGAGAATCTACCTAAACTACTAATTAAAACCAATCTTACCATTTATACTGAGCCCCGGGCAGTAATGGACTATTAGAGGCTAAATGTTGTCCATTATAATAAAAATCTAGTTTATAACAAATATTTATTTCAATTAGTAACCCAAAAGGGTGTACATCAATGAAAGTACAGTAGATCAAACCCATGGGCAATAGTCGTTCAGTTACTTCGAAACATGAAATGTGTCTGTGTTTAATCGAGGTATTTTTTTAATACTTAGATAAATAATATCAAGACACCATGGATCAGTTGTATAGACATATCAAAGCTTCCACAACTATATTATTATGAAAAATAAGTTGATTATATACAAATATTTTTAAAAACAAGCTTTTATTCGTATACTTCTCAGCAAGCCCTTTCATTTGATACCCATTTTATGGGCGTGCTTAAAAAATAACTAGTCCGCCATATTGGATTTAGAATGGCGTCACTTAGCTAAACATGCATTGTCATCCAAACTAAACGTGTATGCAAAATTTCAATTCAATCGGTTGAGGATAACTGCTTTAAAATTCACTTGCAAGATTTGACCCTAACATACATACATACAAACATTGCAAGTTAAATAAAAGCTTGTAAAAAGTTATATTTATAATTGTTGCCATTTTTTTTATTCTGGCAGCTCATAAAATATAATTGTAATGGAGATGAACTAATGAGGTCATATTTTAACTATTTTCAGATTTGTTTTCTTTTAATAAATCACATTTCATAAAACCGAAAATTTAAAATTAAGAAAGCTAAAAGTAAAGGGGAAAATATTACATATTTTTAGAGTAAAAAAATTAAGTGTCCTGTGATCTCACAGAAGAACCTCTCACTATTTTTTTCATACTTTCGAGTGTCTGATAAGAACCAGGTGATTGTAAAACTACCTGGACATTAAATATCTTTATCCAACAGTGAAGTTCACCATTCATGTTTAATGAATGATGGAGCAAAGAGATCACGGTTTTTTTACACATGGTGATCACTCACTTCCCCACATGGGAAACACCATGAATGTATGTGTGGATGGATATTTTGATCCGGCCTTTGACTAGAGGAACAATGACAATCTGGCTATAGACAAGAAAAGGTTGCCCTCATTTAGGGGATCAAGTGTGGTTGGCATTTTGACTACTCTCTTGAAACCTAGGTAAAAAAAACTTGAGGTAAAAAATTTCAGGTGCAACATGTTACACACTTATTGTCACATTGAGTAGATCAGTGTTTTCCAACCGATGTGCTCTGAAGCATCCGTGGGTGTCCTGCGGGAGTTTTGATCCTCCATCAAGGAGGGGTGGTGGGACAGGGTTCTCAGTATTTTTGGAACGAAGTTCCTTATGGCACGTTCTGGAGCCCGAGAGTGAATACAAAAAAACGACCAAAATCACCGTCACGAAATCTACGGATGACGATAACTTGAGTAAAAGATCACCGAGTTAGTTGAAATTTGGTACACATGTTCGTTTTACCAATGCCCAGGCTGAGTTTGTTGGAAAACTTTATCCGCCCAAGCGTTCACGTGCAACACTCGCGTAAACGTAAGGTTCAAAAAGACGGGAAAAAATGTTATTATGGAAGCCTGTTACTTGACTTGTTTATTTTTGTTATATGCCAAAATGTCACTTGGTTTTGTAAATATTGAAAATATAATCACGGTCTTGTTAAAAGTAAAATTGATCTGTGCTGACGCTTATTTCAATATATTAGGTATATTATTATAATACTGCGTATTTAATCCAAGAAAAAATTCTAACTTCATCTATTTAATGAGACAAACAAGTATTCTAAATATTTTTTTTTAGTAAAACGAACACCGGCACTGTTATGAAGTGATAAAGATGGCTAAATTTATTAAAGTGGACCCAAACGTTTAAAATAAAGAAAACAACGTTTTTACCGATATCTTCCGTTCTAACGTATAACGATTTTAATAAAACTTCTTACACATTGTCTAAAGTACAATTGAAACAGGCATATAAAATTTCAAGCAGAAGCGTTAGAGTAGGGAGGAGATATATTTTATAATATTTTAAATGAATAGGCCCGGGTAGGTAGAAAACAGTCCTATTTCAATCCAACATCCTTTAACAAACATACTCTTTAACTATAAACTCACCATGATCAACTTTTTTCTAATATTCAATATATATTTATAGTAAGACGCTTGCTTTAATGATACAAACAATGATTTTCTTTTAATTTTTCCTTAACTCTTGCTAGGTACAATTTGTTTCAATGTAACAAGAAATTTGAATAAATATTTCAAATTCTATTGCAAACCATGATCGGCCATATATTTTAGGAAATAAAATTTATAAATTATTTATTTATTTTTTATTAAACTTATGAACATCTTATCATTCCTATTATTTTAAATAATCCAATCTCTCTTTAAATACTGATGGTATGCATTCATAATTACATTGCCAAACTTACCGTAAGATCACTGTCAGATGAAAAAGGTTGAAAATCACTGAAGTGGATGATTAAAGTGCCTGATCCCCGGGGTAGAAGAAAGATTTAAGATTAACTCAATATGCTCTAAATAGAATATTGTCCAATGTTAATAAGTCTATTTGATTTTATTCAGTTCAACAATGATGACATACATTGGGAATGTGAATAAATAGGATTTTTTTTTTATATTTTAGTCTATGTTAATTTAGGACAAATTATTGTGTAAATTATGGTTCAGGTGGTCTTTGCAGATAAGTTCATAGATTTAGTCAGAAACAAGTGTTCAATAAGATATCCAACGTTTTCACAGCTTTCACCATTTATTTATTTTTGGGTTGCGTTTACCATTACAATATACATATATACAAAGACAAAGGTATAATTTAAGACGGCTACAATAGCTAGTAGTTGTTTAATCTGTAGAATTTGATTAAGGAATGTTTTGTCTCATGCCTACAGCATAATAATATCCAAAACAGATCTGATATGGTAAATTAACAGCTACCATTACTAGTATAATAGCTTTGCTACGTGACAAGGTAGCTCTCGGCAAGCTTGTGGTAATCTAGGCACCTTTGAATTAGTATGAGATATTATAAGTTTAATACTAGGGTCAGTCCAGCCCAAGGGGTTTGGGATGCTCACATAAGATTGGTCAATGCATTTAAATAAATTCTAAACAATTACATTCTATTTAATGAGAAGCTGATAATTTGTAGTAAGGATTATCAGGAGAGGGAAGGGGGTCTGAATTATGCCTTCAGCTCAACTAAAAAATGTTTAGAAATATATACTCCGAAATTGAATAAACGAAAGACATATACACCTCAACTTCTATTACTGATCTAAGTGATAAAGATCCAATACCTAGGATGACGAGCAGAGCAAATGTTTTAGTGCTGGAACTATGAAAATGACAGGCTCTCTAGGACAGAATAAGAATTGGAATAGAATTCCAATACAAGACATGAGAAGAGAAACATTGGATACAATATGGAGATAACTCTATAGCAATCGATTGAATAAGTTTCCAATGAGAATAAAACAATTCTCTGGTCTCATTCCACCACAATTTAATAGATTGCTGAAGAACACAAAACCCCCTAAAGATGGGATGCCCCCCTAAGATGGGGGGGGGGGGGGCCCTTGCCTTATTAAATATTTGGGTAAATCTGCACTATTTGTCCGGTTTACTTTCAATTTTTTTTAACTGTTCCTTTTTACATTATAAAAATCGAATCCGGTTGTAGCATTTCGATAAATTTACAGTAGAGTCTCGATAGTCCGAGCTCCAATAATCTGAGTTTCCAATAATCCGAGTCAAAAGAGAGTTTACAGAAAGAAGGAGGAGGAGCGGCTTCCTTGAAATAAACACAATTAGGACTGGACAGTTTTAGTAAAGACGGATCAGTAAGATTTCACGGAATTCCTTTCCTGTCTGAGCAGCTGTGTTTACATTCAAATTCAGGGAAGCCTATTAATTTATTTCTTCTTCTTCAGTTTAGTAAGATCTTAAACTGAAAGCATCGAGTAACATTTTTATAATGAGTAAACAAAAACATACGAAACTTTCTTTAGCTGTGAAAAAGATGCGTTTTTGCGTATAGATATTGGTGTCACTGAAAACAATTGCACGGGAGTTAGATGTGTAACTATGGGTGATTAGAAACAGATTAGGATGAAATTATTTGAAAAACAAATGAAAAAAAAAAAAAAAATTAATGTAGGCATAATTTTTTAATAAATAGTTAAAAAGTAGAATTCCAAATTCACATTTTTTGTAAGTATCCAATAATCCGAGTTTATCGGTAATCCGAGTTGGTGCCAGTCCGTTCCAACTCGGATTATCAAGACTACTGTAATTGTTTTTATGAAAAATCGATTTTTTTGAAAATCGGAAGTGTCACTTCCTAAGAAAAATAAAGGAAGGTTATGGTTAGTTAAGTTTAAGGTTTGTACTTTTTGACCTAACCTAAGCATAATCTTTGATGCACCTCAGCAAGAGGCACTTTACGTATTCCTTTTTCTTTTTTTTTTTAAACTACTGAATTTATCAAGATGCTACAACCGAAATCGTTTAAAAAAGTAAAAAGGAACAGTTTCAAAAAAAATTATAAGTAAATAGGACAATTTGAAATTGGTGGGCCAAATAGAGTAGATTTACCAATATTTGTACTGTTGAAAAAAAGCATAAGAAGGTGCTGTTATTAAGAAATATTTAATAAACCATCATATTAGCTTGAACGAATTTATTATTAGTAAAACAAATAAAACAATAGTAGTACCGAGCGATTTATTGCACCTTAGTATGAAAGGAAACACATCGATGTTATCTTTGTTACTAAGGTTCAGAGAAAAAGAGGCACAAGTAAAATAAACATTTCAAGTTGCATTAGATACTCAGGAGTTATTTCGTAACCCTCGCAGTAGTTTCACAGCCAACATTTTTCATAATTGCAACTAATCCTAGCCCAGATTTGCGCACGTATTTGTAATTGCTAGGCTGCGGTTTTGCAACTTACCACAAAAGCAGGAAATTACTCGAGTGAAAAAAAGATCATGTAATCTCAAAAGTAGCAAACCGAAGTCAAGGAGAGTCCTCTAGGGCTAGGAGTACATAGACTTAGCGGAATGTGGGACTTATCAAACGATACCGAGGACTTGTTTGACTGCGGCCATTTCGTCTCTGGACAGAGGTTTGAGGTCGAGTCCCGGTACTTGTTCCTGGTACTCGAGATCCCTGAGTTTGTAGAACTTATCCTTCATGCCGCTCCTCAGTGTGTTGATCTGTATATTTGTGGCCTTCTGGTCGTCGTCAATGAGTTGCTTGGCCTGAGCCACAGGAAGCCTGACTAGGACAGGCCCTAGAGCCACCCAGGCCCTGTTACCCGTCTGACTGATGAGGGCTCGGACGCCCTCCCTGTTTGACTGTCTTCGTCGGTCCAGCGCTACTATCTCCGATCTGTCTCTCAATATATCTTCGGCCGCTTCCTCGACACTTGTCAACTGTTTCAAACTTTTCTCTGGATCCTCCATTTTTAACCTGATTTATATCACTTACCCAACTAGAGAAACTAAATTACTTGATACTAAACAACAACTATTTCCGTAACAAAAATATTCTTGATATCTGAAGCCAAGTGTGAAAAGGAGTCACAAAAAAAGTTTAAAATCTAGTATTCTACTATACTACTATACTATGAAGTAAACTGATAAGAAAAAGTAAATATTGATATTGATATTTCCTTAATAAAACGAAAGCTCAAATTTTTTGTTTTTTCCTAAATAAAGAGCTACATATTTGTTTTTAGACACCCGAAACTGATATATCAGTATACCTTATTGATATTTGGATTGATTTATTGAATTTTTTCTTGTTGTTTAATATTATTATAGTACAGATTTTATTTTATAGACTGCAGCCAGCGGCGTAACTAAGGAATCCGGCGCCCCCCCCCGCACTCGCAACATTTGATAATGCGCCTCCTATAACTAACAATTCATCTCGGCCTCGGCCCCTATCTCTCACTTCCTTTTCTCTCTTTGTTGTCAAAGAAAATTGTATTTGAAAAAAATGTTTGTCTCATTGAATAGATGAAGTTTGATTATTTTCCCGACCTAAAATTCCAATTTTAAATTTGAAGTTCACGTTTACGCGAGCGTTGCGTGTGAACGCTTGGACGGATAACGTCAACGAACTCGTCCTGGGCATTGGTAAAATGAACATGTCTACCAAATTTCATTAAAATCGGTTGACATTTACTCAAGTCATCGTCACACGTTTCAGGAATCGCGGACACACAGACCGACAGACACGAACCAAAAATGTTCCCTGATGTCTGAAACGGATTTCTGTCTTGGAATTTTTAAAATCGGATACATAAAATGTTTTTGTTCTCAAAAGTGAAAAGTGAACACATAATGCTTCCGTTGCCTATATCCGAGGTAAGCTCGGAAGCAAAATAATAGAAAACCAAACTGAGTTCTGATCTCTAAATCGTATAACATCTCATATTGATGCGTTTATCAGGCAAAATGCCTTAAGAATAAGGATAAACTCTTTCTCCGGTTATAACTGCGGGTGCCAATGTCACTGAGCGAGGTCGATGGGAGTGTGGTAGAACCATGAGTTTGGTGTCAGTCATGCCAGGCGAAAATTATCAAAAAATTTGTCATTCCAGTTCATCAGTAACACGTTCATTCTGAAGTCAATCTGGCCACAGTTATGGGCTGAACTGATGCCAGACAGATCGTGTAATCACCGTCTAATACTACCACAATGATGACTCTATTTGAGGTACTATTTTTTGACAGAATACTAAAATGTAACATGAGGTTAATTAAAATTAACGGTCCTTTTTACGACCACAAATTAAAATTTGTGGCCATGAAAAGGAGCATTTAAAGCGCTGTCGTTACACTTTGCGATTAATTTTAAAGCGGGAGTCGCTTGGTGGAGAACAAGAGGGGAAATATAGGCTTCTACTCTTGGTTCCTCTGGGTTTAGGTGGTTTCAGATCCGTCAAGGTTTCGGTCAGCTGTTTTTTATTTATTAACAAGTACTTTATCCTGACTCGAGTCGGTCACTAAACCCTCTGAACTCGAGGGAACGCCTAAAGAATGCCTACGAGAGCTAGAAAATCGCGTTTTAACAAACTGCGTGCAACCTGTCTCTAATTTGTTTTTGAAGCTTCAGTTGGTCGATTAATATTTACTCGATTAAAACTTGACAATTAGTACGAACCCTGTCTTAAGGGACGATTAGACCCGACCTTGCGAGTGGTGGGGAGAGCGGGAGCAAGGAAAACGGAATCGGGATCCGGCGTAGGTGAACTCTTAAGAGGCGTAATCGGTCTTTAAGAGCCGAATTCGACTGGCTTTCAATCGTGCGAAGCAACTGGTCACTGGTCTGCTGGCGGACTCGCAGTATTCTACAGAATGTGGTAGTTAACGTGTGGGCCGGTTAAATGAGTAGGTGACATGGCCTTGTCATATCACATTGATAACATGCTAATGATACTCTACTACTAGTTACATTGTAATCTTATCGTTTGAACAAACAACCTTTCGATTTATCGTTACTTGGGTGGTTTCAATGAATTAACTGTCGACTATATATTAAACTGAAACGAATAAAAGAACCTATAAATAGAGGAGTTGTTTGCAGTGTGTAATACTCGCCTTCCACGCTTTGACTTAGGGGACCTGTTTTCCAATTCGATAAGTACGATTTGCTTAAATAAATATTGGTATATATTTTTTAAATAATCATTTATATTGTTTGGACAAGGTTTGTAATAATCATATGAATTAACAATATATTATATTGTTTGGGTAACGAAGTCGCTAAGCATGAGGAATGTGCAATTTACTTGGCGTCTTATTGTAGAACCCATGGGTTTGTGCTCAAAAATTACAAAACCTAATGATTTTATAGCTATTGGTTTCGATCACTTATATTGGGCTTGCTTAAACTTAAACACTATATTGTTAATAAGAAAAATAAATTTAAATTTAATAAATTGATAAATTTATTTAAAATATAACGTTACAAAAAAATAAATCTGCAATAAAAATATTACTATTATTAAAAGAGGTTTAATTTGAAACCTGTGCTTGTTTGTTTGAACATACATTTTTAATTTTGGGTCCAATTTTGGACAGGCACACACGAATTTTGTCTTTGACGGTAAGAAGCCTGTTTCTTTCTTTGCTCTTTATTGATTTTAATGACGAAAAATTTTGTTCGCACATTTAGGACGTGGAACATTTTAATTATATACAGGGTATTGTGCTTTTAACGAGACCAACCTGTCTAGGGGGTACCTCTAAAAATCTCATCTGCTCAGATGAGATCAGGTAGAAACCCACACAATTCTTCCTCTTCTATTAGACTCAAGTTTGAATAATTTCAATATTATCTTTCGCTACACGAGGTTTCCATAGATTCAGTTCTCTCATACATCCTAGAATCTTGACACTTGTAGTTAATACTCGTATATTTTCACTAGAACCTTGCAATAACTTGTTCTGGCGATTAAAGTAAAGAAACATTTCTGCCAAGTAGGCTAACATCTGTACCCATTTATGTTTTCAAAGTGCTCAGCTAAATCGTGTTTATCGTTTTCTTGAAAATATGCTTGCAATTTCTTTCTTGCAATTTCTTCCTCTGCTTAGCCAACGAATTTCTGTATGCAGCAGATGGTTTATATGAATTTTATTCATCATTCACATACCATTTTAAACATTCTTGTGTGAACTGGTTGCTGTTTAATAAGGTTTACTATTATTGTGGCAAAAAAAAAAAAAAAAAAAAAAAAAATTGGCTCTTGTCCGAGAGATTTTGACATCTCAGGGTTGATACCACATCAGCGTTTTTTTCATACATGAGAAACAAAACCTCTTATGGAGTCAACCATGGATGGAGCACCATCAGTACAAATACACAGTTGTTCCAAGAAAGACACTTTCTTCCCAAATATGAAGTTAAAATATTGAATGCCTCTGCTTGTCGCAGGCAGTTCTTTACAGCAGAGAAAATTTCTTGAATTTAACACTCATTGATTAATCTTACTTACGCTATAATAAAGCATTTATTGGTAAAATTAGTTGAATCATCAATCTGAATTGGAAAAACTGTTATCTTTCCGTTTATCACACAAAACATCTACTGAATACCACTACTAATGGTAATGTTTGAAAGAGGAACATTTTGAATCACTCGAACAAAATTTTCTTCCAGCAATTTTCAAACAATAATTTTACATGCTGGCATAATATTTACAAACTGTGTGACTTCTTTTTTTGCGCTATAATTTCTGCCACCATATAACTCGACTTTTCACTGACGGTAAAGTTATTTTTTAAAAGTGCACTTTGTTTCTTCTCATCAGATTGCAATAGGGCTTTAAAATAAACAGTATTTTTATTTTTTAAATCATTGTGATCTATTGTGAAATGTCCCTATTATTTTGCTCGAGCCATTGCTGTATTTGACAATGTTTAATGTTTTGTTAATGAGTTAATTTTGTGAATACATATTCTGGTTTTAATCTCTTTGATAAATTCGTTATCAGTAACTTTAATTGTTTTTAATATTAATTTTAAAGCCACGTTAGTTATTATGTGCTTCGGATGATTTGACTTATAATTAAGTAATTTATATTACTTTTTACCTCTTTAGCATACCATTTAGTAACTAATACGCCTGATTATTATTCTGATTTTGGTCATAATTAATTATTCATTGCAATTTCATGAGCAAATTGTTTTTATTATTTATATGATTGAAGCATTAATGCTTAAGTAGCATTAAGCTTATCTTTTTCGATAATAAGAATTAGGTCATATATATATATATATATATATATATATATATATATATATATATATATATATATATATATATATATATATATATGTTTGCTTCAACTGGAATAGAGGCTGAGACAAGTACTCAACGAACACTGAGAGATATCCTGTCTGTTTTACACTCTAGTTGAACCCCGTCTTTCTCATTCTTACCCACATCAAATATGCTTCTCCTAAATATAAACTTAAATGTTTTTTTTATTATTCATTCATATATTATTTATTAAATTTAGATATATAACTGTTTGTGCAAAAGGTTTTTACTTTTTCATATGCGTAGTATAGATAGAGAGAACGTTTTGTGATGACGCTGAAGATTTTGAAGGACTTAAATGTTTTAAGCCAAAAGAGTGTTTTTTATCAAATGACATCAAATCTCAGTCAAAATCAAAAGTTCATGTTTCAATTAGCAAAGATAAATTGCCTATTTATTGAAATGTTGTGGAATGATATTGAGAGTTTTTTTAACAAGTTGTGGTATGCTCAGAGGATGCTGTGGTTGTGGACCATACTACTGGCAGGGCTGGTTCTACTGGCTGTGGAGTGGCTGAGATGCTCCCCGTTCTACTGGTGCGGCCAGGACATCCACTGGATCGTTCCCTGGCCTATACTCGGAAACACTGCGCGAGCCCTCACCCAACCCTTAGCAGATTTCTGGCTGGATTTCTACACTAGTGCTAAAGAGCACAAACTGATAGGGTTTCACATGTTCGGTCAACCCGCCATCTTCGTCAAGCATCCTGCCTACATCACGCAGGTAAATCTATTCCAACACTAACTCCTCACATTCCAAACTTTTCGCTTTTCATTAAAAACATTCCTCACCCCTTCTATAAAAAAACAAAACAAAAACGTGTAGTGTCGCGGGACACCTAGTAGGAACGAAGTTCCTTACATTTTTCATTAAATATACATTATAAAATCCCACTGCTAAGTACGTATACGTTGCTAACTACTTATACATGTCGGAATTAGAAAAGAGACCAAAGTAAAAGTACCTAATTAACTGTTTGTACCTTGCAGAGTGAAGGCAAAATTAAAAGAAAAGCATTATTTGTATCATTAAAGTAAGCGTCTTACAATAAGTATGTATTAAATATTGAGAAAAAAGTTAATCATGATGAGTTTATAGTTGAAGGGTAATGGTTGTAGTCGGTTTGAAATAGGACTGTTTTCTACCTACCCAGCCTACTAATTTAAAATATTATAAAATATATTTCTTCCCTACTCAAAAAGTCTGCTTGTATCAGGTTGAAATTTTACATGTCTGTTTCAATTTTACTTTAGACTATGCCGATGTGTAAGAAGTTTTATTAAAATCGTAACGTTAGAACGTAAGATATCGGTAAACACGTCGTTTTCTTTATTTTAAACGTTTAGGTCCCCACCTAACAGCACTGTCGATTAAACTTTTTAATAACAACTAAGACCTCTAATAATGCTGAAAAAAGGTCTATAAGGTTATGAATGTAAATAATAATAAGGTTTGAGGATGTCCCAAAATAAGGGATGAAATATCACCTTTTAATCAATTAAAAATGATTAATTATTTACCCCGAAAGACAGGAAGAATTTAATATATTAAGAATTAATACTCTCCAAATCGTAGTTTAGAGTCAATTTATATAATAAAAAAATAGCCAATCGAAACTAAGTAGTACTAAATAACCATTAAACTAAACGTAGTAATAAATAACTATGCTAAAAATAAATAAATGAGAAACTAAACACAGTCAGCCAGTCAAAACCAATCAGACTAGGAAGTCAAAGAACAATTATCAACATTGGTGCTTTAATTACCGGTCTCTTCTCTATGCGGCAGCTGCACCATTAAATATTTAATAACTCTAGTTCTTGGAGGATTATTAAACTAATAAATAATTGATTTAAAGAGCACTAGTGTGGAGTTTAAGCACTCCAATTAGCAAGTAAATCGGTCAACAATTGCGGACGCCATATGACCTCAAAATCAAAAATAAATAAATTAGCTCTATTTAAGGTAGAACCGATGGAGGTATGACAAAAAGTCTAGGACCAAAGTTGTAGATCTTTTAAAATCAGTTACCGGTGGTGCAATCTGATTTTCAATACGACTTACCGTTTCCCTGCAATAAGCCTCCAAAAAACTTTAATGTTGCGTCCGCCACCTTGATTTTTTTAGGGGGGTTAAAAATAAAATTTTTAACTTTTCGGATTTTTCCAGTTGGTTTTGGCCAATTTCCGACCAAACCCATAATACCGTGAGTCTTTAGGTGGTCTAGAAGTACCCAAACATTTTGATTAACGAATCAGTGGGTTTTGTAACTACACGAGTATATAAGTGCACTATAAAATTAGTCACTATAAATTGGCCTATTTTTTTTTTTTATAAAATTGTTAAGAACTTTGGTTCTACTGAATATTTTTCGATGAAACCAAGCCTACAACATGCGCAACATTTTTGCGCTCACCTCAAAAAAAAAAAAAAAAAAAAAAAAATCGTTTAACTAGTTTTGCGCCTATAAAGTCGGACTAGACATACACACATACTCAAAAAAGTTAAGGCCAGATTCGGTTTTCGGAATGAATGAAATATAAATGTATCCAAAAAAATTCAATTCTGACCAATGTACAGTCAAACTTTAATTTTATATATACACATGATATATCTATATATGTATAATATTTGAAGAAGCTGAAGGCGTCAACAGTGGTGATTGAATTATTTTCTTGATGTTTTGAGGTGATGGTAACGGACGCGGAGAGCTACACCGCTCGTGGGCTGTTTGCAAGTCACAAAGACCCTTTCAGCAGAAGCATCTTTGTGACTGGAGGCGAGGAGTGGAAGTTGGCTAGATCGAAGATGACTCCCTATTTCTCCCCGGCCAGGATCAAGGGGTCGTTGCAAATCGTGGAAAGCACTGTCGACACCTTCGTGAAGGAGCTCGATCTGAAAAGAAAGCGAGGTGCTGTCGACGTCGACATCGAGTCGATGAAACTCTCGACTGACGTGGTGGTGTCCTCCGCCTTCGGCCTTCAACCGGACTCTTTCATAGACGAGGATTCCTTCTTCTTCGGTTTACAAAGAGAACTGACGGGCTTTATGTTCGGGTTCGTATCAAAAATCGTATTTTGGATGAGGGATATCCTATTAATCTCATATTAATTTCAACCGTTGGTGCAAATTCAATATTGTTGAAAAATAAGTGTGACCCAACTGGGGATCGAAACAGATCCAAATAACGTGTGACCTTCGCCCTTTAATAAGACGCAAGGAAGGTATAAGCAACACAAATTGGCAGACTATTTTACAATTACCTTTGATCATCTCAACAGGTTTAAGTCTGTTAATTTGATACGAAAAGAATGGGATTAAATATGAAGATTTTAATACATTTTTAAATTTTGCTTAAAAACCTATCGAAACTTGTAGTTACTGTACAAAAAGAAGAATAGTCGTGTATTTATAAGAGGATAACATATAACTTACCTTGGTCTAATTATAAAATAAGTAAATATTATTTTCTATCTCGAATAATTGCAATAATTAAAGCCAACTTATAAATAAATTGTCTATATCGACTGTGTACCTGCAATACCTCGTATATACCCTCAAAATCAATTTTTTTTTTTTTTTATTGCATTTTTTGATAGATATTATTAATATCTACCTTTGTGCAAAAGCTAGTAAGCCTTAAGCAATTATGTTTTACAGAAATTATTCTAATACATCGTATTCATCATTTAACTAAACTAAAGTGTACAAAAACCTCGTATACGACAAGGTTTCAAAACCTCGTTACTCCCCATGCATTGTAAGTCTATAACTAGTTGTGGGATACGTTTAAGTATTTCAGTAAAATTACTTAAAATCAAAATAAATACAAACGAAAATATAAAAATAAACATTTTTTGAAACAACGTTTTTTGCTTCTCCTGAAAAATTTAGTTTTTGGGGTTACGAGGTTTAGCAGGTACACAGTCGATATAATATTATCAGTAGGTACAAAGCTTTGTTCGTGCCTCCCATCATAAAGAGACTTTCTTAGATACATCGGGCTCTGGCAAAAACAAATGGTTAACGTCTCTTAAAAGGAGAAGTGACCGATATTTTTAAGCAATGAGGTTCTATTGCTTTTCTCTTTGTACGCACATAGTTAAAAATAAACAGGTCAAGTGTGTGCTAGTCAGCACACAGCGAGGGTCTGTAGGCCACACTGTATAGTTTAAGTAGTACCCTATTGATGGTGTTTTTTAAAATGCTAAAAAGCTTACTTTGAACTATCTTATGGGTCTGATATTCTCAAAACACATAAACAAACTTCTGATAAAGTATTTTTTTGCCACTGAACCGGACTACAACCATATAAATACATCGAATCGAAAAGACCATAGTTATAAAAAACGTATTTTGTCAATAAAAAATAAAAAAAACTTTTTTTCGAAATTTCCAAAAAGTGGTATCTTTACTTTTAGTCGAAGAATGTTAAGGAATTTTTTTTTTAGATTTTTTGCACTTCACATAAGCGAGATAGAGGGGGGGGGGGGGGGGGAACACACGTTTTACACCCACTTCAAACTTGCCTACGCTCGCCGTATCAAAGTTATAACCAAAGAATTATACATTTTTGTAAACAGCTCGACATACCCTTTCATATGATACCCCTCACGGTGTCTAAAAAAAATTAAACAATTTTAACCCTCAAGTCTTTTTACCCTAATTTTTTTTAAAAATATTTTTTTTAAGTCCCTATATTTTTAAAATATGTGGGCAGGTACAAAACACATACATGCCAAATTTCAAAGTGATCGGACGAAAGGTGTAGCCGTGAGAGCAGGCGACAGGACGGACGGACAGACGGGTCCTTGGTTTTGCCTACGGACCCTAATATATATTGCCAAGCCTATCAGAGTCGCTTCTAGTAAAGTGAGCTATTGTGTGTTAAGACAACTTAAAACGTGGCTAAGAAGTATCATAAGCCAAGTTCTTAGGGATCACCACCCCAAGAAAATTTTCTGGATCCACCACTGAATATGCCCAGGGTGACATGTGGAAGCGTAGTGTAGAAATGTGAATGTTGATTTTAGTTTGTTGTAAGAGCGGTATGTTGAGTTGCAGACTCAGGATGTTAGTGGGACTCATCTCGCCATGGCTGTATAACCTGCTCCGTCTCAGAACCTTCTCAGCGCCCACTCAACTCAAACTCTCCTCCTTCATAACCCAGGTCAGTCCACTCAACTCAAAATACCCTTCTTCATAACCCAGGTCAGTCCACTCAACTCAAAATATCCTCCTTCATAACCCAAGTCAGTCCACTCAACTCAAACCATCCTCGTTCATAACCCAGGTCAGTTCACTCAACTCAAACCATCCTCGTTCATAACCCAGGTCAGTTCACTCAACTCAAATCATCCTCGTTCATAACCCAGGTCAACTCAAAATACCCTCCTTCATAACCCAGGTCAGTCCACTCAACTGAAAATATCCTCCTTCATAACCAAGGCAGTCCACTCAACTCAAACAATTTCCGTTTATAGACAGAGATTTTGTGGTATTTAGATAATAATATCATGTTATTTTTATTAAAAAAGAATAAAATTAAAACACACAGCTAAGGATCTGTCAGTTTATTGTCTCACCACAAAATATATACAAAAAAATAAATATACCGGTTTCAACTTCAGTAATAAATAAGTAACGCCGTCATCAGTTAGCTGATTATATTACTCTGTTAGCGTTTTTTTGACAGACTAAGAGAGTAAAAAGTGGGTGGGGATTGGGGTTAATTATTCAAACATTAAAGTTACCTAATTAAAGTGACCACCTACCAAGTGACACACTAAAATCCACTTGATTTTCGGTCTACTAACTAATTTTGTACTCATAATCACATTGTCCACCAAAATAGGCTGGACGTAGCCGCTCTCTACCGGTTTGCTTCTTTTAAATACCTATTGTCAAGCTATGTCCCGCAGGCGAACTTGGCCGACCACACATTCTTAAAATGTACCAAAAGATTTACAACTTTTACAAAAAACTCTAGCTTGTTGTTAGTCTTAGTCCGACACTTTTTAGCACGCTATCTCCTGGGCTATAAGAGTGTAGCTTGTTTGTTGTAAGTACATATAATGCATTTGTGCTGTGCCGGAGGATTAAAGTAGAGTTACATTTACTTGAGTTAGCCATAACAAGAGTCGCAACAGTAGATGGTGTTTGAGTGCTCGAGACCTCAATGTATTGTCTGGTCGTCTCATCTGTAGATATCTGGCCAAGCTAATAGAGTTATGGTTGTAATCTTGAATAGGTCCTGGAGGCAAGGACACGTGGTGTGGGGGAGAGAGGAGACTTCATGCAAGGCATGGTGGAACTCTACAAGCAGGACCTGGAGCAAACCAACGACAAGCCTACATACAACCACGACGGCACCAGAGTCGCAAGTATTTAGACTCCATTTCCGCCACATGTTGTTTTTTAACATTTACTTTTACATTTTAGATGAGGTGCCCAAACTCCTTAACAATCAGTTACATTTTACATTAAATAATCTGGGGGCACGACAGTGCCCCCGCCAAGTCGAGCACAGCCTACCATCCTTTACTGGAACCAACTCACGGCAATTTGGACCCTCCTCTATTATCCTATTGAAGATACTTGGATATATAAAATTAATTTTAATTTAAAGTTCATGACACACTGAACCAGAAATAAAAATTTCACACCTGTACCCATAGTTGTTCATAAGATATATGAGCCTAAAGTTTTGTTATTTTGTCACTGACTGACTGACTGACTCATCATAATTCTAGGCACTTCTAACAATCCTAGAAACTTGAAATTTGGTATATAGGTAGAGGTTATTGTACAAAAAATGGAAAAATTAAAAAATCTGGTTCTGTGTCCCTTTCAAGGCTAATAGAAAAAACGCCTATTCAAAATATTGTACAAACTTTAAAAATTGTAAACAGCGCCACTAGAGCTACCTAGTGAAGAACTTTAAAACTAAAAAGTGATGTTGAAAACCTTAGAATAATACAATATATAGAAGGAGGATCACTGATAACATTGAAGCCAACTTTGGTTGTGTCCCTTAATCCGCGTTCTAAAAATTCATTTTTATAATTTGTGACGTCATAACTCTAAAATTATTTGCCTTCGGTTTTTTAATTTAATTTTTTATTAAATTATAATTATTGATAGTCAGTTTAGTTTATGGTAATATTTTTTTTGTGTTTTATCTTATTTTAGCTTGAAATATGCAAAAAATAATGTTTATTATGTCATGCTGGGCGAGTTGTAAAAAATGACGCCAGAGTGAAACGTAAACAATAGCCAATGGCAGGATTAGGTCTTCTTGATGTTTGTGAGTGGGCTTTGAATAGTTTCTAAAGCATGGCCAACCTTCTCCTGTTTAAATGAAAAAAATGATTGTTGTTATGTTGGCAGCCTGGTCTTAAGGACACAACCTCTCAGCAAAAGTTGGCTTCAGTTTCTTATCAGTAATTGCTTAGGACTCCGATTCTATGCTCCTTCTATATATAGTATTATTCTACTATAAGTTGAAAACGTTCATTAAGGATGATTTGACAGAATTGTTTGACAGTTATCTTAAAGTGCAAACAGATTTACTCCAGATAATATTATTTAGTTCAATTTGAACACCCACCGACGAAGAAGTGGTACTCTTTTAGTTTGGTACCCCCCTATCGGGGGGTACCAAACTAAAATAGGCGCCATGTGATGTGGCAGCACTTAAGTTTGGTACCCCCGTTTATTTTATTTAAACACATGATGAAATGGTATTTTATATAAATAAAAATTAACAATCTTAATAGGGGAATGTTCAAAAGCAGCGGGGCTTTTGTGTGGGGTTGAGAAAGGGGAAAGAAAGAGAAGAAAAATATAAGGGGTACCAAACTAAAAGAGGCGCCTCTATACGCCTCTTTTAGTTTGATACCCCCCTAAGAAAAAGGAATAATCTAGTAGGGGGGTACCAAACTAAAATAGGCGTATAGGGTCGCCTCTTTTAGTTTGGTACCCCCCTAAGAAAAATGAATAATCTAGTAGGATTATTTAATTAAATTAATTTAGGGCAGGAATTAAAATGGAAAAGTGAGAAACACCTCTCTAATGTCATAGACATAGGGAGTATTTTGTATAATTTCTTTGGGATTTTTTTTTTTTTTTTTTTAATTGAATGAACTGTTATATGTCAAAATTGGCATTGTCAATTAAATTTTATTTTGTTGACAGAAAAAATATTAGATTTGTCTAAAGCGAAATTAAAATAGGTTGAGTTTTAGAGGAATAGAGAGGTCTTCATTTCCGAAGTGTAATTCTGTTTAATGCACAATTAGAAGAGAGGGAGTTTTTCCAATCGACGCAAGCTAAGTTACTTAAAATTTGAATTGTAATTTTTGTGAAAGTTTGTTTGAGGTATTTTATTTCTTAAAATTTGAACATATTAAAATGAATGAAAATAACCTAGTATCGCTCACTCATATCTTCCGGTAAATATATCGTAACTGCCCAACTTTGACAAAATAACTATTAAGAAAATGGAATGTTTAGTCTAATGTACATTGAGACAAAGGAATATGACAATTTTGTATATAAAAGTGTGATATTCCTTTGTCCCAATGTACATTAGACTAAATATCCGATTATCATTGTAGTTATTTAGACAAAGTGAGTCAGTCTTTTCTTTCCCATTTCGGGGAAAGAAAAGATGATCAGAAACAATGTTTTGTAAAAGTATGTAAAATCCACTCATTACATTTAAGTTTGTAGTATAAGTAGTTGTAGCTCATAGATTTAAGTTTGTGGTGTGTATTTGCCAAGTCAGAAAATGTTTTTAAATTTAACCGTGAAGAGTGATTTGGGAAAAAGAATAGAGAGAGGGATTGACAAACATCGTGTACCTGCACTGGATAAATTAGACCTAGCAGTACTTACTCGGACAGTGGGAGACTTAGCTAAACCTATGATCTCACAACTTTTTACGCGAGACTTGGCTTATTTTTTACACTAGTGTTTTTGTTGGGATTTATAATTATAAAAAATAAAAAAAATAGTGCAATCCGGACAAAGTTATAGAGGTTTATTTTTAATAATATCTACATTGAGGCAAATCTGCTCTGTCTTTAGTACCTTACTTCTCTCCTTCATTCATGAGTAAAACTGTTCTTTTATTTTTATTGCTTAACACTTGTTCAGTTTCTGAATGAGGCATAAATAGACGGCCGCAATGTAGTTGCTTGGACTGACATTATTTCATTATGATACAAATCAGTACAAAAGTACATAGTACATGTACCAATGTACCAAATTGATTTAAAAATATAGAATTGGCACAACAACCTTAAAGTACAAATTGCGGCTTTTCAAATGATATGCAATACAATAACAAACTGGCCAAGGCAGAATGACTTTCTCACGTGGTCTTTGTCTCTGAAAGAATAACTGCTCGGGGAAATGGAGGTAGCTTCATTGATTTCCCTCCCGTTTCATTCCCATCACCTATATTTGTATGAAAAGCTACTGCATTTATCTAAATATCTGTTGTAGAGTTCGACAAGCTCGGAGTGACTGCTCAGTGCATGATGCTGTTCCTCGCCGGAACTGACACTACAGGTCACGCCTTGACCTTCCTCCTGTACGAGTTGGCCGTCAACCAGGACGTCCAGGACAAGCTCAGACAGGAGATCGAAAAGACGACGCTCGACTCGGACGGCACCCTCGGTTACGAACACCTCTCTTGCATGGTCTACCTTAACATGGTCTACTCCGGTGAGTCTTCACGTTCGATACTCTGAAATTACCTCGAGGTTGCCTGTCGACCGAGTATGATTCCTCCAAAGGACAATGGGGACGAGGTTGTCGGTCTGTTGAACTAAATTCCGTTTTCAGAGTCGCTGAGGAAGTACCCGTCGGCCCCGGTAATGCTGAGGAAGTGTACCAGGTCTACTCGACTCGGGGACACAAAGGTTGCCAAGGGAACCATGTTGGCCATCCCTATACTAGGAATACAGAGAGACCCTCAGTATTACCCCGAGCCCAACAAATTCGACCCAGAGAGATTTGCTCCAGGAACTTCATCTCACAGAACTCCCGGCGTCTACCTGCCTTTCGGCATTGGACCTCGCACGTGCATAGGTATCCAAATATTTTATTTACTATCAACCAAATTAATCTATTTACACACACACACACACACAACAAAAAAAAAAAAAACTCACCGAAGAAATTATTTGTTTGGGCACCACACCGAAAATAGTTTTTTCATAATTTTTAAGATTAATCAGACTCCTCGGAATATCATTTTTCTGTATATGAATACTGATATTTTTTTAAATCAGTTGTTTGCAGGAACGACAGACAGACGTACTTTAATAACAGATTTTTTGACTGAGGGCAGGAGAGTGTGATTCTGTGTTACTGGAAATTAACTTTTCGATTAATAATAGTTTGCCTATTTAGACGTCATCAATTGGCATTCCGTCCAACCAAAGTATTAATTGATTTTCCAACTTTTAAGTTGTTACTGTCAGTCACTAATAAATGCATAATTTTGTTACGACGATTTGGTGAGTGTACTAAAAGTGACCTGCTACACATTTTATTTCTTACCAATGAAACAAAAAGTTGTACACATTTGCTTCTCTGTAGGTATGAAGCTAGCGGAGATGGAGATGAAGCTGTCGGCGTGCAGAGTGGTCAGCAGATTCAGACTGACTGTGTGCCCAGAGACTCCTTCCACGCCTACCTTTTCTCTCGGACCCATCCTTGCCCCACGCAACGGCATGAAACTCAACATAGAACCACTGTCCTAAGTAATAGTCTCCACAACATAAGTCTCAGTACTAGTACTAGTTGTCGTCACCCAACAAAACTGGAATTCTCCTAAAGAGCCTTTGTACAGGTTGCAACTCGATCTGCACTGTTATATGAATGATTGACTAAACTACTCTCCTAATTGGCTCATTGTAAATGATGCAGCTGATATAGAAATAGTTTAACTGCCAACTTTATTCCTCTCCTCCATAATCCACTGACGTCTTACAAACGAAATATTTCACATGGGGAGATCTGTGTAGCCGAGTTGTTAGCGAATTCTCGCCTAAAACCAATATCATTATGAGTATACCAATATCAATACCATTATCATCAAACCAATATAATTATCAATAGACCTGGCGATGGTTTCAACCCCAGGGATATCAGTGGGTGGTGGGTGTGGCAAATGGCCGACCACGTAGGGCCTTAAGGCATCTAGTACCTACTATGACTTAAGATTTAGAACTTAATCCTCTGGGTTCAATTTGGGTTCAACCCCTCGGTTAAATAAAATAAATAAATATCTATTATAGGGTATGATTGAAGTCTGCCAATTTAATCTTTAATCGGCAATATCTTGAACTTGAAAACTACTCAAAATGAGAGATTTTTACAGCAATAATTTAATTTTATATTATTTTTGTATATGTCCCTCAAAATAGAATTTCTCAAATTTAGTTTCCTCGTAATTTGTCGAGTTTCCAATCCCACAGCTTGAAGGTTTGCGGAATATTTTAAAGAACTTAATTGAACATTGAAAATGTGATACATTTTCGTATAAGTTTATTAATTAATTTCGATGTTGCAAATAATTTATTTGAAGAAAGCTAAGTGTTTAATTGTAAAAAGTGAACATTTTATGTACATATATTAAAAATGGAAACTATTTCTAGGCATCAAATAAAGAATGTCTAACAATATAATAATGAACAATAGATAAGGATAAGAGTAAGAAAAATAAATCACTCACAGTTTTGTATTATAAATAAATTCTTCTTATATGCCATTATTAATGCCAAAAGCAACTGCCTGACCTTGTATAGGGAATCAAAAAGCAAATCCTTTTTCTTGTAGATAACATTTTACCTTTTACTTATTGTTTTTATAGGGTTCCTTATGCAATACCGAGGACCTTTATAATTTCCTGCGCATTTGTCTGTCATTAAACGCACTTGATCGCCGAAAGTGCCAATTATTTCATTGCAATTATTTCATGTGTAATATCTCAAATACAGGAAAAATATAGGGAAACCCCCAAATATCATCGTTAAAAAAAGGGGTTAATATTTTTTTAAAAAGGAAATAAGTCATGAGACGGGATGGGGTTGTTAAATAAAAGCGGAGGACGCCATCAGTACAAATATATATATTTGATTTTGTTTTTACCAATGCCCCCCAGTTTTACCAGTGCCCTTAGAAATAGTTTTTTTTTGTGTTCTCGTCATTTTTTTAATTTTTTTTTTTACCAAATCAACAAAAATCTATACAAATATCAGTTATTTTCTGTCAAGAACAATTTCTTTAGGATACCTTCTAGCCAATATAGCCTTCTATATTGCTTGAATTAATTGATTAGTAGAAACTAATCAGATTATTAAAACTTAGTTGTTTAATTAATATCTATTTTTCAAAATATATATACTCGTATAATAAATGATTTTTTTTTGTCACTATAATTGTTTGATATACAGGGTGGCGCAGCGCGGATGACCACATTTTAAATGGTTACCATGTGCTTGCTAGAGTCAGGAGATTGAAATAAAGCGAATATTCTAGCAACAATATGGAAGTTTATTGGACATAAGTCAAATTTTTCAATTGTGGAAGATAATGTCCTATAAATGACGTCGATTTACACATACTTCGAGGCGCCCGATGAAGTTGCTCATCTCGTCAGGAATCCGATTTCTTCATCCCCTGTTTAGAGGATAACGAAATGGATACTGACCATATATGGTTCCAAGAAGATGGAGTTGCTACACGGCAAAATGTCCATGGATCGCGTGCGTCAAATTTTTCCCGGTCGTGTGATTTTCCGGAATGGTATCGTTCCATGGCCACTACGCCACGAACGCTCAATCTCAGCCCTTGTAATTTTTTCTAATGGGAATATCTAGAGGACAAAGTTTATGTCGACAAACCACGTACCCTTGCCGAGTTGAATACGCCGCGTCCGCCGTGAAATCGCTCGAATTCCTGACAAGATGTTAGAAAATGTGATGCACAACTTTGCCGAGCGCCTCGAAGAATGTGTAAATCGACATAGACGTCATTTATCGGACATTATCTTCCACGCTTGAATATTTGACTTATGTCGAATAAAACTTAATTTCCTAACTCTAGTATTAAGCACATGGTAACCATTTAAAATGTGGTCATCCGCGCTGCGCCACCCTGTATATATATATATATATATTATGATGATGTATGTGTGTCTGTGCTAGTTTATGCTGTATTGTCTGAGTTAAAGGGGTCGTGGCATTAATCTATTGGCATAATATTTGTTAAAATAATAGTTAAATTGTGTACTGGTTGTGGTTGTTGTTTGTTTAACTAATAAATATCTTTATGTTAAGACGTGTTTGTTTAAGTTAAGACCATATGTACAATATTGCTGTTTTTTTGTGCAGCCGTAGTTACGATAGACTAGAGTAGTTTGAAGCATCACCGCCTCTATCAAGGTTATGATGAACTTTTTGGAATTTTCTCGTCAGTTACACGGCTATAGCTACAAGTGTGCCAAATTTCAAGCAATTCTATAGAAGTCACTTATAATTTTGATGATGATTCAGTGAGTGAGTGAATCAGTAACATAAATTTAAACACTCCCCTTTTAAAAAGGCTTTATATTTATGGGAGTCCTAAGCAACTCAAAATTCAAAAGCCTATCTTAAGAGGAAGCAGAGATATGAGGCCAAGAAAAGCCGGGTAAATTGGTTCAAGTAAACACACTACAGTACATGCTTACTGGAACTGGCCTTGCGAACTGCCCTGTACTCTAATTTTAGTAGGATTGTTTTGCTAATTTGTCGGCTGTTTCATAGCCTGATTCAAGATTTACTGCGATGAAACTTAATCCATATAAAATCAATTTTTTTTTTAAAATAAATTTTATGAGACAATAATTATTGAGATTTTGAAAGGTTTATTTACTTTAAAGATGTGACGTAAAAATAATTTCCTGTATTTAAAGAAATGTATTATTTACCTTCAATATATTTGTAGTCTTATTTCAACTTTATTATGACCAACTATCAGATATGTCTTCTCGAGGAATTACTAGATTGAATACTAAAAGTTCACTAAAATTACGTAACGTAAATAAAGTAAATATTCAACTGTTTGAATGTAGTAGTATATAGTTATGTTTCTACGTCATTAAATAATTCCTTAAAAAAAATCTGATAAATGCGCATTTATTAAAAACATGAAAGAATAAGAAATGTTTGCTAAAATTGTTTCTCACAACCTACTATTCTTTAACTGTAAATTATCCGATAAATTAAATTATCATTCTTAATTAGTATCTCCGTTTAAATTTTATTTTTAATTTGATTTTTGTTCAGGACTTTTTTTGTTACGGCAAAACATATTATAATGTTTCCGTTCTTGTATTTAGCTGTTAAAAGCATTTTTTTAAAAAATTAATACTTATATTACATATTAAATAAGATAGGAAAGGTGGTTCGAGGTTCAATCTAGACAAAAATACACAACTGATAAACTTGAAATATTTCTTTATTTCCAAACAATATAAATATATATATATTTTTTTCTTTCTCTCGCTTTACTTACGTAGACGTAGAACGCGATACAATAGAAATATAACGTTTCCAGACATCTCGACAAATTTAAACAACCCTGCAAGTCTATATTTAAAAAATAACACATTTGCCTTCGAATAAAACTTACTTAACTTATTAAACTAACTTATAAAAAATAATAATTAATAAAACAAAAACAAAAAAAAGATAATATTAAAACTATTTTTGGCATATTATTATATGTAACTGACATGTGGTTACAACTAAACTATAAATAAATAATGCGACTTTTTTTTATTTGAAACATTCAAAACGTGTACAATGTTCGTGTTGTAATTATGATTTTTTTTTGTTTCCAAACGGTTAAAATTCTAGTACAAAATTATAAACATTGAAAATTAAAACAGGCCGAGGAACGTACCTTTAAAATATTGTTGGCATGAAAAAGTTTGTACATGGCACAGGTACAGGTACATGGAAAACATAGAGTCGGTTACTCGAACCGATGTAATAACCGTAATGCCCTTCTCCATCTTGTTTACACCGTTACTTGTTTTCTTCGACCTTTTCACATAAAATAAATTTAAGACAAGAAGGACACTCGGTGTGTAGAGGCGGTCACTTGAAACCTACCCCTTACAATAATATTATTCCTTTACACATAAAGAATTTGCTAAAAAATGCTAACAAAACAACATAAAATTTCGGGTGTTGAAAACACGGGGCTCGGTAAAATAATTAGACTCGCAGGGTTGGTAAAAATTATTTATATCCAAGTAAAATAATAATTATATAATCGAGTGAAATGTAATAATTATAATGTAAAACTTATGTGATTTACAATAAAGCGGCTGTCTCGCTTCTCTAAGCCGGTATACATACAAACCGACAATAAAAACAGATTAATTATAGTTTATAATGTAAATCGGATAAACGATCCGACTTGCAGTTACAGTTACGATAATGTGGATCGATAAAAATTAATACACCGCTCGATTGAGAAATCTACTGATAACATCCCGTGTGCAGTTTCGTACGTGTTTGATGTTTATTTTATTTGATTAACTCATCTCACGGATAGATAGCTTTTTTAAGGCTTACACGATTATCGTACATGGAAGAAAATAAAAAAAGGAAAAAGAAACAAAAAGAATTAAATAAAAATAAAAATAAAGAAGATAAGAAGGAAAACAGCCGACAAATATATTCGTATTCCTTTCTACGCATACTTAAAATAATAATAAACAAAATACAGCTCCGAGAACAAAATATATCGACTATATACAGAGACGATTCCTTTATGACTAGTTACAAAATAATAAACGATAAGACAAATTCGCTTGCAAAAAAAAAACAATAAATAAAGCCCATCTGTTTGACAGCCAAGTCCCTTCTCTCTACTTGATACAACCTCCTCCCCCACTTTAAATTTCAATCCGGTATTAAACGAGTTAAGTTCAGCCACGATTTCGTCATTTATGACGAACCCGTCAACATTAATTGTTTAATACACATTTTTTGTGTAAATTATTACAAAGCGGCTCTTAACTCTTTACTTGGTGGAGCAACCCACCTCACTTTGAATACGTCTTACTTAGTCTCAACAATCAAACTTATTAATTCCAACCACGGAATTATATTCATAAGTGCATTCCACACAGTCTGCCTTCCAACAATTAACATATAACTATTACACATTCATTCCTTCTTTATACCTACATACATCCATGTAAATATATATATATATATATATATATATATATATATATATATATATATATATATATATATATATATATATATATATATATTCAAAACATTACAATTTCAGTCTAATATATAATAATAATTATGCAATAAAAAAAACTACAAGTTGAGAGTACATAAATGTCTAGGAAGCAATGTTTGTGTAAATAAATGAAACACTGTCTAATACATAATTAATGATAACTAAACAACAGCTGATTCAGCTCTTACATCCCAATCTACAAATAATCCATTACAATTAAAATAATCATTGAAATAAAAATATATTCTGCATATAAATAAAAATAAATTAGGTATTTGTACAATATACAATTTGTTAAAAGGCTCGAGTAAATTACAGTAATAACGTGACATTGCCAAACCAATTACCGCATATTTAATTTAAGGTACATACATCTAGAGTAAACAAGATAAACCAACATGTTGGCTATTCTTTATGTCTGGTGACCTTAGTTTTGTTTATGTTAGTTTTCGTGGGAGTTTGCAACAAGTGTTTAGAAGTTACTACTGACCAAGTTAACGCAAAAATTACTCCAACCTTTTGACAATTACATTTTAAATGCGTAAGACATTTTTTACATTTACATGACATTTATAGCGGTTGTCAGTTGCGAACACGTTTTGATAACTGTGATCGTATAGACATGTAAGAGACAGAACGTCCCTCTCTCGGCAAAATAATATATTACTGCCCAAAAAAGTCCCGTCAAATATATTTTCGGCTCCAGAAATGTCGTACACATTTTCAATGACGTAAGTAATAATACAAATAAAATAGAGGTAATCGTAAATAATAAGTTAGGTGGACAAATCCACAAGTTGTTAAGCATTGATTCACATTCTTAATAATTATGCATAACCATAACAAAAACTAATTACAAGAATTCCTCAACAATATAAATCAATTCAATTGCTTATTAGTGCAACTTCATTAGCTATACATTAATATAAACATACAAATATATATATATATATATATATATATATATATATATATATATATATATATATATATATATATTTGTATGTTTAAATTAATGTATGGCTAATGAAGTTGCACTATATATATATATATATATATATATATATATATATATATATATATATATATATATATATATATATATATATATATATATATGTGTGTGTGTGTGTGTGTGTGTGTGTGGCTGAGCTGGTGCGTAATAATTATGAAGCATTTGCATATTTGGTTATTTAAGACTATAGTTGTTTTTAAAATAAGACTATAATGATAAATTAATGTATAGTAATAAAATAATTAATTAATATTTGATGGATTGTTTGTACAAATAGAGATGAAATAATAGTTAAAGGTCGGACTTTGTTTGAATCTAGCACAGAGCTTCAGAAGAAAACCCGTTATATTAGACTCAATACAAGCATTCGGGTTACGAACTAATCCACTAATTCATTTTTACAATTATTAATTTTTTAAAACTTTTTTTTTCGAATAAAGTGTTAAATTGAACATGTTTTAGTGGGTTGTATATTGTAGTTATTTATATACACAGTGTATGTGATACAACTATATTTAAATCAAGTATAATCTATAAAAGGGTTAAATTTGGTTGGGGAGGACATCTTTAACAAGGCATCGAGTGACATTTACCACTTCTATACACATACACATGTGTGTAAAATTATATGGAATTAAGATTATTTTAACCAATATAATATTAAAATAAAGGTATATGAGGCTACGAGGATTGTGGGATCGTGAGGTTGAGCTACACATGGTCCCTATTTGTTTAAATTAGACTAAAGAGTCAGGCAATACAGAAACAGGTTATTCTAACATAACTTTCAATTAAACTTGAGCGTATTTCCAGTCTTACCACCTATCGATGAGTTATTTTTATTAACTTTCCTTTATCGAGGGGAAACAGACATTTTCCTTGAATTTGATATGTGTTGGAAGATGAATATCGAATAAACAGGTGTTCGGGCCGCCCGCTCCGTTTTTTACCGATTTTCTCCCAAGAAAATTAAACGGAACGGTCGGGGCCGACTACTTTATAATTTTTAAAAATAAAGTAGGTGAAGTTGTCGAACGTTATACGAAGGTCACTCGGCCGATTTTCGATTTCTTTCGGCTTCCGAGTACCAGGACGTGGGTCGACTGGAGGACCTGACGACCCGGAGCGGACTCCGTACCCGAATCGGAAGTACGGGTTACGGCGGGCTCACCGGGATTTAAGGTTAAACTGGAAGGTTTCGTACGGGAGGGCCAAGTTTCCGAGCGGTACCGTGAACTCGTGGGCGGGCGAGACGTAGAACCTCTGGAGCAGGGAAGCTAGTAGGTGAAATGAGACGAACTGGGTCATCTTGTAGCCCATGCAGGAGCGGCGACCCCCACCGAATGGGAGGAAGTGCTCCGGCTTGGTCAGTCTTCCCTCGCCGTTTATGAACCTCTCCGGCAGAAAGGCGCTAGGCTCGTCCCAGAGTTCCGGAGACATGTTCAATGTGTAGTTGTTGAGGAAAATAAGCGTACCTTTCTCCACAGTGTAACCTGCAAAAGAAATGCCGGAATGAAGAATAATATAAAAATTAACATGCAGTGAGTAGAGCTAAAATAGACAAAAGTAGATCACTAGAGTAGGTTTAGATTGTCCAGATAGTCGTTTAGACCTTGAGAAGCTCGCTCCCGAGTAACAAATATACTATAAGGAAAGCGACAGCCATTAGAGATTGTCTTATTGCTTTTCGGTTTGCTGCAATAAGTTTAATATATTCAATTAAGTATTATGAGTTAAAAAAAAGTTTGATTGTGTACCTCCGACAGTGCTGTTTTGGTTGGCGACGTGAGGGACGATTGGGGACGAGATGTGCCTAATTGCTTCCAAAATAACGGCCTCGGTGTAGGGCATGGAGGACCTGTCCCCGAGAGTGACAGGGCGGGTGCCGACTACGGCGTCCATCTCCTGACGGATTTTATCCTGAACGTTTGGTCTAGTTGCGACCATTCCAAGGGTCTTGACGAGGAAGTTGGCCACGGCGGAATGACCACCCACAATATCTTCGAGTGCGAAGAGCGCTGTGTCCAAGGTCATGGTGGCCTTGTTTCCGTGTACGTGTTCCAGCAGCGCGTCCACGTAGTCCTCTTGTTCTTGCCCGTGAGTCCAGCTCTCCAGCTTCTTTGAGACGATCTTGTCCACCACGAACTCCCTGATTTCGTGACTCCAGCGGGCCATCTTGCTCAGGTGCCACTTATGAAGCGGCATCAGCCAAGGAATAAAATCGGCAGCGTAGCCCTGGTTCACCTCGTAAAAGATGTAATCAAAATTCCTTACGAGTTTGACGAAGTCAACGTCCTTGTTAGAGAACTTTGTGCTGCAGAAGTAGTCAAGGAAGACGTTGGCGCAGGCGTTCAGTATGAGAGGCTTAAGCGCGGTGGGCCCGTCCTCCCTGATCTCGGTGAACATCTCGGCAGTCTGCTCGCCGAGGAGCGAGTCGAGGAGATCGAACTTGGCTGTGAAGGCCCTAGGGAAGGTGTGGGCTCGCAGCATATCCCGCCTTATCTTCTGCACCTCGGACCAGTCACAAAATGCCAACGCTGCAATACAAAAACCACTCACATTAGAATGTTACATCATTTTAATTCTATACTACCTAAAGATAACACACTGGTAGACATGGTCCGAGAGGGTCCAGTCCATTACCTTTCTTACAACTACATTAATATTAAATTATGTTTAATTTGAATAAACACCGTGTCTACTTATTAATTCATTGGAGTAGACTTTACGTAAGACCCGAATTTAACCCAAATCTAAAGTAAAAACCAGGGCTGCCCGGCGCTCATGCGGCCATTATGCACACTTTGCTCCGATTCATTTGCCTCCGTTCAATTTCTTTTCTGTCGATCTGCATAAAATATGCACCAGTTAACAACACTTTACAATTCCGAATTCCGTCTGTTTTTCTCTGGCCGTTTAAGAGGATTTGATAAATCGACGAGGTAGGAGTAATATATTCCGAACCTCTTGGTAAAGCTTTCTTAGAAAACAGGTACGATTAACCTATTTCGACGCTAATCGACTATAGTATCGATTTTCTCCGCCTCCCTACGAATTCATTTGTTTATATTTCTAAGAGGGGTTCAAACCAACTTACTTAATGTCCTATCACCGTAATCAAATCCATTTTAACTGCCGCCAACTATTTCAAAATAATATTTAACTATTGTTATTGGAATTTATTTCATTTCAATATCGTTATAGGGCTTAATATTCTTATTGGGCTTAATTTAATTTTAATATTTTCATTGGGCTTAATTTAATTTTAATATTGTTATTGTGCTGTATTTCATTTTAACAAGCCTAGAAACTAATCGTTATCGTATTTTTAATCCATCTAGAGCATTTATTTAATTTTTTCTATTTTACTCGAAAACTACTTAAAAATACAATTGCTACAATCCTGTTAAGATTTACCAAGATGCCGGTGTCTACTGTGTAGTCCACAATTCCTGATAACGGGAACAAGCTGGGCTTACAATCAGTGGTTACAAGCTGTGGTTAGAAGCAGGGGCTACAATCAGGGGTTACAATTAAGGGCTACAAGCAGGGAATACAGTCAGTGGTTACAAGCTGTGGTTAGAAGCAAGGGCTACAAGCAGGGGTTACAAGCAAGGGTTACAAGCACAGGTTACAAGCAGTAGTAACAAGCAAGGGTTTATCGTTTACCGTTAGTACTAGACAATTATTTCTGTGTCATGTTTATTGCTCTGTTTATTAAACCTTAAATGGATTTAGTGGGATTGATCTCTTTTCTGGCCCAATGCTCGAGTATTAAGCCCTTTATACATGAAAATTACATGTTGACAATTCTCGAGTAGTTAGAATTTATTAATTATTTATTATTAAATTTATTAATTAAAGGTATTTAAAATGCCTTGTTTGGTTGATGCCCCCTTTAATTTTCAATAATCTTATCTTCTTCATCTTCTCTTCAGAGGTTTTTAATCAAAAATTATATCTTGATATTTCAATGAACATTATTTCATCCCTAATTTTAATTTAGGAACATTTTCAAGCCTGAAAAGATTAAATCCTTTTCCATAATATATTGTCTAACTTGCAAATTGTTATTTGTATGTTATTTATATAAAAGATTTCGTCCAATCTTAAATAAATTTTTCAGTTTTAAAAATGTCTCAAATTAAGATCGAAATATTGCAAAAAGTAATTATTTTCAAATTAATAAAAAAAGTAAAAGTAATTAAAAAAAGTAAATATTTCTTAATAAAGGTCAAAATATTGCAAAAAGTAATTATTTTTTATTAAAAACCCCTAAAGATGTCTTTGAAGAAAATAATATAAACTATTTTTGCGATATTACGACTCTTGTCTGGGGCTGACTAGAACTTTGCGGGTATTTTATGAATACGTTCATTTAGAATGTTTAAATCCTCCGTGGTGTTCAATTTCAATTTAATACGTAAATTCCTATAATATATTAATTTTACTGTTTTATGTAATGAACGAATCTTAAAATGTACCTATATTTAAGTAAATACCTAATATACCCTAGTACCTACTGATTGGTCCTATACATTGGCCTGATTTTTGTTTGTTGGACCGTTCTGTTACTTTACTTTGAACAAACTAATATATTTTTCTTGACGTTACTTGTAAACGTTGATTTTGACTTTTGACTGATGCTCGTTGCTCAACTTGTGCTTTATGTCAGATGTCAATGTAACCTATTTTGATATTTAATTGCAATTTAATAATATCTGATATATTTATAAATGAAACCAGCCACGGTCAATACGAACAGTACGTAAACAGTACGTTTGCGGTCTAACATAATTTCGATTTAACTACCTAATATTTATTTAGCCACCGAAAATTGAATTAGTTCAAACTCAAAAAAGAAAAGTGGATTAGTACAAACTCTCTAGGGTAGACGGCGACCTTACTCCGTAATATAAATACTTATTTACATTCGAATTTCAACGGGCTTGGTAAACACCCTTGATTTTTAAAAGGTACTGACCGGTCTGTATCGAAACCGAAACACCAATTTATCGCAGCTGATATAGTCGGATAAACCGGCTATATTTATTTGATAAGTCTAAATCGGTTAACATTTTTAAAACGATTGTTATTCTTAAAATAAACAATTAAAGAGGCACACTCCTCCCTGTCCGTACCATCGGAAATACAAATTCCTACGACAGAGTAATAAGTTCAGGGACGAGATCGAAGATGTTTTTTATTGCCTTTTTCTGAAACTCTGTACACCTTCCACCATCCCATCCATCATCCAATCCACCATCCCATCCATCATCCAATCCACCATCCCATCATCACATTATCCTTTAATGTAAAAACAATTATAATATTCCTTGATGTAGAAAAAAAGTTAAAATGAAATTGAAAGACAACAGGTTTTTCGCTAATTTAGGCTTGATTTCTTACATGAAACCTGAATGTCAGTTTTAATTTAGCACGTGTCACTTGAAGATGACTGCTGACAACCTGATGTAGGCCCAAACGAAACATGACACATAAAAAACAGGCTCGTTTAAACTACCTTACCTCTAATTGATCCGATCCTTTACTCCAATGATTTTTTTTTTCTCGGAAATCGTACTTTGTCGAAGAGTCTGATCCTCGACAATACATGGTTGCCGTAAAGGAAACCGTTCTGTGTCAACCGTAAAGTCGATTGAGTTGAATTGAAGAAATGGAACAAGTGACTCGGTGTGGGTAAAGTTCGGTTTAACAAGGGGTAAGTGAAAGAGGGTACTCACAGTTCTGTTTGTCTCCACTGAAGAGTTTGTGGTATCTGGTGAAGTCGGGTCTGCCGTCGAAGTGATCACCCTTGCTGAGGAGGACCTCCTTGACGTGGCGGAGGCTGGACACGACGAGACACGGCACCTGGCCGAGCTTTAGACTTGCCACAGGACCGTAGTGTCGCGCCAGGGCGTCGAGTGCCTGGTAGGGCAGCTCATAGGCGGCCAGGAGGTGCAGCGAACCGACGACGGGCCACGGTCTGGGTCCGGGCGCCTTCTCGCTCGTCGCCAGCTTCCCTTTCCTACGGAAGGCGTGGAGAAGCGCGAGCACCACCGACAACACGACAATCGCACCGAGCACCACGTAACAAGCTGAACCGACCATAAGTATCTCCATTTTATTTAGACGATTAAGTTTTTTTTTTTAAAAAATAGAAAGAAATTTAAAGTTAAGTAAACGTAAGATTGGAAATGGAAAGTTACTATTGTAGCCTCGAGACGACGATGTTAATATGTTGTCTGCCGTGGACAGGCAGCCGCTCCTACCTATATATACCTGCCACTCATTACCCTTACAGATCTGCCGCCCCCTCCCCGTCTACCCTCTCCACGCCTCCACCCTTTCCTTATTCCATACACAATCCACACATATACCTTGCCAATATATACAATAACTAGTTCCTTCTTACTGATTACACAAATTTTTAGAACAACACAGTGCACTTAGATTCACACAATTTTTTTTATTACGTTTTATATTGTGTTACACATTATTTATTTAAAATAAAAATAATAAAATTTGATAAGACCCTTTTCTAACTTAAAATTTATATTCTACCGATTTCTTCATTAGTTCACTTTTTATTTAAATTTATTAAATATATGTAAAAGCATGCTAGGGATATTTACAGATAATGAAGTGACAGACCCAAGTCATATGCACACTCAGAGAATTCAATTCGTACTCAGAACATTGTCTATGCGAACTTTATAACTAGCAATATTGTACAAAACAAAACTGATTCTACTGTTATTTTATTGGTAAAGCTACGATTGCTTTTACTCGATTTAACAACTTATAAACAATGTAATTTCCAATAAAGCTATGTTAATGGTTTTATTGCTTGGACTAGCGATTAAATGTTAGTTTGGTATCACAGTCAAGCTAGCGTAAAGTAAACGTAATCTTCAATCTTCACTTCACACCTTTACAACCTGTACACATAAATTTGACACATTTCACTTATATGGTGTGTGTCCCACCAAAGAGTGTTAAAAAAGGAAAAAAAATGTGTTTATTTCTGAGTATTTAAGAAAAAATATTTTTTTAATAAAAACTCCTGCTTGTACTGAAACCACTATCATTAGTATCATCATGTTATGTTCTTGATTTCTGTTACAGGGATTTTAATTTCTGGAAACTTATAAAATGACCGAGAGTAAACTACCGTTATTGTCGATGTGTGCACAAATTTATAAATTATCGAAAACATTTTAAACGTGCTCAAGAATAATGTGAGCAAAATTTCGTATGTAATTATTTGTTTTAGTTTATACACTCTAAATTATCCTGGCGTTCCACTATAATTCATTATTATTGTAGGGTATTTAATATTGTGATTTATTTATGTTATGTTTTGACACCTGACAAGTTGTGACGTCTAGATTGTAAATAAACTCAGTTGTTCTCCAAGTCTTGGTTTATTACATTTGGCGACGAGGAAAATGGCTCAAAATCGAGGAAAAAAGAAAAAGGAAGCGAGACAACCTTCTCCAGAAGTGGAATCGAGTTCTACGATGAATCTCTTAGGATTTAAGTTTCCATCTTATGACGCTGAAAACGAATCATGGAAATACTACATCCAGCGATTTGAGATGGAACTTTCCTTACATGGATTGCTAGAATCAAACCACGAAAATACAGAAAGAATTCGGAAGACTCTACTGTTATCCAGAGTAGGACCGGCACCTTTTAAAATAGTTGTGGACCATTGCTACCCGGAGGATGTAATGGACTTCTCGTACGGAGATTTAAAAGGTATATTAAGATCATTTTACACTAAAACTATTTGTATTCTTGCTGAAAGGGTTAAATTTGGCAAACTCTTTAGACAAGAAGAGATGTCGGTGATGGAATTTATAGCGGCCTTAAGAGGGGTTGCCGGTCACTGTGAGTTCGGGAACTCACTTGACGAAAGAATGAGGGACCAACTTGTTCTAGGCATAAATTGTGATGAATGGCAAAGAGATCTTATTAAAAGGCACCCAACCAATCGGTCAACACTAGCAGATGTCCAGGCAACCGCATTGATTCTAGAACAGGCAACAATACATCAAAACACAGTCCGACAAGAAAGTGGGCCATCAAACAAAGTTCAGAGAGTAGTACTAAAACAATTAGACACACGGTTAGGCCCCGGGAAAAAAATTGACACTGGACAATTAAAGTTTTTATTTTTAATTTGAAAATACAATATAATTTTTAGCAGTTTAAGAAGAAGCATAGGAGTTTTTATAAATAATGAACACAAAAATCACACTTTTCCTTTTCAGTACTCTATCGTGGGACATATATACGAGCTCGAATAATGAAAATAATAAATAGACCTAAATATTTAATTTTGAAAATTTCTTGAAATTAAAATATTACTTGTACATATTTGACACATAACCGCTCTCTAAATAAATACTATTAGAATACGTTGAATATAAATATTATTTCAAATTTTACTGTTGAATTATTCATACGGTTATTTTAGATTTCAAAGATATTTTATATCGATAAAATGTGATCCAAAGAAATATAAATATATAACCGATTGATTACCGTGTGGATTATCAGTGAATATTTGACAAAAATGTGAAATGAAAGATTTCTAATTTATTAAGTACTCACTTGTTGATAAAACAACACTTTTGGAACTTATTATATACACGGAAAAAGAAACTTTTGGAGGGAAATACATCAGAATAGAGGTAAAGATTACGCACTAATCGAGAGTAATAGGCCGCGCTGAGTTTGATGCGTAGACTGACTGCGTGTACTAATCAGTTTGTTTACAGCAACACAGGATTTAGTTCAAAGTGCGGCATCACTCCGCTCAGCTTTCTATTTCGATTATCACGTACTCACAATAATTATTAATATTTGTGTTTATAAACATAACACTCAGATACCCGCACACGATCAATAATAATTTCAATAATATTATTTAAAATACTATTGTCAATGTGCAATTCAATAATGACAGACCGCACACTGATTAATATTATTGTCAATAATTACATTTCATTTTGCCTCTAGTCGGGCCCGCCACAAGTTGGACATGTCACACTTCTCTTTTTTACCATGAATAAAAATAAATTGGTTGCGCGTTAGTATAAGGGGGGGGGGGGAGTCAAATTTTAATGTTTTGTGACAAAATGGCATGAAAAAGTAAACACTTCCCACAAGTAATGTACTCTTGGATACCTTTCATTTGTGATACCCCAATCAAAATTTTTAAAACAAATATTGCTTCCGAGCTTACCGAAGGAAACGGAAGCTACTACGTGATCGTCCTGAAGAACGAAAAATTTTTAGGTCTCCGATTTCAAAAATGCTAAGACAGAAAACAGTTTCAGACATCAGGGAACACTTTTGGTTCCATGTCAGTCTGTCGGTCTGCTGATAATTTTGAGTTCGGTATATTTTTCCTGTGTACGCGTTAAAACGATCTTTAATACAGGAAAGTTTCATGTTTTCATCTCTTTCGATTCAAAAGTTATTGGAACCGTACAGAGTTACATACAGACAGACAGACCCAGAAACGAAACTATAAGGGTTTCATTTTTGGTTTTACCAATAACTTATTTTAATTCAAAACCGAGATCATCTAAGTATTTGAAACTCCTCTCGGTTATGTTATTATCACTACTTGTTTCAAACTAAAAGTAAAATCCTAGTAGGTGGAGGAAATATTCAATATATTTACAATGACGTAAGCTAAGAAGACGTCTGACCCGACAAATTCAGAAAAATCCCACTTAAAGTGGGATTCGAGAAAGAAATTATAAATTGTTAATAATTTAATCTTTTGGAAAAGTTGCGTAACTGATGGGCGAGAAGTAAGTTGACCTGGACAAGTTGCTGATAGTGTGTGAACCCGCCATCTTTAAAAATATTCTTGTAATGTTGTTGATAAAAAATATTGAAACCGGAGACAAAGGGGCAGAGGCTTAGTTTACTTAGGCTACTGTCTACCTGACGCTTCCCTGTCCGCACACCACTAAAAACTTGACACAAATTTTTCAAGTAAAATGTAATAACTCCTCTTTTTGACTGATACCTGCCAAAGACCATTTGTAGGTTTCGAGGTCAAGGAAAAACCCTCAGTCCTATTCCTATTATTTCAAACTTAATTACCATTCAAATTATCATTCTCACTTCCACCATAATAGACTGTTCAATGGACATTGTCACAGTTAGGCTTGTCTGCTGTTGCAGGAAAAATAATTCGTTTTACATATAACTTAAGGCAAACCTCTTTCACTCAAGTTACAGGCAGGCACACGCTTATGATATCCCCTATAAGGACTTTGGATGCCCCGGGAAAAAATTCAAAGGTTATAACCTCTTCTGATTCTGATTGAATATCGACAAAAACACGGAGATGTTAATCGTCAAAAACAAACATAATCTTAAATTGATATAAAAAAGTGCAAATTAAAAATTATGTAAAAATAAAATTGATATTCAAATATTAAAAAAGACATTATGTTCTCTTATAATTTCTGTATATTACTTCCAAGAATACCAGAGGTAAGGGAAGCGATGTGATCGTTCTGAAGAACTAAAATTATTTTTCCAATCTAGTCCGACATCTTTTAGAAAATCAAAGGTCGTAATCAAAAGGTCGTTCTGTGGCCGTCGGATGTTACAACCGATTCTTTGTTCGGAGGTTTTGCGGGCCGTAGGACCGAATATATTCGTCACTAATACTCCGGTACGATGTTATAAAACCGATTTGAAGTTATAACTGATGTCTTAATTAGGAATATCTGGTGTATTTGTTTTCGTTATGAAGAATCTTTGACCGACACTATTTACATTTAGCTGTTTGACAATTGATCTTATTTAATAGTTTTATAAAATTAGCAATGTCGATATCTTGTAACGTCTAAGAAACCGGGTAAAGAAGCTCTCCTCAACGGCGTCGATCAATCCGAACAGACAGTACGTGACGGCAAATCTTTCCTTAGTTGTGCTGAACTCACTTTTCTCATTGATTCGATCTGAAAAATAAACTGGTCAGGCAGTCTGCAGGTACGACCAACAACGGCGCAAACGAAAGGGTTTAGGCGGACTTCTGTTACCTGAGTGACGCGAGCATATAATTCTGCACAAAGCCTATCGTGTGGGAAGATCCAAGTAAAGGTTAAGACACGTCACACGTTGCGCAGCTGAATCGTTGAGTTCAGCTGTCGATTACAGACGACGCCACGTCAGAATTACATCTGTTTCGAATGTCTTAAAATACGCATTCATTCTGGTTTTGTTTAAATGTAAAAACGTCTTGTACACAGTGACCGTGTCGTCTCACCTGTCCAGGACAGACCCTTTGTCTGAACCGGGTACGAAGCTTACCCGAGGAGAGCCCGTACCGATAACAAGACCACGGCAAAACTCGAGTTTACCGTTGTACCCGAGTACTTGGTTCAATTCAGCCCGGCTGTCTTCTGTTTACTTTACACTTTTATTGGAAGGTGACAATAAACTGACGGTGAGCATATGAGGGCTTCGGCGAGACTGGATGAGTTACATTTAGAGAGACCGATTGGATACTGAACGTCCAAAAAGTATTCGAAAAAAAGAAAAAACCATTCCATTCAGAAAACCTTGTATACACATCGATAACAGGCTCGGACTGCTAATCTCGATTTGCTTTAGTAAAGTAAGTTATGACATCTCTAAGCAACAGATTAAGGGTGCTGTTTAGAGGATTAAGTTGAGCTTTGTACGAAACAACCTGCTGGTGCTCTAGAAATAATCTTGATAGGTCAGATTTTTACTCTGACACCGTACCAACGTGCAAAGCTTCCTTATTGAATGTTAATATCCTACTAATCTAGCTAAAAGGAATCATCTTAACAGGTATAACCTTGCTCAGGGTGGCCTTTCTACTTCGTTTCGGCTTAGTACCTAATTTAATTGATAATCAAGTACGATCCATGTTTTTTAATTTTACGTCGACAAGCTAATATTCAACTATAAAACCAAGCAGAAGAAATGATTATTTTGAACAGATATTTTAGGGACAAGTTAGACATTTGATAACCAATGAAGGGATGATGAACAACCACTGTACATTCAAATATACTCTTATATCAACTTTAAATTAAAATATCGATAGCCTAGTTCACAGATGTATGCTTACGTGACAAAATAACTTCCAAGCTTACCGTAGGCAACGGGAGTAATTGTGATCATTTATTGTGATCGTTCTAAAGAATAACATTTTTTTATGTCTCCTACTTCATATATTCCAAGACAGAAATCCGTTTAAGGATCGGGGAACATTTTTGATCCTGTGTCTGTCTGTAGTTCAAATTTTTGCTAACCAACATACATAAAAAAATACTCGTCAAATTTTAAAGACGTCGGGTGGTATGTAGGTCATAATTAGTCTATTGTTGGCACCGAATAAGTGTCAACCTCCTGCGCCTTCTTTAAAGAAACTTATTTGTTATTGGTTTTTCTTCCGCATTAACATGCAATTATTTTCACCTATATCTTCAAAAATACTCGTCCGATTTTTAAGTAATTTGGTTGGTTTGTCGAATGTAGCCGGCAAATAGCCCCAGATTAATATCAACCACCTTAAATAAGCAGCACATTAAATATTGTTAAATTTATCAAAACAATATTGACAGATTTAAAAAAAAAAGGGGGGAAATTAAATATATTTTACAATAATGTGTTGAACAATAACTCACACAAAGGAACTGTGTAATAAGGTCCTTTCGACCAAGAATTAAAATTTTGGGAATGAAAAGTAATGGAGGATTGACAGTGTTTCGGGTACTATTATTTCTTTGCTTGTTTGAAATTTTCATTGGCAGCAAAATGTCGGTATGTTTATAGATACGTATCTACTACCCTTAAAAATTTTCCGAGAACTGACGTTTATAGGTCCAGTCAGAAAACGGGATTCTTAGTAGACACACCTCGTCAATATTCATGACTTCTTATAATTTCCCCCTGCTCCATAGTCGGCATAAAGTGATCTAATGTTCAATGTATAATTATGTCTGGGAAAGTTGGTTTCCCATTGGTGAGCGCGCTTGTCACATCCACAGCTGTCGGACCCTGCCACCAGCACACAATAGTTTTCCACTTAGAAACAGTCGCGCCTCCGGAGATCGCTATTTTTAGTAAATATGGAAATTTTGAACGATTAGGACCTATTTGTTTACGTCAAGGAGATTCGATAGAAACAGCGACCGACATGGTTTCCTGATAAACGTGGAATGTGGGTCACCAGGGAACGCAAATCCGAGTCTATTCACTTTTCCGAGAACTTCCCGTTTTGTTTTCTCCGGGATATTAATATTAAGAACGGTTTGTTGACCAAGTGTCGGCGGCACGGATCCTCGCATGCTCTAGAGTAGTTGACGTCATGTGGGGTCTCTGTTATGTATTTATGTTTGCCAATCGACCTCCGTAAATTAGAGTTACAGGTAACCGAGTCAAAAATTAATAAATATTAATGAACTCTCCAGCTCGCCCCAACGTACGGTCGTCGATCTGGTTCTTCGTGGAAAATTTTATAGCGTGGATAAGAATTTATATCATCAATTGTTGCTGGGATAAGAGGAATAATTTTATTTATTTCTTTCCGTCTTAATGCAATACATATTCCAAATTGTTATTGTTCATATTAAAATTTACATCCTATTATAAAATTAGCACTTTCCCTCACCTAGTGCGTCTAGTTTTTTGAATCAATAAAACATGGTCAGGTTTTAGATGTCTAAGAACTTGTAGGATATTTATGATATATGATAAATGACTTTTTCTTGAAAACCTAAAAATTGCCTCATCAGTACTTTTCTCTATGTTAGGACACACTGTTTATCTGTGTCAAATGTATGAAATTTGAATTTTAATCTGTATAACCAGGTTGCGCCGTGTTGAAGCTTCTAATCTATATACGAACTGCCTATATACTCTGCAGTTAATCTGATCTATATACTGATTTAATGAAAAAAATACATTTTGTAATTGTTTGATTTATCGGTTGGCACATCCACACACAGGCTGTGGCGCCTTTCGGCTGTTATTAGATTCAAGGTAGATTGTTCAAAGTTTTACAGCTTTTGCAGAGATGGGTCAGATATCGCAATAATAATATACAGCAAATAATTATAAATAACAAATTTGCTAGATAGTAGCAAATAATAATAAACATCACACTTTTATCATCTTGACAGTAGTAATAGTAACAAAAGCTAATAGTAATATAATAATTATAGTAATATGTACTTGTTTGTGTTTATCTTTTTCTTAGATAATTTTTATTTTGTTTTGATAGTTTAGAGTGGGGAGTTCCGAAGCTTTCATCCCGCGGGGCTCATGTCAACAATCAGTACCTATATTTTCTATTATCATTTAGGACAAGCGAATAAATGAAACTTCTAAATTATCTTGTTTCCAAAGACTTCATAGAAATTCATTCATTCCATTATTAAAAATAAAATACTCTGCAAAACGCATTTCTGAGGCTATTTATCACACGCATAATGTACTCTTTTTTATTATTGGGTGCGAAAATAAGTAAATGCAATGGAATTAGTGCAGAATTAATTATTTTTTAAAGAAAAATCAATGACAAAGAAGAGTATATTTAAGGAGCCTATAGTATCAAAGACGGACATTTTTGAGTTATCGATTTTTCTTATAGATTTTTGGCCGCTGCATCAGATTCTGCTATCCATTTGCATAAAAAACGACTAGAAAAGGGGTAAAAATGCAATAATATTTGTAGTTTTGTTTCAAATACGGACAAGTCAACACGCGTTTTGCTTCAAAAGTGGACATAACCTAATCAGCCAATCGGGAGACTGCATTTTACTAACTCGTTGCCATTATGCACTGCGTCCTTTTACATCTGAATACCTACTCCTACCATATTTGGCATATATCTTTAGAAAAATTATACCCCGAGGGGAAATCGAGAAATTAATTTTAGCTCTAAATTTGGGGGCACTACCCCCCAAAAAGTCTGAAAAACGTGAAAAAAAAAAAATTTTCTAATATTATTATTCAAACAATTATTTACCACGTCGTTTTGCTTAAAAAACGGACAAAACCTGGCGGACAACTCCACTTTTTAACTCCATTTTGCAGCTTAAATATCAAAGAAATTCACGTTTTCAGAACTTCTAACTAGTTTTGAGTCTATTAAGGGTGTACAAAAAAAGATCATAGCACCTGTAGAACTTGAGCTACAGTTTTTCGTCTCTCCTGTAATTGTTTAAATGTGCTCTTGTCCCTCTTTGATACTAAGCTCCTCATTTATATATATACGACGATATTTACAGATTTAATAATATTAACAATGCAATTGTAATTACATTAATACAATACAGTTGAGCTTACTATTTTTAAAAAAAATAAAAACAATAATAGATAGAAATGAAATCAAAAACAGAACAAGTAGTTACGCCTAAATAATTATAAATGTACACATCACTAATTTAATATGTATATTTAATCAAATACAGTATTTTTTTTTAGTACTTTCATTTTAATTATTTCATTATTTCCTCGACTCTCATAATTGGTAATTACATTTTTATAAACTTGATGGCTTAGTTTATTGTGTATATCTATATATTATACTGGTTTATTTCACAAGACGACAGTGTTGGTGGATTTGAGGAAGGTACAGTTGACACGCAGAAAGGCATCTGAGTTTAGTTACACTTTAAGCAAACCATATTTTCCTTTCCTTTTCACCAAAAAAGGTTTTAAGGGATTGTGTATGAAGGAAGGTGATTTTTATTATAAAAATAATAACCTGTTTTTCATAAATGAAACATATATTTTATGGTACTTCTTTAGATTGTTACTCCCCTATGTTTTTCTTTAGAATATAAATGACTTTGACTAAATAACTATTAAGACAATAAAAGGAATGCTTAGTCCAATTTACTTTGGGACATAGGAATATCACATCTCGAAAGATGAACACTCCGTATACCATCTTTAGATTCTTACTCCCCTCAGTTTTGTTATAAGGGGAGTAACAATCTAAAGTAGTGCCTATTTTTTTTATTTATCAATATCTAATATATTTGATTCCGTTTAGAAAAAAAAATTGAAATTAACTCGTCGATCTTGACTTTGGTTTGGCTTCTTCCCCGAAAGAAGCCAAAGTACGTTTTCAATCAATAATTTGTGGCAAGATGCAGTGCGAAGGGAAGAGAGATGCAGTACTTCTGGATTCTCAGATTTCAAGCTACCTTATCCGATTTTCACGGAAAGTACATTTAGTCAAAAAGTACTTTATTATAAAATATACCAAATGCAGCACCTAATTCGGATTATTGACGGCAGTCAAAAACAAAAATTAAATATTTTCGTTACTCCCGCAGCGTAATATGTTGTTACGACAGGGTTTATCCAATTATAAAATAGAAGTGCTGGTTTTTGGCATCACTACTCTTAATTTTCTTATTATTTGATTAAAAACTCGAGACTAAAGGAGAATGGATAGATAGATAGAGATAGATAAATAATTTATTTATAACAATAAAAAAAACCAGTACTTTTCCTACTATAGGTAGTGAGGAAAAGTAAAAAGAAACAAAAAAATATTTTTCCCATAACAAACGTGAGCCTTGGTCATGGACTGTCAGGCGAGGGAGGAGAATTATATTTGTAAGTAAAAATAATTGAAGCACAAAAGGTGAAAACTTCCTAAATTAAACATCTGTAATACTTCCTATTAAAAGGGAGTTATCAGTTTGTTCCGGTGGACACAGAAAATCCAGGTCGAACGGGTTACCCGATACGATTTTCATACCTCATACGATTTTCTATAAGCTTTTCCGGCCTTCCATTTGAAAAGGCGGATTAGTCGGTGTACCAGGGTTTCTTAGGATAGAATTGACCGATGACTATGGTTCTCTTGGTACATGTCCAATTTGCTTTATAAGTTTATACTCCATGATTTAGAGGTGTTTACAATCCCGTTTAACATTATTTGTTATTGACGTTTCGACAGCTCATACGATTGATTTGATGTTTTGTCGATATGAGCTGACCGGTTTCACCCCTTGCAAACGTTGCTCCACATTCGATAACATTTCCCTCGCAACGTCGACGCCTCCAAAATGGCGGAATTTAGATTGTCACCGTTATTTCTTTTTAGGAAGTTCTCGGACGGGTATTGGAGTAAGTGAGAACCGAGGAAATTTACAGGATAAGTTTAAAAGTGGGTGCGGGAGGATCTAGGATGTGGCGGATGATAGGAGGCGGGGGTGAAAGCGCCAGGGCGGCGCCTATGGAAAATAAGACTGGCTAATTTGAATAGTGTTTGCGCGCCCCACTTCCCGCTTCCACACTCGGCCCCTCTCGTTCCCTTAGCATTAACCTAGATCTCCAACCGCAATTTAAACTATTTTATTTAAACAGATAAATGTTTACAAATCACATGAGACGTGTATAAGCATTTGTATCTTAGTATGTGTATAAGCACGTGGTACGAAGAGCAGAACAGCACAACTGATATCGGTTATACATTAAACTTCTGAGTCTTTCTAATACCTCCCCATAAATAACCATAACCATAGCTCGCCACACTCAACTGCTTTTATTTTAACTTAGTCGGTACATTAGTAGCATTGCAATGCAGTTTAATCTCGGTACTTATATTATTTCGTTTTAAGATGCTTCGTCGACTCCCTCTTGTCCTGTAAAAATATAAAAAATAAGCCATCACACTTCGGTCAAGTCGTAAGTTAGAGGAGGTCTTAATCCCGTCGTGTGTTATCTTTTTTGTGCGTGGTTTGTAATTTTCCTTTTCGGATAATAAATTTTCGATTAATTTTTAAACAACAAATGTATATCAAGGGGAAGTGGGGAATGTTTTAAGATTGGGGTTTATAGAGCACGAGTTTATCTACCCTAGCAACTTAACAAATTTGATTAGCTACATTCTTCCAATATAGTATTTATTTGGATTATCCAGGAAAGAATAATACGAACAATATTTCATCTTTCTACTTGCAATTTAGTCGAACCTGTTTTTATTTCACAAACATTCTAAAGCTCTACTCACAGTTTGTCCAGGAATCCTGCTCATATGCTGCGAATTTTGTCTGAGCAATTTATATAATATAGATACACGCATAACGTCAACACAAGGAACATAGACTTTCTATATCTCTTTAAGTGTAGAAATTATGCCTATAAAAATTATCCCCCAACAAATTTGCTGTAGACAACAGATCCAGCCCTGTGCCCTGTGTGTGTGCCTTTCCTGTTTCAACAGATTACCAGCCTTACTAAAAGGTATTCCACTTACAAAATCATCTGATTACAAAGACGTACTACAGTGCCGAAGATATAATATGTAGGAGGGGATAATCCAAAATGCCTAACAAAAATATCTAAATAAAAGAACGAATTTGTTATTTTAAAAAATGTTGAAGCCGATTTTCTGTTTTGTTTTATATATCGATTATTTATTACGGCCTACTGCATCGAAGTATACATCCGGGCCCAAATGCTGGTTTCTTTTTTTTTAAACTTCAGAAATATACGAGACCGAGACCACGCAAATTGAGACGCGAACATGGCTGTGCAGTACTACGCCTTGTGACACCTAGCGTCTCCATTCACGAGGTCTCGTATAAAGAAACGTCAGCAGTTAAAAGACTGCCCTGCGTCTCAATGTGCGCCCAGGAGCACGTCCTTTGCGTCCTTATCTGAGAGCGAAGGAGAGCACTTTCTAGTCTCCTTAGCTAAGAGCGAAGGAGAGTACTTCCTTGCTACGAGTATTAGATAAGGGGGCAACCTACTCTTGTTACTTTTACCAAATGTTCTTTTGTCGATCAATAGTTGACACTTCTATTTTAAACTTTCCGCTAAAAAAGAAACCAAAACCAGCTTGCAGTCATCACTTGGCAGCATTCCTTTGCTCATATGAACTAACGACGCTGCATGTCAAACAGTACACCCAGTCTCAACCAGTACTCCCAAACTACAACGCTGAGTACTGGCAGCAGTACGTTATTATGAATAAGAGATTGTGAGATTAAAACAATTGTTTCGCTTATATAAGAAGTTAACGTTTAGTAAATATGAAAATCTCACATATAGATTTTTAGGGTTTTGAAGATACTTTTCAAAACCCTTATGCCGTGGGTGATGTGTCCGTCTGCCGTCACTTTGGTTCATTGCGTTCAAACCGTTTAAGCTAAAGAGCTGAAATTTGAAACACTGGCGCAACCTTTGAACCCAACAACAGGAAAAGTATACAGAAGTTAAAAATTAAATATGCGCATGCGCAATTCTCAAAAAAATGTGGTAAACTCAAAATGTTATATACTTTTTTTAAATTTTCGTGTGGGGTATCAATATATATATATATATATATATATATATATATATATATATATATATATATATATGCTTTTTTAAATTTTGCATTCTTTATTGGTTTTATGAGTCAAAATATATAAAAAGAAATGTCCCTCCTCCCAACCACTATATAACGGCTGGAAATAAAATTTAAAAATAATTCATGCTAATACCTTACTGTAGGGCGATGAAAATTCCGGGAGCGCATTCCCAATTTTTAAAAATTGCTTATTTTGTGCGCAAAAATGTGAAGTGCGCCCGACATTTTTTTTTTTTAATTTTGAGTGGGGGTATCAAATGAAAGCTGCTGAAGAGTACGATACAAATATATATATGATCTTTTAAATGCTGCATTCTTTATTGGTTTTCAAAATATACCAAAAAAATTTCCCCAACCACTATACAACGGCTGGTCTTAAAATTTTGAAATAATTCATGGATATACCTACCATATTTCCTGAAAAAATGTAATTTATCTTGTCGTTATTACCGATAAAAAACACTCTGACCCCCCGGGGGATCGAACCAGGGACCCTTAGAGGTCGAAGAAAAAAAAAAAAATCATAATTAGGTATGTATTAATTATAACGGGTATGCATAATCATCTACGAAACCCAAAAAAGTACTTGGACGCAAGTACTTCCCTTTAATTGTTTTTATTAGTGGGTCGGTCTTTTTTAAATAATGAAATGGATTTGGTTCGATTAAAGAACTATTTTTAATTATGTAAAGAATATTATATATTTGAATTATTCGGATCTAAATTAGAATAATGAGCGCCCATTAGTTCCTCTTCCAAATGCATAAACTTCATTTTTATAAACCCCTATATCTTTAAAAGCACACATCCCATTTTTTCTAAATAGCCCACAGAAGGTCTCATATTAATTTCAACAGTCTACGCACATTAAATATTGCTAAATTGATACGTTTGTTCGCGTAAAAAAAAAAAATAAAAAATAAAAAATGAATGATTTTAAATGGTCTGCCACTTAGTGTATCACATAGCTTCCTTAAGCAGAAGGTTGAAATTAATATGGGACCAACAATGGGCTAATTGTGACCTACCATTAAAATTTATATGCATATATATATTTGAGTTAATTTAATATTAGATAAAGGATTTATACTAGTTATAAAACCCCATAAGTTCTTCATTTGAGAAATAGGGGTGTAATAATAAAATCATGTACATAATAATGAAGCTCAAGAAAACCAAGAAAAGCCTTCGTACAGTCCAAAATTTCACAATAAGTGATGCACGAGATTTAAAGACATTTCTTACTCGAAGAAAACGACAAAACCGTCAGGTGACATCAGGACGTTATGTGGAAATGTCGAGAAATTGGATCAGATCTGTGAAGATGGAGCTACCCTCCATACTGCTCGTATCACCATGAACGAACTTTGTTGAATGTTTCCCGTACGGCTCATGTCACAGATGGCTCATCGCAATTACGAGGGGAATATTTCAGAACACAACGGTCAATTATTTTTCCAAAAGGCTCACCGAGTGTCGCGTTTGTCGCTTAGGAAATTTACCTGACGTGCATAAATCAAATGATCCATACATAAATAGAATCATACATCAATTTAAATGATTTATTGTTTGTTGATAAAATGGCATAACCTATCTGTTGATTTCTTCATTACTTTCATTCCTCGCCGATTTATTCAGTTTATCAGAATCACCCTGTATATGTCGTATATATTTATGTTTTTACTACAATATACATAAAATAATGGGCTGGATGTGTAAGACTGTTTGTATGATAGTAAAGTTAAAGTGAAATGAATGAGATGTTATGGCGGCTACCTGGGGGAGGGTTGGAACTATAAATCAAGACGGAGGCTTCCCTTTGCAGTGATAACGGTTCCACTTTCACTGCTCTTAGTTACCTGTCAACCCTGCTCGGTATACTTAGTATAGTAGTGCTTACTCGGGCCCCAAGACAAAGCCACCAGAACTACCTGCGCAGTCCCCCCAATACTACCCTAGTAAATGACATTATTTATGTCTTTATATTTGTATACATATATATTTGTAATGGTGGAGTTTTCTCGGAGCCACCAAAGTAGCAGTTTACCTAACAAGCTAAAGTACCGTGACTCTGTTTCCCGATACTCAGAATCAGCTCACAACAGGTGCTTCTAAATAAAAACAACAGTACAACCCAAATTTAAAACTGCCTCGAGATCAATCCTGCTACTTCATCATATTTTGGTAATTTTTACGTTTTAATGACATTATTGTGGTCTCGATACGTAACACTGCCAAAATTTAATCACCAAAACACATGCTTCTCATAATGATGATACCTACTTTAGTTGGATAGACCCAGGCTGTGCTTACCTGGGACATTAGCATGGCAAAATAATACTAGCCCACTAAAACAAAATGTTTATAATAAATCCTTTACGCGTGCATTTTGGTTGTGCGAGTCATCGGAAACTTGTTTGTTTATAAAAACACACTTTGATAAACATTGTTATAACAATCACGGTTGTCGGATTTTAAAAAGTAACATCGTTAATCAGTGTGGGTTAGGGTGGGTAACCCTAAAATGCGATTGAATGTTTTGTAATGTTCTAATGTTTTGGCAAAGTGCCTATGTGCCAAGTTTCAGCTCGATTGCAATATTGGAAGAGATTTATTTAGTCCTCCAAAGATTTTGACAACAGCCAATCACATACACACAAAAGCGAAACTAATAAATAGCATTTAAAACTACGACTGGTGCTCAAAGCTCGTCACGCACTTAAGAAGAGATATAATTTCAAATAGCTAGGGAAAATACCATAATTTGAATAATGGTTAATAACAAATCAAATGTTATAAAATAATATCTATTTAAATTAAAGTTTCGGCGGTACATTGATCAGAATTGCAAAGTTTTTGGATACATTTTCATTTCATACCATACATTCCGAAAAACGAATCTGGCTTCAACTGTTTTCGAGTTTATAATATGTACGTGTGAGTGGGTGTCTGTCACCACTAGTCCAACTTTATAGGCACATATACAGGCTAAAGGATATTGATTAGTTTTTTCACAAGATGAGTCAACATGTTGCCTTGGTTTCATCGAAAAATATTGAGTAGAACCAAAGATAACAATTTTATATATAACAAAAATGGACTTTCATAACAATGACGTTTATTGATTTTAACATCAAAACAAAAATGACGCATAACTACCATAGTTTTTAAGCTAGAGGTTTAAAATGTGGTAAAATAATCAGTCCTTACAAGAAGTTGTGCTACCCTGGTAATCATAATTTTGTGATCTCATTAACCCATCTTGCTGCGTCAGAAAAAAATCTGAATAAATTGAAAACATTTTCCGATTGCGCTGAAATGTTAAAAGATACCTGCCATCATTTTGAAAATAATGATAGGCTTTGGAATCAAAAGTATTAAGGCGTTTCATTTTACCGTTTGGTATCACAAAATCTCAGTCAAAAAAACCAATTTACCGTTTGGCTTACGTGATAATACGACACCAAGCCAATGATTCCTAGAGCTTGAGCGCGGGGTGAATAGCTATAGTGATCAATAGAAATATCAGAACCAGATATCCTCATGGTGCCATTAGCACCCTCAAGCAGCAAAGAAAGGGTTTAAAAGAAATGCCAATTTAAAGAGGGGGAAAGAGATCTAAATGTTCGATGGAATATTGGAAAAGTTGTTATAACATTTGGTCAATATGAGGTAGTGTTGAGTCATGGAAAAGTATACAGGAAACATAATATAAACCAAATATAGGGAATCCAATTTAAGGGAGAGAGATAATATAAATTTATTTACAATCCTTTGTTTATATTTAAATCAACAACTATCTTTTTTTTATAATTTAGTGATTAAACATGTAATTTAAGGGTTAATTTTTTATCAAAAACCGAGTTTACAATGTGTTACTAACAAATGTTATCAACAGTTTTGTTAGTAACCACAGTAATAAAAAATGATATTAACAAAGTTCTATTTTGACTTTTTGGTTGTTATTAACATTTTGCCACATTATCACGCTGGCCTGGTCAGTTAAATGCGAAATGTCGAGTGTCGAGTGTTGAGGACGTCGTTCTCGCTTCAGCTGCGTTTGTAATTATGGCGAAGCAAAATTACAAAATCTTGCTTGAAAAGATGACATTGATTGGTAAAAAATTCAGATATGTTTTTAAAAATTTTACTAACAACAAATGTTATTAGCAACTCATGTTACTAAACTGGCTTAATTATTCTTAATTAAGCTTAATTATTCTTATCACTAAAGAGTTATTAGTGATTCATGATTACTCGTGATAACTGTAAAGAATTAGGTTGTGTAGGTATATGCTTAAGAATAAAAAACTATTCCAATAATATAATTTGTAATTAATATTTTAATTAAATAGAAATATGCAACACATGGTTGCCCTTCTGACAATTATTATGTTTAGTCAGAGTAAAATAAAGTGTGAAGAGAAATAATGTTTATAAGAAATAAAAATAATATATATATATATATATATATATATATATATATATATATATATGTAATTATTAAATAGTAGGGCTATTGTTTTTGTTCTAACAATAGTGGTAACACTGCATTACAGAGAGTTATGGGTAATGTGCGACTTGGTACGCAGTTTAAATCGGCCATTTTGAATCGTTGTTTACATTTATTTCTTCAAGGTTCGGCTGGGAAAAAACGTTACATATTTGTTATAATTCTTGTCAATTCTACTTATATTTTCATTGCTGAATTAGTTTTATAAGGAGTTCTAATTAATGCGTTGTATTTCCTATGATCTATAAGCAAAGTATTCCGTGAGTGTGGCCATATTTCGGGAGAGGTTTTTCTCTTGATTTATAAGGTTAATCGGAGATTTTTTTATTGTTACGGTTTTATTTTCATCGTGATTTGACCTAGTTTATTGTTTAAATATTTATTTGTATAGTTTTGAACACAACGTTTAGTTATTTTCAACGGAAAGCAATAGCCTGAGGTGAGTTTTATTTCAGAATAATTTACTTTTATATGTTGTTATTATAATGATAAGTTTTGTAATTTTTATAATGTTAGTATTGAGTATAATGTTGCTGACGAATTGCATCTTATGAAAAACTAATATATTAGAATATCTTGTAAAACTGTAGTTATCCAGCCACCTAGGAAAAGAGGTTAGAAAATTAGGGGGCCTCACTCGAATATACTATTAAGACAAAAGGATATAATCTCTAAAAAGTATTAATTATATAGATATATTCTTTCAAATGTAAAAATCTTAAAATTGCACTGTTTTAACAAAGGGATATAATCTCTTAAGTGTATAAATCAAGTAAAATTGTGCCGCCAAGCAGTTCTCGACTTAATGGATAACTACAGATAAGCCGAATTTGTAATGACTATATATTTTTAAATTACTCTCATAGCATTGTGTAAGATATGATTTTTCTTTTTACGGCAAATCGTAATGGCCTTTGAGTATTATTATAACATTACCATTATAGACTAATCGGCTACAGTCATCATCCTACTGACGTTCGCTCTTATAGACAAATCGGCTACAACCTGCTAACATTCACTTTATTGAGGCTTTTGGGATATATTAATGTATAATAATTAAAGTTATGAATAAATTGTTTTTAATGCACCATAGTAAATAAATTAAGTTTTCTTTTGAATTCTATTATTTACATGTTTTTGTTATAAACATATTATGTACCTATTAAATGTTTAGCCACAGTTTATTTTATTTATTTATATGTTATATATTATTTATTTATATTTTATTTTATTATAATATGTTAAAGGAAAAGTATATTTTTTGATTTTATATTAAATATTTTTATTTGTTTCGGGGCACAGCTGAGCTCCTCCTTTGTGAGCTAATCTTTGTTTAGAACCTTCATATTTATAACAATCTTTGTTTAGTTTATTTTATATTTTATATATTTATTTTGTTTTGGCCAACCTGGCCAGAGCAGTTTTCTTCCTTTTTGCTAGTCACATGAGATAGAAGTGAGTATGTGGAAGTGATATATCCCCCGGATAATATGTTTCTTTATATCAGTTAACATCCTTCCTTGTATGTCCGCCCGGACACTTTTACCGATCTTATATACACCAGGCCAATATTATATGTTATCATAAGTCTGTACTTGTACCCTTTCAATTAATTCAGTGTGAAGTGTGGATCCTTAACGTTCATCGATACAGTCTTCGAAATAACTGATCGGTTTTGAACTAGAGAAAGTCCAAGGAAATTAGATCGACATCTGACAAAGGTTTTCTATTGGTAGCATAAAAACGTCTAGCTTTAGACAATGTAAATTAATTTTCGACTGCTCTTTTTTTTGGCGGTGGTAAAAAGAGTGGGTTTTAGTAAACAAGGTATCGACTCGGTAAACCAGACGAATAGATGGAGGATATTATATATTTGTCTGGCCGTTTGCGTCACTGTTGGAAATAAAAGAGATGGAGGCCACATGTTTCATTCATGGAAACTGAGTGAAAATGCAGATGTATGTGGTGCGAAGCCAGACTCCCGGGGGCCATAATCAAGCGCTTTTGCCTTCCAGCCAGGCAGATTCTAGAAGAGACAGGGACTCGACTAATAGACCGGTGTCCGGCAGGGACACGACTAATAAACCAGTGTCCGGCAGGGATTCGACTAATGGACCGGTTACATGTAAGTAAGCGACCCGGAAGATTTAACACCCCACAGGGTACACGGTTCTGTTCCAGGACATCACGTCATGTTACTACCCCACACTAAGCAGCCTGGTGTTATAACTTATGGCCTTCAGATTTGCTTGTGTCTCCTTAACCTGGTGTTATTGAATGTAGCCATCAGATCTGGTGTGTGTCTCCTGAACCTAGTATAATAGTGTAACCTGTGTAGTTGTCAGATCTGGATTATGAAAGAGGTTCCACATATGGACATACATTTGGTTTTACGGTCCATCCGCCTCCAAATATAGGGAATATTTAGACAAGTATATGCAAAAAGTAAGTTTTATCAATTCATTGTAGGATACTCGGTAGGACAGAGGTTGGCCCGGTATTGCTCAACCAGCAGTTGCTGTGTCTAAGTTTCATTTTACCTTAGTACTGTGTCTAAGGTGATTTAATGCAGCATCAAACTACTTTTTCACATTTACTTGACTCACGCTAAGCCTTATTAATAAGTTTGTTTTTTTACTTTCTCATATAAAGAGAAAGTATTGTGATGGCGCGAAAATTCGATTTTGAGAGTTTGATGGATTTACACGCTTTGTGGTCCCCTGATCCCAAAAAAGTCTGTCGTCTGTATGTGCAGACGCCTGGAGCCTAAACTACCGGGCTAATTTTGACGAAATTTGGCATACATGTTTAGAAAAATTATACCCCGAGGCAAAATCGAGAAATGAATTTTAGCTCCAAATTTGGGGGTATGCCAAAAATGAAAACGTTTCATTGATAAAAACCAACACTTTTACGCAAATAACGCGGAGCCGAAGTGAACTCTGTCACGGCCCAAGGCCAACTCCAAATTTGGGGGTACTACCCCCAAAAACTCTGAAAAAACGTGAAAAAAAATATTTCTCGAAAACAGTTCCTACGATTTTGATTAAAAAATTCTAAAATGTAGTCCATTTAAATACGAATCTAACGATATAATCCGTTTTCCCGGGAAAAATCTAGTTCCTGAGAAAATAGCTTTAAACGCGGAGGGAGGGAGGGAGGCCATGTTCGATTCGCCGCCGAGGAGAAGTTATTTTTATGATATATTTTGATCAAATGTTCAATAATAATTAAATGTACTAACGAAAACTAACAAATGGAAAATACTGAGCCAAGTAATTATAAACTCGTATATGAGAAAGTTTGTCTGAGTTGTCTCTGACCGATTTTTTATGTTAGTTATCTAATTTTTTTATTTAAGAGCCTGGGTTGCTGTAAAGTGGTGGAGACAAAGGTTTCTCTGTCTATTGGGATGATGAAACACATGAGTCTAGCAGCATCCCATGACATCCTTCTTCTCACAACAATTTTAGCACCCTGGAAAATTAAGTTCAAAATGGTAAATGTTATGCCTTTTTTTAAAGCTTTTTCAGCAAATAAAAGGAATCAACTTAAAGTTTGTTTAAAATTGTTTCTGCAGAATTTTTGTAACATTTAATAACTAAATCGGTTTTTAGAATTATTTTTTTTACCTGTAACGCTATACTACTATTCTATTATCTAATTTTTTTATTTAAGAGCCTGGGCTATTAATTCTTCCTGATTCATTATGAAATACCTTCCCAACGTCCTATGCAGCCACTGAAACTAGGAATACACCCTCAATTGAGCATATAAACAAATAACCATTAAAGTACGCAAACAAAAATACAAAAAATTGTTTAATGTTTGTATCCTACATAAACATGTAAGTGGAAATCCCAGTTTTAAATGTTAATATCAACTTGACTATTGCTCCATAAACAAAATCATTTATCAGCAAAACAATTATATTATTTGTTTTGAATAGGTATGAAAAATAATAAAACAAAAAGATATGTTCAATCTTATTTTATACAATTGTTTACTAGAGGTGTTCCTACATTATCATTAATCCACAATTTAAGATTCGTAGTAATCAATAGGCGTACTGCATTACTAGTGACTTATATTTATTACTTCTAGTGCTCAAAGCTTTCTTCAGCTGTATTTTCAAATTATTGCATTATTTTTTCATAATTTTGTTGTATTTGGGGGTCCCCCCCCCCCGTGGATCCGCCCCTGGGCTTCATCAACTTGTGCGATGAGGAGACTCTGCCTAGGTTTTGTATTGTACATTTGATGGCTCTCAGATATCTTCCTGGTTTCTCATTACTTCTGCTACCACCATTTAATTTTCAGAATGCTCTCGGACTGGGCGGCCTCGGTAGCCCGGTAGCAGCATGGCACGGGGTCACCATTTGTATGGAAGACCGATGGTTTGGATTCATTTCTCAGACCGGGCCTTCCAGCTAGGTGTTCACGATCACCCAGCATCGCCATAAATGGGTAGCTGCTTGACTAACTGGTTGCGAATGCCAATTTTTGCAGAGTTTTGTACAGCTGATGGAGCGCCACATATAATCCTTGGCCCTTCACAGGCTGTGTCGTCACGGAATTAGTTGGTTAGTTATGGTATCAGACTGCACTGGAATGTTGTTAATCTGAGAGAAATTGCGCTTGATCCCGTAATTATTTTTTAATTTCACAATTTAGCAAATGTATCTTTATAAATCTGTCGTAATACAACCATTAATTATACCTATATAAGTATTAAAACTTGAGTTATTGTCTCAAATTTTCCTATTCAAAGCTTAGTTGGTGAACTCAATCGTGCTCTATTTTTTATTTTATTTTGCTCTTGTAATAAAACAAAAATAAATTGGCCAAGTATAGGCTTTTAGTACACACATAGAGTCCATAGGCAACTAACAAAATCGACTTAGCTGTATTAAGATGACGGCCATTTAAAAGTTTTTTTTTCCTATTACTTGGAACCATTAATTAAAAGACGCGAAAACGCCATTATAAGCATTTTTATTGACCAAACGCAATGAAACTATTCCGAAGTGTCTAGCACTATTTCGTTCTTAAGATAATAAATGTTTTAGATTTTGAGTTGGGGGAATTTTTCTCACAAAATGTGCGACGTAAAAAAAAAAAAAAATCATGGACACATGGTGCAAAAATGAATTGATACAATAACGTTACCAAATATATATTTGTACTCAGGGCGTCATCCTCTTTCATTTAACACCCCATTCGGTACTATCGAAGTTCAGGTGCTTTACAAGTATACAAGCTCAGAATGTATAAGGGTCCTCGTTTTTGCCAACAGACCCTTTTTCACTTTTTTAGAGGGGGCTATTAACAAAAAGCAAATACTATTTTATCGTATGTATCATAATTTCCTTTCCCATTCTTATTCACCTCTCTGGCATTCCTTATTCCTGAGACCCCCCCCCCACTCGTTTTTACAATCGTGAAATATCCTATACAACAAAGTATTGTATATCTGCTCTGCACAGGTTGAATGTGCAAATTGGATTTGAATATGTATAAAAGGTTTTGTCAGGCGGTGGAAGGAAAGGTGTCCCGAATTTAGCGATGAGGCAATAAGAAAAACACTGGGACTCCCTCATATAATGTCACCATATAATGTCATGTTTTGTCATTTCTAGTTCTTTTTTTTTTATTTGAACCAAATGGCTCAGTTATAATTGAGATAATGTGGACACGATAGCCTTCAACTGATTGTCTAATAAAGTTTGTAAATAGCTCGTTTAATGTTTATATTCTCTGTGTGAGTCCAGTGTTGCAACACAGTCTTCTATAATCCTAATAGAATTGTTTTATGTTCTAACTACACTTTCAGAAACATTCTGTTGACGAAATATTGTGATGTTTTGATTTATTAAACGTCGATTCCAAAGTGGAATTATGAATATGGCCCCAATATTTTAGTAACCAAGTTGATTAAATTTGTCTTATATACTACACGTAGGAGACTAGGAGGAGTAAAAATCAAGAGAAACGTGCAACTATCGCATTCAAGTAATATATGCAATCTATAACAATCTCTAATAATAATCTATAAGTTTACCTGACCTTTGAAATTTAATATTCTAGTCCTCAGGTTTTCAAATAAAAATAACTATTTTACAATGGGCCTTGATGGATTATATCGCTCTTGAGGCCGTCAACGTTTTATTATACTCATTTGATTGTATCCAAAACACCTTTGTTGAAATTATTTTATCTGAAAAGCTACAATGCATAATAAATAATATACAAATTATTAATGTTATACAGAAATATAAAAATCTATAACATTATCTTTATGTATCTCACACATTATCACATTCTTTATGTTCTTATAATCCTGTAAAATTAACGCGTAACATAAGCAATATATATTTAGGTTTTTGAAACATACATTCGAGAAAATATTGTTATAATAAATTCTGTTTTATTATATTTTTAACTATGAAGCTGAAATAAAGGTGCGATAAATTGTTGTTCTTAAAGCTGTCAGTCAAGTCTGTCACTTTGTCTCTCCATTTAAGTGTCATGGCACAAGTCTCTCCACTCTCAACATGTGTTTAAAAATTACTCTTCAAGTTGTTTTTTTGTAGCATCAATATAACAACATTACTTCATTAATTATTATTGTTGTTTTAATTTTTAAATTTGTTTATCAATTTGGTGACTGATAAACAATTGGATTTGATTTAATGGGTGGGAAAACTCCGATTTTATGCTATTGATACAATGGCACCTATGGTTACATTTTTCCTCTATGTACTTATAACTGCGATTTAAAATAAGTCAAACAATATGCTCGAAAGGCTGTATGTTTAGTAGACTCTCAGTATTTGAATTTAAGCCTGGGTGGTCTATCTATGGCCGATTTATCACAAGTTAAGTTGAAACGACAAATGTAATATAAGCACCGGCCACATTGGAATAACATGGTTTAAGTAAGAGTAGCCTATGTTTACCTGGGTGCTATTGTCCCTTCGCCCTTCGTTCCCTCTGTTCATCTTCGTTGAAACCGGGTATTGGTATTTTTCTGGAAACCCGGACTGTATGATTGTCAAAGCGGATGAACAATACATTTAAGGGGTTTGCCGATGACGGCATGACAGTGGTAGCTATATGTGTAACTGTTTGGGGTACTAATTTAGTTGGTGGGTAACCAACTAAATAAGGTGCCATGAGGAAAAATGTAATTGCGTAGCCACCCTAAATTTGTTTACTACTTATAAGGAATTCCTTTGTCTAAATATAACTATAAAGACAGGGATATTTAGTCCAAAGAACTTTGGGACAAAGGAACATCACACTTCTGTATATAAAGCTGATCCCTTAGATGAAATTAACTATAATAAGACGGAGGAATACTTTTTAGGCATTAAAGAAATTTGGAAACCAAGTAGGTAAATACAACTATAGTTGCACAGTTCTGTATTTCAGAAAGACAGTATGACCAGCAGTTGTACTGAGAACTGGACGAGGAGATGTGATGCACATTTGTATAGCTCCCACGAGTGTTGCTACTTGATAACGGGAACTTTTGATTATTTAGTTGAATCGTTAAAAATTACAAAGGAAACCAAGTGGAATCGGTTGCGTAACAAGTAATGTGAGTTAGTCGTGGGATCTGCAGTAGGAACGTTATTAATTTATCTGGATCAATGGTATGGTAAGGGATTTCAGAGGACGGGGTTAGTTAAGTCAACATGGACGGATTATCTTGTGACCTGGAAGCATTTCCACACCTCCGTACCGTTAGATTCCCTTGAAACAGCCGACCGCCTACACCTTATTTTCAAACAATACACAATCCTATTGCTTATAGGATAATTGTACTTTAATTAATGATTTGAATCGTTAAGTATTAGTTCACAGAAAAACTTGGTGAAAATGAAGTGCAAAATTGCAAATAACCAATTCAAGAAAAAATTCAAAATATTATGTCTAATAGTACAATAACTCTAACTAAAACAGTATATAGTAATAGATTAAGAAAAAATAAAATAAAACCATGGATGACAGAACTAACCTCGATCAGAAAATAAGACAAAATGAACAAATTAAGTAATAGAGAACCTTTAAATTTAATTCAACCTTTTAACAAAGTACTAAAAAACTGACCAAAGAGGCAAAAAATAATTTTTACTAGAACAAAATAATTAAAGGCAAAGATGACCCACGAAGCATATGGAAAGTTATAAATGAGGCAAAAAATGTTAAAAATATCGGTCTGAGGCAACTTAGACTAACTTTATCTTATAATCTCGGTCCCAGATCCCAGAAACTATTTGTTTTCGATTTTCAACAAAATCAAATTTATTTTTATCAATATCTCGGAAAATAGATTTTTAGATTCTAATTTAAATGGACTACATTAGACTTTATTAATCAAAACCGTTGAAAACGTTTTCAAGAAATATTTTCTTTTACGTATTGTCTGAGCTCTTAGGGGGTAGCGCCCCCAAATTTGGAGTTAAAATTAATTTTTCCATTTCGCATCGGGGTATTATATTCTGAATATGTGCGCCAAATTTCGTCAAAATTGGCCCAATAGTTTAGCACAGACGACAGATAGACATTTTTGAAATACCACTTTCTTGGTTAATTAAAACGTGTAAATCCATTAAAATCGAATTTTCGTGCCATCACAATACTTTCTCCTTATATGAAAGAGTAAAAAGGAGAAACATTTTTTTTTTTTACTTTATACAGGTTACCTGATTAACTATAGACCAATATTAACGTCATCAAATTAAGGTAAAATAATTTTAAAAAAATACATATTTAGTAAAATTCATAGAAAATAAATACCCCAACTTATAATTTGATTTTACAGAAGGATGTATCATGAAGGAAGCCATAGATAAAATAACGACTTATGTCACAGAAGAATTAGATGACGGATATAAGTCAGTGGCAGTGCTGCTGGATTAAACTAAGGCATTCGAATTCATATCACTAGAAATACTTGTTAATAAAATCTAAAAAATAGGATTTAAGGTAATATTTCTTAACTGGATGTCAAAGTTATTTAAGCAACTGTCCTCAAGTAGTAAACCTAAATAATAATTTAAGTGGTGGATTTACTCAATACCAGAAGGCACGTTTCTTGGATCGGTGTTTTTCCTTATTTATAGAATAAACCTGTCTACATTATATTTAAACGGCATCGTCATAGGGTTCTGTGACGATCTGATTATCCTCAAAACCGGTTTGACTTGGGGGCTGGTACCGAAGTGCGCCAGCCCCCCATCGGATTAGAAAAAGGTTACGGTCGAAGTGCGCCAGCCTCTTAGTCTAAAGGGTGAGGGTCAGGTAATCCCGGGTTATATCTCTTGCACCCCGTCTAAACCTAAAGAACTTTGTAGTGGTCCGTGGAATTTAGGATTTACTGAGGACTACCGATGTTCTACCAAAGATGGCCAACTAATTAAGTTTATCTTCGAACTACCCTATATAGACCCTGAAGAAGTTTAAGAATGTTATATTGAAAATTAAATAAGCCATCGCAATGATCGATTTTGGGACAATATCACCGAGAACTATATTGATCTGTCCACGGCTAAATTCCCAATACCAACGTGGGATTCAAGCCGCCTAGCGTTGGTTATTTATAATAATGAAGTATCTAGATTTGAAATGTGAAAGTAATTTTTAATTTATTTAGGAGTATGTACATAAATAAATTACACCTTTCAATATGTATTTTGTATTATATTTATTGAATATAGACTCAATTGTATTATAATGTATATTACATATGCAGAAGATTTTAATTTTCATGAGTACGTTTAATGTTAGGTTAATCTAAGCCCATCTTATAAATATTAGCACTCACTTATAAGTGAGTGTAATTTATGTAAGAAACATTTCTTTAATTAATATTAATAAAATAAACTGTTTTTTCACTCGTATTTTTGATAAATTTTTTAAATTTCCAATGTTTAATGATAGCTAATTTTGATTTTGTAAGTTTTTTTTTTTTCATTTTGAATATTCACAAATTAAAGTGTATCTTCTGGCTAAATTTGGATTTTTTTCTTACGAGAACATTCTACAGATTCTTCTATGCACTGAGATTTGCTAATGATCGCCATATCACTGAGCAGTTTGTTCAAAGTAACTTGAAATTGCTTTATATTGGGTATATGGGAATATTGACAACGATTAGTCCTTTAGATTAGAGGATCCGTGTCCGAGGTAGGTGGACTACCTGGGTCGAGAGGTAGGATTAACCCGGCGCACTTCGACCGTACCCTTCAAAAAGGGGCTGGCGCACTTCCCCCGTGACCCGACCTTTCCCGGCGCACTTGGTGTACAGCCGACTTGGGAACATTCGGTACAAGTATCGCAAACAAAACCAAATACTTAACCTTCTCTCTTGACATGCGAGGTCAACCAATCACACAAATAAGTATCTACGATAGAGTTTGCTTGAACACACACCCAAACCATTGTAATTGCCACAAAATTTAAAGGAGCTAAATCAGCTTAATATTTTGGTTTACACCTGCAGGGGTTTGCCCCTAACAAAGGGCTTATGCAAATATATAATATGTAAGGGATGACACGGGGTTGGCATGTCACCCCATCGGCTGTATAAAAAATATTAAAATTAGATTAATCTGGGAGATAAATACCCTTCAACAACTTAATAAATAAAAAATACGAGAAACTGAGAGTGAAGGGTACTAGAGCAGCAAAACAAAGCATATTAATTGATCCCTTCATGAAAACAACCCTGGGACAAAGGCACTGCAAATATGCTGGTATTATTCTTTAGAAAAATTTTCCTTAAACTATAACGTAAATTATTCTACGCCAATATTCACAAATAACATTAAAAAAAAATTGTTTGTCTAAAAAAAAGTAAAATGAAGATACCATAAAATAAATACAATAACACCGAAATATAATTAAATAAATCTTGAGATCCTTTATAAACACAAATAAATACATGAATTAACAAAACAATAAATTATAAGTTGAGAATATGTTAGGTATGTAAATAGATTAGGTTGAGTAAACTAATCACATATATTATAGTATCTTAAATAGAGTATTTAAATTGAGTACATGCAAGCAAAGTGTTCTGAGGATTGAAGAATCTATTATTTTTGAACACTGACGCTCTCCACGGCACGAGGCACCTATAAACTATAAAGCGGAGGGTTTATTTGCATTCCTTCATATTATGTAACTCGTCAATTAGTTTAAACACAATGGAGATACAATGTATAATTTGATTGCTTGTAAAGTAATAATTTATAGTTGTCTTATAAGTTATAAACAATAACTTTAAATATATTTAAGGACTGAATTAAAAATATTAAAATTAGATTAATCTGGAAGACAACTACCCTTTAACATCTTTATAAAAAAATACGAGAAACTGAGAGTGAAAGGTGCTGGAGCAATATTTAAGGACACGTGACTCACAAACGAATTAGTAAGAAGATAACTAAATTTTTTTTTTTTTGTGAATTAAACACGGCACTTCTTTAGATTGTTACTCCTCTTATAAATAAAATAGAGAGTGTAACAATTTAAAGGTGTACGAAATGTTCTGATTTAGATTGTTACTCTCCTTATGAAATCAAAAGTGTGATTCCTTTGTCCCAAAGTTCATTGGACGAAACATTCCTTCGTCTTAATTGTTATTTAGTCAAAGTCATTTTTATTCTAAAAGTATAAAGGGGAGTAAGAATCTAAAGAAGTGCCCAAAACACTATTGTTTCTATATGTTTTCTTGGGTCTGTAGGCTTTTTTGTGTCTAACTTTTTGGGGTTAAAAATTAACACATTTTTAATTTTTAGCCTGATGAAGCCCAAGATGAGGACGAAATATAGCGCTGGAGGAGAAAAAAATTTAAAATGTGTTACTTTATTAACCCTAAACAATTATACACAAAAACCCTATAGACCCAAGAAAACGTATAGAAACTATAGAGTTTTATTCACAAAAAATTGAAATAAAGGGTTCATAAAACTAAAAGAAGATAAAAATATATTTGTACTAAGGGCTCAGGAGGTGCTCGTTTATTTAACACCGTTAACAAGAATAATTTTTTTCTGGGGCTTATTTCACATACTGTAACTGCAAAGTTTAAAAATTTTTGTATGGAGTACTTTCGGAGATCACTTACGTTACTAAAAAAGACAGATCGACAAATAGAAAATGATGTGGCTCCTCGGATTTGTTTACGGACACTAAATACATACATAGTATTTGTTTAGATCTGGATGTTTAGAGGTGACACAGACACACGTTCATTTGTTTGGGAAGACAATGCAAAATATCTCTGAATAGTCTGAATATAGTCTCTGAATAGCAGCAATCTTAACTGGAAACCTCATACTATTTTATTTTATTGATCTGTCTGAAAAACGCAGGAAACTTACATACGCTTTTCTAAGACTAAGATATTTCTTAAATATTTCTTGATTAAGATCAGTCTATTTTGGATTCGTAAAAAGTATTATCAGATATGGACTAATTACAAGGGGGTCAGCAAACGAAAAATCAAATTGTACTAATAACGCATTTTGCACAAAATATGTATGAACAATTAACTCGGTTAGGCTGGCCTCGTAGCACCGTCTCCTCACACCACCACCTCCTCGCACTACATGCTCGCAACCACTCAGAACAGAATGTAATCTGAAATCAGGTGTAAAAATTCATTTACTGCAACCCAATACCAAATGAAACAGGAATACTTTATTGTTTATCAATAAATTTGGAAGCTATACACTAATTATATCTATATAAACACAATTTTATCCAATTCAACTAGTTAACATATCTCCACTCCAATGCCTGTGCAAAGATCCTACTTTCAACATCTTTAAAATATTTGTGTCTTATCCTAGATCCAAGAACATAATTAAAAAATATCAATTCGTTACAAATTCTAGCGTTTTGGCTGCAAATATAAATCCGAGTTGAAAGTATAACATATTTTACTGCAACAAAACTAACCTAAAAAAGACATAACTTCAAAAAAGAATGAGATACAGATTTCAAGTAAAATGCACTTAATTTAAAGAAATTGCGATTTATATATAAATATAGATAGACTTCTCTTAATTATTATAAAAACAAGTGTCAAAGTTACATGAAAAATTTGGATAAATAATATAATATTTCATGGTGAGCTTAATTCATAGATTGCCACGTTTTTTTTAAGCATTTGGTTTGTAATGTGATGCCAATTCCTTATTTTATCTGCTGTGGGATGAGTTCAACTTCTGTACCACGACTTACCTACATCCCTATATTTTACTATTCAAGTTTTACAGTCTCACTTATATGTAGACTTCTAACACTCTAAGTTGAATGTTCTGCTCACGTGTAAAGTTGAGTCATTTAGGTTGACTCAACTCACTTGTAAGTACCGTTCTTTTACAATTTGTATCACCAAACAAGCCAAATTATCCGGTGTTCAATTTAGGAGTTGACCCACCTCCTTTGTTTAATAATTATTATGTATCGTATTGGTTACGATTAGGGAATTAGAGTTTGGAGGAGAGACGTGTAAAATGTCGTTGGAGAGTGGTCGCGATGGGCCCCGGGTCCTCCATAATCATATCGTGAGAGCCATCAATAGTGACGATTTCGAGCCGGTGTCCCAGGTGGTCCTTAAGCGTGTCGAAAGTCACCTTGAACTGTGGTGTATCCGAGATGTAGGATTGGCCGTGCAGAATAAGTAGGGTGGGGCAACGTATTTCCCTTAGTAGCTGTTGGTGCATCCTTGCAGTCATAGTCGTGTACATACAAGCGCTGTAGAACCTCGGGTCATTGTTGAGGACGTAGCCGCCGGGCACGCTGACGGCGCTCCTCGAGAACAAGGTCTCCAGGCTCTCTCTCGAAATATCGGATACCCTAGAAGACTGCATCTTGTCGAGGGCACCGTCTCTGGTGTAGACCCTCGGTGTGTGGACCGCCAGGCACTTCTCGAGAAGGACTTGCGCCCTCTCCGGCAAAAAAGAATTTTCGAGGAGTAAGTTGTATACGACCACGTCCACGGAGACGACACTTTCTACGATGGCGGGTATTAGAGCGGCGAGATAGAAGACCATCGAAGACGAGGCGCTGTGGGCGATAAGGTGTATGGATTTCCAACCGAGTTGCACTACCACCCTGTGAAGATCTTGTGTGAACTGAAGCATTTCGACGACCATGCCGGGTGGGTGCCCGTCGGAGTGGCCAGAACCCGGCAAGTCTAACGAGCACCAGGTCCCTCCGACCCTCTCAAGCATCAGCGGAATCAATTTGTCGTAGCAGCTAGCGTTGCTGAACATACCGTGCAGGCATAGTACCTTTGGACCTTCCCTTCCCGTCCACACTTTACCTGCAAATAAAAACATTATTTTAAATCTTGCGTCCAAAACACAGCACGACTTTATAGACAGACAGGTACATAGACCATATAGTTGTTGCAGTTACCAAATCTTACACTATTATCTTTTATTATTCGTATAATGTAGGGATGAATTATTTTCTATTTAAATAATGTTATTCTACTCCTTTCATATATGCAGCTGCAGCACTGATTACGGCCTTAGAGAGGATACTAGTACTCGTAAATTAAAAATAGAATATTATACTAAAATCCTTCTGTAAAAAATGCTATAGCCAAGTGCCACTCCATACCAGTGTACATTAGGGCATAGGTTAACATAGAGGTGGCACAAACCAGCTCCACGCCAGAGCCACGCCATTGCCACTTCAGAAGGAGAACATTTTTTTTTTTATAACAGCCACTTTACCAATTACCGCGAACGATCACAGTATATGCTTATGTCACTAAAGATAAAAATGTGGGAAGCTATCAACAAATGAAAAACTGTTGATACGCAATAAGTGACATAAGCATATGCTGTGATCGATCGTGATAAAATCACGGCTGTTTTAAAAAAAGTTATTTTCTCTTTTCAGAAACAGTTTATAAAAGCGTGGTTGTATTTTTTTAATTTTAAATATAATAGCTGCAGTCCATATTTAATTTTAAATATGGGGCCGGTGTAGCCGAGGGGTTAGCACACTCGACTCTGAAACCAAGGTCTAAACCCCGGCTGTGAGTTCGAATCCCAGCGGGGTGAGACATGTTTCACACTGATGATCTCATCGATTAGATGAGTAAAGTGGCCGGATAACCCCCGTCCTGTAATGACCTAATGAGATGTTGAACGGGACTAAAACTACAACCAAAAAAAAAAAAAAAAAAAAAAAATAGCTGTAGTCAAAACCAAAATAGCGTTAAGTCCAAAAATGTCAAAATATTATCCACTTTTTGAAATCAGCGAAAAATTGTCTACAGAATGGTATAAAGGAGGTAATTCTAGCCTGTTTTGTTAATGAAATATCGAGCTAAATACATAAGGGTTAAGTTGGTAAGAAGTATGTAGAGTCAAGTATAAAGGGTTTTAGTAAATTTAACGCCTTTGTACATTCTCTGATGAGATATCTGATTTTAGTAAGAGCATAAGTCAACTTACGCGTATGTAAGTCGTATGTCATTCAACACCTTCATGCTATTGTGATATAATCAAATTAGGGTGGTTGGTTATTAAAATATACTTAATATAGAATTGAAATAACATTTATTCTACCGTATTAATGCTGATAATACACTATTAATGAACAACATACAAATTATGGAACCATCTTAAATTTTACGAATTTTGGCCCAAAGGAGTTGTCAGTCAACAATGTGGTCCAAAGGGGTTAGTCAGGGGTTTTTTTCCAAACTTTTGATAGTATGTAGCTGTGTGTTAAAGGAATAATGATCTAAGCTTGTGGATCCTATTCAATAATACTTTGAAGAGGACGAGGATTGCACTATAATATAATCTGTAAGTATTCACACTTTTTTTTATAGAATTGTTCAAAGTTTGTTTTTGCTCTCCTGAAAAGTTGCATTTTTGGACAACGCCTTTTTGGTTTTGACTACAGATATTATTTTATACTTTATAGTCTTCGTCATATTATAGTATTCTCATAGGAAAAGTTTCAGCTTTGTAGGTAGTCGGAAAGTGGGTCATATTTAGGTTATAAGATATGTCCCTGACAAATTAGTGAAGTTAATCAAAAGCGTGTGTGTAGTAATTTCATGTTTCCTGTCCTGAGTTTGAATGACATGGTGTGCATATAATGACTTCAACTAACGCCACGCTACATTTAATTTATTATATAACTTTTCTTACTATTATATTCTTCCGATGCTCTAGTTAACATTAAAACATGCTTAAAATATAAACCTGTTTTAACAAGTAATTATAATTTTAATTTATTATTACTTTCTCATATGCGTAGCATGTTATGAGGAAGTATTGCTATGGCAGGAAATCTATGGTGACGGATACCCGTTTTAAGGTGCACAATTACAACACGGACTTTACCATCACAAATTTATCAAAAAAGATCTGACCATTTCGATAAGGGTACTTTTTTACTTTAGCACCCCCTTATATCCCTTTGTGTTAATAGCTATTAAGACAAAGGAACATTATATAGAGTAGCATATATTCCTTAATCTAAATTACTATTAAGACGAAGAGATGCTTATTCCAATGTAGCTTGGGACAAAGGAATATCACACTTGTGTATATAATTGTGCTCATATCCCTTAATTCTAATCAACTATTAAGATAAAGGAATATTAAATATAAAACTGCCCCAGAAGTCTCAATGTCTTGGGGAGACAGACAAACACACCTTTGAGACTTTTGTAGGGCAGACTATTGTTTAGAACCAAGTGGGGTGCTAAAGTAAAAAAGTGCCAACTTTTAAAACATTACCTAACACGTGTCATTTTCCCGAGAAAAGAAAATGTAAATGGCAAAAGATGAGGGTTCTATTTCCCGACGGTTGGGATTAGTATTAAGCGGCAAGTAGAACTAAAACAAATTTGGTATTAATTTTCCTTATGGGTACAATAAAGAAATATTTTAGTTTATTTATTTCTACTGCAATAAAAATACAAAATTATCTGGCTATTAATGTGACACTTAGCTTCCTTGCGTCCGATTTCGTAAAATTTAATGATTGTATCCTTTTAAAAACCTATATTATAATCCAATTTATTTCATTTTCCCCCCGTTTTTTAAATCTGTCAAAATTGATTTGATTTTGTACATGTACTAGCTATATTTCGGCCTTTACTTAGGACTTCTTCAGGTTATAAAAATTAAAAAATCAATAGCATAATATAAAATTCAACAATTAATTCATATAATTTACCCTTCTATAATGGATATAGCAATATCCAATAGTTCTCCATTGAATGTGTTTTATATGTAATTTGGCTTTCTTCTTCTCCAAGTACGACATCTTATGACCCGTGATGTATTTTATCATTTACCTATTTGTTGTTGAGAACCCATTATTTGATTTTTTCGTTTTTTTTAGCGAATTTTCAAAGAAAATTACGCTATTGCAATGGCTTCAAAATTTTTGAAAAGTTTTTCCATGGAAATCTGTTTTAGACCATTCTGAATCGATTCCTAAAATTTAACACTTTTTTTATGTATGTATGTATATATGTATGTATATATGTATGTATATATGTGTCACTCCAGACGATATCTCCCCTTAGGATGCACTTAAAAATTTCAAACAAATTTTAAAATGTCAATAATATCAAAAGAAAGGATGAGTTCGTTGGCCAGAATTTTTGGAGTCCATTTAGGGGTCAAATTTTGACCATTTAGGGTCAAAAAACGTGTTTTTTCCATTTTACCCCCCTTTTATGTGAAAATATGATAAAAGTGTACATAACAACAATTACTGTACCCTTAAAGAGCTTTCCAACGACATGCATCTTAAAAGGTAAATACGATTTTGACTTTTGTACCTCGTACCCCTATGTACCAAATTTTTTTTTCACCCATGCAAATTCTAAACCAAAATTTTCCTATATTATCATAAGCCAATAATCCGCAGATTTCTTTGAAAATTCGCTCATTAAGTCATGGTGCATGACTGGACTTTTTTGTTTTGTTTTTATAACAAAAAATACTGCATTAAAATATTTTTTTTTTTGTTTTTCTTTTGAGGTTAAAAATAATCATTATAGTTAAATATTATTGTTAATTATTATAGCATGAAGAAGCCCTAAGTGAAGGCAAAATATAGCTTTTTGAAGAAGAAAGGAGAGAAAAAAAAGTTTAACCCTAAAAGACGAAACAAAACATATATTTTTTAATATAGTTTTTTCATGTAAAACAATTCTACTCTTTATTTCCGTTTCATACATGGTACATGATGTGTGATGAAATGGAACGACTTTCTAGTTTGTGGATATGTGTAGCTAAGATCAATGATATTGGGCAGAGTTGAGGCCCGCACAGATAGAGACTGCCTCACGGCGCGGCGACTTGAAACCTTGTAGCTTTTTCAACCAAGCTAACAGTAAATCAATGTTGCTGGAAGGTGGAATTTTCACGGCATTGCCATGGTTTCTCTCTTATCATCCGTAAAAACTGGTGTCAATCTAGCCTATAAGTAAGAAAAAATAAAAAGGTGTTACCTGCAAGGTTTCCCCAAGGTAGGTGGAAGGTCACCTCCTTCTGGTGGTGTGGTTCCTTCATAGAGCTGTTACCGAACTACGGGTGGACTAGGAACCGACTGTCGAACTGCGAGATCCGTGCCGGCATTCGGCACGAACCCTTCCCAACAATGGCCGTGAGAAACTCGTCCGAAGCTTCCATTTCCATGAACACACTGATGAACCTTGAGCTCCGTTCAGTTGCAGCAATTACACGTCGTTATAAGCAGGACTGATTCAGAGTCACTTAGATGCTAATTATCAGTTTACTATGGGAAACACAAAGCTCTGTTTACCTCTAATTTAATCCCAGAAACACTTCCGACTTCACGTCTTCACACACTTTTCTCAACCATCCTCACATCTTTCATACATTATTTGCACTATATACATATAGACTTTCTACTTTATCTCACATGGTTTACATATTTATATATATATATATATATATATATATATATATATATATATATATATATATATATATATATATATATATATATATATATATATATATATATATTTATATATATATTTATAAGGGATTGCTATTATCAAGTTTGGCTATTATAGTGTTATACATAGCCATAAATAATAACTAGATTACCAATAGGAAACAAGTGACGTGTGTCCATTGATAGGGCAGTTGGGTTTTGAGTTACTTAAAGAAATGTATTTAATTTATTAGCGCCACTGTTGTACTCAAGTTTGATCGCACAAGCACCACAGAAGACAACGCCACACTAGAAATAATCGAATTGAGCAAAGTTTCAGCGTAAATCATCATATATTCCAACTAGGCCAGTCACCGTAGACACAAAAATCCTGTTAGGTCGCAAAAAATTGGAGAGTTCTGATTTTTTTGGATGTTGTTAGGATAGACACCAATAGTGTGAAACCAAGTTTGCAGCTTCGAAAGACCTGTGCTAACTGCGTGGTGCTCGAATAACTTTCTACTTTTCGGAAGAACACGACTGAACCTCTAAGTGCGTCAAGGTAACCCTAATATTACATACCTACCCCAATGTTGTAATTTATTATAAAATTGATAACGCATTTAACAAATGCTAATTTACATTTTGTTGTGTATGTCTGGTACAGGATTCAGCTGAGGTCCTGCCATAATTTATCGTTTAACATTTCACGTCCCAGGTCCCTCAAACTATCAAAACAAATTTTATAAAATGTTGATGTAATTTTGTTAAATGTATACCTTATGTACTCAATTTTATTTTGCACTTTATTAACCATTTTCCACTGAGTTATGTCTTTCTTATCCTTTACAAAAGTTCTTATCCTTTATAATATGGGTGTAGGTATACATTATATTTGCCAGTTTTTCCATTTCTATATAATATGTGGCCCAGGTTACGCTAGTCCAACACAAAAATTTTACTTTCGCGCTCAATCAATACTGTCTTAAATAAATAGTAAATCTAAAGAAGTACTTACGCTCAGTTGACTCAGCAGTTTGTAAGGGCTGCGCTCAGTCCACTCTCAGTTTTTTATTTTCGCGCTCAATCGGTTCACTCTTAAGAAAAGAATAGTCAGGTCACAGTTGAAACAATTAGATTATGACACGGCCGTTTTAATTTAAATCACACTGACACTGAATAATTGTGTACTAGATTCTAGATATAGCGGCGGGGGAGGGGAGGGGGAATTCACGAGAAGGGCCGAGTGCGGGCCGGAGGGACTCGAGCGTTGGGTACCTCACCTCTTCAACCTCGCTTCTACAACCTGCTGCTAGCACAGGTCTTTCGAAGCTACGCACTTGGTTTTACAATATTGATATCAATTTATAAAGTGCTGTATCTCGGGACCTAATTTATACCTTATAATAATTGTACTCAATTTTATTTTGCACTATATTAACCATTTTCCACTGAGTTATGTCTTTCTTATCCTTTACAAAAGTACTGCAATTCGTCAGGCTCCATTTCCTGAAAAATCCAATATCTTCATTTTTCGTTTTTTTCTGATAACAGAGGAACTATTGGTTCTATAGGATTTTGCTTGTGCTTAAATTAAAGCTAATTAACTGTTCTACAACTTCATTCCTTATGCTTTCCTTGTAGGATGAGTATTTTTAGTCGATATTCTGCTCGGAAGATGGCTAAAACGACAATTTCGAACTTTTTGGGAAAAATTGCCAATTTTCGAAGTGCTATATCTCAAAAGCTATTAGACCTACAGGGCTGTGGTTGTGCTCAAATTGTAAAAAATATTGTTTTCTTTAAAAGTGTACAGATTAACTTTTTCCGTAGGATGCACTTTTTAGAAGTTATAAGCCAAAAACGGAAGAAAGTCCGAAAAGTAGAAAGTTATTCGAGCACCACGCAGTTAGCACAGGTCTTTCGAAGCTGCAAACTTGGTTTCACACTATTGGTGTCTATCCTAACAACATCCCAAAAAATCAGAACTCTCCAATTTTTTGCGACCTACGATGTTTTAAATGACTGGCCTAAACTCGAGCTTTCTCCTTTCTACCACAAATCAAATAAATAAAAATCTTTAAAACATTCAATAAAAGAAAATGGTGTTATACTTGCATTAATTTTTATCTCTTTTGGCGCAATTGACACAAGTTAAGTGGTTATAGGTCGGTGCTCCGGCAGAAATACGAAATAGGTATATAGGCACTAAACGGATCAGGTGATTGGTGATTTGTTGTGCCTTGGTCGTGCGCATACCACTTGATACATAATTTTCAAAATTTACATACAATGGTTTAATCGCACCTTTAAAAAAAAAAACGCAATTGAATCATTAAGTCAATTTGTTTTTGTAACGGTCGGATTGCTGGTGATATAGCGTATAGATTTGTAAGATGGCTGACGAGGATGAGAACAATCAATAATATACCACTGTACACCGGATACTCTTATCAATTGATAAAGCACTATTGTATTTCAGATTTTTATAACAAGTATAATATTCATATTGAAATTGTTCAAAATAAATATTAATGGTTAATAGTTATTCAATAGTATGTCTGCAGCGTATAATCGGTTTCTGTGGTTGGCATGGACCATGGACTTCATATATATATATATATATATATATATATATATATATATATATATATATATATATATATATATATATATATATATAGAGAGAGAGAGAGAGAGAGAGAGAGATTCAGAGTGCTCTACTGTTTTGTTTTCTATGCTACTCGACTTGGCATTTATTATTCTAATGTGAACTAATATTCTGCGGGGTGCTCATTCGACTACTTTACTATATCACACATGCCCATTCAATAAAAATGTAAAAGAAACAATAATTATTGTCAAATTACAGTTGAGAGATTTAGTTACGTAATATAATTAGATGTGTAAATACTTAAAATCAGTAAATTGGTTGCGAGAATCTTATTTTAATCGTTCATTTTACGTTTCAATACTAATTTATTGCTCTGTTTATTTGGCAGTTGGATACGAGCCCACTTTTGTTTTACGGAATTGAGCTTGATGCTGACCGGTTATCTTGGAGGTAAGTTCGAGTCTCTGGAGGTTAGTTTAAGTCAAAGTCACCAAAGGTAAGTTCGAGTGGAGCGTTATTCAACTCGATATAATAATTAGTTACAATAAGTAAAGTAAAAAAAATCATCAGGTTCGCAGCAAGTAACGAGTTTTAGAAAATAACATTTCTTTACCGGAGCTCGGTCGGAAAATGTGAGCACGTTTTACAAAGTACAAGAAATTGACGTGAAAAAAATAATAACATTATTAATAATGGATGCTAATGCTGGTGAGCTGTTTAAGTGTTTACGAAAGTCAGTGACAGACAAGGACCATGTTTAGTAAAAATAGGTCCGAGACAACTCAGACAAACTTTCTCATTTATGAGTTCATAATTACTTAGCCCTTTATTTTCCATTAATAAGTTTTCGTAGGTATTTTTAATTATTATTAAACATTTCATCAAAATTTATCATAAAAATTACTTCTCCTTGGCGAGGAATCGAACCCGATCTCTCTCCGCGTTTGAAGCTATTATCTCAGCTATTATCATTTTTCCCACGAAAACGGCTTATATCGTTAGATTTGTGTTTAAAGGCCTACATTTTAGATTTTTTTTTTATCCTAATCCAAAGGAACCGTTGTAAAGAAATATTTTTTTTTCAACAAGTTTTTGTGGGGTAGCGCCCCCAAATTTGGGGCATGCTTTTTCTGAACATGTATGCCATCATTTCGTCAAAATCGGCCCAGTAGTTTAAGCTCTAGGCGTTTGCACAGACTGACGATAGACGACAGACAGACATTTTTTAAAACCCCTTTTTTTGGACTCACAACGTGTAAATTCATCTCTCAAAATAGAATTTTCGCGCCATCACAATTCCTTCTCTTTATATGAGCAGTAAAACAGCTAAGTTGTTCACTCTTTTGGGTGATGGGTGCTGGGATACACATCTGGTGAATCTAGACGTTTGATAAGGGCCTACGATCCGTTCAATGTTCTTATCAAAACTTAAGTTGAGTGTCTCTTAACAAACCTCTGTCTCAAAACACAAACTTAACAGTCTTACATAGCAGTGCAACTAAACAGCGCTTAAAGAAGTTAGACTTGAGTAGAGTCCGGCAACACATCATTGCCTGACACTAATAGTATCGTCCTATTGTATCGAGCTCCTCTGCCGTCTCATGTAGCATCGATAGACCGTAGTATCGCTACAATGATAAGACTCCGGCATCCACGCCTCGGTGTCCAGCATCGCTTATTCATGGATAGCTCTGTGTGTCAAGTGACGAATAAAAGTTTCTGTAGGTTTTCTTGTTTGTTTAAAAATACAAATCTTAAGTTTTTTCCGAGCTCAATGAAATTTTGCTCACTTGACCTACAAATACAAAACAAGAAGAAGGTCACTGTCTACATGAGATTTTTAAAAACCACCCAGCAGCTAGTTACATATGTTGTTGTATAAGCCTTTTGGCCGGCCTCGGCCCGAAGTCGTTTTTTCTGTCTTTGTTGCTGTAATAGAGTAGTTATATCTCAGTCTAGACCAATAAAATTATTTATTCATTGATGGCAATGTTGACAGAGAGGTGGGTGCGCAATGATTTATAAATTGTTCGGATTTGGAAAAACAAGCCGCTACTAAACAGTGTAAGAGAATGATAGGAGATTTCTTTCAGCCTCAAATGATGTATCCATTTCTAGCTTTCCTTATTTGAAAGTTACCGCTACACCAAGAAGGAGAACTATCTAAATTATTTAACACGCCGATTTATGATTTTTTTAATTGTTGTAAGTTGTCAACCGGGATTTTTCTTGTTGTTTAATCGCAAGTATTTATTACTTTTAATAACTATTTATATTTTATTGTTCTGCATTTTTAATAATGCTATGTTAATAGAATTACTTGTCTCGTAGAATAAATTGTGCATTCCTGTATCGATCACTGGTTTTCGGTGGGAAAAGTCGGTTTCTCTTTTTCACTCGCCCCAAATCAGGTCCGAAAGAGAGAAGTTTGGCAGACGTGGAAGATAAATTGGGGGTATCGGCGGACGATATTATAATTATATTTGGTCTGGGAGTGTTCATAGTAAGGGCAGTCGACTTGGCTGATAGATGCTGCGGGCGGACCGATATGTATGTGCATAATGAGAGGATGTCTCCGGACCCTTATCTGTAAATCTCGACAGATAGGATACGCCACCTTATGTAAAGCTTCTCCCCCGCTCTCTCGTCCTCCCACATTTCAGCCGTCACATCACACATATGTTAAATCCTCCATTACCATTCACGGCCCAATCCTCTCCTAACTATACTCGCTAACCCGGCTCCTACTTGCCAGCCACACCCGAATTAAAAAAGCTAAGGGGAAAACCACCCGAATAAATCCTCGTTATTGGATTTATTCGAGTGGTTTTCCGAATAAATGCTACTTAATTCGCCCGAAAACAAGTATTATAGGCATCCCAATCGAAATCATCGGATAACCGGATAACCGAGTTATTTAGAACCGTTAAACAAGTCACCACAAAGTCTCGTGGCAATCACGTGTAAACCGAGAGACAATAACTTTAAGTGGTCGACACATGCCAGGTTAACACTTGACACGATGCACTTAGGTTTTACTTGTCTGTTTTACCTAATTATACTGAATCGTATTTATATGGAATGTGTTACATTTTGTTTTGTTGTTGGGATTAGTGTTGCAGTCCAAAGGGAGTAGTGTAGCACTCCTCAGGGAGTAGTGTTGCAATACTCAGGGAGTGGTGACTGAGTGGTATTGCAGTTTGCAGTCCTGGTCCACATTCACTTACTACTGAGAACAATAATAATTGGTTCCTATACAACTTATAAGGAAAGACCCATTTCTCTTATTCGTAAAGACACAATGAGAATTGTGACAAAAACCGTAGACACCACCAATCCACTGTAATTTTTTTTTTTTTTTTTTTTTTTTTTTTTGCCTGATCCTTAAAGGGATAAATAATAGAGATTTGGGTTGTTTCCCGTAGTTAATAATAATTATAATTTGATTTAAATTAAAATTTAAACTTTCCGTCGTATGGAAATTACCAAAAACTTAAAAATTGAGATTTGGGATTTTTTGTGTAATAATAGACTTGTGAATGATAGACTCGAATTTAGACAGAAAGACTGGATTTTGACTCCAACAGATCATCAGTAATCTTATCATTCATTGTTATTTCTCTATATTCTACAAATACAAAATATGGTACCTTAATACTTCTACCTTAATTATTCTACTTCAGATATCACCAGTGGGGCTTAAATTACCAGAGCGCGATATGTTGTAAGATAAATTATTAACGTTTTGTTATAAGGATTAAATCTCGGATGATAGGACGTAGTTCCCCGTCCGGGAATACGACCCGTCGTATTCCTTCGGAGATCTGTCACAACTTATGACTGACACTATTATAAACTTAATAGAATAGCTTTTTTTTAAAAATTATTTCGTCGAGAAAACCAGACTCTGTAGATTTTTGTGTGTCTAGTTGTAAAGGTTTTTTTTAATATTTTTCTATATTTTCTATATTTTATTAGGGATGAAAAATGTTTTTTTTTCTAAATATCGACTATATCTCCTATACCTGGCATCTTCTGGCCTTGAATTGATTGTCCAGATTTACATTTTGGCATTCTCTAATTTTTGAAGTGTAAAATTTGAATCATTATTGGAGTAACTGTCACAGATATCATTCTCATTCTATTGTTAACCAGTAAGTAGTAACTTGGTACTTAAATTATAAAATGCAATAATGTAAATCTGGATAATCAATTCAAGGCCTGAAGATCAGGTATAGGCGAAATATAGTCGATATTGAATTAAAAAATATATATAGTTTTTTTTTGTTGTTTCTTTTAAACATTTTTCACCCTTTCTGCAAGACTTTCTACAAGAAAAACAAAATTCAATATTAATTTTTTAATAACGCTTTTTCTTTTTGATGTCCCTATTTAATTTGACTTAATTTGTGGTTTGGTCGTTTTAGGGTGTAAAGCGTATTTATCTCATATGGCTATATTTCGACCACACATGGTCATCTTCATGCCTTGATTTTGAGAGTGTTACTACATTTATTTTATTTAATATTATGTTCTATTTTTCACCAATGTCATTGGTTTGTCGTCGTTTACTGTCATATTACCGTCAAATATTATTACTTTTATTATTATATTTACACATTAAACTTAGTTAACACTTAAAAACTATCTTTAAAGCTGTTATTATCTTGCTAAAATTATTATCTGAAGAAAATAATTTTAGAAAGACCCTAAAATGACCAAACCACAAATTAAATTAAATTTTTTTTTATTGTTTAACACAACAACAAAATTTACATTGTAACAAGTGATACTGTTGTTATTGTTAACATGGTGGGAGAAGGCGAAGAAGAAGTAGTCCAGTGACTATAAATTGCAAAAAAAAAAAAAAAATTGTGCCAAATTGTGACTTGGCATAAATAAACTCTGCGGAATAAAATAGCTTCTAGATGTGTAGTGTCCAAGTATAAATAATAAATCTTTTGTTATAATAAAGTTTTGTCAACGGGTGCAACACCAATCGTAATACAATACCTGAATCAATGTTGAGCGACACTCTAAAAATTAATATTTTTTAAAAACATAACTAACTATGCTTTTTGAATTGGCAAATAGGTTTTGGACTTGTCCTATTTTCAACTGAAATATTATTATAAAACCGCTTGTAGAAGTGCGTAAAGTTGTTTAAACAAATAGTTTAGGATATGTGGTAGACATTTCCTACACTTTAATTCGCAGAGAGGTTACTGCTCGAGTGAGTCGCTAATCGTCGTACTGCTCAGTTTCCTCTAGTAAGCTCCACAAACACAAATCTTTTTAAACGAGCAGGGAACTACCGTATAGAGAAAACATAAAACAAAAAATAAAAGCTAGAAGCCTAAAAATTATAAGGCAGTAAACGACTTGTTTTTGTTGCCTTTCAAAATTCATCCCCTTCTCACGTAAAATATGTTTTACTGTCAAAGCAATCCTTTTTCGAGTGCTTCAAACAAAAATATCGCAAGCGCACTCCCAAGGTCCCTATACACGGTCAAAATGTTTGCGCAACCATTTTGACTGTGTATGGGGCTGTTTGATGTTTGCGCAAACATGATATTTGACGTGCATGGCCTAAATTTGCCCGACATCAAGTTTGCGCAAAATTTTTTATCATGTATGGGCAGGGCTGGATTTAGGCAGGGGCCATGGGGGCCCGGGCCCCTGGCGGCAAATTTTCAAAGGTAGCAAAAGGCGGCAGAAAGAAAAATAAAACAAAAATCATAAAACATATATTTTTTTTTTATATTGGACATTAAAATATGACTCTTATGAACAAAAAGTATAATATTTATTTACTAATTGAACTTTTATATACTAATTGTACAGTTGAGTATGAGCGCAAGTGCAGGTCAGTAGGCATAAGTTTTTATTTATTAGTGTTTAAGTGGATTTTAGATTTTGGGCATAGAACGGTTAGTGATTTATAGCTCGTCGCCGCTAGTTATTCACGTACGTACACTAGTTAGAACTACAGTTTAGGCCAACTTTACTCTATTTTTATACAACGTAATCTTTAAAGGTAAAAACGGGCATAAAACTATGTTTTTAAACAATTTAAAGAATTCCCAGCAGCCAGCAGTTTATAATATAAACATTAAATAATTATTAAGTGCATTAAAAACCCTTTTCTTTTGCTTTCTTGATAGTCCAGTCATTTTAGGTTTTCTGTTCCAAAAAATTCGGAGCTTCAATAATATTGAAGCTCGTCAAAATGAAATGATCAAAAAATATATTATATTTTTTGATCACTTCATTTTGACGTTCTGAAAACATATTGAAAATCGGCAATGAGATCGTGGTCGCGTTAGTTGATATTCAAGGGAAAAGGTCAACAAATTCGATATTTTGCTAATATCTCGGTTCCTATTGCTCCGACACCAATCAAGGTGGTTATCAAAATTAAAGATAACAAAATTTCCCACAAAAAAAAATCTCATTAATTTTTTACGTACAATGGACGGTTTACGGAATATAGGGCGAAGAATATCTATTATCCGTTGCCGCACCACTTTTTACGTATTTTTATGAATATCTCGCTTCCTAAGGCTCGGAGGCAAATTAAGGTTATTATTAATAAAATAGATTATTAAATTTCCCACAGAAAAGTTATCTTTCATTTTTTACGTACAACGAACGGTTTAGCAAAAACCTAGTATATTATAACTTGAGTAGTGTTTGTTTTTGCAAGACTTTTTACGTATTTATATAAACATCTCGCTTCCTCTAGCTCGGAGAACAATTGATTTTGATCTGATCAAAATTGAAGATTATAAATTTTCACACAAGAAGCATGATGTTTACCTGAGGTATGTGGGTCTGAGACCCACATACCTCAGGAAAATATAAAGTTTTAGGGATCACCTACATCTACAAACATGAGGTTTATTTTTTTACGTAACGAACCTTTTGGATAATGAAGTGCTCCAAAGTACCCCACAAGACGTAAAAAAAACAACATTAGGTAATTGTCTATGTTTTACATGGAAAGTTTGACTTGAAGATGATGCTCCTACGGATGCGACAATAGAAGCAAAATTGGTTGGAAAGTATGGCAACAATATTGTTATTACAACAAAACCAAAAAATGACAATGATTAGCTTCCTCGATATACATGCGACTATTCTTTCTCACGCTTGGTATGAAAATAAAAAATTGAATCAAGAAGAAGAACGTCCACGAATAGCTGAAGCTGATGCAGCAATTATAAGAGAAGACGTCCGCAGTATCGCTGATAACACTGAATCGTAATAGCAATATTCTTGCCATACTTTTCAATCAATTTTGCTTTATTGTCGCATCGGTAGGAGCATTACCTTCAGCTCCGCCAACGTTAATTGACAAATATCTATGTAATAAAATTATTTTTTAGGCCTTGTGCGGAAACTTTGGAGCACTTTATTATCCAAAAGGTTCGTTCTAAGTAAAAAATAAACAAATGTTTCATGTGTGAAATTTTAAAATCTTCAATTTTGATCTGATAGTCAATTGGTCTCCGAGCTAGAAGAAGCGAGATATTTACAAAAATACGCAAAAAGTCGTGCTTTTCAGAATGTCAAAATAAAGTGATCAAAAAATAAAAAATTGAAGCTTCGAATTTTTTGGAAAAGAAGCCATATTTATGACTAAAATAACTGGACTATGACTTGAATTTAAATGTCATAAATGACTTTCCTAATGCAAGACTTAAGAAATTTAAATAAACAAATTTCTTAACAAAGGTATTCAATTACTTTTCTTTTTAAGCGAATTTTCGAAGAAAATTAAGCTATTGCAATGGCTTCAAAAATTTTTAAATGCGAATTTTTGAAAATTTTCTCCATGGAAATCATACCATTCTTATTCGATTCCTGAAATTTAACACTTTTTCTTATGTATGTATGTATTATGTATGTGTCACTCCAGACGATCTCACACTAGGATGCACTTAAAAAATCCAAACAAATTTTAAAATGTCAATAATATCAAAAGAAAGTCTGAGTTCGTTGGCCAGAATTTTTGGAGTCCATTTAGGCGTCAAATTTTGACAATTTAGGGTCAAAAATAGCATAAAACGTGTATTTTCCATTTTACCCCCTCTTATATGAAAATATGACAAAAGTGTACATAACAACAATTACTGTACTCTTAGAGCTTTCCAACGACATGCATCTTGAAGGGTATATACTATTTTGATTTTTGTACCCATTTTCAGGGGTACCTTTGTACCAATTTTTTTTTCATCCATCCAAATTCTAAACTAAAATATTCCTGTATTATCATAAGCCAATAATACACAGATTTCTTTGAATATTCTCTTATTAAGTCATGGTGCATGATTGGCCGTTTTTTAAAATTATTTTATAACTACACTTTAACTTTTTATTTCCTACAAACGAAGTTACTGTTAAATTATGACTAATTTTAAAATAAAATTTGTATATAAATACTGTGTACTTGAAAATTATTTTTCATTCAATAACTTTTTTATTTTAAAAAATTGGTATTTGGTTTGATTGGTTTTAGCCTAGTCCTGTAATAATAGTGGAGTATTATTTAAATAATATTAAAATAAATCAGATTAAAAATGGACAAACTATAAAACATTAGTCCATATGTTTTATAGGACAAAACTTGCAATATTTTTTTTATTTTTTTTTATAGGAATTACAAAATTGTCACAACATTTGGGGGGGGGGGGGGGGGGGGGTTAGGCGGCAATTTTTCTTGGGCCCCTGGCCACCAAATATGTAAATCCAGCTCTGTGTATGGGGCCTTTACAAGGATAAGATTCGATGCTTCGTATCCTCCGGCTCGAGTTTCACCTCAAGAAGCAGCTTAGCTCGAAAACTCGATCTTCGCTTCGTGTCTCGTGTCCAAGCCGTATCTCCAAATCACACTGAGGTCTTATCCAATGTGTATATTTTCAAGAAAACTTTTACGGATTCTCGAGTTCTTGTTTATGTCAGGATGTTACAAAGAAGATAAGTATTTGTATTAATAATCGATACGGATAATTAAACTAAGCATACTGCTACATCCCAACAGTCGCTCCTCTACTTCGATATATTTGACGCATTCTTCCTCCGCTTAGCTACAAACATACAACTAAACCAATTTTACAAATGGAAATGTCAGGACCTGTTATATAATAAAACTAAGTTTCCAGTATGACAAATTAAACGGTAAAATTGGAGGTGCAACAAATGAACAAATCGGTATCGAACCTTCAAGAACTTTAATTGCCTGACATTAACTGCTCGAAGGTACCAGTTCCTTCTCACGAGACTAGAAGAGTAACTCTGGCCTGCACGATCGCTCGGCCGGTCCAAGCCGTCCGAAAACATTGTCGTGCTTCGCGAGTACTCGATTCTACCGAGGGAAAGGCTGTCGAGGCGGGGAGAAGAGGAGACGGAGTGACGGGGGAGTTGTCACTTCTCCTTGGCATTCATGAGGATGCACGGCCACCACGAGGAAACCGGTAAAATATTCACGGTCCGATAGAGACGGTAAAAATAAAGAAAATAAGAGCGGGCAAGCCTGTTTAACATGTTCAAGGGCGAGGCGAGGCCCTTAGACAAGGCCGTCCCGCTCTCGATTCAGTAATGCGTCCGCTTTGCATACAGCATATTCCAAACCGAAACAAACAACAAATCACTATAAAAGATGAGTGAAGATCGAGCAGGATGACTGTGCTGTCCCACCATTTCCTCCCACCAAGCACACACTCACACCTTTTCGGAATTTAATTATCTATTACTTCACTGAAGCGAGTAGTGCTAGTCATTTTTTTAAATTTCATTTATTTAGGAGAAGAGAAACAAATAAGACTCTGGAAAGTGAAAGTAACTCCCCCTTGCCTCAGTCAACCGCCAAAACGAAGCCGATAACGTTTTTTTCTTTTATCATTTATCAAGGAATTAATCATAAATACTGCTACGTATGACCATAGGGCACGCAGCTCGAAGAGTCCAACTACCGTCAAAATATAATTGCTTTCGATTTGAAAAGTGTTCGACATACATAGAGTTCGGCAATATTCCGTGTTTAAGTCGTACAAGTCGGCTGGTAATTAAATGGCAAGAATTATGACAAGTAAAGAGTAGGCTTATGAAGAATTATGAAATGCGCAATGAATACACCTACGAAAATAATCTCTTTCTACGCATCTAAACAGATAAAATGTTTATATTTCGTATCAATCGTAGATAAAATATTAATTTCTGCCGTTTATACACCTTATGGCTCCGTACTTACTTACGACAAGAAAAACACGGTTCACCGGTAGGTATTCAAAATAATTTTGCAAGCCAATCGAATCTTAACTCGAAGAATAAATTGGTTTTTATAGCGGATTAATGCCTGACCGATTACAATTAAGACCCAACAATGTATTTATTCGCTTGCATAAAAGTTGATTGTCAGAGTTAATATATCAGTAATTAATATAGAAATGCGGCAACGGTTCCTGGAGCGTACTATGAGTACTTAAAGAAGACGGGAGTCGAGAGAAGAAGGTAGGTTTAGATTTCCCAGCAAAGTGAAAACTAGACAAGACGTGATGTCGGCGCATGGCCTTGCCTATCATTGTCACATTAACCGATCAAGGGACCTGTTGAATTTTAAAAGTGGGATGGGAAAGTTATTAGACTAAGTTAATTATGTTTGGACCATTGTATACGTGAGCCGCTCTCAGCCTTCTTCCCTCTTTCCCATCCTTAAATAAACTTTTCTTTTCGCTCATTTCAATAAATTTTTAGACCTTTAATTGCTTAACTTGATGAATCTTTCCGACCGTTGCGGGATTAATATATCCACAAGTTTCATTCACAAGCAACCTAAACTAAAACTAAACTAACTAAATAGGCGTTCTAACTTGGTTGCATCGAATTCATTATTTTATGGAATTCACCAAAACTCGATCGGCTTAGTGTGAGACCCGGAGTTGTATGGATTATGCTTAGGTAAACGAAGTACGCTAAATATAACTAATTATATCAGGTGGAGAGCAGAACCGTAATAAAGTGCATATCAAGAGAAATACAGTAATATTACTGGCAAGGTGTCGATGAAGGTGGAACAAGTTCCAACTCTTCATTTTACGTACCTCCCAGAACGGATAATCTGACAGTTGACACCGTCCCTTGTCGTCACCCCGAGTATCGCTTCCGATATAGTCTTTGCACTGGGAGCCATTAAATAATTGGTGGCTTAAATCATTAATCTAGAGCAAAACTCGATCCCGCGATACAATGCTCTGATTTAAATAGCTCACTCATTATATTACACCATACTCACTTCGGCGGTTATTGTACATAGTACGAGACTGTAAAATAGGACCGTGCCCCCCCCCCCCCCTGGGTGCGCCACTGATATGGCAAACTTGTAGCTGTAGCCGTGTAACTGACGGGAAAATTTCGAAGACTTAAAACTTTTCTTCATTACTTCACACATGCTCCCCCCCCCCCCCCCCCGTGACTTTTCTTCTTATAAGTGTCGTCTATTGAACTTGGAAAAATCTGCATAAAATTACGACTGCGCATGGTCAGAACTTTTTAGTGGGACGAATTTCTTTGCGACTATTATCCATTGTTTATTTTGAATAAAAGGTTACAATATTACATTTTTAAATCAAGTTTTTAATTAAATTTTTCTTGTTTTAAGGGTTTTTATTTTAATCTAAAGTTTTACTTTGATATATTAATTAAATTTAATTAAAATAGTTAGTAGCAGTCATTAGAATAGTTTTTAATCATCGAATAATTAATATTAATGAATTTGGAAACGGGTTCAATTGTAGAATAAGATTTTAAAAATTGCAGATACCCGACCTTTCGCAAGGAAGACTATTTTTTGTACTTATTGACTGGACTATTATATACCCTACTATGTTTATTTTTAACCTAATACTATCAGCTAATTTCTGTTAAACTCAAAACATTTGGCGTACGTATTTTTTTTTTGTTAATTCACATTACTTAAATATTTTTAAAATGTACCAATTTATTTTTATGGCTACTATAATAAATCTATTATATAAAGTACAACTTTTAATAAGAAAATATTATTAGTATGTATATCATTTTGTTTAAATAAAATACCCTGGTCTTCATGTCCCGTTCATAAAAAACTTAAATTTATTTGTATATAATAAAAAGTGATAACCGGTTATCTTTCCAGGAGCCGTACTCGGGAAATATCGTCTAGTTGTAATGTCCATATCACTTATAAATGTCAAGGAGAAAAACAAATTTTAAAACGTAATTTATTTTACTTTCCCCTTGTTGTGTTTGCCGGTGTGAATGCAGTTGAATAGGCGAAGGGGGAGGGTTGAATAGGCATACATTTAAATGCATTTAAACTTGTTTTCAAGAAGACTCTTCTGATTACATTGAAAGAGTCCCATGACTTGGCCGGCAACTCCTCGTTGTCTACTAGGCCACCTCCAACCTTATACAAATATTTCATTATTTATTTCCATTATTTTTAGGATCGGATATATCCAGGGGATAAATAAGTATAAACATCAGTTTACACACTTACGCTTACTTGCATAAGTCATCGGTCCTTCCGGTAGTCGGTTTGGAAAGTGTTAGTTGGTGCCGAAACCCACAGTATCAAGTAACCAATCAAATTTCATAACGGATGCATAATGGAAACTTATAGAAATGCTTCCTTGGGACTGGTTTTCGTTCCCAAATGTAGACATCGAATTGAGGTAAATTCATAGCGGCAAATAAATATTAATTCTAGGCAAACTATACATGGTTCAGGATTTTGTGGGAGGCACGGATATAGGGTGTTTCACTAAAATCCTACAAGGACTAAGGACAAATTTGTTGACGGCACGTTACAAAATGTTTCTGAAATTCGATATTGTTTGATCATCGGACAAGTCCTCATTTAGGTTCGCCAGAGCCTTTTCCGGGCGGTACTTTCCCCCCGAATTTCTAGAATGCGTCAGGTAAAATAAACTGAGTGTGCAGCGGCCGACGCTTTAATTATTACTTTTAAACAAATAACCGTTGAAAAGCCGGCGGTCGGAGTAGCGCCTCGCACCCTGATTATTCCTGACCTAGACGTGGATACTACACGGTGTGACGACGGTACGCGTTGCAGGACAGCATGCCTCCGATTAACTCAGTGTTTTCTTGTTTACAATTATTCTTGTTTCCGATTTAAAGCAGAAATTAATTCGAAGATTTAAGCTCGTGGTAAGTACGACCTTTCTAGAGACCTTCGATCGTCTTTATAGTTTGTTTATTTGTATCATCACATATTATTTCATGTAATTGATTGATTTTATGCTTTTACAAGCCATTATTGTCTAATTTATTTAATACTTTAATAATATGTTAAGATGGATTTGAAATTTTACATGAATTAAAGAAGTTGAAATTAATCTAGTGCTATCTGTGGTCTACTTTCCAAATTTCATAAAAATCAGATGTGTACTTTACTTTTGAAGATATAGGTATAAATAAATGTATGTTTGTGTGTATGTTGAAGAGAAACAAGAAACGAATGGGCGCAGAAGGTTGAAACCAACAATAGGCTAATTATGACCTACCATACAAAATTTCTAAGATATGTTAGTTCGCGGAAATTGAGTGACAGACAGACACTAAACCAAAAATGTTCCCTGATGTCTGAAACCGATTTCTGTCTGTGGATTTTCATAATCACAGACTTAAAATATGTTCGTTCTTCAGAACGATCACTTAGCTTCCATAGGGGTAAATCAAATTATTAAATTAGATAATATTAGGTTGTTATAGCATAACATCAATAAAATAAATTATGGGATGCGAGGAAGCTATGTGCCACATTAATTGGAAGACTGTTCTAAATAGCATCGATTCGTTTATTTTGATTTAGTATGCCTTTTTCATCGGCATAATATAATAATAAACTTGTCGCTTACTTGAGCCCGGGATGTAGGTCTGCATTTTACTCGATTAAAACTGAGTTTGAAAATCCTGAAAGGAATAGTGGTCTCAGTAGAGGTCGGTGTAAAAACAGCCCAGACCTTGTCTGCCAAGTCTTGTAAATAAGTTTAAAAAGCGTTTATCGAGATTATAAACGGATATAAATGCAGTGAAAGTTAATAAACCGAGCACGGCCTATTTGTAAGTTTAACGTAGTGTTGTTAATATAGATGTGATGTGACTTAATAGATCAATTATTGGAGGCAGGAAGTTCACTACAGCTTGCGACGCACATCCAGCTTTATACCTCTAATTAACCATGATATTTAAAATATATTTATGGTATTAATTGTAATGCCATACATAATTAGTGGAATAGGCAAGTGCAAGGTCGGACTGGCCGGACCACATTTGGTAACCTGACGAGTCAAGTCTGCAATATTCTCTGTCACTCAGGTTGCAAGTATAAAGCCCACCTGAGAAGGCTTTTTTACCGTGCCCTCTAGCTTACACGTTTTTGAAAAAACTTTTTATTTAATTAAATGTGGCTATTCCATAATCGACCGACATTTTCATTTTAACTTTCTGACATAATACGTTGCATTTGTAGAGAGAAAATACTTTGACGAATATTTTTTTTTAGATTTAGGGTAACCTGAGTCTATAACGTTCTGTAAAAAACATCTATGTTTTAGTTAAGATATGAAGCGTTAGTGGAGTTCACCATGAAGTGTTGAAATAAAAAAATCCACGTGAATTCTTGTGTTTCACTTGTTTATTTAGATCTTTGTGATGGTTTCATCTTATTTAATATGGTCAATGTTAATTTAGAGGAGAGAAACTGACAGACAAATCATAACAACAAACTGATGTTAATAACTTTTTAATTTTTATTTGTCATGCAGTTTTTGTAAATAAACTGTGTCACTTAACTATTTTGATTTGCTTACTCTTAATCTCACTATTTAAGCAAACAATTTATATTACATTTTATTTTAAATTATGTATATACATTATACAAACAAAGTTTAAAAAGAAGGTTTTTAATGAATCTCACCAGCTACAAAGCAACTCAATTATTATTATTATTATTTTTTTTTTTTTAGCCCATCATAGTTAAACTTCAAAATTTGTCCCCACCAAACATATTTTCCTGTAAGAACAAACTTGCCCTCAGAAATCCTTAAAACTCATCCTTTTGCACTTAAACTTTCAAAAATTCCCCGGACTCCCCGCCAAGCTCAAGCTTAGAAATTACTTGTCCTCTCGTTTGTCTTATTTCTGTTACACTGAGACTTTCTTGTCTTTTTTGTCATTTATTCAAATCAAGAGTGAATAAAAGCTTGTAAAATGATCCAAATTATTGTTGTGGTTAGCGTCATAATGGCTTTTTAAGTGTCATTCATATTTCTAGCTGCATAGGGGTCGTATGGAAGTAAGCAATAGACCAGGTTTTAAATATAGACTGTGTTTGGTTTGTGTGTGAAGCTAATACTAGTGCCCAAGAATATTATTTTGTTTTATTGATATAAGTTTATGAGTAGTAGCAAATACAATTTAACAAAATCATTAATAAAGAAATAAGAAGAAAAAAAAAAATCTACAATCCAACACAATGTCACAAAATTACTTCACGATGAAGTAGTAGTTATTTATGTAACTAGGCAGCAAAATGGAATTTTACTGACGAGTGATGAAGATAGCCTCCGAGCCGAAGGCGAGGACAGGCCTTGAAAATTAACTACTGAGGTGAGGCCGAGGCAGGTAATATACCACATTGAGGCAATATACACGAGGCAGAAATGTTGCCTTGTCTGCCTTTAGAACCTATATAACATAACTTAAATCAATTTTTTCATTACGTGGACTTAAAAAATCTTTTCATTATCCCTAAACTGAATTGAATTTTTTTTTTATCTACTTGCGGCAGCAAAATGAGGCATTATTAAACTGATTTCGGGCAGAGAAATGTGATTTTACTGCCTAGGCGGTAAAATAAGGAACAATTTTGCTGCATAGGAAGCAACATTTTTATTGTTGTAATGTTGGCAATAACAGTTTATACTATTGTCTCTATCTTATAACATTATATATTATAGTTCAATAAGTAATATTTAATTAATAAACGTTTTAATAATAAAATAATTTGTTCATATTTGTCAATATGAATATGTTAAATATGTTCAATGAATAGTAGATCTTTAATTAAAAAAATAGCGGAGTCCCACACTGCAGCTTCATGTAAACATCCAACATCCATATTATTATATTATTAAAGTCATTCTTAATTTTCATAGCCTGTCCTCGCCTTCGGCTCGGAGGCTAATCTAATCACTCGTCAGTAAAATTACATAAATAACTATTTACATCCTACGGGTAGTTATCAAAAGTGCCGTTTTTAGCGTTGCAATCAAGTACATATGCTTCATAGTACGACTAAAATCCACTAGATGTCAATGCGTTTTATCTTTTTCTTATAGTAGAACCTCTTTTAGGTTTCTTTTTTAACTTTTTTTTTTGTTTGCTATCAAAATAATTTTTTATTCGTATGTTACGCTCTGTTTTTATTTTTAAATATCTCCACACCGGCACTGCCGCGGCTTGATTACAAACGACTGAATTCAAAGGCGCCTGCCCGCCTTCTACGAATTGTTAATATGCCTTCATACTAGGTAGGCCGAGAGGGCTGAGAGTTGATGGCAAGCTCCAGTACTTTCCTAACTCCCTGTCACACGTATAAATAATTTTGACTTTCTTCGGCCCTACGAAGTGCGGTAGGGGAAGGCACTACAGCTGGAGACTGGATTACAGACCTCCTTCACCATTCTAACTCCCTGTTATACTTTTCTGAGTTTTTAAGCTAAAAGTAACGTAACGTTTTTGACTTATGTTCCATAGCCTAAACATAGAATGTCAAAAAGTTAGTTTTTCATTGTCTGCTACCTTGGAAAAAATAGCATATGCTACACGACTGTGAAGTGTTTTTTCTTTACCTTGGCAATATTTACCGTCTTGCGACAGTAAGTATAACTGCCGCGGTAAAGATAAAACTCACTTCACAGCCTAGTAACATAATATACTATTATCTACTCACGCTATTTAGATAAAAAATTGAAGCTTAGGTAAAAGAGTTAGTTTGAGATGAATCGTCAACAAACTCAAACCAGAACAAGTCGTGCTTCACTGTTGCCACTTCTTACTCGAGATTAATTATTCAAAGACCTACAATTCAAATCTTTTTTCAGTTTATCATTTTTAATAATATTACTACACTAGCTAGATACCCGTGCAACAATTACTGTACTCAGAGCTTTTCAACGATATGCATCATGAAGGGTATTCATTACTTTGACCCCATATTCATTACTTGTACCCCGCACCTCTGTGTACCAAAATTTTATTTTCGAAAATTCATGTAGACAGTGATTTCCCCCTTGCTTTGAAGGTCAAGTGTGCAAATTTTCATCGAGATCGGATTAAAACTGAAGATTTGTATAAAGAACACACACACACACACACACACACACACACACACACTCTCACACACACACACACACACACACACACACACACACACACACTCATACATACGTTGACTTTTAAATATATAGATATAGATATAAATTTCCATTTTACCCCCCTCCTAAATGAAAATATGACCAAAAATGTACATAACAACAATTAACTTTCTCTTAAAGAGCTTTTCGACGATATGCAATATGAAGGGTATCCATTACTGTGACATTTGTACCTCGTACCTCTGAGTACCGAAATTTTAATTTCGTAATCTCATGTAGGCCTTCACCTTGTTTTGAAAGAAAAGTGTGTAAAAATTCATCAAATTGGGATAAAACTGTAAATTTGAATAAAAGACATACCATCATACAGACACTTCTTTTTATAAAAGATTTAGCTATATTTTTCCATTTTACCCCCCTAAATGAGAATATGACAAAACTATACATAACAACAATTACTGTACTCTTAAAGAGCTTTTCAACGATGTGCACCATGAAGGGCATTAATTACTTTGACCCCGTATTCATTACTTGTACCACGTACCCCTTTGTACCAAAATTTCAAAAAGTTATGTGGACAGTGATTTTCATCGAGATCGGACTAAAACTGTAGATTTGTATAAAGAACATACACACACATACGTTGACTTTTATATATATATATATATATATATATATATATATATATATATATATATATATATATATATATATATATATATATATATATAATATAGAATTTTAATAATATAACACTGTTTTGTAATAAAACAAGTATAAAACTAAATTTAATTTGAATAAATTAACTAAATTTTTTTGAGTAACCAAACTAACCACAATCTCGACTCGGTCGAAGCAGTCGCAACCACTCTGGTCGAACGCTAAAACAACCAAAGTTTTAAGGACACGGTCGGTCGTTCAAGTTGGTCTTTTCAAACACATCGGTTTCTTCTCGGTCGACCAGGTTAGTGATTCCGAAGGCACCCTAAGATTCGTCTAGTTTTTCTTCAATATTAGCAAATGATCTAGTTTGCATGGTCCAATTAGAATCGTGGGGCTGATGTCTGCTCGTTTTCTCTATTTCATTTCAATTTTTTCTTAGATAATCTTATTTAACATATTAGACATAACTTATGATGGAATGGATCAAATTGAGTTATTTTGCTAGGTTCTAAAAGGTTTGATAGTTTTACCATGAGAACGATAAGTTGCGTCGCTCTTTTACTTTTCTTGTTTTTGGTTGATTGATGGTGAGATGGTTATTTTATTTTGCCGTGATTAGTATTTGTTCACGATGTAATCCATCAGATCATACCGAGGCTTTAAAACTTGCGAGTTAAATATTTGTAGAGATAAAATGGCCAAAATATTATAATAAATGCATTTCTCTTGTATTTTCTTTTCTCACTCTGTTAGGACTATTAATAAAGTTGGCAGGGAGCGATGCAACTAATTCCCCCATCGGCAAAACTAATGTCTAACGAGTCTAACGTCTCACTTCTAATTGGCGCTATGAAAGACACCTCTTTTAAATTCTATCATATTGCTAGATTTAGAAATTAACATAAGGACAGTGAGCACCACTGGCTAGTAAATACTCTAAACCTCACACTGACTTGAGTTAATTCGTCGTAACTTGAGTCAACAAGTCCTTGGTTTTGAATTAGATTGTGAATCATAATCAAAAAGTGTCACATTATGTGCTTCGCAGTTCAAGTCCACCCACTGAAAGCTTAGACTCTATATTCCCTAGTGTCCTCTGTATCGTCGTACAGAGTAGTGACAGGCGCTACTCGTTGTCCTGTTTGATAAGGTCAGCGGCTTTTTCTCCAATCATGTAGGCGGGAGCCATGGTGTGTCCGGCAGGTATCGTCGGAATGATGGAAGCGTCGGCCACTCTCAGATTCCGTATCCCGTGAACCCTCAGTCTGGGGTCCACTACGGTGGTGGGGTCTCCTTCTGGGCCCATCTTACAGGTCCCGCACTGGTGATGATACTGCGCCGTGATCTGACGGACGGCGCACTCCCAATATTCGTCCGTGCCGAAGTCAAAGCTCTCGCATCCCGGTTGGTGCTTCTTGTATAGTCGAACTCCGTGCGCTCTCATCACTTTCGTTTTGGACAGCTCGATGGCTATCTTAATGCCGTCAACGATCACATTTAAATCCTCGGTACGATTAAAGAAGTTGTTTTCTATAACGGGGTTGTTTAAAGGGTCTTTGCTGAAGAGACGAACCGTGCCCCTACTCTTTGGGTAGCAGCCCATCACCCAGATGCTCATGGAGGTCTCGTTTTCTAGTGCTTTATAGAAAGACTCGTAAACGTCGTCTCGGACTCCGACAGTTTTCCTTATGAGGTTTCCAAAATCACTTGCGTAGGTCGCCCCGACAAATAGGAGTTCTATATCAGGGTTATTTTCGTCGGCGTACCTAGAACTGACGTAAGCAAGGGAATCAACACCGCTCGACGACGGGGGCCCGCTATGTGTTTGCAAGTACTTTATTAGTTCGATGGGTAGTTGCGAGAAAAGTGAAGAGTAATTCGGAAGAAACGTCGGAGACGATTTGGTGATGAAGGGCAGTAAAGTAACACCAACGTGCTCCTGAAGATTGTCTCCCACCGGCAGATCTCTAATCACAGGTATGTTCAAACTTTCCAAATGTTCTTTATGTCCAACGCCGGAGAGCATCAAGAGTTTAGGCGACCCAAAAGCCCCTGCGGCCAAGATGACTTCTCTGTTAGCCCTCACCTCTCTCTTCTTCCCTTTCTTAAAAAACTCTACTCCAAAAGCCGTCTTCGTGACTGGATCTATAAGCACTTTCGAGACCATGGCCCTCTGGACGATGTGAAGATTAGACCTTTTGTCGGCCGGCTTGAGATAGGCGGTGGCCGCGCCCCAACGAGCCCCGTCCTCCATCGAGAGTTGCATCTTGGCAAAGCTGGATCTGTAAGGCTCGTTGTAGTCAAGGACAGGGTACCCGAGTTCGCGTCCCGCATCGATAAACACCAGGGAAGCGTTGGACGGATAAGGAGAGTATGAGACAGAGACAGGGCCATCTTTGCCCCTGTAGGGTGATTCCCTGAGTTCGGCTATCTTCGTGTTCTCCAGTCTCTTAAAATACTCGAGTAGGTCATCGTAACTCCAACCTGTGTTCCCTTCCTCAGCCCACCTGTCGTAGTCTCGCTTGTTGCCACGGGTGAACAGCATAGCGTTAATTACCGTACCACCTCCTAGGCCTTTACCTGAAGGCCACGGACAAGTTCTTTTGTCCATAGATCTGCATACCTCGGGATTGTACTGAGAACTGAATTTCCAGTTGTACTCCGTGTTGAATATTAGCAGGTGCATGATTGGGACGCTGTGTATCAAGTTGGTCTCAGTGCCAGCCTCGAGGAGAAGCACCGTCTTGTCAGTGTCTTCGGACAGCCGGTTTGCCAACACACAGCCCGAGGGCCCCGCCCCCACCACCACGTAGTCGTACTTCTTATGAATTGGTAGTCGATTTTGGTAATCATCTTCCCTCAACCGAAGCGTCGTCTTTTTGTACATCCTAATTATGTCCTCTGTCAGTCCAAACTGACTCAAAGTTACCTTGTTCAAGGTCAAAAGTAGCCACAAGCCAACTGCATGTAAATACCTGGAACAGAGATAATAATTAAACTAATTTCATACTCATGCATACAAAGGATGTTTCAGCTAAGCACAGACACAGAAAGAGGGGTGATTCTTTATAGATTTTCCAGCAAAAAATGTCATATTGTTTCCATGGCCTATCGACCTTAGTTTCGAGGTACCGATTTTTTCTATTATTTAGATGTTTTTTTTTCATACATTGCGTAATAAATTATAAAAGATAATAATATGTAGTTTACGGGATTCGAAAGTGGTGCAATTTTACTTTAAAATGCACTGTTTATTTGATTAATCGGGTTTCTTATCTATGTGATATAAGCTACTAAAAAGTAATATTGAATAACATTAAAAGTAAGATGAAACTTTAAACTGAAACTTAAACTTTAAACTTATAACTTTTGAATTTTGATGGCTATGAAATAACTTTTTTACATCAAAATTTGGTGAATTTAATAAGCTTTCTAATGATCCAATGGTTGCATATGCATAGTTTACTTAAGTTTTGGCTGCGGGGTGATCAAAAATATCTCAAAAGTCATTCAATTTTTCTTGTTTATTATTTATCCACCACTATAAAAATTAATTATATCAATCAGCTTATCTCACTTAAGGTAATTACAGCACAGATACTCTATCAGATTCAGAGACCCTACCCAGTGGTGGTACTCCAAGATGGTCTCATGGTCATTTCTCATTACGAATGTAAGAAATTGCATATATTGCCGATTTAAGAGTATATTTCCCGCATCTATAGGAAATATTAGCTAAGATAAACTAAGAAAAATCTTATCGAATTGGGCCCGGTAGTTTAGGCTCATCGTGTTTCCATCCTTTCTTCGGACTAAGGAGACCTTGCAAATGATAATCTTACTGTAATCCATCGAAAACTCAAAATCTAATTTTTTTCACCATCAGAATAATTTATCTGCATATATGGCGTATCCCACGATTGAGTATTGAAGAAGAAACATATTTTTTTTTATATATATGGGGTTTAAAGAAAAAGCCATTTTTTCTTTTATTGTTTAGTTTTATTTTTATTCATGGAAGATGAAAGCCAATTTACCACTTTTTTTTCCATAACTATTTAGCTTTCTTGCTCTTTTGGGCTCTTAGGGGCTACTGCACTAGTGGGGTAGTTCGGGTTTTTTTATTTGTTTGTCTGTTTTGGGTTGCTTATACCATAGTAACCCTACTCCACTCCTTGCATCTTACAAAATTGTTTAAAGCGCTTTGAAGTGAGCTCCTGAGCTCCAAAAATTCTCAAGTTGTTTTTCACTCCACTCAGTCGTCGGAGTTTTGATAGGTACAACTTCCACCCACTTGGTGTATGTATCAACTATGATCATGTAAAACCAGACCTTGTAAGGGTACGGCGAAATCTATGTGTGGGTTCAACTTAACTATTCCTAAATGTCCTTCAAGAAATTATTTATTATTCAGTTTAAAATGTTTTTCTTTGGTAGAGGTCGACCAAGAAGTCATGGAAATGTGAGGAGTGCGCTAGTGTCGTCATGTACAGTCAGTTTTTGATATAATAGACCACGGTCAAAAAACACAGTGTTGTTCTTTTGTTATTAATAATTTTATTTTTGATAACTTCTATATTTTTGTAATATTTTATGCAACAGGCAACACTGTACCTGATAAGAAATCACTAATAATGTACGATAATATCTTTATATTATTATTCATATTAATATTCTTTCAATTTAAATCGATTTTCTTCTTTCATAATCTATTATTTTATCCTCTATATTTCTGAGTTATTTGGATTTAGGACAGGTGTGACTATAATTCGTATTGTATAAAATAAACAAAACAGGAAACCTAACAGATTGGAAACCTTCTTGTTGTTGTTATTCGTGAGATTTGACGTAACAGCGCATGTCATACAAACTAGAAATGGGTATTGTCTTAGCACCCGACTGTACTGACTTCGGCACTACTCGGAAGTTCCGATTTTAAACGAAGTTAAGCTTTCCGTTTCTCCCGTGTTCATGACTTCTTGGTCGACCTCTAGTAGAAGCATCAATCCTGGAAGGGTATATTCTTCATCACGTAACCCTATATTATTTAGGCTTATGTCCTTATTCATTTCTGATATCTTCTATCTTGACTGGTAGGTTAGTAATATGGTTTAACTGAAATTTAGCATATTCACCTACAAATGTTTCAAAAGGAAATCTGTATTCGCGTCGATTCTTTTATGTATTCAATACTTTTTCACTAGTTATCTCCTTAATTAACTTCTGAAATGTTTGTTCACATACATCTGTCCATATATGTATATTTACTATTTATTTATATATCTCTATTTGTATATACTATTCAGCGTTAACATTCGCAGTCGATAGGTTTGGTAAGAATCTACTGTAGTAGTTTGCTAACCCTAAACATCTTTTCAGTTCTCCTTCACTTTCAGGTCTTTTTGCTTTTTTAATTGCTTCAATTTTGATCTTACGTCTTATATGTAGTCGTAGTCCTTATGAGGGTACACTTCGTAAACAAAACTTACTTTTCTCTCTGTTCACTCTTATATCAAATTCACGCATTCTTCGTAGTACCTGCTTTAATCTTTCCAATAATTTTATTGTTGATCCCTGAATTACAACATCTTAGAAAAATGATTTCACTCCCACTACCCCCTATAAAAGTTTGTCTATTAAACGATTCCACACTACTGGTGCTACCTTGACCCCACACAATAACCATTTACTCTGTACAACTCTTGTTGTTGACTTGTTACTTGAAAACCAGCATCGTCCTCATCCATTTGCAAGAACTAATAGGTGTTACTTACTTCAAGTTTGCAGAAGTATTTACCTCCACTCATGGCTGCAAATATTTCTTCTTTTCTAGGAATAAGATAATTATCATATTTTATGAACTTGTTTAGGGCAATCTTGTAATCTGCGCAAAGTTTTTCACTTCCCTTTAGTTTCATTCAACTGGTACTGCAGGTGCTGTCTATTCCACGTGTTCTACCATACTAATTATACCTAGATCTTCGATTCTTTCTACTTCTTTGTCAACATTTCCTTTTATGACGAATGATACCTGTCTTGGTTTAATAAATATGGGTATCACGTCTTCGTTAAGTTTATTTTCACTTTTGAGAATAAAAAAGTTTTATGCCTCCGATTTTAAAAATTCCAAGACAGAAATTCGTTTCAGACATCAGGGAACATTTTTGGTTCCGTGTCTGTCTGTCTGTCTGTCGGTCTGTGTGTCCGCGAATCGTGAAACGTGCGACGATAACTTGAGTAAATGTTGCCTGATTTTGATGAAATTTGGTAGACATGTTTATTTTACCAATGCTCAGGTCGAGTTCGTTGGACAACGTTATCCGTTCAAGCGTTCACGCGCAACGCTCGCGTAAACGTGAACTTCAAATTTAAAATTGGAATTTTCGGTCGGAAAAAAATCAAACCTTACCAAATCTATTCAATGAGACGAACATTTTCTTTAAATACAATCTTTTAGTAAAACCTACAGCGACACCCCTATAAAGTGTTAAAGATCGCTAAAAAATGTTAATTGTTCTTACACAATAAACAATATAACAATAAAGCAATAAAACTTTAATGTTAATATAACACTAAAGTACATGATATGATGCGAAGAAGCTATGTGCCACACTAATTGGCAGTGTATTTTTTTTTCTTAAGATTCGTCTTCTGCGTGGGTTGAAGATATTTTTAAATGTCCAATTTATTACTTTTTTGGGCGAAAAATTGGGTCGAAAAACTACAAAAACCCAATTTTCCAGACTCTAGCCACTTTTTCGGGAAAATAGTACGTATGGGAGAAATTTAGACTTGAGGTTCGGATTGAGCAGACAACTGAGAATTGTATAATCAAGAGAATGCTTACTACTAGAGTTTAACTTAAGTCGAAACTGGTTTTCATAATTTTATACATATTTTTATTGTCAGACAATTAGATGAGTGAGAGATTAATTAGTGTGTGTATAATATTTATTTATTCAGCAAAAAATGCCATGGTGTTATGAATAAATAAAATAGTTCCACAATAATTGTTATCTCTTTCAATTAATTTTAAATTCTGGTTTTGTTCTTTTACAAGTATATTGTCTGGTTAATCGGTAATTTTTTACTCTGCATTTAGTATAGTCATTTCGTAGTTCAAGACAATAACAATTTCTTATGGAGATGAAGTAACTATAATAATAATATGTAGGTTATAATATTAGGATATATAATTATTATATCCTGTCATATCATATACATCATATTCAATTATTAGAATTAGTATTTCTTGGTGTTAGCGCATTGTTTATTCTTTGAAATTAACTAAGATTAGTCTCATAAAATAAACAAAATTAATAAAAAAGTCCAGTCATGCACCATGACTTAATGAGCGAATTTTCAAAGAAATCTGCGTTTTATCGGCTTATGATAATATAGGAAAATTTTGGTTTAGAATTAGCTCGGATGAAAAAAAAAAATTTGGGACACAGGGGTACGGGGTACAAAAGTCAAAATAGTATTTACCCTTCAAGATGCATGTCGTTGGAAAGCTCTTTAAGAGTACAGTAATTGTTGTTATTTACACTTTTATTATATTTTCACATAGAAGGGGGGGTAAATGGAAAAAACACGTTTTTATGCTATTTTTGACCCTAAATTGTAAAAATTTGAACCCTAAATGAACTCCAAAAATTCTGGCCAACGAACTCATCCTTTCTTTTGATATTATTGACATTTTAAAATTTGTTTGAAATTTTTAAGTGCATCCTAAGGGGAGATATCGTCTGGAGTGACACATATATACATACATATATACATACATATATACATACATATATACATACATATATACATACATATATACATACATACATAAAAAAAAGTGTTAAATTTTAGGAATCGATTCAGAATGGTCTGAAACGGATTTCCATGGAAAAATTTTTCAAAAATTCGCATTACAAAAATTTTGAAGCCATTGCAATAGCGTAATTTTCTTTGAAAATTCGCTAAAAGAAAATAGACTGCCAATTAGTGTGGCACATAGCTTCCTCGCATCCTATCATGTACTTTATTGTTATATTAACATTAAAATTTTTGTTATATTGTTTATTGTGTAAAAACTATTAATAGGTTTAGGGATCTTTAACACTTCATTGTGTGTAACACTTCATGCTGTTGGTTTTACTAAAAAGTTGTAATTGAAAAAATGTTTGTCTCATTGAATAGATGAAGTTAAATTTTTTTCCCGACCTAAAATTCCAATTTTAAATTAGAAGTTCACGTTTATGCGAGTGTTGCTCGTGAACGCTTGGACCGATAACGTTGTCCAACGAACTCGTCCTGGGCATTGGTAAAATGAAAATGTATACCAAATTTCATCAAAATCGGTTGTCATTTACTCAAGTTATCGTCGCACGTTTCATAATTCGCGGACACACAGACCGACAGACAGACAGACAGACAGACACGAAACCAAAAATGTTCCCTGATGTCTGAAACGGATTTTTGTCTTGGAATTTTTAAAATCGGAGGCATAAAAGTTTTTCGTTCTCAAAAGTGAACACAATGCTCCCGTTACCTTCGGTAAGCTCGGAAGCAAAATACTTTTAATTCGTCACTAATAATGGTATTTTAACTCTGAAAGAAATAATATATTCTTAAACAGTTTCAGTACATGCAGATTTTATAAATAATGTATTTTTCTAAAAAGCGCATTAATAATTTCCTTTTTGAGTTCTGTATTCTGAGACACACTATAGGTTTGTTCCAACCACACTTCAAACTGGTTTGAAACTGTCCGACGCGTGCGCATCGGACCACACTTGATCGTTTTTCGCTAATGCGCATGAGTCGTACAGTTTGGAACTAGTTTGAAGTGTGGTTGGAACAAACCTTATATAACTACGGAGGCATATCAGAAATTAAAAACTATAAGGGAAATAAATAGTATATAAAATAACTCCTCTCACGCATGCAAGAATACAATAGTCACCGTTCATGTAGAATCCATTCACATGTAGAGCCACCTTTCTTCAAGAATCACTTTTCATGTAATGTCACCCCAAGTTGGTGATTTTGAGGGCAACTGGGTTTCTCCAGAATTTTGCTTTTCTAAATTGCCACCATTTCGGATAGGACTTGATAGAGGCCTCTAGTTTGCACTGTTCTTTTTATTTTATCAAGGCCTTGTAGTTGAGCAGTCCTCAAAACCGAATTTTTTTAAAACCCCTTTTTATGAACTCAAGGGACCTCAAAATGTGTAAATCCATCAAAATCGAATTTTCGCACCATCACATTACTTTCTCTTTATAAGAGAAAGTAAAAAAAAGTAAATGCAATCAAATTAGTTTTGGATTATTTATTTTTTATTATAAAAGCATTATAAAGAAAATTGTAAACATTTTACGATAATAACTACTGTAAAAACGTAATCCAAGCAAGTTATTGAAAATGGCAGCTTTAACATTTTTTTTTTTTTTTATGTAAAATTTCAATAACCGACATTGTCATGAAAATATTCATATATTTTTTTAAATTATTTAAAAAAATATGATTTTTTTTTAAAATTATTATTTGAATTGAACCAGAGTTTTTAACAATTATTGGTTCTACTATTTTTGTTAAAACCAAGGCTTCAAGCTGTGTAGCTTGTTTGAGCACCCTACTGCGTAAAAATAATTAATCAATTTCATCAAGCCACTTTTGAGGATAAAAAGTTGGACTGGTGGTAACATATATAAATATATATATAAATAGCAAGGTTAAGTACCCCACAAAAAGTGATGAAATCTCTTAGTCTAATTAACTATAAGGGCAAAAGTTTTTATCAATTTGATGGACAGAAGTGTGATGTTCCTGTGTTATTCTTAAACATATAGGATAAAATTATATGTATATAGATAAAACATACAACGCAGATATTTAAGGTAAACAATTGTTATTTTACATCATTGTAATTGTTATTACGTTAATTATATAAAACTTGTTAAATAATTATATTAAATATATTTAAGAGTTGTTTCAGTTTTTGAATAGTTTTTAAAAATTACTTACCAATTTTTAAAATTTGTGATTATACAAGTAAAGTAAGAGTAATACTATTAACTGTATTTTTTATTTTAGGTCTGATGGTGTGCCATGGGATGGGCGAAATAAAAAAAAGAAATAAAAAATAAAACATAAAATAAAATAAACTAAATAATAAATAAATAAAATAAAAAATACTCTGCCAATTAGTGTGGCACATAGCTTCCTCGCATCCAATCATATACTTTATTGTTATAATAACATTAAAGTTTTATTACTTTATTGTTAGAACAATTAACATTTTTTAGCAATCTTTAACACTTTATAGTCGCTGTAGGTTTTACTAAAAAATTGTATTTGAAAAAAATGTTCGTCTCATTGAATAGATAAGGTTTGATTTTTTTCCCCACCGAAAATTCCAATTTTAAATTTGAAGATAACGTTTACGCGAGCGTTACGCGTGAACGCTTGAACGGATTACGTTGTCCAACGAACTCGACCTGAGCATTGGTGAAATAAACATGTCTACCAAATTTCATCAAAATCGGGCGACATTTACTCAAGTTATCGTCGCACGTTTCACTATTCGCGGACACACAGACCGACAGACAGACAGACAGATAGACAGACAGACAGACAGACAGACAGACAGACAGACACGGAACCAAAAATGTTCCCTGATGTCTGAAACGGATTTCTGTCTTGGAATTTTTAAAATCGGAGGCATAAAACTTATTTGTTCTCAAAAGTGAAAACAATGCTTCCGTTACCTTCGGTAAGCTCGGAAGCAATAAATAAAATAGCGAAATAAACAAATAAACAAAATAAAGCTAATGAATTAATATAAATAAACATTAATCTTTCTTTTTTTATCATACCTAATGACTAAATGGGATTTAAAAAAAAAATAGATATAAGAGGCTGATACGAGTGAAGAGTGATTAATAAATTGATAATATTAGTACTTACATGGTGGAGGTAGCGCTGCGAGTTTATAAATGTAATGTTAATGAAGCAGTGCGAAGGTGGCTATAGGTGCTTCAAGACTGAGTCCACTTGAGCACACTTGCTGGGCCTCCCCCCCTGCTTAGTCGACGCTTGCTTACTCTACGCTTTACCTAACTGTGTCATTCACCAGGAAGTAATACCCCATTCAGTAGAGATTCAGTAGCGTGGTCAATCAGTTTGTAACAGCCCCGTGAACAAAACTAGACAATAAATGACTCAATCCGTCCAGTATTCATCTGTTCCGAGTCACTTGTCTGTGTTTTTACTAAAATTCTGTCCGAATCACTCAAAACCACCAAACTCATCGTGAACAAGAGATCCGTATTCAGTTCCAACCACAATTTTAAAGTTTACACTTGCATTGCTTCAAAGAGACCAAATTATAATTAATCTTTATAAAAAACATATATATTTAAACAATAGTAACTGCTTACAGTCACTGGTCATTTTTTTGCTCCTGTGGAGTGTGGAGTACATGTATACCTAGATAAAATATGAGTTTTTGGGGATGATTTTCGGGGAAATCGTTGGCACTCGTAAGGCACCACCAGCTACTTCTCCTATATTTTTGGTGAATATATAAATACTGTAAATCAATACACTCTCTAGAAAGTATTTTCTTCGGTTTATTTTTATAAAGTACTAGCTGGATTTCCGTGCTTCGTTGTAGAGTGCTTTTTTTAATTTGAGGAGTTTATAACTACCTTCAAGAAACGTTGAAGTTATTTTACCAAGGGAATGTTCAGATGCCACAAAGTTTCCTAACTACCCCTTATTTCTATATTCCAATACGTTTGGGTAAAAAATGACAGATATCCCTAAAAATGTTTTAAATTTTTTAAATCTTGAAAATAATCCTGTTTGGAAACGCTTGGTGATCTTGAGGATGGTACAGAAATCTTGTCCGTGTTTTATGGTGGAGACACTACAAACTTGCTACAGCCCGAACTTATTACACTTGATAGTTGTGCAGGCACCAAGTAAGTTGCAGAACTAATCAAGATGCCAAGAGGTGAGTGGACACGTGAAGCTTTACAGCTAATTATTATTATTCGTACGTCTTAATTCATTAGACTAAACAATAGAGTATAGAGTTGAACCAGCTAGAAATAACAACGCACTATCTACTCCGTAACCCCTTACCTAGCTATTATACTTACACGTTTCAGTGACACTAGAGCAAGATGCTCTATTCCACATCCAGGAGATTATGCATGGTTCTGTTGGAAACATATCATGGACCGTTTGTAATACTACCCAGGATATCAGCTTACAGGTATTAGAATAACGTTAGTCTCTAAAGCTGTGAGTTTTGTTTGTAATCTGAGCTGAGTAATATTATAGACGGTCATATTAAATGGCCCTAGAGTGGTACTGCCGCGTATTAGTACGTTATAGGTATTGCTTCGTAATATTTACGAAGTTATTCTTCGTCACAATTTTCTTTTGATAATTTCGTTAATATATATTAATTTTCAGCATTGGTGTTAAAATATAAATAAAGGCCTTTAATACGACATAATTACAATATTAACCAAGTATATATAAATAAATAAAAAAACGCTCTTAGCCTATACACTTAACAATAATTCGATTTTCGTTACCTTTATATTTTTATCGCCATCTATTTTGAGCATATATGAAAATAGTTTAACACTGCTAGAGAGAGGATTACTAGCATTTGTCAAATATTAATAAAATATATTAAGTATAAAGTATTAAGTTTTGTAAGTATTGGGCCTCTGAAACATCTATGGCGTTTTGTACCATCGTTCCAGCAATTATTTCTATAAATGGGTCAAAATCAGGGTCATCAATGTCGTTATCAGAAGACACAATATCGTCTGGTAAGTCTGAATCACTATCACGGCAAAAATCTATTTACAAAAAACATTACACAAAAGACCATTTACTTCATCTTCATCATTATATTCGAAGTCAGACATTTCCCTCAAAAATATTTAACATTACTTTGACATCACTGACCTTTTTGTCACTTATTTTGTTAATGAAAATAAAAATGCAACTTAAAAACCAAATTAACGACAGTCTTAATTGTATCTATAAAGGATACACCAGTAATGGTACGTAAAAATTACTAATAATATTTTACGTGTAACGGTACATCTACGTAAATCCGACGAAGTGACTTTTGGAAAAACAGTTGTACCTGACAAACGATGATTCACTGACACGTGAAGGTCTACCTATATACTGATAACATTCCAGTGGAGGCATAGATATAAGGTCTCAACCCCCTCCACATATCTAGACATCTGTAATTCACAGAAGAAGACAACCCTTCGTAAAAATTACGAAGCAGTACCACTCTAGGGTTAAATGGACATATTCGATAGTAATCTATCCGTAATGTTGAATATTGTTTGTTTTATTTTATATGATTTATCATTGCCAAAGATCCTTTTATCTTTAATACGATTATTATCGGTGTTAGGACTTGGCTTCGAGGAAGAGCGCTTAATGCTTCAGCAGCCCACTTTTCTTTTATATCGGGAAATAGATTTTTAGCTTCTAAACCTAGTTATCTTTACAAGGAGTGGATAGGCCAGTGCTTGAACGGATGAGTTTAAGCAGTGACACAATGAACTCAGATGTCAAAGTATCTATCTTGAGACCGGGTTGTTCTCCTGGGAATCTGTGGTGGGCCGGGAAGCACAGTGAGAGGTAATGTATTGCCGGCCCGCCTCAACACATTAAAATGCATGTGTTTTCACCTTCGAACTCCCGGCACAGTCACTCCTCCATTCAGTCTCTCGTCGCATCACCTCAAATTTCAAATTACCCTACGTCCGTATATAAATCGGCCTCGCATCGCGGATTCGTTTCTAACGTCCATTCCGGATTCACACCGATATTTATTGACTCGAACACATCCGATCAATGAAAACTGTTTCCCGAATCGGTAAATGTCGATTATTTTATCCTTTTCTCTCAAAGCAATAATAGGTATAATTATCGCCGGTGCCCTAGCGCTAAGTGGTCGGGTGAGTGCAATCGCCTTACTTACGCTTACGAGACCTAACTTTTCGTCGTGCACAGATCTCTTGTTTATAAGACCAAAACTACAATATTTATGACGCTAAGGGAACAATAAAACATTAAATAAAAAAATGCACGAAATCACATCCTACCGTTTAATACTATAAAAATCAAACTAAAAATTAATTTATAAATAAATAGTCTGACAATTAGTGTGGCACATAGCTATCTCGCGACCCATCGAGCACTTTAATAATTGTATGCTTTTAAGACATTAAAATCTTATTTAATTTTTTTTCTTCGCTTTTTTTTTAAATCTGTCAAAATATATTCAGTATGTCCCCAGTTCGAGTTGCCTATAGGTATAAATGACAAAAAAAAAAAACATTTTTAGAGAAAAAGTTACTCTTTATAATAATTTTTACTGGTTTTGAAATGAAGAATTATCATATTAAAAATTCCATGCTATGTAAACTGCAAAAAAAAACAAATATAATATATTCCTATATATGTATATATATTTTTTACTTTCTCATATAAAGAGAAAGTATTGTGATGGCGCGAAAATTCGATTTTGAGATTTTGACGGATTTACATGTTTTGAGGTCGTCTTAGTCCAAAAAAGTGGTTTTTAAAAAATGTCTGTCTGTCGTCTGTCTGTCTGACTGTCGTCTGTCTGTGCAGACGCCTGGAGCCTAAACTACTGGGCCGATTTTGACAAAATTTGGCATACATGTTCAGAAAAATCATACCCCAAGGCGAATTCGAGAAACGAATTGTAGCTCCAAATTTGGGGGCGCTACCCCCCAAAAACTCTGATAAAACGTGAAAAAAAATTATTTCACGAAAACGGTTCCGATGATTTTGATTAAAAAATTCTATAATGTAACCCATTTATATACGAATCTAACGATATAAGCCGTTTTCCCGGGAAAAATCTAGTTCCTGAGAAATAAGCTTAAAACGCGGACGGAGAGAGCCCGGATTCGATTCCCCACCCAGGAGATGTTATTTTTATGATAAATTTTGATGAAATATTCAATAATAATTAAATGTACATACGAAAACTAATATATGGAAAACAATGGGCCAAATAATTATGACCTCATACATGAAAAAGTTTGTCTGAGTTGTCTCGGACCGATTTTTTTTGTTGTGAAATTGGGAAAATATATAAGTTACAAATATATAATTACGTTATATATAAATTTATTAATACAATATTTGATAATATATATTTATTAATATTTACTTATTAATACTTATTTATTAATATCATATTCAACATTAGCTGGTATCTGCTGGGTCCATCATACTTTTCAGATATGAACTAACTTTCCTCTTAGAAATTCTAACTTTCTAACTTTTTTTAGAAACGGGCTTGTCATTTTTGATTTTGTCGTGGAAATCTGAGCATGTGATAATAGAATTTTTTAATACTAAAGATTAAGAAAGTCTTTTACAACTGACAGAGATGATCTTTCTCTTTCAGGTGTCCAAATAGACCCCATCATTGAGAAAATACGTTCAGTGGGAGCCTATAAGTACCAGGTAGACACATGGTGAATACTACTATTTTAAATATATTAAGACGTTTCTTCTAGAAAATGCTATTTCAATTTCTCATGAGTTTTTGGGGTTTCTTCTTTTAGGGAAGCCCATTTAGCTTTCTGATTTTTCTTAAAATCCGGACATTTCTCAAATCCGGACGTGGTAACCCTACGCATTGGCAACCCAAACTGGGGACAGTAGGGCGTAATTTCTGACTTTATTTTTTATATGACATAAATTACTTTAGGATATTAAATAAACAATTTTATAAAAAGTATAATTTTTTCGAAAAATCAAAAATAATACCAGTATACTCTTGGTACTATTTTTGAAAATTGTAATTTTTGGGTACAGTTTACATAGTACGGAATTTTTAATATGATAATTCTTCATTTCAAAGCCAGCAAAAAATATTATAAAGATTAACATTTTTCTCTAAAAATGGCATTTTTTGTCATTTACACCTAAAGGCAACTCGAACTGGGGACATACCTATACTGTATGTTTTGACAGATTTAAAAAAGGCGAAGAAAAAAATTTAAATTAGATTTTAATGGCTTAGCGGAAAAGTAGTTTTTAAGTTATGGTTGTCCGTAAAAATGTTGGACCCCAGACTGATAGACAGACACGAGACCAAAAAATATGCTCTAATACTCTAATGTAAGAAACGGATGCCTGTCCTGGAAATTTTGAAATCATAGAGAAAAAATTTGTTCTTAAGATTAATGATCATATAGCTTTCACTACCAAGCAATATTTTAATAATATATATATATATATATATATATATATATATATATATATATATATATATATATATATATATATATATATATATATATATATGTAAGTAGATATTAGGAGTCCCTATTTATTTAAATCTTATTTTTAGGTAGGTCAATTAGGGTAAAAGTAGTAAGAGTTAACAACTCATAGTAGTTAGAAACTGGCTATATTTCGTCCCCCTACGGGACATAATCATGCCTTATCATGGGTGGCATTAGTCACATACTCAAACAAAGTTGGTATTGTCAAAATAAATAACGGAAATACATTAAATAAATACTCCTTCACACATCGATCCATAGGCAGTTTTTTAAAAACTTAAAAAATATTTAAAAAAGGTAAAATTTAACAAATAACAAAACACATGAACATAGAAAATGATAACTCCAGAGGTAACATATATATATACTAAATGAAAGAATAGGCTCTAAGTACTATTTGTAGATAGTAACTTCAACGCTGCTGTCAGAGAAAGTCATTGCATGCACCAATTTCTCGTCTCTCTTGCCGACTTGAAATAAATTGTGGTTAATACTTGTTCTGTGTCTGATTGTTATTTAAAAACTAATTCTGTGATTATTCTGTGAGATGAATGAGAGGATTTTTTTTTTTACATTTAATTAAAGAGGACATCAGACCATACTGTCCATAGGTCAATCCTAATTGACCTATATGTTAAGGGAAATTTTAACTCTTATGACAGTTGACCAGAATGTAATAATGTTGGCAATAACAGTTTATATATTATAGTTCAATAAGTAATATATAATAAATAAACGTTTTAATAATAAAATAATTTGTTTAAATTTGTTAATTCTGTTAAATAAGTTCAATGAATAGTGGATCTTTAATTAAAAAAATAGCGGAGTCACTGGCTACTCTGCAGCTTCATGTAAACATCCAACATCCATATTATTATTGAAGTCTTTCTAGATTAGACTAGCTACATTTCTTGACTTACCCTAGTTACTTCTTTTCTTCTAAGCAATACAAGATATCATTAATACTTTCAGTAATGTGTTAGTAAAAATATAAATACATATTTTATATTGCGTGCATGAATGAAGAAGTTTTGTGTGTTATATAATAATACAAGTCCAACACTAAATATTTTCTAGAGTGTTCACTTATAAAAAGTTGGCAGAACTGGACTTTTAGGTAATTATGGTGGCTCTCTTTTCATGTTCATAAAAAAAAGCAAGATTATTGGGGGACGTGGTAGGAGACCGGAAGGATGGTTGACCACTTTCCGGTCCACCGTTAAGAAAGCAAGGAGAAACATATTTATCTGTTTAACCTGATGTCCACTTGTGTCGGAATCCGGCCCGACAGCACCCTAGGGCAATGAACTTCAGGTACGGATATATTTGCCGACCTTGATGGCCTCCTTTTCCCACCCATTTTCTACATCCACGAAATCCGGGCTTGTAATATTAAAAAATTACTAAAGCCTCGTAAAATGTGTCGTCGACTGGTCTTGCGAAATTAAATTTAAGGAGTGATTGAAATTGAAAGGAAAGAAATCTACTCCGCAAACTAGTAACTGAGGAGGATAATACTAGAAATTATCCCCACTGGTAACTGCATCAATTAAATTCAATCTTTAACGGTATTTTGAAAGCAAATGTGGCCACATTGAGGGTGTTAAAAAAAATGTATGCTTATATAGCATGCTTTTATTTTAAAGCTCTTTTTATTTAGAAAGAATTTGTAAGTTTGCGCCCACAAAATGCTTCTTGGTAGCCATATTTAGAACGAATATGGTCGATATAAGAGCAAAATGCAAAGAGCAAAGAGCAAATGAGCTAGTTCTTTATACACTGCATCACTAGTTCATTATCTTCAGTTCTGGTATGGTTCTTTAAGGGTACGAAGATGTAGTTACTGGACGAGGGGGGGGGGGGGGGGGGGGGGTCTTGTATAAATAACACTGCACCTCTTTATTCAAGGTTAACAAGGTCAATTTGCTTAAACGGGCTGTTGCCCACTAGTTAGTGCATACAGACGGTCTGTTACCTACTACTTAGTGCTACAAACGGTCTATTACCCATCTGTTAGTGCTACACACAGTCTGCTACGTATCATTTAGTGCTACAAAACGTCTGTTGCCCACTAGGCAGTGCTACCCACGGACGTTTACCCATTAGTAAGTGCTTCAGCAAATTTTGTCTTGATTCTTTTCACTCCTTGAGGAGCATAGGGCTGCTATAATGATTCTCTACTCTGGACGATTATGTGCCATTCTTTTAACTCAAATCTTAGTCTTGCTACATTTATTTGTTTCTTTCTTGACTATCCTCTTCCAGTGTTCTTGGGCCTGGGCCTGCCACTTTTGTGTGTTCCCTAGGGGTTCTCTAGTCAAGTGCATCCTTTTCTAAGGCTCCCTGTGACTTGCTTTGAGAGTGCTCAATCCAAAGAGCAAATCTAAACTATGTTAATTATAAAGTTGTGTGCCAGACGCCAGAGACTTATGTACCTGATGAACACTCGATGCATTATAGTATATTGAGGCTCTCATGACCTCTACACACTCTCATTTGCAGGCCCGTGTCCATAAATAACAAAAGATTCGAATGATGGGTATCAAAAATATACTTTTAAAAAATGTACTAACTTGGTTTGGAACTATTGGCGGCGTGTTATGTAATATACATTATGGAAATGCTCAGAGAATGCTTTTTAAAATAGGATATTTCTTTTATTCAAACAATTTAAAATTGTTATCACAAAAATTCATTAAATTTAATATATATTGGAAGGTTAGAAAGCAGATTAAAATGTAGATACTTTTTTTTATCTTAAGTTACCTATTATCTTATGCCATACAATTTTTTCTCATAAGTTAAAAAAGTTTTTGTTAGTTTTTCGTAAACTCAAAAAATTTAAATTTTACGATTTTTGGGGAAATAAATTAAGTTCTACCTAGAATTTTTGTACACAGGCAGCTTAAAAAAAAATTATTTGCATATAATGAAACTAAGTGATTTTAGAATAATAGTAACAGAAAAATAACAATTACGTTATGTGCACCGTAAAATTCAATGCGTATTTAATTTGGATGAACCATTCAAACAAAAATTTAAATTCAATAATAGTTTTAAGTTTAAAAATAGTTTTTCTTTTAGTGTCAGCTGAAAAGGTCTTTAACCGTAATCTTCATGTAAATGAAAATAGTTATTTGTGGAACTAGTGCGCAAAATTACACTTTGCTACACTAGAGGGAAATATGTACGCATGAGCCGCAGGCAAGGGTGGAATGGCACTCGGGAGAGTGCAGCAAAGACACTTTAAGCTCGAGTTACACATGCAATTTTACTTGCAGTTAGTTTTTAATAAATATAAAAGTGCAATCAACAACAACTGACACTCGACAACAATAACAACTATACTAGCTGTTCTGTATATAGGCAGTGTTGCCAATTTTTTTTAGAGCTTTTTCGATGTTACCTGGCTAGTAGAGATATATTATTTATGTTCGTAAGAAGGAAAACAGGAGTGCGGGAAAGTAAAATCAGAACAGCTATAAACAGAACACCTGGTGAAGTTATCATTAGGGTTAAGATTAACATGTGAGCTTTGGGAACGTGGTTCGCACAGAAAGTGATAGATTAATAACATAGAGAAGAAAATAATAGTAAAAAATAATGAAAAAACATAATAGTAACAGTTAGATTTTGCAAGGTAAATAAATTATAGCATGATCAACCAGCAATTACATAATATTGAGGAAATGATTACCTTATTTTTTTAAAAAATGTACACATCTCATAAACTTCACCTTGAACACGGGCCTGCTCATGTGTTATGTAATCAGGCTCTCGTGTTATACAGGTTGGTCCAAAAGTCTCGCCCCCCCCCCCCCCTCCTCTTAAGTTTTGAACGTTTAGAGATAAATTAATGAAACTTGGGGGATCTGTACCTGTACCTTGTAAATGGAAGTTTGTATTCATCCCTCGCGCACTAGGGGATACCATCCTTTATGCCGCCATGCTATTCTACTTAAAAATTGCAAATTGGAATTTGTATTTGTTGATAGCAGATTTGGAATCTATGGCAAAAAAAAAATGGTACATTTTACTTCAAACATTTTTTTATACCTCCAATATTTATGGGGGCAAATGTATAAAAATTTTAGATTTCAGTACACTTGTAAAATAAAATAAAACATTGTACAAATTATTTATTGAGTATTTGAGGTAAATATTTTTTAACCATAGCTAAAATATTCCTGGATTTTTTCACTAACTTGTGATCTTTAGATTTCATTAAATAAATTGTGAATCTAGAATAATCATCGTAAGAGTCACAATTTATTTACTCCCACCAGGGGTATTTTCCATTGGGCCACAAACATCACAAACTACGAAGTCTGATTTTTGTTTACTAATTGTGACGTTATTTTTGGGGAACGATTTTATGGTTAATTTTGATGTTACAAATTCGCCAAGTTTTCAGATACCAACTGTTTTATTTGACTTGGATATGTGGCCTATTTTTATGCCATAAATGTATAGTTATACCCACACATTTCTGCGTTTTAAGATATAATTGCTTTATTTTCGTTAAGTTTGTATAAATTGTTTAAATGTGCAACCAGTGCAACAGAAGTCAGTTATGCCATTTTTTAATTGTATTTCACATTTGTTTTGTAGAAATGTAACTCTATTTCCTATGTCCGTATTTTCCTCTACGGACAATAAATTTCATTACAATTTTCGGACATATAAAACATATTTTATATTGCTTTTTTGTATTTCTTCGGCAAACCACTCAACAACAGTGCAGCGACATGGAATGATTTAATTTACTCACCTACACTTCTTAAGCGCTCCGCCGGCTCTACGACATGGAGGATACATATAATCATTCATATTGGTCTCCATTTTAGACTGATACGGCTTCCTCAAGAGGTATAATTTGTTGGCAAGATTCCCCCTTTTATGGAAACCCCTGATTTTAAACCACATCTCCTTTACCTTTACCGTAGTGCACTGAACTACATGAATGATTTGAATGTCAGTAATGCTCAACGCTATTGTTGACTGCGTTTTCTCGTCATTTGTTGTCCAAGTTAATTCAGGTTTGTCAGGAGGAGGTCATTGACCACTGACCAGGGTAACTCTCTAATTATCAACATTTGCATTTTATATCATATGAATGACGAAGGACCATAGTTGTCACTGGTCAATTTCTCAATGCGGAATTTTGTGTTGGATGCATTTTTTTAAAAATACTTACATTGTCCGTAGAGTTAAGCACGAGGTGGCAACATAATTCTAAGGTATGTTAGAATTTAAGATTTGAGACATTATAGTTTTAGTTACCTTCTATTATTGTTCCTCTTGGTTTCATCATGATTTTTAAGAGAAATGAATGTGAAAGTGTTTGAGTGGTACTCAAGGCGAATGACTCTCTTCGCCACCCGGGTAGCACCACCTGGTTGATGCCACTTGCTTCCGCCACCTGTCTTGCGCCACCCGAGTTTTTACTTATTCGGCCAGTAGAGAAATGGACCTGGAGAAGATAGCTGTACTTGCTTATCATTATGTTCGTTAAAGAAGGAAAAAAAGGCGTTTTTGGATTCATCTAATAATTTCAGACAAAAAGAATACTAGTTTGTTTTCATACAGTGTACCCCTGTATCAAAGAGGACAGTAACATTTTTACATTTTTGCCAAATGTCGCGTGGAACTTTCAACAATTTGCTTAGAATATTGAAGAACAGTTTGGACCTGTAAAAACACTTATATGAGGGATGCAGTTGGCCCCTGATTTGATTTCCCTAGATTTGATTGAAGGAGTGGGGCTGAGTGGCAGAGACTTTGGTGGCACCGTGTGACGGGCTCAATTAAGAACAATGGGCTGACCGGGTGGCGCCACCTGTAGGTAGTGGCTAGACCGTGGGACGGTCGACCGGGTAGTGCCACCCGGTGGGTAGCGCCACCTCGTGTGGCAGGTTCCATTCTATTCTCATTGACGACCGGGTAGCGAAGTGTGTCACTACCCTTAGACGAGTCCTTATTGAGTTGTTCTCTTAACTTATTTCACTAAAAAACTTTTTTTTTTTTTTTCATTGTGATACACTTGATACGGCATTTATACCTGCAAGAAAGTTTGGTCTAAACAAATATACTAAAATATTAACATCGAAACTGGGATGATACGAGCTCTACAATGCAACATAATGTATAATGCACGAGTCAATATGGACTCTACACTACAGTGCCAAATGCGCAGTATGTCAAATTTAAAAATCCCATCAAAATAATTAATTGCAGTTTGTTTTGGAAAGCGCTGTGGAATATCGTTTAAATCTATTAATGAAGTTCTACATACAAGCTTTTCATAAAAGTAAGTAAAAATCAAGCGTCGTGAAAACCAAGCCAACCTGAGTTCTATAGTAAGCCTGTGGATGACGCAAACAACTGCGATGCGTTTCGGAGATATAGATTTGAGACCTCGAAGTATATCGTAAAAAAATGTGAGGAAAAGCAGAGAAGCACAACTCTAGTCAAACTTCCCGGCATAGAGAGGCTTGGTTTTTCGCACGCATGCTCAGTATGACTTGCAAAGTAAAGTAGATCGCTTTATCGTCGAACCGAGTCCAGACTATATTGCAGGAAATCCTTTGGCGAGAAATGGCCTATGGCTATGAGACGTCCGACTAAGTTTGGAGGCTTACCGAGTAATAATAGCAGTAGAGGAGCGATACTTGGCAGGCAGTTTCTGCTGGCCAAGTCTGAGATAGAAACACATGACTATGAAACAGCGGTGGAACGGCTCGTCTTGATCGGGCCGACATCTGCAAGTTAAATAGGGGGGCCCGAATTGAAACACTAAATAATGGAACGTCCGGCCTATCTCGGACCTGTCGAATCGCTAAGTGTTTGCCTTTCTCCCGGGCTGTGCTTTCCTCAGCCGGCTCGAGGACGTCCCGGAAATTTCGACTGTCCGGGGTCACTTGAATGAATAATGGACAGGCACCTCCACATAATATCTAGTCAAGTCTTCCTTCGTCTTTAAAGATTAATTACAAACGGAGAGACGAAATCGGTCTCAGAGAAACGTCCCCTTATAACCGGCCGAGTTTTTGCTTCGATTCTTAAACGAGACATATTGTTCTGGTCTTAGCTTTAACAACCGATCCTCTGTTTTGATTCCCCCCTCATCACCGGCCTAGTGTTTGTTTCAATACTTGGACGAGACATGTCTTTATTTTGGTGAAGATCGTAGTCGCCTCTAAACTGCTGGGGTCATACGACTTAAAAGAACTGAAGGCAAACTTAGTAAACTTTCTTTGAGAAATAAACAACTAAAGGTCTGACACCTGACACATATAAGTAGGTAATACATACTACTTATAGTCCAGTATGGAAGTGATGAAAAATGGGTTTACCTCAAATCCCGTAAGTCAAGATCGATTTTTTTAATCTTTATTCAAGAATGAAGTCATACAGGCTAAAAAGTGAGCTCGGTCATTTTGAATTGGTAAAATAATAAATTCATGATAATATTATATTTATTAAAAAATAAGAACACGCTTTTACCAAAAATGCACTAATAAGGAGAAAATCATGCTGCTCTACACCACACTGAAGTCTGCCGAGCATGCCCGCGGCTGAGTTACGTCTAGAGGTAGTCCCAACCCCAAGGTGACAGGAGGAGGAACAGGGTTCTAACCGAGCTTTCTTTACCCTAAGAAATATTTGTAATTGTCATTTTAAATTTTTGTATGTCATCGGAAATACATAATCTGTGTAAGTTTCACCTTTCTTTTCTAGGTAGTCGGGAAGTGTGTAAAATTTAAGTTACAAGATATTTCCCTGACAAACAACGCTTTTATTAAAAGCGTGTAAAAATTAGTAAATGCAAAATTAAATTAATTGACAACTATTCTTTTACATTTCTGCACTTATCCGTCTGTAAATCACCTAATCTCTGAGCTCTGAATGTATCCGACACAAAAATTTGTTGTTTGTTTCACTCATTATAATAAACCATGTGCTACTAATAATAACAATTTTGGTAACTCAAGAGTTACCAAAATGATGTCCCTTGAAAGAAATATAGCAAATTTCATAGATTAACGCCTACTACTTTTATTCACCCCCTCACCCTCACGGCCCAACACGAATAGCAGCATTTTATAGAGGATCCTACTTATAAAGTATTAAGACAAAGGGGTAATTAGTCCAAAGAATTTTTGAACAAAGGAACATCACATTCTTGTATTTAAAAGTGGTAACAAAACAGTCTGATTAACTTTTTTTTATATATATATTCATGCAAGGGAAGATTTACTCATTAAATGTAATTTGGGTTGGGTAATTAAGTCAATTAGAGCCGTAATAGTACATTACGCGTCTAGTGCGGAAACTAGTATTTTGTTTGCGAGTGTGGAGTTTGCCCCCGAGCGATAGCGAGGGTAGTAAAACCACACAAGCAAAGCAAAATGCAGTTTTCGCACGAGTTGCGTACCGTACATTATCTACGATTGTGGACTTTAATAATAAATACAGAAAAAAATTATATAAACTTCCTGTATGTAAGTTCGTATTTCTCTTTTGATTAAGATGACATTAATTCATTAGTTGTATTTTGTGCCGAATTAATTATTTCGGGAGGCGTATTATTCTTCTCATTTTCGTCATAATCACTTAAATCACATGAGTGATTAAAAACAATGATGTTAAAAAAACAGCAAATTAGTTTTGTTATATGTAAACAAACTCGCTAATCGTGCGTTAAGGTGAAGAATTCTTCTTTTTTTCCGCACTAGGGCGAAAGAAAAGAAGAATTATGAACGCGCATGCGCAATGATTACAGCTACGCAAAGAATCACTTTCTTTCTACGCATCTAAACAGAGATATAATGTTTATATTTCGTATCAATCGTAGATATTAGTTATTTATTGAACTAGGCAGCAAAATGGAATTTTTCTGACTAATGATTATGTTAGCCTCCGAGCCGGAGGCGAGGTCAGCCTATGGAAATTAATGTATATAATGGTACTGTAATATCTACTTCATTTTCGAACCCTAATCCCTAATACCTTTCTCCCTGTTTGGCGCTCTCATAAGTTTTGGCGCCCCCATCAGTTATTTGGCGCCACCTGCAGCCGCGAAGTTCGCAGGATTCACGGTCCGGCCCTGGACGTAATACTTCTTCTGAACGCTGAGCCTCAGTTTTAATTTGCTTCATGATGTGCTGGTTGATTGATGTTTCTCCTTTAATTCTTTTTTCTGCTTCAAACCATGAACCACAATTTTAAATGGTCTGGTGACAACTCATGGGATTTTAAACGGTCTGCCAAATTTTTCCAGTTGTTAAAACCCATTGCTTGACCAAAATGTGACTTCGATGAGGGATTAAACTTTTTCCTTTTTTTTTTGCGCCCCCCAGATCGTGGTGCCCAAGGCGACCGCCTCGGTCGCCCCACCACGCGACGGCCCTGATAATAAGGGCAAAGGTAATAAATAATGTACAAGGAACATTTCTGGTCCAAACATTACCTAGATATAACCAAAGGAAGGTAATTCATAGCCATCTCGCGTGGCGACAGTGAGACGATGTTATCAGCTTATCCATATTATTTGTTGTATTATCTACAGCTGATGTGACAGCTGCTTGTCGCGGTTCTCTCTTTTTATCCGCTGGACTTGGACTCTCGATCTCGATCCGTCCCGGGCCGGTGGGGAATTCGGCTTGTACATCACGGGTTGCGAGTTGTAAATATCCTAATTATATTGTTGTTTTGTCTAGTCGAACAAGAAGAACGCAGTGAGTCAGACAGAGATTATTTGTTTTATTATCATAGTTCTTCTCATTTTATCACGGTCCTGTGTTTAATTGATCTGAGTCAAGTTAAGGTAGTTTCTAGCTGTACACCAGTTTCACTTGTTTTCTTCCTACCCACAATTGTGCAATTTCTAGTTGGATGACTTGCAGTGTTAATTTGAGTTGAGTTGTACTATCCTACCCCAAATACCTTTGGTCAAGTTAATAACACCGATGATATTTATAACTGTCCTACGTAAATCATCGTTAAGTGTTTATACTAGATAAGCTTAGGGTCATCTAACTAGAGGAGAATTACCGAGTTCTACTCATTTTAATGGTTTCCAATGCCTTTCTGTGACGTTAAAGCTAATTTTGCAGATAAGTTAGTCGTAATAATATTTTATGATAAATACTTAAAGTGAATGTACAATAATACTAACCCATAATACAAAGTTTTTGTTATAAGTCCTTTGTATAAAAATGCATTTTAGATGTGTGAGACATCAGCAAGATGTATGTTTATAAAAACGCGCTTTGGAAATTTTCATAACTGTCACAGTTATTGAGTTTTTATGAATGTTGTCGTTAATCAGTGGGTGTTAGCATATTAATGTGGTTTGGGTCTAGGTGTTAGACCTTTATACGATAGAAAATTGTTGTACATTTGCCAAGTTCCAGTTCAATTGAATTTGAATGTGAAGAGGGTTAATTAGCCCTACTAATATTTTGAGGACAGTCAGCTACAAACAAACAAACACATATAAATCAATAAATTGTATATTAAATTAAAATTACAATAAATTGTAATTAAATCAACTGTTTATTGTTGGTTATCAGGGGACTGGAGGGCTCCTAACCTTTGACAACATGTAACGTTGCTATGTTGTAAATCAAATTTTTTAATTGCGCATTACATCTGTTTTTATAAAAACACTTTCGTATCAGACGATTTAATCGACTGCTGGAGTTCACTGTTCCCTATCTAGAAGGTTGAAACTGTAACTGGTTGTTGTTCACCTACTTTCCTTTTGAGATCTAGTGGGTTTCCCTGCTATTGTATTTGTAGTAAAATTTCTGTTTATGGACTACTCTCGACTCAATAGATGTGTCCCCACCCCTGGCCGTTGACAATTCCGACTTTGCTATGGTAGATTAAAACTAATGTTTGAAACACGATGGTCATACTTATCATAATTATATTTTTGTTATAGCCTACTGAAGTATGAGCGATGAAGTGTCGGGCGGAACCGAGTTATCGATGTACCAGAACGATGCGACCCTTGACAACCTTCTGCCTGCTCTCTTCCAGTGCTTTGCCGTCATCATCTGCGGGTAACTTGGTTACTTATTCCTCATGCATATTGGTTTATAACAAGCAGGCCTGAGTAGAAACAGTTTATCTTGAGGAGGCATTATAACACAGCCCCCTCCACCTGTAAATTGTTTTCTTTGAACATGATTTGCGCAACTTCTTGTTTAACTCTCATTGATAAAGTAATTGCCCAAGTATCTGCAACAATTGTTACCTGATACATTTATTTAAAACAAAATATACTGTGTGCACTATTTCTTGAATAATCAGAAGACACATTAGTTGAAATATGAACAACCTATATTATTATGTAACATAAATTTGATTTGAGTTACCTGTTGGGTTTGTTAGTAATTGCTCAGTTTTTTAGTTCAGATAAAACAGAAGCGAAACCGAAACATCCATCTGTTTCCTTTCTTTTGCGATTGATCAAATCTATTAGATTTTTAGTTTAATTTTTAAATGCATATAGTGACTCCAAGTTGTCTTAAAGTATTTGGCTCAAACTATATGAAGGTCTAGTTGAATTACTATTCAACTGTAGTTTATAGGTAATTTTTTGTAACGTAAGGAACATGATGTATGACAGTTGTTTTTGTGTCTAATTTTGCTATGTGGTTTGTGGTTGTTTCAGTTACGTAGCGGGTAGATTGAGCCTGGTGTCTGATGAGCAGTCGTCTGGGCTGGCCACGTTCGTCGGCACTTTCTCTCTGCCTGCTCTCATCTTCGTGTCTTTGGCTTCTATAGACCTGTCTTCGGTATGCTGGTACTTGCTTCTGTCCATTCTTGTGGCCAAGGCTATCATATTCTTCTGTGTCCTCATTGTCACGCTGGTAGTCACCAAACCTGTAGACCCTGCCAAGGCAGGACTTTACGCAATATTCTGCACTCAGAGCAACGACTTTGCCATTGGACTCACAATAAGTAACTTTAACTTGATACATACCTATTACACCTTTATCAAAATATATATTTGTTTGGCAATCCATTTAAAATATCGTAGGTATTAACCTACAAAGAAGAAATTTGTTGAAGAAGAAGTTGTTGAAAGGATTAGCTGTTTACTTCTCAACAGACTCAGTTGTTTATTGCTTGCCCTCCATTTCCCTTTCTCGTCAAACAATTATAACTTCACCTCTAAGAGATAATAACAGTGCTAATGATGATGGATAGAGTGATAGTAACAACACGATGAACCCAAGTCGTTGGTGAGAAGAGGAAAAATATGCTTTTCAGTAGATGTGTAGAAGAAGGTTTAACAGTATGGTCGATGTGTTTGTTTCAGTCAAGTCGGTGTACGGAGTAAGCCGCCCTGATTTTGTCAGTTACCTGTACCTGCTGGCTCCAGTCTCCCTCGTTATACTCAACCCTGTCGGCTTCTTCCTCATGGAGCTGTCCAAGGTATCCTTTCATTTACACTACTTCATTTCATTTACTTCTTTCCTTTCATTTACTGTTGGACCTTTCGACCCTGACTTTAGTGAAAGAGATACTGTCACATTGTAACTTCATATGAATCTCTCTATTTAGTTGTTATCATATGTTTGTGTGTGTAAATACAGGCTCGGACGAGGTCTGGCAGCAAGTTGCAGTTGCTGGGCAATGCTTTGGCGAGTATTGCTACCAACCCTATCGTGCTGATGACAGCTCTGGGTATTATCGGCAACCTAGTGTTCAACCATAACATCCCCCAGCTCCTCGCCAGTGTACTTACGGTAACTGTCCATATCTAAACAAATTTATTTATTACTTTGTAATTAAATATTGTTTTGGGATGGGAGAAATGTAAATAAGAATCTATTCTATCTTTCCTGTTAAAAGGTGACAGGAATATCTTTTGAATGAAAACAGTAAAATGTTTATCCAAGAGGGTTTTCGGACCATCATTGTAGATTGTCGCATACCTGAGCACTGTTCCATATTCAATGTAGATCTAAATTCATGAACATCCTCATGGAATTTTTCACTCCATAACTTGGCTCTGCCAATAGGTACCGGTGAAATTGAAGTCAAACTGGAACCTTTTTTTTTGGCCAACTGGTTTGCATTAATGGTGCAACAATGGTTGCTTGATGCCACGATTTCACACACTGGTCTGGAACTTATACTTACTAGTTGCCTTGCAGGAAGGAGATACTCCCAGTGATGAGTTGTCATTCGGGAGTGAGACCCAAGCCACGAGAAACTGAAGAGGTGGTGGTTATATGTAACTGAGATGAATTATTAATTAATGGCAGTTATATTCAAAACCATTTAGCTGTGGAGAAGTGAGGGTTGAATCCAGGGTGGCAACAATTGTGATGGATCTTCTTGAGAGTTACAACTTTGTTCTGAAGGGATCATACCCCAGCGGTTTGAAAAATTTAAGTAATTAAGGAGTTGCCCTCAGCAACGTGATTAATCATAATTATGAACTATTTGTCACGTGGGCCAAAAGTCAGCTGGTGCAAGTTACTACTTTTACGCAGAAAATATCTGAATTTAAACAACCTTAAACATTCTACTATTAAATAATAGGAATTGATGATAAACATTCTCAGATATTAACAATTAACCACCCAGTTAATGTCAAAATCCAACTATGGTATCTGAGAGTCCTGCACCATGATCATTTCTGTTATAGAATCCCATGTTAAACAATGACATTTGCTATCTTAATAGATATCATATCGTAACCATAAAACTACACAGTTAAGAGAATATATTATGTTTTTAATTATTATTAAGGTTAGATATGATGGATTGTTTACAAAATGTAATGTTTGTGTTGTGAGGTGTTTGGATCTGCGTTCACCGGTACTGCTCTGTTCCTGCTTGGACTAAGGATGGTTGGAAGAGTGCAGACTCTGCAGGGTTCAGCTCTCCTACTCACCGGCATCCTCATAGCTGTCAAGGAGTAAGTTTCCCTCCAATATATTGTTTCTTCTAACAACATACATTAAGTTTGTGTTTTCATTGAAGATTTTTCTTACAATACTTATTCCCTGCAACTTTCTGATGCTGCATTAACTGGTATTGTTTCAATCAGAATATATAAGCTTATGAATAAACTCCACCTCACACCAAGGTTAATTTTGTAAGAATCATTGGGACCAAATCTCTGGTAGTTCTATGAATGTTAAACCCGTCGAGAGTAAATAATGAGATTTGACTGTCTTTATGACAGACATTGTATAACAAAGTGACTAACAGCAAGTTACAGATTTATGACTTGTTAATGACAGCTAACTAGTTCTGTATGAGTTATTGAATAAAAGTTAATTTATATTAAACAGTAAAAGAGCGTTGCTAATCTCTAAATATTTTATTTTTATTTTGTTATAATTATAATTTATTATGGAAAGATATAGTTTTCTTTTCTTTTGATATCCATTAAATATACATACAAATATTTATATTATGCCCGAAGTTTAAATTATTGTTTGTTAAAATTATGTATACTTATAATTTTGTAAAAAAAAGTCAACACTGTATATCAAAGGATCAAATAAAAGCTATATTATTACTATTATGTGTTGTTAGGTTGGCACTACCAGTAGTAGCAAGGGAAGTGACGAGTCTGGTGTTCCGAGGCACAGAACACAATAGTACCAACTCTACACCCGTCACTGAGATGAGTAACTTTGCTTTTCTCTATGGTATTCTACCTGCAGCTCCGGGTGTCTTTGTCTACGCTACCTCATACAACATCGAAGTAGATCTTGTAAGCAAAACCACTGCCTTATAATTTTAATAATAAGTGTGATCCTTACCTCAAGCCTGGTCCAACTTTCTTATTCTTGGACCTTGGACGGAGTTCAAATGTAAATAAGATCTGTTGAGGTTATACTATTGTTATAAAAGGGCTCATGCATTTCTCTTGGATCTAATCCACTTAAATCCAGGTTCTCGTCCTATTATTTTCTTGCCAAAAAACCTACCATTAGAAAATATTAAGTAAAAAAGAAATGCAAATAAACATGCTCTTACATTTATATATTATATTTCTAAATAATTATTTGTCAATAATATATTACTATTAAATGGATAATTATTGTTATAAATTTTTTTGCTTAGATTGCGAGTGCTATGGTTGCCTGTACGTTCATATCTGGTCCTCTGATGTTCGTGTCTGCTAAGATGGTGGCTGCCTCGTCCATCAAGCCAAGTGATCTGTTCTCCACCTTAGAACCATTTGAGTTTGACCTCTCCATAGCCTCTACATTCTGTTCTGTAAGTAACCACGTGTACTATTAGTTTGTGAGCCGATTGCTTTTCAGTCGATTCTTATTATTATTGTTCATTATAATTATCAAATTAATCTATATTTATTTTTGCCGAGGTACATCTTGTACTTAAAAAAATAGTGTGGCATAAAGCTTTCTTGCTTCGTATTGTGCACTTTAATTATGTTATGCTTTTACTATCCATTTTTTGTCTAATTTATTTTATTCCCCCCCACCTTTTTTTAAATCTTTCAAAATGGTTCTGATTTTTTACATGAATAAAAGTATAGTTTACCAATATCCGCAGACAGTTGAAATTAATATGGGACCATCTGTGGGCTACTTTCGACAAACCATCCAATTTTTTAAAATATTGGTTGAATTAATCACACAAATACTTTTAAAGATATACAGTAGTACCTCGATGAGAAGTGTCTCAAGGGGATAAGGGAAACAGTCTTGTTATCGAGGTGCTCTTTTTGTTGAGGGTTGTGTTATCGAGGTTAATGGAATCACTAAACGCAGGGTTTTCAAGTCTAGACTTGTTCAAGGTCGATCCATTCCTGCAATAGAGTCGCTTTATGGAAGTTGACTTCTCAAAACGACTTGTTATAGAGGTTCTGAGTTACGTTGTGAATTGGAAAAAAATCCGTGTTATTGAGGTTGTTTGGATAATAATAGTGGCGTTATAAAGGTTAATTTAACATTATGTGTCATGGCAATCTCAAGGGGATTTGAAAATTGCACTTGTAATTGAGGTTTTTCGTGTTATTGAGGGTCGTGTAAGCGAGGTTCTTATATATTCTTATGTAAAAAAACTTTGTGGAAGAGAAACTAATTAGCGTAGATGGTTGAAATTTAAATGGGACCAACAATTAACTAATTATGACTTACCTCCCAAATTTCATTAAAGTTGGACGAGCAAAAAATGTTGTACAGACTGGTAGAGACACAAAATGTTTCACTGACATATTATTAATCTATTAAGAGTACAGTAGAACCCCCCATATCCGACCTCGGGATATCAGACTCCTCGGAATATTCGACCATGACACCCCTTGGTTTTTAAAAATGAGTTTAATCTGACACGACCGAACTTCACCTTTATCATATTGAGTATAAAACGATAAAAGCAGCTAGTCGGGTCTTTGTTATCGTACTGATACTGATCGCTAGACTTTGTACTTATTATCAAGCGTGTCATTCTATAGTTACAATCCAGTGTTACGCTATATTGGTAGTGAATATGATGGCTCAACTGAAACAAAAATGGGTTGTGTGTACATTACTGTAGGAGTTGGATATTCTTTAACGGTTTGAAAAAGGTGAATCAGTTCTAAAACTAGCTTCAGAGTTAGCAGTTGGTGTAACAACAAATAATGATTGGAAAAAGGGTCTGAAAGACTTTGAAGCATATTCCTTAACAGGATTAGTATGAATATTCTTGTAATATATTCAGAATAGAGCGCGTAAGTTCATTTTTAATAATTAAGATTTAATTTTTACTCTGAAAAATTCATCTTTGTTCATCGGATTATCCGACCTTTTTTGTGTTGGGGAAGGTGACGGATATGGGGGGTTCTACTGTAGTTTATACTCGAGAATTTAGTTTAATTGGGGTATTATGTTGTTGCAGGCTTGGTTGTTTGTACTGTTCATAGTCAACAAGAACTACAAGAAGTTGCCTCATGCTATAACTCTGTTCCTCATCGCAACCCAGGTACTTGTCCTCCTTATTATCCGTACAATTTTGTAGTTGTAGCAATGTTTCTCTGCACTGTTGACTGCATTTATTGCCTTGTGTTTTCAGTTGATAGGTAGTGTAGGAGTGATCTCCGGGAGAATAGTGTACGCACCATACCTGGAGTATGGCCTAGTCAAATTCTCTGAGTACAGTTCTGATCTGTGGACGGCGACGCTGGCAGTGGCTTTAGTCATACTGGAGTCGAGGGGTCAGTCTTCGGTTCTCACCCTTGTCCCACTCTTCATTTTCATCTCCTCAGGGTATTTTATCTCCTTCTTTAACTCAAAGCTTTTTGCTTAAAAATGTCAGTTTCAAAAACGTTTTCTCATAAAAGTGTAATGATATTGCATCTAATTTTGAGCTGTTAACTTGTATGTGTAAGTGGAAATATTTTTACGTTCGCAGCGCTTCTCATTTTGCTTCTTGGTTTATTTATTTATCAATTCAACACTGGTTCGACAAAATAAAATAATATAATACTGATTAATAAAAAGATGGAGAGTTGATAAGTCAATAGTGAACATTTTAGCTCCAATTATGTAAGTACCCTATATATGTAAGTGCTATATGACTAGCCAAGAAAATAATAATTCTTTAAATGATATAGACATTCTTTCTACATAATTTAAAATTTCTAAGAGGTCATTATCAGCATATAACCTTATTTCTCTCTCCTTGGAAGAAATATATATATATACACATATTCATTTAACAACTGCATTTTTTTCCCCACTTCGACAGCACAAGAGCAGAAAATGACTCAGCCTAGGATGGATCATTCTGCCCACTACAATAACTTACAATAATTTTTCCCGTGCTGAAAGGGTTTAATAAAACCCTTTGTATCCTGCCTTCTGAAATATGGTAACCTGTCAACTCCTGACTTGGTGAATTTCACTCAAAGTGTATAAGCCATTAATGTGTGAAAATGATTATGTATTGGTTTTATTTATGATCAGTGAACAGATGTATAGTCTGATTACCAAATGCGTATCAAACTATGTAGTTGTTGATTTCAATGTTAATATCATCTTGAGTGTATGGACTTAAGTGTTGTAATATTGAGCGCAAGAAAAAAAATCAATAATTTTTAAATTGAAAATCAAAGTCACAGTTTTCAGCTGAGGCAGCATTATCAATGATGGTGAAAATACAATTGTGCAGAATTTATTTTAACAAAAAGCCAATTGAATTTATGTGTTTGAAAAGCTTTGAATACATAATGTGTAAATAAGTTTTAATGTCAATAAAGATTTAATATCATTATAAATTATACTTATCTTTCTTTACTATTAAAAAAAGTTTTGTCAAATCACAAGGAAGAATAATAAGGGCACGCTAAATTTTGTGTTATACAAAGATAGATAAGGGAGATTATTGAGCTTGTGAAAGAGAATTCTATTTGGATAATGAGCTAAAAAAAAGAGAAGGGTAATTTCACTTTTTTTTGGGGGTAATTTTCCACTTCCCTTGTCGTTTTGGAAAGAGGACTATTTTGACCTAAAAGACAAGAGTAAGTGCGTCAGTAAAAAACAGTAAAAGACAGAGTAAGTATGTCTCCCGTGGTTAATGATAATTATAATTTAATTTAAAGTAAAGAGTAAGTGTGTTTTTATGCTGTAAAATTTCAGCAAAGAGTTTTAATTTTTATTAAATCTGTTCAAACAACTATCAAAGACTAGTCAAATGAAAAACATTTCTCGTAAATAGGATTAAAATTACTAATGCAATACATTCATCAAAAGTTTTCCTTTTAAGTAAAATAGTATAAATTATTACAAATTATTTAGAATTACCTAATGATGATGGCTAGTCCAGATTTGGCCTCTGTTTTTCTCACTGTGATGTAGTTAGTCAGCTCATAATAATATGTTTCAGGATCCCTGCTATCTTGGTGACAGTGTTCATGACCACTTTGACCAACAACAATCCGCTGGTGCATTGCTACGAGGCCTTCCCTTATGGCAAAATTGAAGCGGCATTTACTATATTCATACAGCTAGTCTCTTTCTTTGGTAACTATATTCTCCCTATGGAAATCAGGCTCTCTTTTATTTTGTAACCCACCTTATGTATTTTTGAACTTGAGATGAATGTGGTTGGTAATTTTCTGACCTATTATCAGAATATAAAAACATGAAAAGTGTGATATTCCTTAGTCTCAAAGTTCATTAGACTGAATATCCCTTTGTCCTAATAGTAATTTACTTTGTTGCCAATCCTACTTTTCAACATTTTATTGATATAAATATAGGTGGGTAACAAAGTTAAAAAGAACCGGAAATCATTGAATCAGTAGAATTACCCATGGAACAACTTGGCCCTCCAATTTTACCTACTTAAGATTAATAAAATCCCAACCTTAAAATGTCCAAACCTTAAAATGAACAATAAGTGTACCTTATATTTCAAGTAAATATGTGGTGGTAAGTGTGAAATATTTATAAATGAAGAGTATAAGAAGTAGAAGTAAAATTGTGAGTGAGGAAACAAGTGCTACAAAAGGAGTTCATTAAGTTCAACTGAGACAAAGTCCTGTGTATTTGACATGTTACCCTGGTTTAATTAACTGACAAGTTTCTTCTAACAAGATTACGCAAGACCACATAAATCCCTCCAGATATTATAACATATCTGACTTGGATCAAGCTCTCCTCACCTGGCACTGTCCGGATTGCATTAGTTATGCCTCTTCCATGTATATTCTTTAATAAATAACGAAGAGTAGACCTCTATAGATAATTTTTAATATGAACTTGGTTTTACCATGTCAGTTTGTTAATAAATTATACTAATTAAAACTTTAATGGGGAGAAGGGATAAAGTTTCAGGTGTTATGGCGGTGGTGAAGGATTGATACTTGATAATAGGAGTCTCTAGGTAGAGTCCGAGGGGGTCTCACTAACATTTAAAATACATTATTATTTGATACTAATTCTAGACAAGAATTATCTCACAATGGTACCTAGTAAACACTCTAATTCTCTCATACCACCCTACTACAGAATGCACGTTACGAGTTGTGACTTTTGAAACTCAGATTGTCCAACCTAAATGTGGAAAAAAATAAAGCCACTAGGCCTGTGATATTTTTGTTTGCCTAATTGGCCCAACCTTTTAGAATTCAAAGTCTTGACCTCTCATGGCTCCCCACCCCACTTTTTTGGATTTCCCCACGCAGTCCAAAGTCACAAATCATAATCCGCAAACTGTACTAAAAATCTTAATTGTGTTAACAAATAAATAAAATTACTTGCAATAAATAAACACTCAGTGGGAAAGACTTACTTGTCTGTTTTAAATATCAAATTGTGTTTTTTGACAATAAACTAACAGGGGCATTGGGTACTCATTTAGTTAAGTACCCCCTAAATGTGAGTACTAAAGTAAAATAGGATACATGAGACAAAATTTTAGTTGAGTAATCCCATCAATGTTAAGACAAAAGGATATCAAACTTTTGTTTACAGGGTGATCCAAAAGTCCGGAAACGGCTTAATATCTCTGATTATAATTGAGATATTAAGTTCCGGTTTGCGGGTATCTGTATCATTCATTAAAACTACTTTTTTGGTGGGTAATAATTTTTTCCACCATGTTGGTTGCCACCATATTGGATTCATCTTTAAAATTTTAAAATGTTTTTTTTTTTAAGACCTTTCCAAAAATGTATCACTTTATGGGTGTTGCAATTTGAAATTTTAAAGTTGAACCCAATATGGCGGCAACCAACATGGCGGAAAAATTATTACCCACCAAAAAGTAGTTTTTAATGAATGATACAGATACCCGCAAACCGGAACTTAATATCTCAATTATTACCGGAGATATTAAGCCGTTTCCGGACTTTTGGATCACCCTGTATAGAAGTAATAATATCCCTTAATCTAATTAACTATTAAGACAAAAGGATAATATCACTTTTATATACTGAAGTGTATTGGTTCTTTGTCCTTAAGTACTTTGGACTAATAAATATCCTTTTGTGTTATTAGATTGTTAGTCAGGGTTATTATTATTTCTAAATACATATTGGAGTGTTAATATTCCTGCTAATGTTCATACCTACCTAGGAAAAGAGTGCCGGACATTGCTCTGTATGATGTACTTCGACTGTGAAGTATTTAAATAACATTTTATTATTGTGAGGATCAGTCAAAACTAAAAACACAGGTTTTGATTACTGACATTTTGGAAACTAAATTTCCTTTAAGGTATTGATATGAAAGGTTGTATTTACAGAATCAGTACACATAATAAGTACATGGTTAGGAGATGCGGGAGTGAAAATACATGTTACAACAGCGTTATAAACATGTCAGGATACTGTTGTAATCCACTGGCTTTAAAAAGAAATCTTAACATGTGCTATTTCTTCAAGAGAAACTTTTCAAAGGGATGTTTAATGAGCATACTCCTCTTTTAAAGGGATGTTTAATGAGCATACTCCTAATTATATACTCATTCTACTCAACTCAGTAAACACAATCATTCATATTAATACCTTGAAGCAAATATATTTTCAAAAACTGTTTTTCACTTTTGACTGATCCTCTTGATTGAGAGGATGTACTCAGAACAAATTTGAAGTGAGGAACTGACCTTAGGGTGTTAACTGTAAGAGGCGAGAGTGTAGAAGGTCGATCTCAACTTGTTTCAGTGACCATGGGATGTTTGATAATGCAGCAGAGAAACAGGAAAAGATACAGAAAGTATTTGATCTACGTGAGGGAAGCCAGCGCCACTTCAGATAACCTCTGTGCAGATACACCCACCAACCCTGCAGATTCGGTAACCACCGACCCAGTGCAGCCTCACAATGAAATGTAATGTAAACCCCTACAGTAACCTATGTTAACCATATTCTAAATACCTACAGTTGTCTCTAAAGCCGGGTTTACACAGGTAGAGTAGCCGGTAGAGTAGAGTACTATACCGCATGCAGTAAAGTGAACTCTACTCTACTTCCCCCTCCACAGCTCCTACTCTAATAGCTTTCCCACTCTATCCGTGTTAACGACTTCAATAGCAAGTAGAGATTAGTTTCAGTTTATACATTGTTGTGCAATCATTTCCTGCTTTTTTTTTTTTTTTTACTATACTTACTACTAGCTTATGTGTAAACGCTCCAAAATCAAAATTGGTAGAGTAGGAAGTAAAGTGCACTCTACTCTTCTGTTTACTCTACCCGTGTAAACCAGGCTTAATGCTCATAATAGCATTACTAAAATCAAATGGTATGTTGAATTGCTTTATGGTAAGCTGGCCTACTCCCTTGATTGTTTGGAGGTACTTAACAGTAAACTTCTGTTTGAAAGTAAGAGAGTCCAAGATGATATGTAACTAGGTTGCTAACAAACAACTCATTGTTGTTTTAAGTGCTAATAATATTATGGGCAGGATGTATCAGTGCTTTTCAAAATAAGTCTTAAAACGACAGAGAAAAGGGTTTTACAACTTTTAATGCGAGTGATAGTTTAATGTCACAGTTGCTTAAAATATTTCGTTGAAGAGTTTGTTAATTGTAAATAGCCACTGCAGTGAAAATATTTTATTTGCTCGGCAAACGTATCAAGCTGACATTAGAGTTTCATTGAGCTTCAGGCATGCAAAACTAATTAACAATAATTGCCGTAACCTACATGCAAAAGAAAGAGATGGACCAGGTTATACTTATAAACTGTGTTAGGTTTGTGTGTGAAGCTATTACGAGAGCTTTCATTTAAAAACTTCATTTTTTTTATCTTTTGTATTTTGTTTTTAAAAAACCAAATACAATATCTCAAAATCACTTCACAATGAAATAATAAATGCTTAAAATTTAAATTAAGTGCTACGAAGGTAACATTATGGTTTAACTAACTAACTGGTTTAGGTTGGTCTCTCTGAACACACCGGTTATTTCTCAGTTGACCTGATTAGTGATTCCGAATGCACCCAACTACATACCTGTTACTGGATGAAACAGCTATGAGATACTGTATATAAACTTGTATAAAAATACAGGCACTCTACTTATCTTGTTTTCTCTGTCATAGTTTTAATTTTGTTTTGGACAGAGTTCAACTTCTTCACCCACCTTATTGCTCAATCTCGTTTTATTTGTAGAATGTTTTGATTTCGGTTTAGTTCCATTAAAAATAATTGGTTTTTACTTGACTACTGATTAAGTTAATTAGAGGAAGAAATGAGATTTGTACAAGTCGAATTTTAGGGCAAAACAATAGTTTATTTACAACTGTATAGTTTAACATCAGTTGACATTACAAACATGTCTATGTACAAAGCGTCTATTTTATCTAAGTGCATTCGAATTTGAAAAAACTTCCTTTTTTAGTAATAGTTAAAAAATAATTTATTTAAACTTTAATAATAATACAAATTTACAAAATAACAAAACAAGAAGTACCTAAGTTACTGGGGAAAGAATTATTAGCTCGGGTTGACCAACATCCTGAGGTTTTTTTCTAAATACTTGAGTCGGACAGTGAGCTTGTCTTTGGGGTTGAACTCAAGGTAGGGTACCGAGAGCACCCTATAGCCTGAGGAAGTAGCCAGCCGCCGGCACAGGGACGGCACGCCACACAAACCTACCCTGCCCTTGGTGTGCTCGTGATAGTCCCACACCATGATCCCGATCTTCACCCCCTTTTTAGAGTCTACCAGGATTTTACCTGTCTTCCTATCTACCAAAGGCAGAGGAGTCATTTTGGGATCTAGCAGACACACCCCGTCGAGACTAAAGCCCATCTTGGTGTCTACATTGGTCCTGAGATAGACGGAGGAAGGTAGGAGATTTGACATGGCTTCCAGCACCGAAGTGACGAGAACTTGTTTCTCTTTAGAACGGGACATTAGAGTGACTAATTCTTCGTTGGTTTCCAGCAGAGGTCCCGTGTAGCCGTCGGTCAGCTTGGCTGCCCCGTTGATGTTGAGAAGTTTCTTCTTTATCGACTGTGGGATGCCTTCGGGAAATGTAGCTTTGAGCCTTTCATAGTATTGTGGGCTGAGAACGGAGCTGTAATCGTCGTGAGTGGATCGGTCGAAGATTGTGAGCGCCCATATGACTTCTAATCTTGTTGAGCTCATGTCTGACTCCAGTAACCTCTTGCGTACATCTTGAAAAAACTTTTCAGCATTCACTGGCTGATGGCAGACGTGAGCCAGTGTAAACAAGACTGCGTTTAGATCCTGATTTCTACAGATGTCTAGATTTTTAGACGTCCACTCGCTCAGACAGTCCAGTAGGTCTATGTCTTTGTAGCGGAGGAGCCCTAGACTAGTGGAGATGGAACCTATAACGGAGGTTTTCTTACAGTTAGGTATACATTCGTAGAGCTCTGCACAAACCTTCTCAAGAAGCACCTCTTCGGGGTAGTTGAGTGTCGCCAAAGCGTACAGGACGTCGGCTCCCTGCTTCACGTCTAGTTTGGTCGAAGTCTGGGAGATACTGAAAGAAAGGGACCTGAGGAGAGGTACGGACCTGCGTCTCTTGATGGCAAGTGAGGACAGTACTTTGATCATCTGTTGGAGGTTAAATGTGGTGATGATCTTGGACGCCTCGTCGTCATTTTTGACGTTGAGCACCATGGTCAAGTCGTCTGTCTGGGGTTTGACGGACCTCTGTACGGCGGGATTGTACGGCTTGCCCAGGGTCTGACACAAAGAAGTGAATCTCGGGTCCCGTTCAAACACTTTCATATCCGCTTCTCCCGTCACCGACCACTCGGCCAGAACTGATATTATTTTGAGCGCCTGTTTTCTGCTCAGCTTGCACGTGTCCACTAGGTCGAGAAGTTGTTCCGGAGTGGTCGCAGAGTCTATCGAGTCGTCTACCGAGTTCGGTCTCTTAGCCGCCCTCTCCTTAATAGGGGCGAACGCCGCGGCTATGAGGCTGGACCTGACAGTCTCGCCTCCGCCCACCCTTAAATTCTGAGTGGGATCGTTAGTTTCTATTACGTTGTCGTTTTTCGGTTCGATCTCGTTGACTTTTTTCGGCGACACGACCGGCTTAGCCGTGGAACTGTTAGCCCTTGCACTCTTGACGAAATTTACCGCCCCTCGGAAATAAGGCCACCGCACCATAAAAACCACAGTTTTGGAATACATGGTTGAACTACCACTCGAATGAAACTGATATAATAACAACAAGAATCACCGTCGGAAGTGGAACGAGACGTCTGCACGTGATAATTTAGGATATGATCGGCTCGTATTCCACCCGCTCATTCTCTACGCTCATATTACCCTAAAATTCACTTCAAGCGTTTTTAATATTTATTTACTACTTAACGGATAAATGTTGCCGGCATTCGCATTCACCGAAAATAAACTACTGTCTAGAAAAGGAATTCTCCTCTTATCAACTGACAGAGGGCAGCTGGGTGATTGAAAATCACTACCAGTGTTGCCGTCTGACTAAATACTAATGTTGTGAATAGTAGATCTTCTTTTAGAATTAATCAAATATTCAGGGGGTTTCGAAATAAAGACCCCGAAATTTCATCGCTTACGTAACAACTTACATTTACGTAAGGACTTAATATTACATATTATTATAAGAAGTATTTGTTTCGTTTTCCTAATCTCTCTCCCATATCTTAATATTTATTACTTTCTAATTGTTGGAGAATAATTAAAAACCAATCTTTTTGAATTATTTTTATATTTTAGTGGAAAATTGAAATACATGCAAGTTTCTCAACTTTCAAGAAGTCATTATCAAATAAATTGGCCAGTTATGTGCTTTTAGCACTAACAAAGGGTCCGTACACAATTTAATAAATTGGAGAAATTCGTTAACCAGCATAATCGGCCCAGCCGTATTAAGATGGCGGCTATTTAGAAGTCAGTTTTAGCTTCAAATTTTAAACCAGCTATTGTAACGACGCGAAACAAACGCCTTTAATCTAAGTTTTAGTCTATCCGTTCCTATGATTTTTTTTGGGGGGGGAGGGGGGGGGGGGGAAGGGGGTAATTTTTTTGTCACAAAATATGAGACGCATAAAAAAATCATTAAAAACCTACTTTTTTTAAAAGATTTTTTCATTGATTTTTTAAAAGCAGATAGAGGGGGACAGGAAAAATTCAATTTTTTGGGACGTATGGTGCAAACATGAATTGGTACAAAAATAAAACCAAATATATATTTGTGTTCAGGGCACCCTCCTCTTTAACACTGCACATGACGCATTTCTGTTAAGAAAAATATTTGATCCCTAAAACTTTAAACCTTTTTTGGGGGGCCTCCCTATATTTTTCCTGTGTGTGTGATTTTTTTTTTTTTTTTTGGGGGGGGGGGAGGGGAGGTGGTGGTTTAGCCTAGGTCATTACAGGACGGGGGTTATTCGGCCACTTTTCTCATCTGCTTGATGAGATCATCAGTGTTAAACTTGTCTCACCTTGTCTCACCTCTCTGGGATTCCAACTCACAGCCGGGGTTTAGACATTGGTTTTATACATAACAAGTGCAAAGTTTCACTTGTCCTCAATTATGTGGTGGGCACTTTCGAAGATAAGGACATCTGAGACAGACATAAAAGTGCAGGAATTGCCTACGGACCCAAAAAAGCCAAAACGCTTATGAATAAAATATATTTTTGCAATTTCAACTTTCGCACTTGTGCAAAATATGTAACTTGTCTATTGTACTGAGGCATTAGACTACAGCATGTAAAACATCTCTCTTGCTTTATATTTGTGTTTACTTACTAGGCATCACATGGTTCTATCAATGAAGCCAGCGTATTGCAATAACATACTGAATATTAAAAAAAATTATTAATCATGATGAATGTCATAGTTGAAGATAAGTGGAAGAGGGTAGAGTGGGTACTTGGTACAAAGCTCACTTTCCTAGATAAACCTATATGACTTCACACCTATAAGAATCTTAACCCATTAAATGCATAATCCAATTTATGAACCTACCTTAGTGACTGAATAAAATTTACACAATTTTAAAAGTTAATTATATATATAAAAAAAAAAAAAAAAAAAAAAAAAAATGTTTGGATACACTGTGGATACAAACGTCTGCTGGTCTTACGGAGCCTTGCAAGATGGTTCTACTCGAGGCACGGAAAATAGAGCTACTGAGGGCTGAAAGGGAGGGCTTGGATCCACTGTGGATCCACCCGCCAGGCGCGTTAGCACGGCATGGATCCACAGTGGATCCACCCGCATTGAATGGGTTAACCAGCAGTAGCTTTTAAACAATTATTATAATGTAACATTTTGCTGCACAAAAACTACTGCATGTATCAAGTTTAAATGTTACATGCCTGTTTCATTTGTACTTTAGACAATGTATATGCAGTTTTATTAAAACGTAAGATATCGGTAAAAACGTTTTCTCAACTTTAAACGTTTAGGCCCGCTTTAATAGTTTTAATGATCTTTATTAATTCAGAGCGATGTCGCTGTTGGTTTTACTAAAAAATATTATTTGAAAACAAATTTTGTCTCATCTGAATCTGATGACTGATTCTTTTCCCGTCTTAAAATTCCAATTTTACATTTGAAGCTCACGTTTACACGAGCATTACGTGCAAACTCTTGGACGGATATGGCTGTCTAACGAACTTAGCCTGAGCATTAGTAAAAGGAACATGTATATCAAATTTCAACTAAATCAGTCAACTTTTAATCAAGTTATCAGGGGACACGTAAACGTAACTGACAGACAGACAGTCAAGATGCATAGTTTGTTGAATGTAAGAAGCTTGCTTCAATTACTGAATAAAGCAAAAGCATAAGTGTGTGATAATGAAGCAGAGTGATTGGACTGAATTTATTTGAGTGGAGATTTGATAGAAGTTTGTTGTGTGTGTGTAGGAGGGAGGACGCAGCGCTGTGCTATGACGGAAGGTATCAGTCCTACAGAGTCAGAACTCATACATTCGGAGATGATGCTCCAGATCCCCACATGATGCATCATATTGTACTTCTTGTTTTCTTAGCTTCATCTGTCTTCATTGTGAGTATATGATCAATTCACTCCGAATTATTTGATATTATAATCTTAATACTAGGGGGCTCCAAAAGACGCCTAAAAATAATTTTATTTTGTAGGACAATTATCAACTATTTCTTAACATAATCGCCCTCCTGATCCAAGCAATTTTAGAGCCTTTCTGGCAACTTTTTAATACCAGTGTTGAAGAAATCTCCCGCCAGGACACTAAGCCAGCTTTGCTCCTCTTCCTTGACTTCTTTATCAAGCGTAGCTTAAGCTTAAGGAAGGTGAAAAGATAGAAATTACTAGATGCCAAGTCTGAACTGTAAAAAGGATGAGTCACTATGTCCCATCCAAGATTGATAAGAAGTTACTTTGTGGAGTGGGGACGGAAATTGAAAGATCTATTTCAAACAGCTCTAGTTGGAAAACTAAAAGGTTCAGAGGATTCAGCGATGGTTCATTTGAATGAGGGGGGATGACGGGACACGGCAGTGTTGCCATCTCTCTCTTCCGACGTTGTCAACTTAAGCTAGAGTGTTGCAGACCTTACTTATTGACCAACCCTCGTATTTATTTACCTATATCCGACACCAAGTAAATAGCTGTTACTGTCAATTCCAAATTAGTCAGTGAAAGAGTTTAGCCTGTCCAATAGTAATTTATCAATGACCTTACAGATGACTTAGTGTAGGTGTACAGCTGTATAATTTTATTATTTTTTTTTTTCTATCTCTTTTATACCCTCATTTGATCTCTTTTATGTATTGGGATTTGAGGTGTTTGCTTAGTGACAATATTTATCGATTGTACAAGCTGGAGGATTTGACTAGCATAATATATTTAAGCTAATCCTCGATAGTTAGATTGCTGACAAGCTGTTAAACTCAGTATCGAGATGATGCTATAGTGTGTGTCTATATGTTTCAGAATCTGTCTCTTAGTATCTGGAGGATTATTTCAGACACTATCACAGCTGTGTACGTGGAGATGACGTTCCTCAATGCTTCCCTCACCCGTGGCCAGACCATCGTTGCATTGTTCATCTTCGGTTGGGACACCATACCTCTAGTTCAGCCCATACTTAAGAAGTACAGTCCCATATTTTAAAATTCAGTTAAGATGGTCTAATCATATTTTATTCTAGGTTTTTTATTATAAATAAACCAATTAATAAGAAATTCACATAAGTTTTCATATCACTAGCATACTTTTATGAGTATTCATGTCTCTTAAATCAACAGAGATCCTTTAAAGGCGATCCTTTAAAGGTGATCTTTAAAGGCCTGAATTCGACATACGTTATCCTTCAACATATGCGATCCTTTAAAGAGATCCTTTAAAGGCGATCCTTTAAAGGTGATCTTTAAAGGCCTGAATTCGACATACGTTATCCGTCAACATATGCGATCCTTTAAAGAGATCCTTTAAAGGCGATCCTTTAAAGGTGATCTTTAAAGACCTGAATTCGTCATATGTTATCCTTCAACATATGCGATCCTTTAAAGAGATCCTTTAAAGGCGATCCTTTAAAGGTAACCTTTAACCCTGAATTCGACATACGTTATTTTTGTATTTATTTGTAATTATAAATTATTAATAACGAATATATCAATACATAATTTTGATGAGATTAGATTAGGTTTTTATGTAGCAAAAAAAGTATTTTGTGGAAATATTTTAACTGGGATCGCTTGAGCAGTATTCTTGTCAAAAAGCTAAACGACTTACTGTTTGCAGGTGATATCCTAATATTTTTCCCTGACAGGGCTGAAATAAAGTTAACAATCTCCGAGTTAAAATTGAACTGATCTAAATTGAAAATTTAAAAAAATAATTAAATTATCTATTTTCTTTTTAGTTGACCCCTTAAAATTTCATTTTATTCTTATTATTTGGTCATTAGGGACATCCCTAATGACCAAATAATAAGAATAAAAATAAAAAATAAATAAATAAAAGCAATTAAATTCGTTCTGTTGCCATTTTCCGACAAAGGCTATTTTGAGTATATGGACCATGACCTGACCTGAAAAATGATAACTACCTAAAACTACCTGTGATTTTTTGTTAAAAATGTTAGTTTTTCTAATCTTCTACCTCAATGAGGTCTGGGTAAAACGTTATTAAGCTGAGCTAAAACTTTTTCAATCTCATATTGTAGCCATTTGGCAACTGGTAGGGGTTCCCCCGGAAGATACAACAAAAATAAAAAAATGTGTAACTTTCCTACATTCCATAGTGTCATTCATATCTTAGAGAGTCAATGCTACTCACAACTTTTTTTTTTTTTTTTTGTTAACGTAGTGTTTTGTTCTGTTTATAGAATCCTTCAGGATTGGATAGGTCGGCAGGCAGTTATAACTCCATCGTGGGATCAGCTGCCTCAGGAAACTCAGCAACTTTGTACCGATTTCTCCAAGGATCAGCTGGAAAGATGTAAACTAGCCATATGCGAGAAGAAAAGGTAAGATAAATCTGTTGCTATACTAAATGCCGTGTGTTTGGTCTTGACATCTTACTTGTGCTAGAGAATAATTTTACAACATCTATTGGACACGTTTTGTTTTACACCTGTCTAATTTCTTGTGTCTAAGAACTTCTTGTGTATTCTTGGTGTCTAACTTTCTTTCTCTTGATATTTTTCTATTTTACACCTTATCTTTTTAACACAGTAAACCTTTTAAACTTCATGAATCTAATAAAGACAAAGGCTACTCAAACTTCCGACAACTTTATTATTTAGTGTCAATTTAATTTCAAGTCCCTATTTTAAGTATAATTACTAAAAAAGGGTTAACAAAAAAATACAAAGTTTTTATGGAGGCTTCCAGTTTGAATCTACTATACCTTAATTTATTTGAATTCAAGTAATTTGTACCAATGTACATAATTTTACATTTCTAGCTAATAAGTAAGGGTGGAAATCGTGAAATATAGTACTTAAAATAGTATTTTAAAATTGCCTCTAAATAGAGGCTGTTTTTTCTTCAAGATTATGTGCTTTTTGGTTAACCACTTCGAACTTGTTAAACCATCTAATGGAAAATCATCATATCCTACTATTTCAATACACAGCTGCTTATCAATAACACGAATTGTATCAATCTATTGAAACAGCTTACGCAGCTTACAATTAACAAACTTTTTCTGACACAAGTGCGAAATGAATGTATTTGCAGGGAGGACCTAAGCATTGTAGGCCCGCAGGGACAGGTTATGTACGGAACATTTCCAAAAGGTTCTCCATCTAACTGATAACATGCTGTTTCTCACTTTAAAACTCTTGATAGAAAACATTGGACAAGATATTGAAATTAATGGTGCTTATTTTTAATAGGGTATTATTTTGTATAGGGTGGGGTTGGCCTTCAATTCTGGCCCCCACCATATTTCTCTAGTTCTAGCTCTAGAAGTCAGTCGGCCTCTAGAGTTAGGGTGCATGCATAATATGTACATAAAATAAACTTTTTTTTTCTATCTCTAAATTTCTTGTTATTTTGGATATTCGAGAATATCCCCCACAGATATTATATTTAACAAACACACTGGATGCGTCTCCCTCAGTGTTACTGTCTTGCTGTATCTTGTCGTTAATAAATAATAAATCAGTCTTGTGGTTAATAAATCAGTGGGGCTTAGTTTGTCATTTATATTTGTAGTTGTTTTTTTACTGAAGGTCGATGAGTAGGCAGGGCTTGATGCCACCCCTTACACATCCCTCATAATATACAGGGTGTTTCATCGTAACTAAACGACAAAATATATTGTCCTACTTCAAAATTTCTTACCGAAAAGCCCTATAAATTTTTGGCTGACTTTTTCAACCACTCACTGTTTTTTCATGATATGTTTTATATCTCAAAATCCAAAGTAAATTTAAAGACAAGGTTTTTCTCTGTTTGAAAGTCCATAAAATTTCATTTAAAATCATTGTTCAGGTTTCCTGTAATGTGACGCTTCAAAACACAAAAAATTTGATTGTAACCAAAATTAAAACCCTTTATTTATCTTTAATTATGTCATTTTTTTTTTTTTTTTTTTTTTTTTTTTAACCGCTTCGACTGCACGTGGGTCATTAGCGGTACAAACAATTTATTATACCTTCATGCTATGTTACTCTCCCAATATTCCGCTTCCACATTTAGAGCGCAATTCCTCAACTCTCTCTCACATGCCTTCAAACCAAGAAATATATCCCAACATATTTGGCATATTCTAAGATCGATCTCAGACCTTCGGTTGACGAGACGAGAATTATGTCATTTATTGAAAGTTTTACATTATTAACTGTACAAATAAATGATAAATTGAACATAATTCTACGTCATTTAATTCAGTTTTAGGTTTGGTGATCATTAACCTTTATACACCTTTATTAATACATTATAACATGATACAATAAGCTCCTCTTTTATCTATGTGTAAGTGGGGCTAAATAGTTAAGATATTGTTTTTAGGCTAATAGTTAAAGATATTTTTTCTTTATTAAATTATAATATTGTTTTGTTATTATAAGGCACTGTCTATTTGATTAACACATTATCATCATATTCCTCAGATGCCCCATCCTGTAATAACAGGACAGGGTTCTGGGCACTTTACTCATTAACTCGATGTAATCATCATCATCAGTGTTAAACACGTCTTACCTCTTTGGTGATGACGCCCGTCTACTTGTATCCGCATTTCTTGCCTCGAGGCAAGAGACAGTTGTCAGAGAATTTCTTACAAGATATTTCTAATAAGGAACTATACAGTTTCTCAAGGGCAGTTAGACTGTGGCTTTAGAAAAAAGAGTTATAATATTGCCTGTCACGGCACATTGCAAAAAATGCATCAAGGGATCAGCAATCCCCCCCCCCCCCCCCCCTGGAGCCTGTCAGTTTTATAAAAAATGGCGAAAGCAGCCTCTTTACGTCTGTCAAGTTATCAGAAAAAGTATGTGAATGTGATGATTGAAAGAAGATTTTTGCTAGGGGTAGGGAAGTATAATTTGAGGTTGATACCCGAGTCTCTTGAATATGTGTGTGTCTATAATAATTGAATATATATCTATTGAGTAAGTGTTACTTTAGTAGCAGCCAAGTGTGATTGCTTCCTCTCAACTGTTTTGTCTTTCTTTACCTCTCTCTTTGTGTTTTTCTTTTAATTATCTTGACTCTTGTAAATAAAATGATTAGTACTATTTTTATTTTTATTTTTTTTGTTATCCCTCCTTCCACCCGTGGCTGAAAGGTAGGGATGCCTTGTTAGCTTGGGCCATTGGCGCCTACTCTTTTCTTTTAATATCTATTATCTGATTTTTTTTTATTTTTTTTTGTTGATGTTTTCTTTTCCTTGTTTTTTTCTTTCTTCTTATACATTATGTTTATTTAAATGAAATTAATATTATTGTACTTAATATCAATAGCATTTTCATCATCCTAGAAATTGAGTTTTTTTAAAAAAAATAGTTTGTTTGTAACTGATATATGCTTTATAAATAAAAGAAACCTGGATTTATAAATTTGAATTATGAGGAGCAGAGAGATTGTCATCTGTATGACTGCCATGCTAATGAAGGGAAACTTTTGTGTAGAACTACGATTACAGGTGTAAAGTGTAAATCTAGTTATATCTATTTAATTCCTTGTGCCAGGCTACACTCTCTGCCTTTTCTCTTCTTTAAAAATAAACTGTCCCTTTGTTATTTTGAAATATTATAATGTACTTGAATTTTGAAACCCTGTTCTAAAAATGGTTTTACTCCGTCAGGATCCGTCTGTGGGAGAGTGCCGAGTGTTTCAGCGGCGCCAGGTTTGTCGACTGGTTGATCTCCGAGGGCATAGCAACAGATCGACCCGAAGCGACTGAATGCGCTAAGAAACTCGCGACGGGACGTGTCCTCCGCCATGTTACAGACGCTCTGCTCTTCCAAGATTCGGCCGACTGCTTTTTCACCTTCACGTCCCGTTAATTTGTCGATTTCTACCTTTGAATCTCCATTGCAAAAATATTAATTTATTTTTTAACCCCTAATTGTATTAAGGACTTTGAGGAAAAAGAAACAACAAACATTCTCATGTCTTTATATTTAATTTATTTCTACAAATAAATAAATAAGCGTGAGACAAATATAATGTACGATCTGTGTGAACTAGATCAGACTGTTAAAGCCCAAGTGTGAGAATTCAACTTGACATCTCACTAACTCTCTGATAACCAAGTTATCAGAGGGTTAATCTTATCTAACTGTTGTGTTTCAACAGGTTTTGTGGTACCTTTTAGTAGTGAATCAATCTCAAATGGCAAATAGTCCATGATATAGTGAGCATAAAAATGACTAACATCAGCCTAGAATTTTGTGTATGAGTTAATTTTTGGTGTACTCCAAGAATATTTGGTTGGCAAATTTTGTCCGTGGGATATAACTTGCCCATGAGCTGATAAAGAAATTAAATCTTTAGAGAGCGCCAACTTCACATCAATTTTGACAGACTATGTGGTCCTGACTACGAAATTAGTTAGTAGACCAAAAATCAGGTTGATGCTGTCTTGGTTTTAGGGAAATATTTCTCTAATTCAAAGTGCTCACAGATACATAAATTTATTTACTTACTAATTTTTTACTCAGGATAAGATCATGAAAATCACAGTCCACCCTAATGGGGGTGATATGGGCGCTCTCCATCTTTCTGAATTTTTTTTTTAGCACATAGACAAGGTATGTCCTGCGGAAAAACTTTGCTGACCACATATTTTTGGACAACACCGAAAAATTAACTTATACACAAAATTCTAGCTTGAATCTTAGTCAGCTACGTTTATGCACACTATCTCCTGGACTATAAATTCATCAGTTAATTACTAAAAAATCTACTAAACAGCCTAGAAAAATATTTGTGTACATTGCTACTATGGTTTGCTAACAAACAGGTAGTCGTTTAGATGGCGTGTTTAATTTACTGGTGGAATGAGGAGGAAAGAGCACAACCATCTGTTTATTCCTGTAGCACAACCACAGTAATTAACATGTTGTTGTTTTTTCCCTTTTAATATTAGCTACAAGTTTGTCAAGTATATTATGTTGTTTATACAACACAGACTTACGATTTTATTTTTTTATATTTTATATATTTTAGTTTATCTTGAGACTATACCAAATTCTTATGCTACAAATTTATTATGTTCCTAAGTTGTATTGTATTGCTAGTCTTTTTTTAAGAATATGAATTATTCTTTTGGTCTGTTTTTTTTATTGTTATTGTTTTTTTTAAAAAACCAAAGAGATGTCTTTTTATTGTTTACAATATTTTTGATTATAATCATTATTATTTATTTATGTCGCCTAAATGAGCTGCAAGAGATTATTGCAAACAAAATGTTTTAACATATCCCACAATTTGTATTTATTAATATTTTCCCTTGCTTATTATCTTTATTTGGTTTGGCTTTAAATTGATAAAAGCTACAAAATACAAAGAACCGATACTATAGTTTAATGTGGGTAAATATTTTAGTAATTTTACGCAATTGACATAATATTTGTGAGGATGTAGATAAATGTCATAGTTTTTCTGGCTTATTCTTCTCGGTTTTCAACTAAATTATCATTTTAAAAGTTTTACTTTGTATTTTTTAATAAAATACTATACCTCGTTTTAATTGTACAATGAAATTATTGGAATGTAGGAATCAAAATTCCTTGCTTTAAATTTAATTTTAAACCTATTTAGTTATTTAGTTTTATATTTGTAATGTAGGTATGTCTACACGTGTCTTATTTTATTTTTTTTTTTTTAAATCTACAATGAAATACTTTTATCTTATAAATATTGATAACAGTCATAATGTTGCTGCACATATATGGCTGTGTTGTTACAAAATATTGCTATGTAGACAAAAAGAGTTTTTATTCTACCGAGCCCAACCGGTGTTCAACTCAGAATTGGAGTCATTGTTTATACGATGTAAACAACACAGAGAAAAGTGAAGCCATGTGTTAGTCTTACCTCTATCTGGCACATCTTTTATAAACCTCAGTTTTGCCAACTTATCCAAACAAAAAAAATCCATTTCCATTCATCAGCAACACTGTTTAGTCTCCTATTTGATAAAATAATGAAAAATATAAACAAGGCACATTGTTGGTTTTGTAGGCACAACAACGATATTTGTATTGTGCGCATGGTGGAATATCATCTAATTAAGTAATTTTTTTTTTAATATTGAGTTTTTTCACACTTTTTCATAGAAACTTTGTCATTAATTTTAAGGGTGTTAATTGATTTTATGAATATATTAAAATTAAAATGATCTCTTTACAATGAGACAAAATCATTGTTGAAAAGTTACAAAAATTTTCTCCGATATAAAAACTGAGATTTTTGACTTAATGTGTTGTTGCACCAAACCGATACTTGCGGTTATATTTTTTTCTTATTTATACTGTCGACTATTATTTTACTCTGTTTTTTCAAATTATGGTTGCCTTTTATGCAGTATTATCTCTCTGCTTGTGAGCAAATACAGTGGAACTTTGCCTCCTCAATCAAAACTATTATTTAGAATTAAACTTAAATAAAAAATTGTCAGGTTTAAAATAACTATAGAAAGTCTCTTGACAGAATAATTGATTAAGAAACCGCTTTTTTTGATCTTTGTGTGCCAAGTTGTGGTAGCAATAACGCTCAACTGGAGTAAGTTGCATGTAGACCAACTAATGTTTTCACAATATCGGTATTTTCTACTGAGATTCAGTTTCACTTACTCATTGTGTAGAAAATTTCCACTGTATTCAATAATTTATTTGCAGGGAATAATTTTGAGATTACTTTTGTATTCCATTTTTTATTTTTTTTAATATAAGTGACTTTTAAAGTGTTGTTCAAGTCATATTATATGGATGAATCAATCATTTTATGAATTTTTTTATCTATAACAGATTATCTTGTAGGGTTTTTTCCCTATGGTTTTTCAACCTTTCTAAGATCATTTTAATTTGAATCGGTCTGAAAATATTATTATATAGGTGTTTGATATTATCTTCACTTATGTAAGGTTCTGCCACCGGTCTCTATCAAAGATCCATGTTGTTTTTGGTGTAAATAATAAACTTTAGCAGACGAGCAGACTTGAACATCTCTGTTTAGTACTGTTTTTGCCAAATGAAATTTTAAATATAAAATGTAACTACGATGTAATTGCTGTAGATATTTTATTCCACTCTGGTATTACTCGTCATTTTGTAATTTACAATGTTTATCAATAAATCAAATTATAATTATCATTAACTACGGGAGACATGAAGAGAAAAATAGACCCTGTATGTCTGTGTATCTCTGTATGTGTGATCTGTATGTCTCCCGTAGTTAATGATAATTATAATTTGATTTAAAGTAAAATTTAATCTTTCCGTAGTATGAATACTACCTAAAACTTAAAAATTTGAATGTTTGTCAATGAATTATTTCTTAATATTTCTGTATTTTCAACAAGTCGGCAACAGTAGCAATTATTGGAAGTTGTTACCAAAGCTTTCTCACATCATAATAATAATAATCAAACAATTGCCATTATAGAACTAAGGGAGAACAAAACAAACAGAACTAATGTAAACAAAGAAATGCTCTAACAAGTGAGTATTCAACTAGCAATCAAATAGCCTAACATAACATGATGGTGGATTAACTCCCGCTACTCTTACCATAATTTGTCTGGACCGAAGTGCCAACAACAAACTGATTTGTGTTTGTGTTGCTCCCTTGTTCTGTTATAAAATTAATAATTTGTACCTGAAGCAGAGTCTCTTCCTTTTTAAAAAAAAAATAATTCTATTAAAAGTAAAATTGCTTTATTTTGAACTGTTGATTTATTGAACACTGCAGAATGCCCTCCCCTCCCCCTTCCTGTGGTTTTTTTAATGCAGAACATCCACCCTCCCTCTGTAGCTTGATAATGGAGAATGATCCCCTTTCCCCTGTAGCTTTTATTGTGCAAATTGTCGCCCCCTCCCCCTTCCTCTGTAGCTTTTACAAATGTATAATTACGAAAAAAAAAAAAAAAAATTGTAGACAATAATCTCCTTTCAAATTTAACCCCCTTCCCCTTTTAATATATAAGATAAAATAAGTATAAAAGTTACAAAATAAAATGTATAATGAAAGAGAAAAAAAAAAATTATTATAATTATGTGAGATAAATTCTATTATGAGCCGTTTAAATACGCTACATGCTTATGGGGGCAAACCTCCCATGTCATAACTCCATGGTGCTATCTACATTTTTATTTTTATTGTTTATTTATTTATTTTGTAAGTTAAAGCTTTATGTTGAAGTGCCTCAATATGTTTAAAGAGGGTAAGTAAGAGTTGGAAGTATGTTAGAGCCACTGTCACAGTCATGTGTTGCTCGGCCACTATCATGTGTTGCTGAGCCACTGTCACTGTCATGTGTTGCTCAGCCACTATCACGTGTTGCTGAGCCACTGTCACTGTCATGTGTTGCTCACTTTGACTTCCTAAGATTTGCTATTCCATCTTATATTATACTATTTGTCAAGTTAAAAATGTATCAATTTTTGAAACAATAAAACCAACATATAAACCGAGTTTTTTAATTTTTTTATACTATATTTTTCTGTCAGAACTTGATTATGGTTCTCCTTTGAACTACTAAGAATAATACAATTGATGTCAACCCAGATTTCTTAGTAATCTAAGAATAATACAAGTTTTAAAGGAATAACACAAACAGTCTTTCTACGTAATCATGGAGAGACATCAGTCATCTTATTCCTTTAAGATGACCTCTATGGACACTCCTACATCTAGAATACAAGTTTTGTCGACACAGATATCTCCATTAGCTTTCAAACACCTCAATAATTCTACATCTCCCTCAGCAGACGTAAACTCGTTTTCAATTTAAAAGTTGCATTATGCCCAGTGACAGCTTTTGACTTGGTCAAGTTTGTACATATGTGCACTGGAGAGGCCTGGGTAGCTTGTAGAGGAGCCTACATAGCACAGTATTATAGGATTATATGGGGGAAATTTAAATACAAGTGGGGGATATAAAATATATGGTAATAATATGAGGTTAAGTAATTGGCATTATCTCTAGAGTAATTTTTTTGAACACATTAATCATTCAAATAGGATTAGCTTGAAGGAGCCTATGATGTTGCTACGATGATTTCCCTTATATTTTATGTAATATAATAAGGCAAATATTCGGGACATTTGGTACTTTAAAAATATAAATCAACACATGTACTTTGCTACCATCATTTAATAATATAATAGGATATCTAAGTTTGTATACTACAACACTACAATTTTGTATGCTACTTACTGTCTCATCCCCTAACCCATTACCTACATATTTTTCTATTTTTAAAGGAAGTGATGTCCTTTGAGCAACAGATTTGAGGTCCTAGAAGAAGGACAATTAACAGACATTAATATGGCGGCCATTTATATGTAGTTTATAAAAAAAGAATTTTAATCCCCCAATGCATTACTAAATCTCAGCAACTGAAGATGCTTGAATCACTAAATGAGAGTTAAGGAGTTTTCTTTGATGATACACATGTCCGCTAACCTGGAAATTTTTTAATTCTCTTATAATTCAAGATGGTGGACAATTTTGGGTTATTTTACTATATCTTTAGAATCATTTGATCTAGAACCTTGAAATTAGTCACTTATTGCGACATAAACATGTTCTGTACAGAGATTTTACAAAAACTAAGTCCCTTTACTTATCTTTTTAATTAGAATCTTCTTAAATGTTAGAATCACTTAAAACTACGTTTACTTTGCAAGGTTTTCTGATCTAGAATTTTAATTCAAAATTTCAATATGGCGAATATTTTTAAGTAATTTTTTAGGTGGCTATATTTTTGGAACCATTAAGAATAGAGCCTTGAAATTCAGAGTCACTCATAGTGATGTATAAAGACAGTTAATAAAAGGATTATCAATCAATTAAGGGGTATAATCAAAGGGGGGAGTAAAAAAGAGGGTAATTAAGCCCTCAGGCCAAACCATTCTTACTAGAAAGTTTACTTTTCAGAACATGAACAAGATTTTATTTTATATCGACTTCTAGGAGGTAAAATAGGGAGGGTTAAGGAAAGGAGGCTACAGATATAAAAAATTTTGAGGTTAGAAAGAAGCGGTTAAACCTCGAACATTTTTAGGATGGAAGTCAGTTCCTAAAGAGTAGAAATATAGGTATGGGAAAGAGAAGATAAGGAAGACAGTCCAAAAATCTAGGACTATGATTTATATTATACTGTATGATGATTACAATATTATATAATAATTATGTAACAGCTATGGTCATTTAAGCTCAATAAATGTAATTTTCTCATAATAATGTTATATACATCTATTTTCCAATGTTCCGATTTTTTTTTTATGCATTTATTCACCAATGTTTTGATTTGTTGACCCGGGCTATGCTGGGTACTTGTTCTAGAAAGCAAATTGAAGTAAAGGCCTCAGATCCTGGTTAAATACATATTACTTATGTACAATAATTATTAATACTGATATTATTCTAACTCTTTACTCTACTGTCATGTGTGATAAAGTTAGGAAAAAACTTGTTGAATGCAACTTTAAGCCTGGTTTACACGATCCCAGTATACTTGGTCCAAGTAACTTTGATCAAATCCACTTGGTCCAAGTAGTTAATTTTTAAAATAAGGTTTACACAATCTAAGCATACTAGGTCCAAGTAGTGGAACTTTGATTCACTCTTAGTTAATTTAAGGTTAAGATAGATTTTGTGAAATGTTGTTTTTCCCCCTAGAACGTTCCAGTTAAAGTGTGCTTATTAAGCTTTAAAACAGTGGTGATATATAACCATCTAGTAAACAAAACCCAGCACAACCTTACATCTTTGTCAATTTTTGACAAATTGTTCTCATAATTTGTCAGGTGGGCACCATTATTGTTTTGATAAAAAAAAGTTGGGTCCAATTCAACCTGGATGTCCAAGTTGACTTTGATACCCAGTTACACGAACCAAGTAATGTCAAAGTAGAGTCAAAGCAGGCTTGGTCCAAGTATAATTTGACCATGTAAACCTGGTTTAATAGGTGGATGAGTTCTGAGCCCAGCATTAGATGCCATTAATTAATTTGACATATTATATCTTAGATTATTTGTGGAATGCTCAAATTGATAAAATGAAATACTTAAAATGCAATTTTGTACCTATTAAGTAAAAAGGAGATTTAAGTTGTGGTAATTATAAGTAAAATTAAAGTGAAATAGATTAAGGTTTGCCAGTCAAAATATGTTTTAGTAATATTTTGGTTGTCATGTCAAGGTGACAGATGACAGTTGACCTGTAATAAGAGGTGAAATATTTTCATCAGTGTTTTGTTGTAAATGTGACTCAATTTGATAGTTCCTCGAAGACCGGTTTTATTTTATCATGTCAAATCTTTCAGAGTACCAGGAGGAAGGAGGTCAGCAGGCCACGAGGCCGAGGAGCCTCTACACCATGCACAACTTCTACGGTCAGGGTAGCGGAGGTGGCTACGCGGGGGCCTGTGCCGAACCTCCCCCGGGGGAGGCGGCTTGGTCTCCTTGTCTCATGAGCGGCTCTACGGCATGCCCTGTGTACGGAGGCTGGCGTCAGAATGTATCCGCAGCGGCCCCTCCTAAAGTGTTCAATTCCGGTTACCCTAGTGTTGAGGAGCCAAACAGGGAGTACGACGACTACGGAGGATACGGTTCCTCAGCCGTCGCCACGACCCACGGTATCCTGTCCTTGCGCTTGAACCACGGCATCAGGGTGGATCTGACGACAGACCAAGCAGTAAGGGTTGTTAATCTCCAGAGTGACATAGTGGTAGCTATGAATGGGGCAGGGTCGGTGGTGGCCATGCTACACCCTAACGGTAGGGTGCACCAGTACGGCAGCAGAGTGGAGATCATGGCACACGACCCGAGAGGCAACCACAAATATGCCAAGATGTGGTACAAGGGAGTCAGTTTCACAGCGGAAAACTGCGCCCTCGTCTACCTGGTGGATTCGGCCGGAACCAGGACCACTACGGACAACTTCTCGGACCTGTCACACGACTTCTCGGCCTCAGTTTTTTATACCGAGTCGAAGCACGGTAGTGCCTACGTATCAGACGCTGTCTCCGCTCTTCACTCCTCTCACTATTGGCTGTCGGAAGACAACGTGGAGAACTGGTTAATAGCGGGGGTGAGGGTCTCCCAGTCCCAGGACGGCTTGGTGAGGGTAGTGAGAGGGGTGAACAAGTACCAGGTGAGAACGAGTCCTGTCAACGGAACGGCATGTGTGACGACACCCTATGTACACTGTACCGCTTCGATGGGTCAGACGTGTCACCTGTTTGTGCGTCGTGGAGAGAGAAGGATGCACTTTGACGGCTCCTCCTTCATCGTGAGAAACGCAGGACACTCTGCAGGCTTCGACGACAAGACTCAGCTCAAGGTCTACTGAGCCGGTACCGACTGTACATCCCCGTGTCCTCTAGTCTTTCCTTGTTTCATATTTTTAAATAAAATATCGGGGGGAAAAATGCTTTTTGCGATCGACAAAAAAATAAAAATATTACCAATAAACTAAGCTGAAATGATCTGGAGTATTATTAAAAGTTCAAAATAAATTTTATCAAATTTATTTCTTAAAATTTTCCAATTTTCATTTATAAGACACCTAACCTAAATAATAGCTTATTTTTACTTTAGCTTTTAGAAAAGATTTTACAAACTTGTGGACCCACAACTTGACCCAGTGCCGCACTAATTAATTTAAATAACAAAGTTGTCTTGAATTGAACAAAAATTTAATTTAATGAATGATAAGTAACGATATAAGCAAAGGAAGGGTTTTTAGTTTGTTGAGAGAATATCATGGTATTACTACCGAAGAAATAAAACACCTAAGGATTAATCAGTATATCGTCCAACCACTAGAATAGTATTCAAACAAGTTTTCTAGTGGTTAGATAGTATATGGATTAATCCTTGTGTTTTATTTCTTTAGTAATAATACCACGATATTATATAAATACCACAAAATCTCTGTCTCCTTTTCCACCCACAATTTTCAACTGTAATTGCTGTTTTTGAAATAAGAAAGGGTACTTTTTACTTTAGCTTAATTATTATTATGTGATGATAATAATAATAATAATAATAAATAAATAATAATAAATAATTATTATTTCTTTGAAACAATTGATTAAGATAATATTATTAATATAAAAATATTACTTTTAACATGACATGATTTTTATACTATTGGGTATTATAGACAGTTAATGTTTTTTATTATCCTCTGATGTTTTGTCAATATGTAACTTTCTTTAGTGTAAGTTTTTAAATTTTTTTATTTTATTTTTTTTGCTAGCAAAATATGCCTATACAGGGTGTCCCACCTAACACGATCCACTTACTATCTCCGGAATCTACTGCAGGAAGAATGACGCAGTTTGCTGGGTTCTATGTTAACTTCAAATGCTCTTACCGGAAAAATGCTAAGCACTTTGAGCGCTAAAATGCTTTGCAGCAGTACTTACAATATGAAAAAGTTAACAGAAAGACATTTTTAAGGCTAGAGTTAGATTCTATGGCTTAATATACGCACTTTTTACTCATGGCATTTTTCCTCCAAGCATTGAAGTTTCAAAATGTGAGTTTTTAACTAAGTTTTACGGCTAAAATAATAAATCTAAGAAAAAATTTAAAAAATAAAATGTAGGTACTTATTTTGAGCCATAAAATCGAAATCCATTCTATAAAGTATTAATTACAAGCAACTTCATTTTCGTTCTGTACCGAGTACTTTTTTTTTTTACAAAATCAAAATAAGTTGCTTATAAGGTATACTTTCAAAATAGATGTAGATTTAATGTCTCAAAATGATAAATATTTATTCTTGACACTTTTTTCCAAGTCCCATTGTTTTAGTTGTAAACTGAATTGAAAACTCAAATTCTTAAACTTTAGTGCTTTCTAGAGGTCAAAATGGTGCTCGGACCAAATAATGCTAAGAGTAAAAAGTTCTTATTTTAAGCCATGTAATCTAAATCCAGTCTTTAAAATGTCTTCCTGTTCACCTTTTTCTAAATTTAAGTACTGCTTATGAGCACTTCCGTGCTTAGCATTTTTTCTGTAGGCGCATTTTAAGTTAGCATAGAACCACATCTTTCTGTCTGCAGTAGTTTCGGAGATATTGAGTGGTTCATGTTAGGTGGACACCTTGTTTATGCATGTAATATAGGAGAAAAAATAGTTTGTTTTTACTTTTTCTCACCTACTACTAAAACAATTTTTTTTGATATTTCAACTGAATTATCCGTTTTGGGTGTTTTAAAGATCTCCTAGGTGGTTTTCAGCATGACATCTGTATGTGTGTATATATGTATGTATGTGTTATTGGCACTTGTCAGAAAAATGAGTCCTTACTTCTAGTTGTGCCCCCCGGAAAATCAACATTTTCCACCATCCAGTTTGCCGAGTCAGCAAACATTTTAAAAAACCGTTAAGTGGTACATTTTGTGTTTTGTTTTAATTTTTTCGGGGGTAAAATGGCCGCCATTATAGAAAAGCGATATATATTTGTGATCTACATTTCAATACCTTTGAAATGATACCCAACTTAAAAATTACAAAAAATATAAAATATTGCGATCAATGCGCAATTGAGATCGCAGAAATTTTAAGTGTTTAAGTTCACAATATTTTTCTGTTTTTGGGCAAAAATGTTTGACTTGTATACCAAATTTAAAATCTCTAGCTATAGTAGGTCGGGAGATATACTCCAAGACTTATAATAAACGCCTTACTCTTGAAATGTTCTACATAAAATCAAACAGCAACAATATCAACACTAATAAACTTAGTATACTAATATTATCTCCAGTATAAACAAACGAAGAAATTAACTTTTACATTTTTTATCACCGCACCGTACCACATCTCAAACCTATAGTCTTGTTTTTTTTTTTAGATTTTTAAGTTTGGACATTGAATAGGACTCTGAATTTATTACTATATTTTTTCTTCATGTAGATTCCTTAAAAAATCCCCACCATATGTGTTGCCTTCGTTGTCTCATGTGTTTGTTTCCACTCACTTGTCCACTTCCTTCCAAACCGTACGGACATTATGTGCAAGTTTTTAATTTTTTGTCATATTATATTTATATTTAAATTTCTTCCTAAATACTTTTTGATTTTAATTTAAATTTTTAATTCTTAGATCTTCACCACATGTGTAATTATTGTTACAAAAATTTCAAATTTTAACATCATTTAGTTGTAGATTAGTAATTGAACGAGTGTAGCGAGTTCAATTCAGAGACCTGGGCCAATCAACAAAACTTGGTGAGTTTGTTAAAGAATCAACATCCAATGTTGAATTCAGAGTGGTTTAGACCACTTTAACTGGCCATAATCAGATAATGAAAGAGGTTGAATCTGGTCTTTACTTACAAGAGGAAGGTGGTCTGTACTTAACAGAGGAAGGTGGCCTGTATTTAACATTACCTGTTATCCATTAGACAATAATGGTAAAAATGTTGGTGCCTGAGTTTTACTGACGAGTTGCACAAGACGAAAGTAGAAACTATTAATGTTATTAAAGGGAGTTTTTGTTTCGATTTTGTTGGATTTCACTATTGCTCTCCTGTTTCCCCAACTAATTTAAAAAGGAAAACTACTGTAGTTCTTAAATTAACAAAAAAAAAAAAAAAAATACATTATTTTTTTAAAAAATATATATATTTAATTAAAAACAATAAATACACAACCATAGGACTAATGTTTTTCATATTGATATAAATAAATTAGCATTTAGATTTTCTTCCCTCTAAAATATGAATTTAACAAACTTGGAGACTTAAGTAAACAGTCCAGTCACATTAACAATAAAAATTCAATTTAAGTGAAATTTAACAAGGATAAAAAAGAACAAATTAATTAATTCATTGGACAAGAGCCCAAGAAACAAAATTTATAAATATTAGTAAATAGTGACAACCCAGTAAACCCAGTTTATAATGACTTGACCTGGTTCCAATGCAAAAAAAAAACACTAAATTAATGTTTCAATCTGACACATTAATTTCATATCACTCTTCAGCTTACGAGAGAATAAAATAATAATAATAATAATAATCGTCTATAATCAATTTACAAAAAATAGATCTGTTGACTGCTGTCTTGCTATATATAAATGCAAATATGTATATATAATTTATTATAATAAATATTGTCTATAAAGTACATTGATTGGTGAACAAACAGGTATTTTAAATATAAATGCTTTGAGTTACCAGCTTGACACAAATTCAAGAGAAAAGTTTTAGCGGCAATACCTCTAAAATGTTCTAATACATCGGTGTAGTTTTCAAATTGTTAGAGCATTTGTTTAAAACAATAAATCACTATGCACTTAACGGATACAATCTAAAGAACGATTGCATATTGACAGATGGCAAATAAATGGAGGTCTATTAGAAAACTATTGCAAACCAACAAAATTTAATTTTTATGGTGAATTCAGTTGAAAACTAAGATTACATTTTATGTTTGTTTGGTATGGCTTCCTGGATTAACAGTGACCTAACATATAAAAACTTAAAAATATTATGCACAGAGTTCCGACCCAATTTTTTTTTACTTAATTTATAAAATATAAGAATGATTTTTCCAAATTAATTTTTTTGTTTGTTCTCTTTTTACGTATCCAAAAAAATTATAATACTGTGAGAACTGAGAGATTCCCTTATTTGATCTGACCGATTATGAAATTAAATTAGTCATACAATTTATTTATATACATTTTTCATAGAAGCTTGGACAGAGGAGAAAAATAAACCTGTTGTAGGTTTATCCCCGGCTGACCTGAACTAAAAAAACGTGTATGGAATTTAGGCTAATCAGTCTGCATTTACTTAATTATAATTACATTTTAAGGAATTTAAGCTTGATTAACTCACTTGATTTCTTATAATTACAATTAAAATATACCAAGTTAAGTTTTTTTTTTTTTTAAAAAATCACAATTGAAAACTTGAATAATTTTAATTATTTTTCTGAATTAATGAATTAAGACTTTATATTCAGATGTCTTAAAAAAACTCAACATTTTATTCCTCATGTTGTCAGAAAACATAATAACAATATGAGTTAGTAGAAGAGTCATTTGATTTCTCAACATAGAGGAGGGGAAGCTAGACATCGTACTTGGGTCACTTCTGTTTGGTCTCTCAACATGGAGGGAGGGAAGGGGGGGGGGGGTTATGTTGTAATCAGGTCGCTTCTGTTTGGTTTCTCAACAGCAAGGGGGAGGGGGCTAGACATTGTAGTCAGGTCGCTTCTGTTTGGTTTCTTAACAGCGAGGGGGAGGGGGCTAGACGTTGTAGTCAGGTCGCTTCTGTTTGAGTCTCCTGGATATGATGCAGGTGTGAATGGCCATGGTGCTGAGTATGAATCCAAGCTGCTGGATGGTGCTCCTGAGCTCCCACAGAAGGAAGACACAGCCAAACTGCATGGCTGTACAGAACCAACTCTCAGCTTCCCGGTACCGACGGTAGTTCAATAATAAGTACACCTGTTGACATAACATCACATTTAACATAGGACTATCAAATACTACTAACGATTATACATCTGAAGTCTTATTATCTTAATTTAGTGATCCATGTTGACTTCTTATTTTACAATATTTCGCCTCCTCTTAAGGCATCTTCAAGCTTTAAAACCTGGGGTTTATCATCATTTATTATTTTATAAAATTAGACATTTTTTTGCTGTGTGATTACAAATGTCAGAACTATTATTACACGATAGTGAATCTTTAATTATTTAAGAAAACACTAGAAATGAAGGGTCACAACGAATCTTTGGTCTGCCGAGACAGTCACCTAAGTAGTTGGCCGAGAAAATTGAACCACTGTCTATTCTATCTCTCGGCAGGATTCCTCGTCCCACTCACTGTACTTATCAAATTAGCTGAGCACTAGTCCGAATGCACTGCCTCAGCCCAACACTCAGGTATAGCGTGAGTTACACTGATAACAGCGATAATGCAAAATGAGAAATATATGGCTTTATTACCCTAATCACCACAGATATATAATCTTTATTGAATCAAAATTACACTTAACTTATAAACCACCGCTCTGTAAATTATAAATGTCAACTCAGTAAATTAGAAATTATAACTGATGTTGCCAAGGCCTACATCAGGTCTAGATGGGTATCTAGGTGTTGGTTTTGGCAAAGGTCTTACACCAGACCAATGTGTGAAGGTTTCATTGTGTCCGTGTTGGGTTTATTTCTTTTAAAATGAAATGAGTTAGTAATATATTGTTTAACTACCTGAGGTTTGATTTAGTGTTTCAATGTGTGATGTATTTATTTATTTATTCATGTTAATTTCTTATAATATTTTGTTTGTTATATTGTTGTTGGGTTATATATTTTTTGGGTAGTTAAACACACTACCTGACTGAACAGTTGTTCGCAGTTATAGAATGACCATGATAGTTACACATACATGATGCTAACAACACTCCTTATACTAATGCACTTGATAAGTAAGGCTTCGCACACATATTCATCTGACCATAGTAGACACCTAAAACAGACCACACTGTACCCTTAACTCTTCCCCAGCTTAGTCATAATTAACATTACACATTACTCCACTAAGTTTTAGAGAAATTGCTGATTCTGCTCTTATAGGAGAGCAAACAAGCAAATAAAGCTAAACAGCATCAGGTGTGATCTCAACTCTGATGGGTGACCACAGATCTGGGTTCATTTCCTGGACCGAGTAAATGAGTTAGTACATTCATTTCCCCTGATCGAGGTTCACCCTACATTGCCATATAAACAGGTAGCTGCTTTTGTGAAGTGGCAATTAAGGGGGGTTGTGCATGCCAATTGTAATGTTTATACTGCTGGTGGAGTGACACATTAACCCCATGTCATCCATTACATTAATAGCTGTATAAGCCCTTTGGCAGGCCTAGTCCCTCCACAGGCTGTTGCACCACAGAGTTAGTTAGTTAGCAATGATAAGAAATATACCTGAAATATTCTGATGAAACTTTCTACTAAGAACAAGAGACTTGAGATGGGGGTCGGGCCGTCGTACACCTGAACACAAAGTAAACACTTGACTTAAAACAGTGTATAATAACAAGTAAATTATTAAATTAATACATTAAAATATACAAAGAAAAATCTAACTGTATGAGTTGTGCAACTGGCAAAGTGTGGTGCCTAATTAATTGAGTCTGCTTAAAAGCCAGTGACATTAAGTCTGTTTTTTCTCACATACATACATATTTCAATTTTAAAGCCATTGTGAGTGAGTAACATGTAGCCATTTAATTCTAAAATAATAATGAATAAGTAAGGAAAACTTTTCCATGACCGCTGGTACTAGAAATATATATATATTCCTTTCCATCTGACTAACATCTGAGAGAAAACTCAATTCAGAATAAACAAAAAGAAATTGCTGTTTTAACCATAGTATCACACCGCTATAAGGAACCGAGTGTAGTAGCTAGAGGAACATACTGTATCAGTCGACTGGATACAAGTGGAACTAACTGTATCGGTACACAGGAGAGGACAGTATGATGACCTGATATCGATAATTAAAACAAAAATAAAACCACTTGACTTAGAAAAGGTATTTTAGTATCACTCTGTCGGTTGAAGTATTTCCTTTTTGTCTGGATGGTATTATTAATAAAAATAAATAAAAGGATAATTTTACAAATAATCAAAAAAGATTTGGACTGTAAACAAAACAAGTCACTATGATAACCTCTCTCTAGAACCTTCCAGCTGTTGAATAAAGACATTTTAAAGGGCATTTACCTTCTGTTACTGGTTTTCTCCAGCTTATAATTGTCTGTACTAGCATAGGTTATATTGACGGTTATAACACTCTGTTATAATCAGGTATTGCTGTATTATGTGGTTGTTTACTGAGATCAGAGGCCCTTCTTTAGATTGTTACTCCTCTTATAAAAAAAAGAGGGGAGTAACAATTTAAAGAAGGTGTTCGGAATGTTCTTCTTTAGATTGTTACTCCCCTTACAAAAACAGAAGTGTGATATTCCTTTGTCCGAAAGTACATTGGACTAAACATCCCTTTTTCTTAATAGTTCTTTTGTCAGTCATTTTTATCCTAAAACAACATAGGGGAGTAACAATCTAAATAAGTACCGAATGCATATGAAGATATGTGGATTTGAAGACTTACCTCTATGTTAGACACTTGGAGAGAGGAGAGACTGCGGTAGGCTCCTAGAAGAATGAGCAATATGTTAGGTAACATGGCAACCACCGAGTACCAGGGTAGAGGCTCCAGCTTCGGACAAGCCCCCACTGAAACACAAAACACGACATTATTCTTTAACACGGGTTAAACAGTGTAATTCAAAAACACCGTGCATTTAAAAATAAAGCAACACATGTAGAGCTAGAGGTTTCGTCTAAAAAGACTTGATGCCATTCAATTTCACTTTGATAAAAAATCAATCTGTTAGTAGTAAGGGACTGCAAGGTGGAGGTCATATAATAGTATAACGGTGGAGTTAGTTACCTCCGAGCTGAGAAGTGTTCCTAAGATGGTAACCATTCCTGAGAGGTTCGATTTCACCAAGCTTGATGTTATAAGGAGGCCTGGAACCGAGGTCCGAACTCAGGGCCGATATGTCGAGTCTAGATATAAGCGAGCCCTGAGGCTTGTTGTAACTCTGCCTCGTACTGTGTATAGTGCTATCTAAACATAACAAACAACATTAACACAAACTAATCCGTTTTATCAATGCATTGCCAAACTAACTTCCATTGTTTTATTGTTTTTAATGTAATGATTTGTCAAAAAGTCTACACTAAAAATGCCTGGCACACTACCACTACATACTATAGATATAATTTTTGCAACAGGATAAAAATCATTCCTCTGATTAGAGCTGTCAAGTCTAAAGCTAGTGGTCCCTGTTCCCGGTTGCAAAATTTATTTGTACCTCTATTTCTTCTTTAAAGGTACAGATCCTGGAAATCCGAACTAACTGGGACCAGGGCCAGTTTTTATTTCTGAATTGTTCCCATTATCAAGGTTTATACTTTTATTGCCTATTAAAATGTATAACATTGTTCCTAGAATAATATATAGTATACTGTTATGCTCTGACACAAGGAATACTCCGTTTTTCTGTTAAAAAAGATATCAAGAATAATTATAAATAAATTAGAACAAAGACCAATCGATAACATTGTATTAGGAGCTTACCGAATTCTATAAAATGGTAAGGTCTTCTGGCTGAGTCAACATTGTTAGAATTATATTTGGCAGTGAATTGAGTGAGCAGATGGTCAAGGAAACTGAAGGCGAGGACCGAAGAGTAGTCGTTGGAAGTCACCACTGAACACGACACTCCGCCACGGGTAAATAACCTGCAACCGATCACACTTTGTCACTTTTTGACTACTTTGAACAAAAATTACAAAAAAGCTTTATTTGCAAATCTTAATAAACCGATGTTAGTTTTCGTAAGTGTAATGAAAGCGAACTGGCTTTACGTGGCATTATATTTATTTTACATGTGTGTGGTATTGTTGTACACCTCCAGAGCTAGCATCGGCATCCTTTGTCTCTCTACTCTAGCGCTTAGCCTGATGGATTACCGGAAGGGGAAAGCACCACTAGACAGGAATCCCAGCCTTTCCAAGCATTAGGTATTCTAGCCTCAGCTTTCTCGAGCTAAGGTTGGAAATAAAAATCCCAGTTTTAAAGAATAAGATTGACAGTTTGGGAGAATTTGCTCAGGCAACCTTAGCATTGTCAGAGATACAAAACAATAGAAACTGAGGAAGAGGTTGGAGTTTTAAGGTAGATTCAAATTACTCCCTAGTACTTGACTCGGTTAGGTCGGCTCCCATAACAAATCTCTCTTACTAAACCTTGCACATAATTTCCAACTTCACTTTGAGTATAAAAAGAAGCTGCATTTTGATAAGCAAAACAAGAACTAAAAGCATCTCAGTTTTGAATGGAAGGAAATGAAGCAGGGAGCTGGTTAGAGCAACTCTCTTCGTCTTCCCTTGTTGTTACTCGTTGTAAGCAAGACACCTTCACAAAATCAATGTTAAATAAAAATTAATAACATAAGGAACGTCTGTTGAAACCTGAAACTAAATCATAACGTAAATACACCGCCAAATGTAGGAACGTTTCTAGTTTAAATCGATAGCTTCTAATGTTAAATTCTGTAATTCTTCCCTTGAGAAGAGTTAACATTTCGAACAACATTCTACGAGAGAAGCAATTTACAGGAAATAAAGCCGTGAAATCTACATACAACTTCACTAACGTGATATGTTCGTACGACAGAAAACATAAGTGAAAAATTCCAATTTTTTTTCGCCAGCATATGTCATAGAAGCGAGTTTATTCACGGTAATAAATACTCACAGTATTTTACAGTCTTTGAGCTGAAGGATGCACCTGTGAGGTAAGTTGGACGCTCGGTTTGACACCATCTTGAGGTAGCGAGTGATTTCTTTGACATTCTGACCAGTCTGGTCGACAAAGTCCGTGGAGGCGGTCAGAGGGAGGCCGTCGGAGGCCCGCGAGACCACGGCGTGCAGAATCATGGCCCTACAGAACCACAGAACGGAGCCTCACACCGATCCAGATACGACTCCTCCGCATTATCTCGCTATTAAAACAAATCAACAAAACAAAAACAAAGGGACGTAACGTGGCCCCTGAGCACCTTATAGTTTTGATAACACTTCAGTGTAGCCAACTGTTTTTCACTTCCGTCGTGAAATTATTTAAGATAGGGCTCTTCAGAGATAAATATAATATACAATCTTCGACTCCCTCGGGGCTCTTCGACTTCCTTACCATTAAAAAGTCGTCCACGTCCACGTTAAAAATATCAGAGGTATTATGTTTGAAATGAATGAATAGTACTGGAGTGATTGTTTTATTACTGTGTTTAATGAACTAGCAGTATACTGTGGCGCTTTGATACCACGGTACGAGTTCTATGACTCTGCGTCTAGAGGGTTACACGTTTGTGTTGTGCTGGTCTTGTTTACCATTTCTTTCTTTGCCTTACTTAATATTTCTGCCTTTAAAAATTGGCCCCCGGGGGGGCCGCCACCAGAAGAAGGGGGGGGGGTAGATTTATTGGCAGCCCCTGTTTTTTTAATGTTAAATTTTGGAGATTTTAGGCTAAGAAAAACGTGTTTTGAGGCCCTAAAAATCGCAATTCCAGTTCAGTGTGGTAGGTCAACATTTTAAAATACTTGAAGTTTTTTTTAATTTTTAAAATTTAGTTAAGAGGAGTTTTTTTTTTTTTTTTATTATTTACTATTGAGCAAGAACGGATACAGCTATAGATGCATAAAGTTATTATGAAAATCAGAAAGTGTCAAATGTTGAATGAAGGCAAGATGCTGAGAAAATGACGAATTGTCAATTTTAAAAGAAGGTGTTAAAGACTTTTCTTTTGTTCAACTCACCACCTGTAACGTCGTTAACTCATTTGATATTCAAGGGAACGGGAGTGAAGAATAGTTACTACAATTGTTTCAAGAACTGATATCTATTCTATGCAGTTATTCATAAGCAAAAACACCTAATACATACATAATAATAAAAGAAATCAGTAAACACAACGACTAGGTACTTTAAAGTTATAGAGAAAAATCCCGTCAAGTATTTACCGCAGCAAGTTACTAAAAGGGTTTCTTCGGTCATAAAAATTCATTAATAGAACATTTTTTTTTTAAAAACTAAAATATATAAGAAGTTGCACTTTTGAGAAGCAAGGTTTGCATATATAATTATCCTTATAGTCCAGGAGATAGCGTGCAAAAAAATGCACTAACATCAAGCTAGAATTTTGTATACAAGTCAATCTTTTAGCGCCTTTTAAGAATTTGTGGTCGGCTAAGTTCGTCTGCGGGACATAGCTTGGCAATAGGCGTTTGAAAAAAACAAACCGGTGGAGAGCGGCCATGTCTCACCAATTATGGTGGACAATGTGGTTTTCATGATCCTGAGTACAGAATTAGTTAGTAGACCAAAAATCAAGTCGATGTTATTTTGGCACTTGATAGGTTAGTTATTTAAATATTACTAAAAATCAACGTGGTCACATGTCAAGGGACAAACTAACATTAACTTGACTTTCGGTCTACTAACTAATTCTGTACTCAGGATCATGAAAATCACATTGTCCACCATAATTGGTGAGACATGGCCGCTCTCCACCGGTTTGTTTTTTTCAAACGCCTACTGCCAAGCTATGTCTCGCAGACGAACTTAGCCGACCACATATTCTTAAAAGGCACTAAAACATTGACTTGTATACAAAATTCTAGCTTGATATGTTAGTCAGACACTTTTTTGCACGCTATCTCCTGGACTATTAAGTACCTAACTATCTTAGGTATGCACTTATTTAGTTCTTTTAGAGAGTAAATGGCCGCCATTTTGGAAACGCGATATATATAAGTGAATCAAATTTCAATACCTTTAAAATGAAACCCAACTTCCAATTTAAAAATAAAAATGTTGGATCTCCATAGTAACGGCCATCTAAAAATTTTTGTGTTTTGTTTTCATTTTTTCGGGGATAAAATGGCCGCCATTTTGGAAACGCGATATATATTTGTGAACCAAATTTCAATACCTTTATAATGACACCAAACAATTTGCAATTGAATCGCTGATCGCTGAAATGTTGAGTGTAAGTTCGCAATATTTTTTTTGTTTTTGTGCAAAAACTTTTATAACAAATTTCAAATCTCTAGCTACAGTAGGTAGTAGGTTGGGAGATATACTCCAAGATGGGACGGACGGACGGACGAAATACTAAAGGATAAGGGTTTCTAGGATGACCTCGAAACCCTAAGAAGAACACAGCTTTAAATTTGATATTAAATTTTAAATAAATTGGTTGTCCGTGAAGTCTCACGTAAAAAGGGTTTCGTTGGAATTGTGAACATAAAATTAGTATAAGGGGGGGGGGGGGGACGCAAAATTTTAACGTTTTTTTGATAAAAAGTCAAAAAATTTAACACTATCCACAAGTGTTATATATTTTTTTAATCCCTTTCATTTGATACCCCACTCAATATTTAATAAAAATATTTTCCCCCGTGACAGGAATTATCCACCAGATCAAATTGCTATTCTTATTTTTTCTATGGCTCAGCAGACCGCACATTTTACATATTTTTTTATATTTTGAGTAACAGCAGAAATATAGTTTTATGAGTATAGGGGGAAGCAAAATGTTAACGTTTTATTTGACAAAATGGCATAAAAAATTAAACAATTTCCACAAGTGTTATATATTTTTGTAATCTACTCTTCAATACCTTTCATTTGATACCCCACTCAAAATTAAAAAGGAAAGAAATTCTTGTGACATGAATTATCCGCCATTTTGGATTTGAACAGCTACTAATTTTGAGTTCGCTATATTTGTCATGTGTGCGCATCTAAACGATCTTAGTGACTGAAAAGTTTCATGTTTTTATCTCTTTTGATTCAAAAGTTATTGGAACCGGACAGAGTGACAGGAACACTATAAGGGTTTCTATTTTTGGTTTTACCAACCAACCCCTAAAAAATGTATATGAAGCAGAGGTTCCAAGCGAATTCTGATAAAAACCTATATAAACAAAAAAATGTATTGTACGTTATACCAATACGTAAATCTTTTTTTCCGTGGTAGGCTGTGAAATAGTAACTTTAGAGCCTAAAAAACATAGCTAAAATCCATTTTTTCATTAAGTGGACTTAAAAAATCTTTTCATTACTCCTAGCTGTAAAGAAAAAATCTTTTACGTCCTAGGCACTAAAAGATTTTTTCTTTACGGCGGGTAGTTGTCAAAACTTCCGTTAGTAGTGCTGCAGTCTTTGTAGAAATGCTTCTAGTACGATAAAAATCCGCTAGATGTCAATGCGTTTTGTTTATCTTTTCTTATAGTGTAACCTCATTTTAAGGTTTCTTTTTTTAAGTCTTAAGTATGTACTAATATTTGTTATTATTATATATTGATTAGTGATTAATATTTAATGTTTTTTCATTGTCTGCTACCTCGGAAAAAATAGCATATGCTACGCGACTTTGAAGTGTTTTTTCTTTACCTTGGCAATATTTACTGTCTCGCTTCGCTCGACAGTAAATGTAATTGCCGCGGTAAAGAAAAAACTCACTTCACAGCCTTGTAACATAATATACTATTCTTGAAAGTAAAACACCTGACTTGAAAAAGCTACACCATCGTCAGGTCCACACCGGTCGTCAGGATTAACCTTTAGCTACCAAGCAAGCTTTTCTTTTTTCTAGCTCTCCTGTAGATTTATAATTATTTTTAACACCATTCATTAAACTTGATTTTTTTCTATTTATTAGCTATTAACCATGTTTAATTTTTAATGAGAGATCTTATTTCACCTTTTATCGCTTCTCCCACTCTTCGCCATCGTTTCCTTTTAGATATTAATTTGTTCCACTGGTGGATTTCAGTGCAGCCAATATTATCATATTGGTGACGTTCACCACTCAAAACATGGGACAAACACACATCACCTAATTATTTATAACATATAATTTGTTAATTATTTTCTGTTAATTATTGTTCTAGAATAATTTATACGTTTGGACTCCCCCAAATAATGTATAAAAATAATAATGTATAAAAGAAAAAAAAAGTGTTTATATATATTATTTCTAAGTTATTTCTTTGAGAAAATTACTGTGAAACAGTAATCAGACTTTATAATGTATTGTTTTTAAAATTAAATATTGCGAATAGTAAAAATGTATATATACAATTTGGAACAATAATAAACAGGTCAAGTGTGTGCTAGTCAGCACACAGCGAGGGTCCGTAGGCCACACTGTATAGTGTTTAACTGTAAAGTGTATAAACAGTGTTTTTTTAAAATGCTACTTTGAACCATTCTAAGGGTCTGATATTCTCAAAACACACTCTGATAAAGTATTTTTTTGCCACTGAACCGGACTACAACCATATAAATACATCGAAAAAACCATAATTATAAAAAAACGTATTTTTTCAATAAAAAATAAAATATATTTTTTCGAAATTTTCAAAAAGTGGTATCTTTACTTTTGGTCGAAGAATGTTCAGGAATTTAAACATTTTTTTTGTTCAGGAATGTTTTTTCAGATTTTTTGCACTTCACATAAGCGAGATAGAGGGGGGGGGGGGCACGTTTCACACCCACTTCAAACTTGCCTACGCTCGCCCTATCAAAGTTATATCCAAAGAATTATACATTTTTGTAATCAGCTACCCGATACTTCGATACCCCTCACGGTGTCGAAAAAAAATAACAATATTTTAACCCTTAAGTTTTTTTACCCTAATTTTTTTAAAAAATATTTTTTTTAAGTCGCTATATTTTTAAAATATGTGGGTAGGTACAAGACACATACATGCCAAATTTCAAAGTAATCGGACGAAAGGTGTAGCCGTGAGAGCACGCGAGAGACGGACAGACACACGCAGGATATAACACGCAAAATATAAGGGTCCTTGGTTTTGCCTACGGACCCTAAAAACAGGATTTTCCTTTCTGAATATAGATTTATTTTTTCCCTAGCATAATTTGTTCTATGGCTTGTGACATATATGTGTTACAAGTCAGGTAAATTTGATTTAAAAATGACTCTACTAAGTTTAACATTAAAAGGAATGTTTATACTTTCCAATAACGGGTGTGTCATCCTTACACCCTTCTCCTCAGACACAACGTATACGATCACATTCCACCCTTTCCTCTTTTAATTTAGGTCTGTATATTATTCCCATAATTGCAGGACGCTCCTGCACCGCCATATTGTCTTATTGACAGAAAAAAATTATGTTTAGATTCATGAAAAAAAAAATATATATATAATAATACACACAGGGAGAAATAAAAACGTCTGTCAAAATTGTCGCTCATGTGACTTAGCTGGTAAACTTCTTACCACTCCAACCATCCTTATTCTTGGAGTTTATTCTTGCCGGCTGTTCTTACCTTACCTCTTTCATTTGCCGCCCGTCTCTCTCTGACCGCTTTCAGTGTTCACTAGACCTCAGACGCTTACAAAAACCTTTCATTGAAGCCTTTTTTGGATATTGTAGCTCCAAAACTGACTGAGTTATAGCCATTTTGAATGTTCACTAATAACAACTATCTCGACATGTGCGAACCGCACAATCCTTTCAATATCTTAACATTATTATAACAATGCTTACAGATAATTTAATTTATCTAAATTAAGCAGCAAAATTAAGCATTGTACTGTTTTCAATCTGCAAAATCTCATTTTTTCTTGATTCTTTTGTAACATGTCAAAAAAAAACCTGTAGCAAAATAATAAAGTGTCAGCAAAATATCAAATTATCAGCAAAAGTTCAAAGTGTCAGCAAACAACAGCCATGTCGGGCCTGTACACGAGCTGATCTACTGCATTAAGTAAATATTCAGAGTGCATCGACAGGTAAACATGCTGAGTGCACGAGGTGAAAACAGTTATAGGACTATTGGAAAAAAGCTTTTATCTTAGGGGTCCGATTTATATAAGGGAATCGAGTTGACAAGTACTTCTTATCCGAGTGTTGGACCATGTTTCCTGCAGTAAAACGCTTATATACACCAATATAATTTTCGTTTCGGGCTTTTGAAAGCTAACCAACGCCATTTGATTAAGATATCAAAAGAGGAAACGATTCCACCAACGACACCGGTCAAGAAGGAGTGAAATTGATAGGGAAATATAAAAAGACATTTATCGGGTCCGATAGAGGGGGGGTCAATATTACTAACAGTAGGAGTGCAAGGACCCGTCTGATGCTGCTATCTAGGGACACGTGGCCGTACTAGGACCGGGTGAGTCGAACAAGACCGTCCGAGAAAGCGACTGAAAGGAGCCTGCAAGATATAGGAGGGAGGATATGGGCCAGTGTGAGGATACGGGCTGTTGTAAGGATATGGGCCAGTGTGTGAGTATGTTTGGCTCGCAACCAACTCTCCGCTCCTGTGCCCCATTTACCCAAAATTCTAACTATTACCTTGTTGTCATTATTCTGGTTCTCCTCGGAGTCTTCTCTCCGGCCAGTTAACCCCCTCTCGTCGTCCCCTCTCCCTTGAACTCCACTCCTTGCTTTTTTTATTTTATTTTTAAAATGATCGCATCCGCAATTCTTTTATGTCTACATTCTCACATACACACACTATTATATAATCATATATAGTGGTGGGGTGTGGGGTACCCGGCGTGGCTGGGGTTGATTTGACTAATTAATTATAGTGAAGACAGAGTCGACCTAGAAATTCAAGTTAAACTGCAGGGCATCTTGTGCGATTCTTAGGTTGTGAGATTGGTGCGCCGAACAGCAGTTTGAAACCTGGAGATTGCGTTAAGGAAATTTTACTTAGGGAAACCCAAAGAACATCTCTCTCCAATATTCCAGTACTTATATGATCGTATTTGCAATTCTTTTCATTGTTAAACTTGGGCATAATTTCACACTTTTCATATCTCCTTCTCATTTCACTCTTTGGGAGTCGATATCGAAAAAATATATTTAATATAAATGTATTTATATTCTAAGACCTAAGGAGGAGCCATTTTTAAAATGTAAACTTTCTTGAAAGAATGGTTCGGGCTGGGCTTAAGCACTCTCTATTTAATCTCTCCATTAAGGTCAGATTTTAACCTCATAAATTACATAACATAAAGTCCTGTATCATGAATTAAACAAAAATAAAACAAAAAAACACCTGGATAAAACGAATTATGCCCAGCGGACGTACAAATATAATTCATCCGCTTTGAATTTTAAGTATTCTGATGATTCCTAATGATGATAAATAAGTACAGTCAATGAGCTTTTCAAAAATATTTATAGCCGTCATCTTGAAAAAGTCTCAAAGCCGTATTGCTAAATCACTTTATGTAATTTGTATATGTAACTGTATGTCATAAGAAGTGGCATATTTCTTAGTTAGTCACTAGGAACCAGTTCAAATGGTTCTGAAGATATGGCAACTTACATAATTTTTGATAAATTATACAACTACGCGATTTTTTACGGCCAATTCAGGTAATCTTGAATTGTGATAGCGTATCACAAAAACCCTATGTTTATGTTTAGTCTCTTAGCGGACGTCTAAACCAATAAAGGAAATATATATATCAAGATTGGCTATTCTAGAGTTTACGATTTCCGAAATTTAGGGATGAATGGGCGAGTAAGGGGTCTTGGCTTCTAAACTCGTATGTGGCCACCATTTTTAATTTAAAAGTCAATGTGCAAAATACCTTTATAGAACATACATGTTATAAGAAGTAACTTATTTCCAAATTTTAAGGTTCTAATTCATATAGTTCTGGAGATAAAGCAACTGCAAAAAATTGAAATAAAAGAAAGAATCAAAATTTTCTTTCACAGCAGGTCTAGGTCTTTATCATTAAAGGAAGCTTTACTGCAAAATTCGTGATTCCAGGTTTAATCGTTTCCAAGATGCTGGTGTTAATAGGGGCTTAGATGGAATTTGGTCTTTCAATAAATTCACATATTGACTAAAAAAAAAAGTATGAAATAGTTAATAATGTCTATTTAAATGGGTTGTGGGCTGTAATTAATTTTTCTTTTTCAAATTTCGATGCTTTTGAATTTTTTTAACTCTGGTATATTCAGCTTAGTTTAGAACCTGAACAAAAGGCAGGTAAACAACAACATACTTGCTTTTTTATCTTCGTATTAGTTTTAGAATAAATTTTTATGGATTTATTTCAAATTTTTTTTTTTTTTTTCAAATAAAAGGAAATGTTGTTTTAAACTAATTTGGGGAAGTGGATGTTGAATTGCTTGACTACCAGGGTGAGCTAGTATCGCCACAATATTTCCAACAAAATAATAATACCGATATCAAAGCCAAACTTAAAGGGTAAAGAATACAATAAAACAATATTTATTATAACGGAGAAAATCCTTTTTATTCCAATTTCAAAAAATGTTTACAAATTATTGGTCTCTAGTAGAAATTACAGAGCCCAACTAATCAAAACCAACTAATGACATCAAATCAGTTCTCTTGAAATAACCAACTAATGGCCTCACATCAGTTCTCTTGATCAAACCATCGCGTGTGCATCCCTCTCAACTCTTCTCACTACAACCAACACGTGCACAGAGCATCCCTCTAAACTCTCCTCACTACAAACCAACATGTGTGCATCCCTCTCAACTCTCCTCAATACCCACCAACACTTGTACAGTGCATCCCTCTAAACAACCTCCTCACTACAACTCAACTCTTCACTACAAACCAACATGTGTGCATCTCTCTCAACTCTCCTCACTTCAAACAATCATCTGAGCATCATCCCTCCCAACTCTCCTCAATGTAAGCCAACACGTGTGCAACCCTCTAAACACACGCTTATATATTTTGTAAAAAAAAAAAAAAAAAAAAAAAAAAAAAAAAAAAAAAAAAAAAAAAAAAAAAAAAATGGTAATAATGCTGGTAGCACCTATTAAATATTTTTTTAAATTTAATTTGCTAAGATTGGCAGTTTTTAAATTGATAAATCTAAGAATGAGAAAGGGTTATATTTGTATATTTACTACAATACTCAAGTTGGCTTTTTTTGTCGACTTAAATCTTTTTCATACATAGGTTTTGGTTTTAATAACGAGTTTTTTTTTTTAAAAAAAATAATAATAATAGAACAATTATATTGAAAGGAAGGGATTTGTCTAATATATGTGGTTTAGTTTTTATGTAGATTGTGGGATGTAGTTATTTCAATGCTGCCTAATGCTCGAGCAATATCAGTCTTTCTCACACTTGAACAGTTGTTTTAATATTTACTAGCCAAGGACATTTGTCTGTTTAATAAAGTTTAGCTATTAATGATATACTTCGACAAAAACATTGCTTTTGTTACATAATTGTATGGTGGTGGTATTGATAGAAAAAGGGTGCAAAGCTCGGAACACCTAGTCCTCTGACTAAATCTGACGAAGATTTGGTAAGAGTTTGAACTCGTTAGAGCAAGTTGGCGGTACGTAGTGATTATTTTCGTAAACCGGTTTATTGAAGTGCCTTCTAAAAACGAGGGAAATCGATGTGAAGCGGCGCACTTTGCGCTATCAAGTTTTGTTTTACTGGGTACGGTGCGACGGAAACGTTTACAAAACCCCAACAGGCCTATGAAGACGGCATTTCATCCAACTTTTCCGCTGGTTTACCGTTCTCAAAACGCCGAGGTCGATAAAAAATGAACATTGCAGCAGAATACCTCTGACTTCAAGAACCGACGAAAATGTATGAATAATTAATTAAAAAATATATTTTCTTGATACGATGTTCTCACTAATCAAGAAAACTTAAAGGCCCCAAAGGCTGAAAGTTGGCAGATGTTCTGCTTGACTTATGCAGAAGCGGTCAGCGTAAACAAAATTCGTCCGGACTAATGCTCAAGAGTTCAGCCTTACAGTTGGGCTGAAATATATCCAAATAAAAATTATATTACTCGGTTGAACATCGGCCGTATTTCGTTCTACCGAGTTTCGAACTTGTTCGACTGTGTATCAAATAAGTCGTAATTCGGCCGAAAAACTTCCGCATAACCCCTGATTTTTTCTCAGTGTACGCTACCAGTCTCATTACTTTATTTGCACACCACGTATATTCATATTATAATTTATTTATACATCCTTAATATAATCGTACGTATTTAAAACGATATATTATTATTATTTATTTAAAAGAATTTCTTATTATTCATCTTCACAGTAGCTATTTTATATATATATTTCTTAAAACAAGAATATACAATTTCTAAATTACAATCGTAAATCAAACTTTGGAAATGCGACAGCCACGATAATAATGGAAAATCATTAAAGTTTCATATTATGTTTTTTTAAAATATCGAATGACATGTGTTTGCTTTCAACTGACTGACTTTAGGCAATACATCAATTAGAAATGGAAACTCCAACTCGTCTGTTTCGTATAAAATCTTACGTTTTACTGCAGCATATTGTTATAATCAGTACGAGCTGCATATAACTAAAATCAAACCTAGATGAATTAACATTTAGTTATCATGTTTTATTTTATATGGTGAAAGTTGTAAACTAATGAACTTGGGGTAAATATGATAAAAGAATTTGCTTGTATGACAAGTTAGCCTGGACCAAGCCACACGCGTGTCTTTCTCTTACCTGCCTCCGCTCAGTCTCATTACCCTCCTTTATATACATTTCTATATACGTATTATACACTATACTAATTAATCCTAGTAACTAATGAGTCCTAAATGCAGCGTCCTAAACCCGCTTACTTCCTTCTAATTTGTTTATTTAAATAATAACATTCGTCTTTCTTTAAAAAAAATCAACTATATCTTCAATAAAAAGACAAATCTCTGTACAAAGGATCTCGCCAAAACCGAATCTAGCTTCGACGAACGATCGTGACGCTGACACTTCGAATACGAGACGACTGCCAAACTCCTCGTTGGGAGACCCCCATGACTTACATAGGAAGCCGTGTGGAGGGGGACAACGCTTTGAGTTCGGGACGACTACAAAACGCGTGTGCGGAGGGCCTAAACCGTGCCATCGACATGCCCCCGTGTAGGGCACAGCGAGAGAAGAAAAATTAGCCCAAGATCGAGAGGGGTCTTTGCTCTTCATTTTAAGCGCCTCAAGCGCCATTGGCGCTCGGTCTCCGATTCTAATGCATTATTATATATGTATATTTTTTCCCGATACCTTCGGTGTCAAGTCATCATGACACTGTCTGCAACTAACGACACGTTCAAATTTAAAATAAAAACTGTTCAAAACATTTAATTTAATTTTGTGATTTTGACCGAGCCAACTTATTACAAGTGAATATTCAAGGATTCGTCTCTAAATTGACGTCGTGGCGCTGCTACCACTACGCTACCGATCACAATAGAAAAGCTTCACCTTTAAAATTTCACTAAAGACCTATTGTCGAGTAGATTGCTAGAAGTGTTGCAAATTGAGAGCTGTCACAACGGCTATGATCGGACGTCGACATCGGAAAAATATTGTCCAAAACATCGTTCTAAGCATCCATGTGTTAAACAGGACCTTACTTATTGTACTCGACTATCTTATTCTGCTCGATGAAGTATTTGGTAAGTCTATTTATGAGAATCAAGTTGTGTGAGCATTACTAGAAGTATATAAAGTTGCAGGTTAGACCTAGATTGGGGTGGCTGACTAACCTTTGCAATTATTTAACTCGACAAAGCAAAACCTTTCTTACAAAGTAAACAAAAACAACACAATCCACACACAATTACTACCGATATCTCAAATTTATATGCACCTCTTATTGTTTTCATTTAAATCGTTGTATATTTCAAAGGATGCACATCACAAGCAAATGATACAAGTAAATTTACTTTATTCGACAGATCACATAGTTAATAATTTCTTAATCAGTTATATTAATCCTATATTTATATAAATTGTTTATATGATTTGAACCTTTTGAAACTGAGTTCTATTGCCTGAAACCGGGGTACAACACAGTATAACCAACTAGTTTCATTTACAAATTATATTGACATAATAGTGGTACCGAGGAGCCTATCAGTGTAGTTTACAAATTGTTATCATATCTTGACATAATAGTGGTACCGAGGAGCTTATCAATGTAGTTTACAAATTTTAATATTTTTACATACAAGTGGTACTGAGGAGCTTAACATCAGTTAAATTTATAAATTATTATTTAAGGTAATTTTTAAACTACAGAACAAATTCATTACACTCTTGTTCTATTATTATAAATACAATCGAATAAAAAAATAATATCAATACATATATTGGTAAATGAAGGGCGAAACCTTGTACATATCAGAGAGGTTTCTGGAGCCGACGTTAAACAGTGATGGTCAACGCTTTTGCTGTTTTCTACGGTGCACCTAAATAACGCTCGTTAGGAAAAAATTGGGCTTCGATGTGATGTGGCCATGGCCATGTCCTATCGGACACTGGTTCTTAAGCTGGGTCACACTTGTATCAAATCCACGTATCATGATGATACGCAGATTTAATAAAAGTTGGACCCAGCTTTAAGCACCTTGGCTAAAAGTTACTAAACTTATAGCCTTGCAGATCGCACCGTTACATGAATATATCTAATTAAATAAAACACCCTTCTTAATCCATCCCGGCGACGTTTCGTTCTTAAAATTATGAACGAAGAAATTTTATTTGTGCACCGATAAAAGAATCAAGGCACCGAAAATAGTTAAATAGTTACTGATACTTAAGTTACGGTGAGACACATGGATCATCCCGAGACATGGTGTATCTTAACCTGGGGAACCTGTATGAGCGTATTTTCCTATATTAAATAATGGTCAGGTTGATCGGACAAGAGATTTAATATTAAACCTTGTCACAAGTATATCTGTGGTAACACGATTTGGGGTGAAGGCAGAGGTTCTTCAAATGTCTGAATTACACTGAGTAGTGCGCTAGAACCTTACTCTGCACCAGCAACTAACTCAGCACTTAAAACTTATTCGGCACCAGAACCCCTAACATATGTCTTCCACCTTCCTCTTAAACCTTGTTACACAAAAATTAAAAACAAAAACATACAAATATAAATACACAATTTTTAACAATCTATTTTGATTCATTATATATATATATATATATATATATATATATATATATATATATATATATATATATATATATATATATATATATATATATAAAGTTTATATTACAATAATATTATTAATAAGTTTGTATTTTGTGCTAAAATGGATCCTGACTTTAGTTCCAATAAAACCATACAAATCAATTAATGAAGTTTTGGTATTGAAAAATTAATTAATAACAATAACCATCTAAAATTAAATAATATTTTTGTTATAAATTAAATATAAAAAAGGACGAACTACCTTGTTTTAGGAAAGGCGTTTAAAATAAACTATACTTGAAAATTCCGGTTGCGACACATAAAGTGATTTGGGATCGGATGATGCAGGTGGCCGCACCTACTGTCAAATCATATTCTCACACTCATCATATCTTACTAATGTTTAAACCAAAAACAATATAATATTACTTAATTATGCCATAGTTGAGAGGACACAAGTCAGGTGTTAGCTGTAATGTATATATATATAATATATACATGCATATATATATATATATATATATATATATATATATATATATATATATATATATATATATATATATATATATATATATATAAAAGAATGTTGATAACAATGGAATGATTGATGCGGGAAAAGGAGAAACTGTGAGTTTAAGTTGTGAAAGCTTTGCGGGAAACATAATGCAGAACAATATATAAATTAACTTGACTAAATCTCTATACATTATTTACAAAATACACGTTCCAAACAAACTGACGTTTTAAATATCTATTTAATTAATTTTCTTATATATTTATAATTGTTTTATTATCTCTAGAAATGTTGCACGTGGTGCTGGACCCTGCTCCGTCCTCGTCATATATTGCGATGTTTAGAAACCCTCATCACATAGTTTTACATTCTCGATTTGCAGCTGTACAAACAGTCGGAGAAGTGTTCACTCTAACCACAACACTAGTTTATTTTATTTTATAAATATTTATTTATTAACTTTTCAGTTCACGTATAAGTTCCGAAATATATACAACTTTTTTAAAAAAAAATCTAGCCTAAGTTATTATTTTATTATTATAAAGCACGTGTGATTTCCCTCCCCCCCTCCCTCCCCCCGAAAAATGAATTTAACGTTACATTATCCGTTATATTTATAATTTAGGAATGATTTTCTTAACAATCTTACAATTATATAATCGTTTTTATTTATTTTCAAAGAAACATCCGTAATTAAGAGTAAAAAGTCTTAACCTATACAAAATGTGGCACCGAGTGAAAATAACTCGTAGTGTGGAATCGGTCGGCAATGTGACGTCGGACGACGGCCGGGAGTAGACGCGAGGTGGGCGCTGACCCGACATGACTAGAGCGCCCGTCTCTACCGACTTGCTGTCGGCTCGAGCCGTCGTCCGTCGTCCAGAGCGATCCCAACGGTTCACGCGTAAACGGCAATTCACGTCTATCTGTCCACGTATTTTTATTCCGAGGGTCGAAATCCGGTTGGATTATCGAACGTGATTGGAAAGAGCATTTATAGTCTCCGTTACCGTCGTTCTCGAACTAGAAACGGGGATTCTACGGTATCGTCGTCGACGGAATCCCGGTTCCCGCAGGTCAGGGGTCATGCGATGATCCTCTTGTTATCCGTTCTCGATCTAGAGAAAATCGTTTGTTATAGAAATCCTTAGTCCGGCTACTCACTCTTCTGAAGTTAGCCGGGGTTACAGGCATTTTTGTCCGTTTCCGCCGTCGGGTAGAATTCGTCGTTATCAGATTAAAAAATGTAATATCGATTTTGGGATTTTTTTTCAGGATCTTATCAAATTCTCGTCTAGACTTTTGTGAAGAATTAACGGTATTTTCGTTAACGTGCTAAACTTCACGGTACTTTTAAAACCTTTAGTAGTAATTCATGTCAACTGATTGAGTAAATTAGGTTACTACGGAATATCCTTCCTCAAGGATGACGGAAAACGATACAAGCCCTTGTCGGTGGATATATTATTGCGGAGGATTAGAGAGATTCGCAGAAGGAATAGAGCCCGGACTCTTTACTAACAGATCGGCATCATTTAATTAAAATTAAGCGGACGGAGTAAGAGATGTTGTTAAAGAGCCAATGTGTTACATGATGGGAACTTTTGGGATTCTCGAGACGTCACATTTCCACGGTTATTCACTAAATTGACACTACAGGATATGATTTTTAAAATGTTATTTCTCGTTATTATTAATTTATATTATTATAATATTTTATAAATAGTTTTATATATCGCACATGGGGAATCATTTACAAATTAATTAGTTAGGCTTTTGAAACGAGATCGAGGTCTCTAAAGTAAACGCCGTTAAGTGACGTCGACGGCTCGCCACCTTACGACGTAACTTATTTCGAAAATTTATTGGAAGCATATAATTTTTGTAGATAATATGTACATATTTACATACACTACAGGGTTGTCGGGCGGTAGGACGACGGAGGCCGGAATCTTGGGACCGGGTAGGTCGGTTACGATCGCTCCGGTCCTTCGCTTCGTAGGCTGTCTCCGGCGTCCGATGTCCGCCGACATTCCTCGTCCGTCCTTTGGACGTGACGTTGGAAAAGAGAAAATCGTCGCCCGTAAAATTACATCCTAGTCCTCCCAGCACCCGCGCACCGACATTGAAAAACACCGCACATGACAGCCGGTCCCAATTTTGCGGTGCTATTCCAATCCCGTCGATAGATCTAAAGGTACAACCTGCCTGTTTTAGGATGTCGGACCGAGTTTTACGGGGAGACGGTTAGTCGACAGTCTCGCAGGTCTAAAAAAAAAGCGTTTTTCGAGTAGGCGGACACCTGTAGAACTATCTCCAGGGACGGCCCTGGTGCGCGGGCGGGAGCGCGGTGCCGACTGCCTGTCTTTGAAGGGCGGCTTGCAGCCGCTTACGGACAACCGCACTCTTCGACTACCATCTTGGGCAGGTCCCGCTTGATGATGTTCATATCGGGGCCGTAGTAAATGAGGGATGCCGAGGAGAATCTGACCGGAGCGCAGCACGGCTGAAGACCTGCCAGCCTGTCCGTCTTCCTGTACTCCTCTATAACTTGTGTATAGTGGTTGACGAACATGTCAGGTGTCCTATGAGCCGAACAATCCCCTCGACAGTAGTTAGCGTAGTAGCCGCTGGGTGCTATAAAAATAAACCATACACATTACAATCAAGATAATAGACTGTCGCTCAATCACAATAGTGGCATTTCTAGCTTGTACATGTGACTTGCCAACGGACTTGACAATGTCCTTCTGCTTTCGTCACAAAGAACTTAAATATTAGATTAGCCCAGAATAATGTCCAGTTGGTATATAGGCCAGTAGAGGTTAAATTTAAACAAGTGATATCGAATGTATGATTGTGTCTTCTATCCACTTGTTTGAGGAATGAATATACGGGACAGATAATCCGGCAAGTTTAGTTCCTAAAAAGTTTAATTTGTAGTTTGACGGAGCGTACAGTAATCATATTTGTAATTATTTTGAGCAGTTTAATTCATTTTCCGGTCAAAGCTTTGTTCGCGGTTGAAGTAAGGTTAAAAAATTATAATATTAAATAGTAAAAGGCTGAAAATTTACCTATGACCCAATCGTCCCAGCCGAGTTGTTTGAAACTGACGTAGAAGCGTTGTTTGCAACACTGTCCTCCCTTCGCACCTGAGCAGTCCAGCGCCCTCCGCCGAACTCTACGTGTAGACGACGGTTCCGTCCGCACCACTAAGAATGGCCTGGACTTGGGTCCAGAGCCGAAGGTCTGGGGTGTGATGAGCCTGCCGCAGCCGGAACAGTCGACTAGCAGCCTTAGCCTGTCTCGTCGCTCGTCTCCGTACCAGGAGCCGACGGCCGCCGTCATGTCCAACTTCTGCCAGCCGCCCGACCCGCTTCCCGTCATCACCTTCGAACTGGACATCTCTGTGTAGAGATCGAACTCCTGCAACACACATGCAAATTAATCTAACACTTACTCACAAGACCCAAGACATTCTTCGATCTACGAAGAAATTCTATTAGAAACTTTAAACTAAGTCAAATGTAAATATATATATATATATATATATATATATATATATATATATATATATATATATATATATATATATATATATATATATACATACATATACACATACTTTCAGGCCCTTATAAACATTTTTAACGTGTATTTCGGTTAGGAACTCAAGGATTATGCCGAATAAGCCCCAAGCTTGCAATATCGGTTAAATTACAGTTTCTAAAATTTTGTACCTGCACATAGTTTGGAGCTTCATATTTTATTATCTCCGAGCACTATTCTGATTAAATAAGATACAGAGGTTTCTAGACAACGTCAGACATCAAATTTAGATGGGTTTATAGTTCCAAATCGATTAGTGCAACTTCGACTTCAAGTTGGAAGCACATCCTATGTACCTGGCCGTTGTACAACAACCACTTCTATATAGGACAACAACATCAAACCGAGTACGGAGTTCAGTACACAAAGTGTGGCCACTCAAGACGCTTTAATAAGTGAAATTGAAACTTTGTCCGGTGGTCCATAAGTGATATTGATTGCACGGGTTTTGGACAGAGGTGGTATACTACGGGATAATCCAGGAGATAGCGTGCGTAAAAGTGACTGACTAACATCAAGATAAAATTTTGTATAAGTGTAATATTTTTTTTTGCTCTAAGAATATTTCGTCGGCAAATAAGCGGGACATTGTTTAAAAAAAGTCCAGTCATGCTCCATGACTTAATGAGCGAATTTTCAAAGAAATCTGCGTATTATTGGCTTATGATAATATAGGAAAATTTTGGTTGAGAAGTAGCATGGGTGAAAAAAAAAATTGGTTCACAGGGGTACGGGGTACAAAAGTCAAAATAGTATTTACCCTTCAATATGCATGTCGTTGGAAAGCTCTTTAAGAGTACAGTAATTATTGTTATGTACACTTGTCTCATATTTTCTTATAAAAGGGGGGTAAAATGGAAAAATCACGTTTTATGCTATTTTTTACCCTAAATTGTAAAAATTTGACCCCTAAATGAACTCCAAAAATTCTGGCCAACGAACTCACCCTTTCTTTTGATATTATTGAAATTTTAAAATTTGTTTGAAATTTTTAAGTGCATCCTAAGGGGAGGTATCGTCTGGAGTGACACAAATATACATACATACATAAAAAAAATTTTAGGAATCGATTCAGAATGGTCTAAAACGAATTTCCATGGGAAAATTTTTTCAAAAATTCGCATAACAAAAATTTTGAAGCCATTGCAATAGCGTAATTTTCTTTGAAAATTCGCTAAAACAAGAAATTTAATTGTAAGTTAGGAGAAGACTTGAAATGTCGGAGAAAGAGGCGGCCATAGTTGTTTACCATAGGGTTACCATATATACAGGGTGACTGGCAATATATATGTGAAAAAATGAAGTAGCTTGTTCTACGCCACAAGGGCTACAAAAAAAGCCCTATATAAGCCATGGGTCAAATCTTAACCGCTCTCCCACAAAATAAAATTTCATGGTTCTTTTAAGATTACATACCTTTGCTCATAAAAATGCTTATTGAACCAAAAGTATAAAAGCTAGAATAAAATGTTTGGCACCGTTGTAAAGCTGATAAGAAAAGTGTAATTTTAATTTTCATGCCTGCAAATTATATGACAAAAATGTTTTTTTTTTTGAGGTCCCACATCTTGGTAAAAATATATTTGTAAAAAATAAAATTTGTATAACATTTTTGTCATATAATTTGCAGGCATGAAAATTAAAATTACACTTTTCTTATAGGAAATTTTGTCAGCTTTACAACGGTGCCAAACAATTTATTCTAGCTTTTATACTTTTGGTTCAATAAGCATTTTTATGAGCAAAGGTATGTAATCTTAAAAGAACCATGAAATTTTATTTTGTGGGAGAACGGTTAAGATTTGACCCATGGTTTATATAGAGTTTTTTGTTGCACATAAGACGTAGAACAACCTACTTCATTTTTTTCGCATATAAAGCCAGTCACCCTGTACGTACATATATACATAAAAAAGTGTTAAATTTTAGGAATCGATTCAGAATGGTCTAAAACTGATTTCCATGGAAAAAAAATCAAAAATTCGCATTACAAAAATGTTGAAGCCATTGAAATAGCGGAAAAACAGATTGGTGGAGAGCGGCTATGTTCCACCCATTTTGGAGGACAGAGTGATTTTCATGATCTTAAATAAAAAAAATTTTTGGTAGAATAAAAATTAAATGAATGTTAATTTGTCACTTACAGGTGACCACTTTGATTTGGAGAACATTTTAATAAATAAACTTTTACACAAAATTCTAGTTGATGTGTAGTTAGTCACTTTTATGCACGCTAGATCCTGAAATGGAGATTGTGTGCAGTTACAGCGTTTTGTTTACTTTACAATGAATAACTCCCGAGACTAATCCTATCCCTCACACACCTAGCTTTACTCCATTCTGCTCGTGTTATATATACTTTTTCGTCTTGGCCGATCAGGAGAAAAGAGTAATATCAGGAAAGAAATAATGGCAATAATGTTTCTATTGATTGTAAGAGGAACACTGTAGTAAAGCGTGGGGGTCTTACACTCACCTTCTCGCAACACTAATAATGTAAACCCATTTGTTTAAGGTAGGCAAGTAAACAGAGTAGTTTTGTTAACACCCCTCCCCCACCCTGGGGCTTCGGACTCCCTTCCACTAAGCGAACGGTTTCAAGGCAACGAGTTAGACTTTACAAAAAACTTAAAACAAATTAAGCACCCTCGAAGATTATACAAACACAGACGGGGGACGACTGTCTTCAAGCCGAGGACTTAATTAATGTGTCTGGGACGGCCATGTTATTAACAATGCTCCTGTCTAGCTGGGTTGGGGGGGGGGGGGGATCTGAGGCCCCCTTAGCTACCCCGTGGAAATGAATAAAAAATTGTTTGAGTAGAAGAAACATGACAAAAGTTTAAAAATAAAAATAAGTTGAGGAGGCGATGAAGAGGAGTCGGGAGGGGGTTCTAGCCTCCTCCCTAGGATCTGTCTGTATCTATAACACACGGGGGAGGTCTTCACTCCATCTGATTGTGGAAAAGCGGCCACATTAACCCTTCCAACTACGTTGCCTTGGACTCGTCTAGCGACTCTACTACCGCCACTCACTCCCGTCAAGAAAAAAGACAGAAATAATAAAGAAGAGAAGACAAGAATCAAACTAAAAGCGTGAGGACGCGGCTCTGTGTCGCACCTCTGTGTTGTGTCACAGCCCTCTTATTTGTCAATAAAACCATTCATATAAAATTATTCTGTTTAATGCTATTATCCTGATTATTGAATATTTGTTTTGTTTAATTTTTATTAAAAAATAATATAAATTATAATTTAAATCAAATTATAATTATTATTTACTACGGGAAACAGACAGTGAAAAATACACTCCCGCGCCGGGATTTGAACCACGGGTCTCCTGTATTTCCAGTACAGATGCTCTGGCCGACTAAGCTACGCAGGAGAATGATTTTTAACTGCCGTAATCGATAACAAGTCACGAATCCAAGCTTTCAATATTCATATACATTTAGACAGTCAATATTTATGACATTAGAACTAAACCAAGAATTAACGCTTATAATTATAAAGTACTCAATTAGTACCTGTACCTTGTCCAATCAATTCGAAATTCAATTTTAAGTTTTTGGTAGTTTTCATACTACGGAAAGTTTAAATTTTAATTTAAATCAAATTATAATTATTATTTACTACGGGAAACAGACAGTGAAAAATACACTCCCGCGCCGGGATTTGAACCACGGGTCTCCTGTATAGGTTTACACATGGGTTTCCAGTACAGAGCATCTGTACTGGAAATACAGGAGACCCGTGGTTCAAATCCCGGCGCGATAGTGTATTTTTCACTGTCTGTTTCCCGTAGTAAATAATAATTATAATTTGATTTAAATTAAAATTTAAACTTTCCGTAGTATGAAAACTACCAAAAACTTAAAATTGAATATAAATTATTTGAATGCGCGGGTAGTAGGCACATCTCTGCCGTTAATATCGACTTTCTTAATGATCAGTTGGTTTAATTTTAAAGCGGAACATGTACTTATTTGTTAAATTACTTGCATTTAAGTGGCCATTGAATGTGAAACTTAGGGTAAATTGTAATATTCCATCCCTTCCATAGAAATGTGCATTAGGATGTGGACATGTTGTAGGGTTGGGGGGCTGTTTGTTACCTTGTATTGTTTGTACGGTATTAGGTAAGTGGAGGAGGACGCGGGAGAGTTTTGTTACTACCGTGGTTCCAGGATAAACTGGGTAATGACAGCCTTTGTCACCTTTACGTCGAGCGACTTGACATTACGACTTGAGAAAGGGAGCGTTTAGTACTGCCTGTTAACTTGCTGTTGAGCACGCGGTAATGCTTGCTGAGTAGTATTTGGTAGGTGGGGAAAACGCGGGAGAGTTTAGTACAGTTTGTTACCTTGCTGTTGAGTACGGTAGCATTGGGTAGGTGGAGGAGGACGCGGAAGACCCAAAAGGTGATGTTGTAGTCCGGGGGCGAGCTCCGCCGGTGGTTGAGTCTCAGCCAGAGAGTGGCCGATTTGACTCGCAGTTCCGAGCCCTCGGCACTAGACGACGGGAACGGGAACTCAAGCAGCGTCTGTCCGTTCACCTGGCTACCTGCACACAACATTGTTATTTCGTTAAACCGTGGACTCGGGGCATTCCGATATAATAACGGATATATTAACTATAATATAATAACTGGCAATCTTATAATGAGTTATGGCTCTAGGGATTGGGACGAATCAGGTAGTGTTTCTGCGTCTGCGATGATTAAAATTTGAACATCGAAGCAGCTATCAGTGTCCAAAAACAATATATACAGATATTTGAAACGATCCCGGAGGTATTAAGATTTTATTAGGTATTACGGGCTTGGTATCGATGATTGACATTAATCAAGTCAAATGATTGATGATTGACGAAGGAATAAAAGGCAATAGAATTAGGAGCGTTAGTGGAGGTCATAACCAAGATTTGAAACAAACACTCTCCACTCCTTGAAGGGACACTAGCGATGTACACGCTTGTAGGGAGACTAGCGTTGAGAACGGTTAAATGGAGACTAGTGATGTAAATGTTGAAGAGACACTAGCGATATATACTGATAGTGGGGCTGCGGAGCCGTAGTTTGGTTGAGATAGCGGGAAGATTGGAAACACAACTGGGTTATTGAAGAACCTGCTGGTGCATTATACACCATCCTAGAGCACGTACATTCTCATTGAACTGGGCTTCTCACTACAAAAGTAAATTAACATTTTACAGGCTGCGGATTGGAAGGTTTATATTCGAGTCTCTAATCAGTTATTGATATCGAGAGCCGTATTATCAGTTTGTCTCCTCTGAGCCTCTACTCTCTGCCAGACCCCTTTTTTACTTTTATCTGTTGGAGAACTACAAAAAGGAGAAAAGTAACCTTCTCCTTGACTCGTCCGTAAACGAGAGTTAAACAGAGGTTCGGGAAGTTATCTATATGGAAAAGATTTTATGTATCTTGATAGCATCCCAATAATATTATTATTTATTTAATTATATAACAGTTCAATTTACTAACAAATTAATAATAATTAATTAATTAATAAAATTAATAAACACTGTCTTCAAATCGGCTTTTAGCCGAGACTCCTGGTGGGAACAGTTACTCTTTTAAATTTCGTTTTGAACAACTTTTAAAGATGAGTCGAATGTAAAACATTACGTGAAAATCGAATTGAAACTAGCTGAATTATCTTTGATGAAATACATTTATGAAACGTTGATTTTGTTTAAAAAAACAATTATACATTACAAACTCTCTAAAAATAACAATTATGTTGCTTTACATTCAAAAACACCTCTAGCTTGTAGTTGAGCACGATATTACTTTGCACCAAGTCATGAGTTCAAATTTAAGGGGCTATGCTGAATTTTTTTATTATCCAAAAATAAACCCATACCTTTAAGAATTTGAAATCAATTTCCATGATATTTTTGTCATTAAAATCTTGTTTAATACGGTAACACATCTCAATTTTTTTACTGAAAATGTTTTATTATAAAAAATGGGTTAACATTTCAGTGTATCACTAATTAGTTTAAGCTAGTCCGGTAAAAAGTTATAACTCTTTAATCAAATAAAAGTTCCAATAACTCATATGACGTTATCAAGAGCGTTTCAGTGATTATTGAAACCCCTCAATTATATTATATGAAAAAACGTGAACAGAACAACGTGATTGGAGGAGGGGGTTAAATATATTACTATGGTGCTAACCACTTATTTAATTGTGAATTTAATTGTGAAGAGTCTAAAATGTGCGAAGTTAATATTTACTAAAAAGTTGATATCACTAAAAATTCAATGTTATTTCTATTCCTCATAGCAAACTTTATTTGCAAGAACATAATTTATATGTGAAATAAAAATGAATTGTGAGAAGTATGTAAGGTTATTTATTGGCAATGGAAGATTAGTTTTGGGTTAGGGGCAGGTCCCCGGGTGCGAGGTCTGACCGCCTAAATACAATCTGTATAAATTTCCTAGGCCTTAAAAGCAACCGTACTACACGAGTAACCGTACCTGGGTATTATAGTGGGCGACTCGAGTAACTGTACCTGAGTATTATAGTGGGCCACAGACACCGCGTCCTTTCTCTGTTTACTAATCTCAAATATTGGGATGAACCTCCCAATTGATTTGGACCAACGCCAGACAAAGCCCGGCCCATTATTAGGGACTGAGAGGAGTGGGCGACAAATAGCGACCCATTAAGAAAATATGTCCCCGACTTTATCCCTCTTTTCTCCATGGGAGAGGGGGGGGGGGGGGGGGGGGGGGCTAAATCAATGATACATATCGAGAAGAAATCAACCCCTCGGGGACCTCATATATCCAGTCAAGAAACCTTTTCGTCTTCTTCAAGCCTAAGGCCACTAAACCACCCACGTCTCTCTAAAACCTTACTTGGCCATTTCTGACCTCTGTACTAACCATACCACCACATTGTCTTTCAATTTATGTTACAAGCGTCTTGCTCTCTTATTATTTCTAATGTTTGTACATAAAGTAGGGTGAGCAGGCCGTTACAGCTCCACCCCCCCCCCCATTCCTACCTTAAATTTATCTTTATTACTTTCTATCGCTATAAATACAAAACCTGCTCCAATTATAAAAAAAATAGAAATTGATATTAATGAATAAAATAGTTTGATATGGTTTGCAAAAAAGATGGGAATAAACAATCACAGATGAAGCCCAACAAGCAAGGCGCAAGTGCTGAGCCTTGAAGTGGTGCATAATATATATATATATATATATATATATATATATATATATATATATATATATATATATATATATATATCAAATGAGGATATCCCTACCGTCAATACTTGCCAGATCTGAGGATCACTGGACCAGTTTTGGCTAAACGGCATCATCGGCAGAGTCGAGGCCTCTTGTAGCACTCTTCGAGTCTACATGAGAGAATGAATAGTAAGTAAGAACAAGTTAGAACAAGAAGAAGTAAGTAAGAAGTATGTAAGAACAAGTAAATAAGTAAAAACAAGAAGAAGAACAAGTAGTACGATAAAGAAGGAGTAAGTAAGAACAACTTCATTCTCTCATGCAGACTCGAAGAGTGCTACGAGAGACTTCGACTCTACGAGACTTGCTGATGATGGCGATCCTCCAGTGATCCTCAGATCAGGCAAGTATCGACGGTAGGGATATCCTCATTTGAAAGACTTACTATGCTAACACTTAACTCTACAGTAGAGGGGGACATTTGTCCCCGAACTTTCCCCTTCTACAAATCTACACCGAAATATCTATTGTTCACTTTATTTATTTGTGGTCATTTACCTTGGTTTAGATTAGAGTAATAGTTGCTTGCTTGGTTTTCTCTTTCTAACAAATAACCATCCCCCACATATTTGAGCCAACGAGGAGGTGAGTTTATGTAGTGTAATGTCATGCAGCTACTGCTGCCGTAAATATTGAATGCAAGGCGAACAGTGGAGAAAGGCAAATAGAGGTTGTGCAGGAGGACAAGTACATTATAATAGTGATAAGACAGTGATAAGAGTGACTTCTCCGGGATGTTTGTTATTCATAACGATTTTGAAAGCAGGACTGAACTGGTGGTATAAGAGAATCCCTACAGAAACTTATACATTCATTGCCATTTCAAATGAGTCAAAAGTCAGCTGGCTCAGCGAACACACCCGTAAATTATCTGAGTTCAAACAACTTAAATAAAAAACATTATCAGATATTTAAAATTAACCACTACTCCTTAAATTTAAGATGACAAGCGCAATTTGTAGATGATTAAGTCACTAAACGTACAGCAGGGAGTTTTCTTTGATGATACTACTATACGTCCACTGACCTAAAAATTTCTATATATTTTATTATAATTCAAGATATAGTGTTTATTATGAAATTTTGTCATATCTTTAGAACCATTAAATTCGAAAAATAAGTCACTTTTTAAGACATAACTTTGTTCAAGATGATGATTATACCTAATAATTTTTAATAGCTAAACCTCTTTAATTATGTATTCATCGCTAAATACCAGAAATATTAAACAACGTTAACATAGCTAAAATTTAAAGTGTGTTTAATTGAATGATTTAGTCCACCAAGCAAGGTTCCTTTCCAATATTTTAATTCAAGAGGATTTGTGGATCCTTTTAGGGTAAATGCTAAATGGCAACGTTTGGCGAATATTTTTCAAATTTTGAGGTTCTAATATCTTCACCAGACAATTTTAGACCAGAAAATGAAAATTTGGAAATACGGTATTTACTATGACAGAAACATGTTCGATAAAAGGTTTTTGGAATCTTACCCTTTAGGGGGGGATGAGGGATGATAAAGTGAAATAGTTAATAAATAGACGGCCCGAAAACCTGGAACTATGATACAATACATATCGTTGCATAGCACGGGCATCAGCTGGTGTATTAATAAAAAGAGTGGAATAGAATAATCATATTTTTACTACGTTTTTATTAGCTTGCTTTCTTGTTTGTTTGTCCGGTACAAATCTGGCAATCGATTTCTAACTAACTTCCCGAATAGCTAGACATTTGAAACTTTTAGCATAGCTAAGAACACGATGACAATGCATTAATTTAATACTTTTAGCCATCTTTCAGCAGAATTTTTGGTTTTCAGCAAATTTTTCTGTACGGAAAGTAAGTTCGGAAAAAATCCGCAAGTTATTTTATTTGTTTTGCCGTGTCCCATATTTACGCAATCTTCATTTTGACGGGTTTCAAATTTATGATAGATAAACATTGAATAACAGCTAACAGGAAATATCGATTATATTATTTCAAATATATCGATGACACGGTTTATTCGGAACTATTTTTTTTTTCACTAACATTATATATTATATAACATTAACAATTATACTATCAACATTATACACACGATTCAACAGAAAATTTAAAAATCGTAGTATTTAAAAAGTTCTTTTTATCTTGAAATTATTATCAAATAGAATTAACAGATTATAAGAAAAAACAACCCGAATGAAATGACGTGATTGGTCCAAGTGTGATTTGCTTGCGTGTGGAGCGATTCTCTCACAACAGCATAAATTTCAAAACAAACTTCTTTTATTTTAATAGATTTTTCTAAGAGAATCTGAAGTGATAGGAGTTGTTTTGTGGAGGCGAAGCTTGGAAATAACAATAAAATACCCGAGATGGCTTGCAGGAATCTACCAGGAATTCGAGCCCCAACTCGTACTAACTTCTCATTTTAGTCTTAGTAACAAGCTAACTGTTGACATGGCTTTCAACCTCTTCTCATTCCACCCAACCTCCATTTTCTGAGTTGTCCAACCAACTTCCTATTTCTATGATTAATTTGTGGATCCTTTTAGGGTAAATGCTAAATTTTACGTGGCAACGTTTGGTGACAACCTACCATTTTCAAGCCTTCTTACAGCTATTGTGAGCTGTTGAATCAATCGAGAATCGAAATTTGGTAATTGATTACCAGATTTATTTTTGTAATATTCGTTATGTTATTTTTAAACCAGTTTAACTAGTCATTCCGTTATTATTGTTAATATTTTGTTATGGTTCCTTTCTTACAGAGAAAAGATTAAGGATTACTAAGACTTGTGAGGAGGATTCCAATCTTATTAATTACTTGGACATTGAAACAATGTTGATAATTCTAAATTTTTTATTCACAATTAGTGATTCTCAAAATAGCTTTAAGAAGGCTTGAGAATGGCAGGTAGTGCCGAAACGTTGCCACGTAAAATTTAGCATTATTTTTTTCATTGCCCTAAAAGAATCCACAAATGAATCATAATATTACAAAGGGTGCAATCTATTTTGAACATTCCTATTTTATAATGTCATTGTTTCAAATGCGATACTTGACAAAACCCAAGCCTTGAGACCTCACCCCTCCCTCGACTCTGACAATATAAGCGGCAACTTTTTGGAAATAAAAAATAATAATATAATGTGTCCTCTATCGACTAATAAGTCAGTTTAGGGATATAAGACCTGGTTTTTTCGGTTTGATTTTTTTCGCTAAAATTATAATCATTTTAACTAATAGAAGAAAAAAGGATCTAGCTTTCCCCCTTTAGGTTCCTCCTGAATCTATTCCATCTCCCAGTGATTAATTGAGAAAAGGAAAGAAAGGTTCTAAATCTATATTTTAGAGAAATTTTCAGGTGCGTTGCCTCGCGGCAGCTACGGTTTTAGTTTACACTAGTGAATCAGCAGGTGGGACTGCATTTAGGCATTTCTAGTACGGAGTGCCATGTAGAGGCGAACCCCCATGTTTCTGTAACGTACTCCCACTACTCTTTCCACTCCATAAAGGTCTCTAGGTATGTAGTTGAAACTTATTTTAATTACCGTAAAATACCGCTGTGTAGGGAAAATGAAGTGCAAACCAAGTAAAACGATATCCATGAGTGAAAGGCGAGTAATAAAGTGACTGAGAAAACTTGTGATGGAGAGGTGAGAGCCATCATTCACCTTTAAAGTTCTGGAAGGGGCCGGCACAGTGGGACCTGAACTGTAAATAACAATTACGCATCGATTACCTGTCGTCATATAAATTAAACTTCATTGATAAAGGTATTATTGTTAGTCAAGTCTAAATATGGAACTATCGATTTACGGTGTAGAGCAGTGTGGAGCTCCTACAGACGGCTGTTTAATACTACACTATAATGTAAACAGTGCAAGTGCACTCTGTTGCTCTAATTAAACAGTTTTACCAATTTATATCAGGATCCTTTCATTTCCAACTTGACCTTTGCGTTGAAAAGGGTGAAACTGTCGTCTTAACATTATAATGTACTCGCTTTTTTAATTTTGTAGTTATTTCACAAAATTATAAATTAGTAATTATTGTGTAACATTACAACTCCTTCAACAGTTTGACTCGATTAGAGTAATTAAAGCGACCTATGTCAGCGAGTAAGCACTCATTTTTATTATAGATACGACTAAAATTGAATTCAGTCCATAGTTTGTCGGTTTTCTCAATATTTTTTGTAAACTAAGATTGAGTAACGTAGGTAAACCACTTCTGTTCACCTTGGTCGTACCAAACTTTTCCGCTTCGTAATAAACTTGTTGCGACGCCTTCTATAAAAAAAGTAAACTTTTCTGCTTAACTGCTCTTTAACCGCTACGAAGAATAAGGCAAGTTCGAAGTGCTCTTTAACACTTACAACCATGATAAAATTGTCATTTATTCGAAGTTTGTCCTCTTTGTAAACAAAACCAAAAGAAAGATTAACGCAATTACTTTATCGATAGTCTTAAGTTTTGACTTCCACTGTCAGTAGAATAATAAAGTTCCATTTCTTCCATAGGTGGCATGAGTCTTTACCACTTTACACGTAATGAGTACATATAGTCAAGCTTAACTGGAGAGCCGGGTTGAGGTTAAATAACTGTAATTACCACCTTGAGCTCCGGACGAGACATCTATACCTGCATTAATGTGAAGGGTGGTTGAGTGGACGTGACGATCTAATGTCGTCGAGGTTGGCTCGTTTGAAAATAAATCTTCATAATTAAAACGGCATCTAGGAACTGAACCTTCTGTTAACCCATCGACTTCCTTGGAGAAATAGGTACTCTCCTGATATTTCCAAGAGGTACTCTCTCCTGATATTCCCAACACTTCTACCAAAAGATACTCTACTGATGCTCCCTACATTTCGTGCCTAACACGCGTCGAGACCACCACTTCAGTTCTACAAATCTCCCAGTACTTACTATATTACAATGGATGGATCCGTAAATTACAGAATTATCAAAGGATAACATTACAGTAACAGATAAGTAAACATTACAGTATTATTAGCATGTTGTATATCGGAAACTAAGGAAAAGTTCTACTGGTGAATAGAATACACCATGTCTGCCAGCGTATGTATTAGAATCACGCTAAGGGCAGTCACAAAAACTTAAGTAAATTTTGACCTATTTAACAGAAATTTAGATATATATTTGTGTATTTTACAAGCTTTTATTTAACTTGTAATGTTTGTATGTATGTATGTATGTTCGGGTCAAATCTTGCAACTGAATTTTAAAGCAGTTATCCCCAACCGATTGAATTGAAATTTTGCATACACGTTTAGTTTGGATGACAATGCATGATTAGCTAAATGAAGTCATTCTAAATCCAATATGGCGGGCAATTCAAGATGGTGAACTAGTTAAATATAGTTCAAATAAAAGGGTTTGCTGAGAAGAATACGAATAAAAGCTTGTTTTTTAAAATATTTCTTATTATAATCAACTTATTTCGTGAATGCTCACTCCAAGTTGATTACCCATCGTAAACTGCCGTTAAAACCGAATAACCAATTTAATTTTCGGGACTACCAAGAACATTTAAAGTATAGTTTTTTTTTATAAATTATAGTTTAAGTATTTTTTATGTAAAATCCATACTAACGCTCTTATTGTTATAATCTGCGACGTTGGTCTTGCTGTACAATGTCTCGCCATTCTCCTCGGTCTACATTTGTTTCTCCGCCTTTCAAGTCTTCCTTTGTACATTTTCACTATCGGACTTTCCTTGAAAAATTTCTACCTCGACAAATTTCTATCGCTCTACATGATCTTAAACCGTCGCGTAGCGTATATCTGTAATTCTCTAAGAAAGATCCGGTTCTTTATTAAGGATCCAGATTTTATCTCCGTCGACGTTTCCCAGTTTTTGCACATAACCTCCCACACTGTTGTTTTCTGGACTGCTAAGCTTAGGGACCGTGTTTCAGCATCATAAACCATCAGTGGTCCAATAATTATTTGATGTTTAACAAAGATGGTCGCAGCAAGCTTAAAAAAGGTATTTGGAAGCGTTTCATTTGTTTCGGTTATCACCAAACAAAAATACTTGAATTCCGGTACCTGTTCAAAATGTTATTTGTCTTATTTCGTTGAAATGAGTTTCAGGTTAAGGAAGGTTAGTTTTAGGAAGGAAAGTCTTTTGCAGGAAATATTTGTGGAAGTTGCAGGTGGTGAATAGGATTGAAACGAGTATATCGGGGAGTTTATTGTAAAGAAGCTACAATCCTAATATTTTCAGAGCGCTTGCACTTTATTATGAAGAAGCCGCAATGATAATGTTTACAAACTGCTTGCAGTTTTTTAAATTTTATTTTCTGAGGTTATATTCACATTACACATTTCTCTAGGTCATGTTTATTACGACTATAATCATTGATTCACTAAGAAGCGAAAGCTTTTGTTTTTATAACAAAATGTGTTAAAGATTAATAAAAACATTATTTTTTTCCGGACTTAATGTTATTGGCTTCTGAGTGACTCAGTCGTCAGTTCGCGATGTAATGATTAGATGGAGAGTTACACGATGACAATGTAATGTTCAGGCGAAGAGTTACAAGATGATGATGCAATGTAAGCATGGAGATGAATGTTTATACTTGTTAGAAGGATATAAAAACTGTGATTATATTATTGCGCAAACCAAGATATTTTTATTTTCGACTCAAGCTAGGAATGGTTTGGCTTTTTTAATTGTGCCCCATAACCAAGTTTAATTATGGGATGTGCAGAGAAGACAATAGAGACGCGATCTGTGGTTTACTTGCAAGCAGTACAGGAGGCAAGCCCTTACCTCGCCTTGTTTTACAATAGTTGTCCTATCCTCACCTTTAATAATCGTAATAAATTTTAAATAAGTTTTTACTAGTTTGTTATTTGGTAGAGGCACGACGTCGTAAAGATCGGTAGCGAGATAAACCGGTGAGTTAATTTCTATAGGAGTGGACGGGTGTAAAGTCGTTAGAGTTTCAAGTCGACGACATGACACACATTTGTAATTAAGGGCTTAGTTTGTGTTTTCAGTAAGAAGGGAGGTTCCCGGCTAGTAGTTAACATTTTATATTTTCCCTCTTCCTGAGAACTAGTTTGCGGTTCTAGTTTAGAGGCCACGTGGCTGGTCTTGACGCCCTATCAAATAGTTTTACGAGCTGTTAAGTGTCCCGGGGGGAGTTTTAATTCGGCAATAAAGGTGGAACAATGCCGGCAGTAAAAACTCACCTTATAAAGAGCCCGGGGCTTAGAGTCGTAAAGACTCGGGGACGTGTTTACCCGCTGCACCGAGGTACACCGACCTTTATTTAACACACTAACCTCTGCTTAGAGTCAGTTGTTTCTTGACGAGTTAATCACATATCCGTGCGATGCGATTATTGTTAGGGTGAAAAATTTCGTCGATTTATTATTATATTATTATTACTACCACGGTTTATGAGATTTTACGTGAATTTAGCGTTTGTATAGGATATGAGGGGCTCGGTACCTTGGCAGAGACTTGAACTGTAGCATAGCAACACTCGATTCCACAGCTGAGACTTGCACTGTAGAAAGCAACACTTGGTTTCACAGTAGAGATTTTTCCTGTGGAGCAGCAAACCAATCCAGTCTTGTTTTGTCTCAGCATCCTGTCTGTAATAAATCTAAAGGATCTTGGGTTGTAAATAAGTCTATGTCATCAGTGTCCTATTGTTCTTAATACAACTTTGTGCAGCTGATGGCTGATTCCACCTGGTTCTAACCGACGAGATAATATGGTCCAAGTCCGTAAAAGCCAATAAATAATATTATGGTCCAATAAAGCCGAGTCTCCAGCTTTATTCGCTACGGGCACCAGTGATTACTTTTTTTAGTATAGACTCCTAATACTTCTCTATTCGGCGTTTTCTTTAGCGGTTTCAATTCGAGCGAGCGGCAAATCGTCCACCCAAATTTCCCAGTCGAACGATTGAAACCGATGCGACATGAAGTTACGCATTATCAAAGTTGTCGGTTCGAGTTTTGTATACATGTAGACGGAGTTAAGTTGTATGGAGGCGGTGTGATTACCAGTCGGATATAGGTCGGATGTCGCGTGGTGTCGAGGGATAAGCCGGCCTGTAAGCCCAACTCGTCTACACTTGCATCTATTTTAAAAGCATTATACCCATCCATTGAGAGCATGTGCAAGCCCATTGTCGGGTTGATAGTGCAAGCAGGCCGAGATAGCACGCAAGCCTCCCGGCAGATGTACTGGAGGTAATCTCGTTACATAGCCAGGTGACCCTCTGCAACGTGCCGCTCGTTAAGCTCTGCCGTCCTTATCTTATCCGGGCCCTTTGTCTAGACCGCTTTCAGACACTCACATACCGGTGTTGAGTCACCTCAGTCACTTCCGCATCAGGATTCGCCGCCTCACAACGGCCTTGCAGTCCTACACATAATGATCCGTTTATTCACTTTCCTAACCCTTTTATTATTAATTATTTTAATTGTCGAAAAGGCTTGGCGTATTCAAAGCCTTGGTTCAAAGAGGAAGCCGGTTTAAAACAAGATATTCGATTATTTAAGTTACGCGAAAAATACTAAAGAATAGTTGGAAACGTCGCTTGGCTTCCGTAGAAGGATGGCAAGATTCTCTACTTCTACGAGTTTACAGCTGTATTCTACTGTCATCTTTCTGTGAAACGGGCAGCAAGTAATTAAGAGTTTTACTGCAACTTTGTTACTATAGCGGACCTCCAATGCAGCTTAATTATCAGAGCTCAGAGCTCAGAGGTATAAATCGAGGGAACCATATTTGATTCCCTTGGGCGAGGAGTATTTTTATCTGTCTTGCTCCCTTTAGATTTAATAGAAGTAATTAATGGGAGTCTCAGGAAGAAAATGGTAGAGAAGGCCGCGTAAATATGAGTGTAGGTATCGCTACTTATTCGACAGCTGATTGAGTTGAGAGGCTACGTGGAGGCTATGTCGTAAGATGAGAAGGGAAGAGATGAAGCGGCGCGACTAACTGCAAGAGAAGAACATATGGTTCCTCCGGCAGTTAGAGGCTGCAGTGTGTGCACTTACTTACTTTGCTTCAACGTTAACATATTTGTTAATGTCGTTTGTGGAAAGTAGGAGTAATTTTGATCGATAAGTTTTATTTATTATTTTTAAGTAAACAACTTATGATTCCTCCCACTACAACTATAATACTCAATTCATTGTACAATTTGTCAGCTCCTCATCTAGAGAAACACTATGATTGACTCTCTTAACTAGAAGAAATACGATGGTAGTGGACCCTCTCTACTATAAGAAATCGAAACACGATCATGGTGGACCCTCTCTACTATAAGAAACGCAACGATGGTTAACTAGAAGGAGCAATTTAGTTAAGAAATTGATTGTATCATTTCCAGCGACGTTTCATTAAACTTGGTTATAGTGACTAAACAATTATTCAGATTAGTGTATTTAGTCAAAGCGTAATACCTATTGATATTAGCACCGACCGGTCAACATATAACCGATAAGTTCTGCACTTGGTGTCTATGACCTTCTGACCAGTCATTACTCGCAAGCATCACAGTAATTAATTTTAATTTAATTTCTTTTTATCGGAGGAAACAGGAAAACCCCGATATCCTGCACCTCGTAAATATAATTTACGATGTTTATCTCTGTGGAAACCCTTTCCTCCGACTATTTCCTTAAATTACACGCTGCCGGCTCCCAATATATATCTATATGTACACTTGTAAAAAGATGGAAATAAAACACGAGTGGGGGAGCTGCGTGCCAGATACCGTTTACAAGGAGGCATCGGGAACAATTTGCACGGCCTCGGGTCGAAGGGTTTTATAGCCCTAGACTCGAGCCGTCGTACCGGCTTCTAGAAGCTAGATAAAACCGCCCGGATTGATGCACAAAGATAAACAGGCCCCACCCACACACGCACACTCTCCCGGCTCACATTATAGCAAATGACAGCCCACTCATAGAACACACACACACACACACACACATATATATATATATATATATATATATATATATATATATATATATATATATATATATATATATATATATATATATATATATATATATATATATATATATATATTTTTTTTTTTTTTTTTTTTTTTGCTCCTTCACTGCAAATATATAAAAAGATCAATATACAACTGGATTGTCTCGACTCGTTTAATATTATAGTAAGTAGTGCGAGTGTATAGACAAGACCCACTCCTCTCAGATTAAAACTAGTATATACATGTATACCTAGACCCAGTGTCACACTCAAGCAGAGTTTATATGCCCGACATATTAGCTCCACTGTCCGCTCCAAAACTAACAATCAATTTAAAAAAAACTTGTTAATAAACTCATATATATCTGCTTTTTCATTTTATACGTTCCGAGAAATGCAGTGACGTAAAGAATGATTCAGACTGAGGTTCATCGTCCTTAATTTCAGAACATGTAGTTCCAACATCTCTTTCACCAAACACGTCCGAACAACCAAGCCCAATGTTTATGTATATTATATAGAAACACGACATACAGTAAAACCTTAATTTAAAGGATAATGAGTTTTGACCAAGTTTGTAATACTTAAATAAGTTTGAGTTTGAGTACCAACGCGAAACCATTAAGAACTAAACAGACTTGCAGAGAAGTGTTTAACATGTATCAGTAATATAACATGACTATCAGCTTTCAGGTAAAATCTTGCAGCCATTACTGTTCATGTAATGTTCGGTGATTGACTAATAAGTTAACTGTATCAAAGTTTAACTCAATTTATATATGTATTGATTTGAAAATTAAGTTTACTGGTGCATCGGTGACTGTAAGCCGTAATCAGTATCATAAAATTGATACTAATATATAAAGCTGAGATGAGAACAACGTCTGATATACAGAGCTAAGAAGAGTACATGGCCTGGTATTCAGGGATGGTATGGAGTAGGAGCGAGGTTAATTTACATTGTTTTTCATGAAACGTATTTTCTCCTTTCCTTCTTCAAAATTTTCTCGAGATTTAGAGGTTCACTTAAAAAAGGGGAGCTTTTTAATTCATTAGTGTATAAAGTGACACTTTATGATGTAAAATAACGTCCAGGCAATTTTACAATCCAAATTTATTCTCAATTTTCCTTTCTCCAAACATCGGATGCGTAGTTTATTCGCAAAAAGGTTGATGGACAGACACTATACACCAAACAATTTCCCCTATGTCTGAAACAGATATCTGTCCAGGAATTTTTAAAATCGGAGACAAAAAAAATCTTTTTCAGAATTATTAAGCTCGGAAGCGAAAGGATCATATTATAAATTAAAGATATGAAAAGAAAGGATTATATTATAAACTAGAGGGATAAAAAGAAAAGATGATAACGTAAACTTAAGACATAAAAATAAATAATTATACATCGCAAAGTAAAGAGATAAAAGAAATATTCCAAAATAAGGAGATATAAGAAAGGATTATTACTTATATCGTAAAATCAAGAGATAAAAAGCCAGAATTATATTGCAAACTAAAGAGATCAAAGGAAATTACATTTTCCAGAATAAGGAGATATAAGGAAGGACTATATTATTGTAAAATCAAGATTTGTGACACTATCAACCCTGATTGATCACACTATCAACCTTGAACAATATTTTTAAAGCAAAAAGCAATTTTAAGAATAGTTTTAAATAAAAAACGAATAGAACATTCAAAGCCACTATTTAAGCAGCTCTCGATACTGACTCTTAAACAGATAAACAGCTTGGTTTTCCGGTAAAATCCGCGTCACGAAGGGGATGAAGTCCGACGTTTCGCTTCCACTACTGGAAGCATCTTCAGGGGTGTGGTGCATCGTGATGTTTACTTGAAGCAACAACAAGACCTACCCGTGACGCGGATTTCACCGGGAAACCAAGCTGTTTATTACGAGTCTTAAACAGATGTATAATTATAAATGTATAACCCACCTTAAGGAAGGGAAACATAACATAAAAAGAATTGACCATGCAATTATGACTAGAGGTCAAATCAGAGGAAATTATATAGTACCAGCTCTCAGAACCTCTATGGCCCAAAGACACTGGACCTATTGCGCAATAATACTGTTCAATCAACTACCTGATGAACTTAAAAACATAAAATCCTTGGTACTATTCAAAACTGAAATAAGAAAATATGTTGCCGACATACTCTAGATTTAAAAATATACTTTAGCTATTAGGATAAACTAAAATAAAAATAAAAAAAAGTGTAAAAACTAAATGTATATAGTCATTATCATTACTATAAATAACTAAAACTATAAAAACTAAAATAATATATAATAAAATAAATATATAATTAAAACTAAAATAAATATATAATTATGTAAAATAACTAATTAATTATTTATTGTGGTGTTGTATGGGTCCTTAGGGATAAAAAATTGAACTCTTCTACGTCATATGATGGCTATATTTCGACTCGACCTTGAGTCATTTTCAAGCATCTAGAAAAATTAATTACAACAGATCAATCTATTTCCTTATGAGTAGTTTATACAAACAATACTGTTCAATAATATAAGAAATCACGAAAACAAGGTTTATTGGAGAATAACTATCCTTACCTATTTTGAGCTGTGAACTATAATCTTTTGCTATGCAAAATCGTCATATTAGGAATAAAAAATTTGTTTGTACATTATTTTAAGTAATTAGACTCTTCCTAAGTAGGAAAACCCCAAATCCTCACCTAAAAATACAAATGTCATCCTTAATCAAAATATATTTGTTATATAAAATTCATGTGAACCATGTTTAACAAATGTCTTACTTACAATCATCTTATTTCAGTTCCTGGTTTCAATCTTATAACAATAATCAAAGCACAACAAAACTACACATTAACAACAACAACATCCCAACTATTCTAAAATAATTGAAATAAATTAAATTGACTAGTTTTATTAAAAATATAAAATTATCACAGCTTCAGTTACAATCATTACCTTGTACAAAGTACAAAGTTTCCTCATTCTGATAATGATTCTCAAACCCAGATTTAATAGACACTAGTTTCCTAATGTGTTGCACCTTAACCAACCTACTGACCCTCAATACAATTATCTAAATTGACCTTTACATACAGTTTATTAACAATTACAATTACTGCCTTCCCCTTTACATTACAAAACTCCTGCATATGTTCTATTCATGTCTTTGCAATCTTTTTTGTAGTTAATACTATTTTTTTGTTTTGATATAAACATAGCTTCTAAAGTTAATCTTTTTTTGTTATTAGATTCATTAATTAATATCTTGGTGTTCTTAAAATTAAAATTGTGGCCCGTTTCAATGGCATGCTCCGCTAGTGCTGTCTTGTTTTCCTTTAGCCTTACTGTTGCCTCATGCTGCAGTCTTCTATTCTTCCATGTTTGTCTCGTTTCACCTATGTATGTGGCAGGACACTCCAAACATGGAACTTCGTAAACAACACTTATTTTATCTTCTGTGTTTAATTTATCTTTTAAATTAGTGAACATTGAGCTATCTATCTTATTGACTGGTTTTAACCCAAACGAAAGGTTACAATCCATTTGTTTGAAAATGTTCACTACTCCTTCCGATAAACCTTTTATGTAAGTCATGCTAGTGAATTTATTTGGCCGTACATGGCCATTTTCTAGTGTACTTCTTGGTGGTTCATTAATGGCACTATACCATAGCTTATGGATTAATTGTAATGGATAAAAATTTTTTAATAATTTGTTATATACTTCTTTTTTAATTTCAAATAGGTAATCTTGGTGTGTAAGCGTTATAGATCTATGGATAAGGTTTTTAGCTGTATTTAGTCTTTGTTGGTATGGGTGTTGCGATGTGAAATTTAAAAATCTATTCCCTTTTATACTATTATTGAGCCATTTAGTTTTAATGGTCCCATTGGCCGACCTGATGACCGTCAGATCCAGAAAGTCTAACTGGTTATTTTTTTCAATTTCAAGGGTAAATTTTATATTGTTATGAAAAAGGTTCATTTCTGCGAGTAATGTTTGTATATCTTCTTCCTTAACTATTAAAAATAAGTCATCAATGTATTTTTTAAACACTCTAAGTTTATGAATCTAATAACAAAAAAAGATTAACTTTAGAAGCTATGTTTATATCAAAACAAAAAAATAGTATTAACTACAAAAAAGATTGCAAAGACATGAATAGAACATATGCAGGAGTTTTGTAATGTAAAGGGGAAGGCAGTAATTGTAATTGTTAATAAACTGTATGTAAAGGTCAATTTAGATAATTGTATTGAGGGTCAGTAGGTTGGTTAAGGTGCAACACATTAGGAAACTAGTGTCTATTAAATCTGGGTTTGAGAATCATTATCAGAATGAGGAAACTTTGTACTTTGTACAAGGTAATGATTGTAACTGAAGCTGTGATAATTTTATATTTTTAATAAAACTAGTCAATTTAATTTATTTCAATTATTTTAGAATAGTTGGGATGTTGTTGTTGTTAATGTGTAGTTTTGTTGTGCTTTGATTATTGTTATAAGATTGAAACCAGGAACTGAAATAAGATGATTGTAAGTAAGACATTTGTTAAACATGGTTCACATGAATTTTATATAACAAATATATTTTGATTAAGGATGACATTTGTATTTTTAGGTGAGGATTTGGGGTTTTCCTACTTAGGAAGAGTCTAATTACTTAAAATAATGTACAAAAAAATTTTTTATTCCTAATATGACGATTTTGCATAGCAAAAGATTATAGTTCACAGCTCAAAATAGGTAAGGATAGTTATTCTCCAATAAACCTTGTTTTCGTGATTTCTTATATTATTGAACAGTATTGTTTGTATAAACTACTCATAAGGAAATAGATTGATCTGTTGTAATTAATTTTTCTAGATGCTTGAAAATGACTCAAGGTCGAGTCGAAATATAGCCATCATATGACGTAGAAGAGTTCAATTTTTTATCCCTAAGGACCCATACAACACCACAATAGAGAATATTTAAGGGATCACCTTCATCTATAACTAATTAATTCTTTTAAAATAATTATTGTTGTACAATGTAATATACATAACAAACTGTGTAAACTCTCTCTCCACAGCTCAGGACTCCATGTTCTCTAGTGGAGAGATAACCTAATGTAGTATTAAATTGTTAAATCAGCAAAAAAGATAACTCGATGTAATGGAATATTATTATGTATTAATATGTTGTATTTTTTTATTCAATAAAGGTAAATTAAATCAAAAAAAAAAAAAAAAAAAAAAAAAAAAAAAAAGAGATAAATAGACAGGATAATATTGCAAGAGATAAAAGGAAAGGATGTTTCCACAATATTGAGGTATAAGGATGGATTATATAATTGTAAAGTCAAGAGATTAATAGACAGGATTATATTGCAAACTAAAGAGATAAAAGGAAAGGATAGTTTCCACAATAAGGAGGTATAAGGAAGGATTATATTATTGTAAAGTCAAGAGATAACTAGACAGGATTATATTGCAAGATATAAAACGGAAGGATATATTCCTCACTAAGGAGATATAAGGAAGGATTATATTGAAAACTAAAGTGATAAAAAGAAAGGATTATATTGTAAACTAAATAGATAAATGTAAACATATAAAATTGACAAATTACTGTAAATACGGAGAGAGTGACTTGAAATCGAGCTCTTGTCAAGGTTTTAGCTGTTATTTAATGGGCCGTTATAACGGGTTAATGGGCCGTTAAACACGGTGATAAAGCCGTTAACAGCACGCTAACTTGTGGCCGGGACTTTGGACCCGCGAGGTGCACGCGAGGTTCTGTTTATCTGATCCACTGCCCATACCACGCAACTTACCTCACCCTCTTCCAGTTACAATATCTTAACCGTGTCTTTAAACTTCCTGTCTCCCTCTATTAAACACAACTCCGCTCTCCAACTATTATAAAGTGATTAGAGAAAGATCCGTATCGGCGACTGGTTGCGACCACAAACCGAATTAGGGAATTAAATAGTGGAACTTCTAAGATTGTCCGAGATACCGTATCGGTGAAAACGTCTTATTCAAGGGGTTCTGTTTGAAACCCAAGTTTTAGGAATAACCATGGGGCCGGTTAATTTGTTTACCGAGGATCATAACGGTAAACGTTTCTATTGTATAATTTTTATTATTATTTTGTGTAAAAATGTGATTTTAGCTTATTAAACGGCGCGACCGAAGCCTATATTTTATACCCACAGTCTAATCAGTCATAATTATCGCAACATAACTGTCGCCGCGTGTCTCCTCGATAAAATAATCATAGTTATGTGGCAGAGGCTATTATTTAAGCGCTCCAAATACCCGTTTAAACTACTTAGTCAAAGGATTGTGAAAATTTTTCAAAGCTCTTTTTAATCTAGTTTATATCGGAAGCAGTATGAGGAGTCATTCACCCTGCATATTTGCGATGAGATTACTAAGAAAAATGTGTTACCTATTAGGTCGACGAGCCCAGATATTTTAGTTACTGTAAGTTACGTTTCTCAGACTCTCTGGTTTTTTTTGTTGTTATTTATTGACTATTTTAACTAGTGCGCTATGAACGTACATTTTTTTTCTTTAACTGTGGTTGAACCCAAATCGACATTCCGAAGATGGGTAACCCGAAAACATAGATAACGTAGGAGGGCCCATTGAGCAACCCCGGGGGTGTAAGGGGAAGGGTGTTGGATCACACAACTCAAAGACTTAATATTATTACAAGTGTAAAACATGTTAGACCTCCCTGGGATTCGAATATTAATAATAACATTGGTTTCAGGCCAGAATTAGCAAGTGTGCTAACTACTAGGCTACGCCGTTCCCCCTCCCTAAAGTTCAATTAGAACTGTGTATTTAATAATAAATAAGTAAAGTTAAATCTCGTGAAGAGAAAATTCAAATTGCGCATCTACCCACATTACATTTTGCTAAGTTGATTACTTTTTTTCAATGTAAAAAATCAAAACAATTCTGACTGATTTTAAAAAAATGGGAGGAAAACTTAATTAAATTAGACAATAATAGGTTGTAAATGCATAACAACATTTAAGTGCCTAAGGAAGCTATGAGCCACACTAATTGACTGACCATTAGTAACAGCTTGAAGCTGTTACAACATTTAAGTGCCTAAGGAAGCTATGAGCCACACTAATTGACTGACCATTAGTAACAGCTTGAAGCTGTTACAACATTTAAGTGCGGAAGGAAGCTATGAGCCACACTAATTGACTGACCATTAGTAACAGCTTGAAGCTGTTACAACATTTAAGTGCGGAAGAAAGCTATGAGCCACACTATTAGTTAACTTAGAGTATATCTGGTTGTTGCTTTGAGTTAACATCACGATGCACCACAACCCTGAAAATGCTTCCAGTAGTGGAAGCGAAACGCGTCGGAATTCAACCCCTCCGTGACACGGATTTCACCGGAAAACCAAGCTGTTTATTATATTCAGATAAACTTTTTATTATATTCGTTTATTGCTTACCTTTAAACAGACTTTAGATATTTGTTGTCATTTGAAATTAGATCAACTTAAAAAATAATTAATTAATTGGGGGGAAAGTTCTTTTTGGCTTAGCAGCTTAGTTAGATTTTTGCTAAATATATGTACACAGTACTTCAACGCTCTCTAGCGCCTAAACCGTTCGCCATCATATTTTTTCCGTAGTAGGCTGTAAAATAGTAACTTTAGAGCCTAAAAAATATAGCTAAAATCCATTTTTTCATTACGTGGACTTAAACAATTTTTTTACATCACTCCTACCTGTAAAGAAAAAAATGTTTACGTCCTAGGACGAAATAGTTATTTATGCACCTAGGGAGTAAAGTAAGCCATTATTCCCTGAGCGAAAAAGTTGGTTCTTGAGGTGAAGCCGAAGGAACCATGGTCCCTAAATCCCGAAGCGAAGCCGAGGGAATTAGACTCTTTAATTCCTGAGGCGCAGCCGAGGAAATAACTCTAATTAGCTCCCGAGGCGCAGCCGAGGGAGATAATTATCGCGAGAGGAATAATGGCACTTTACTCTCGAGGTACATACAATATTTTATCTCCAGTAGGAAGAAAATACACATTTTCGTCCATTGCACAGTTTTTATTTATTATTTTAATAAATAACAATAATTATTAGCACTTTTAATAAGAGTTGAAATTAAACTCAAATAGAAGGTTATTTAGATGCAGGTTATAAACAATGTATCAATGACAAACATGGTCGAAAAAGCGCAGTGCCGCCAACCTGATTTCAACAACTTCATTACATTTGCCATTCATTTTCTATTCGCCCTACTTTTACTTTTTCTCCCTACTTTTTGAGTTCAGGGATGAAAAGACCTGTTTTAGTCCCTCTAAACTAATTCAAAATCATAACTTTTTCCGCCTACTGGAGAAAAAAGTTTTTATTGTATTGCTGACAGTTTTCAAAATTTCCGTTAGTAGCGCTGCAGTCTTTGTAGAAATACTTAGTACGATTTAATTACGCTAGATGTCAATGCGTTTTATTTATCTTTTCTTATAGTGTAACCTCTTTTTAAGGTTTCTTTTTTAAATCTTAAGTATGTACTAATATTTGTTATTATTATATTAAATATTTATTAATATTTAATATTTTTCCATTGTCTGCTACCTCGGAAAAAATAGCATATATGCTACGTGACTGTGAAGTGATTCTTAAAAAATATATTTTTATATTTCCGATTTTGATTCATATCAAAGACATACTTGAGTGATTAAAACAGTTTCCGGAACTCCACCCGTATTTTGAAAACTACACCTTTTTTTGGAGCTAATTTGCTCGGTTTATATGTATATGTATATATATATATATATATATATATATATATATATATATATATATATATATATATATATATATATATATATATATATATATATATATATATATATATATATATATATATATATATATATATATAAATGAATTATGTGTAAGATACCAAGGTATGAAAGGACACTAGGTTTGTTCGCAAGAGTCAGGCGTCAAGGTTAGACTCGTCCCGCGATGTGTAGAAATGTTGCGGTTTTTAGAATCGTAATAATGCACTCGCAACCAAGCTCCGCTTTCAGCACCTATAGTAAAATATAATATGCTTACATCGACTAAATCAACCCATGTAAAATTAAAATATCTAGAGTTTAGAAAATCTGAATAAGAAGTATTTCTTAATTAAATACCTTTAAACAATTTAAAATAAATAAATAACTCAAAACAATTTAAAATAAATAAAAATAATATAATTTCATTTTTAAAATCTGTTATTAAAAAAAAAAAAAAAATTTTTAGTTGAAGTAGAAAAACACTCATTTATGGGTATGTGCAATTGACTCGTTAATTGTAAATAACTTCCTAAAAATTAAAACTGAAGCGTGTGAACTGAGCTTCTGTGCAATTTACTCATTTATTGTAAATAACTTCCTAAAAATTAAAACTGAAGCGAGCGAACTGGGCTTCTATTTTAAAAAACATTTCGTCTACCTAAAGGTATAATGTACTAAGATTTTATTTAATAATTTTATTCAAACAATGTAATAGTACCCAGACGTTTATATGGTCAATTTAAAGAGAGAAACACTTTATTTACAAAAATAACAGTGATGCTGCCCAAATAGAATGGGTTGTTAAACACACAGCGTACTGATCTATCATGAGACATTACTTAAATAATAAAAATAATATTCTGTACAATTAATTAAATGACATGGTCAAAACAATTATAATATATTAGCAATTAAGTTACCATTAAGCAAAGAAAGGGTCACACTGTCAAAACAAATCGATTTAAAGTAAAATAGGATCAAATGAAAGTAAGTAATATGTTTAGTAGATATGGTAGTTAATAATTCCCAGTGAGTCTAAAATAATCGACTCTGACAGGGTTGTCAAATATTTTTTGTCGATACCGACCTCGTCAAAGACCAAGATAATATTTCCTCTACTTGTAATATTTTCGGGCTGAGCCAACTATTTGTTTCCTTAATAAATAAAATAAAAAAAATAAAGCTGGACATTAAATAAACCTAGACCATTAAATTGTGTAGGTTAGGCAGAATTACATTTCATAGTTTTAGAGAGGAACATTATTATAACGTCGCGTCGTAAGAAATAACAATTTCCAATAATTTGTGTAGGTGGAACGAACATGGACACCAGTAACGACTGGTAAAATACTCTGCCAATTAGTTTGGCACATAGCTTCCTCGCGTCCCGTAAAAATTAATGATTTTATGCTTTTAAAACCAATTATCCAATTTATTATTTTTTCCTTGGTTTTTTAAATCTGCCAAAATTGTTTTGATTTTTGCTTCCGAGCTTAACAAAGGTAACTTAAGCTATGTGATCGTTCTGAAGAACGAAAATATTGTATGTCTCCGATTTCAAAAATTCCAAGACAGAAATCCGTTTCAGACATTAGGAAACATTTTTGATTCCGTGTCTGCCTGTCGTGTGTTTATCTGTCAGTCTGTCGTTCAATTTTGGTCAACCAACATATCACCACTACTACACGTCCGATTTTAATGAAATTTGTATGGTAGGTCATAATTTTATTTAATCATAATTTGTATGGTAGCTCATTGTTGGTCCCATAAAAGTTTGAACCATCTGTGCTTTTATGTGTCTTCAACTTGCGCACAAACATTTATTTACACTTATAGCTTCAAAATTACTTATCTGATTTCTATGAAACTTTTATAGTTAATCGAAATTAACCCCGGATTAGTTAATTAGGATTAGTTAATTAGGATTAGTTAATAACCCCGAATTAGTCTGCGCTCTTTAATTCATGTAAAATATCAAAACAATTTTGACAGATTAAAAAAACGGGGGAAACAATTAAACAATAATGGCTTGTAAAAACATAACATCAATAAAGTATAGGATGCGAGGAAGCTATATATGCTACATTAATTGGCTGTCTATTTATATTAATTGAAGTATCAATTTAGTAAAATTTAAGGAGTGTAGACGGTAGAAATTAATCTGGGTATCTACGGGCCTTCAACGGTTATTTGAACGGGCCGTCAAAATGTCATAGAAATCAGATAAGTAATATTGAAAATATTATAGGAGTAAATAAATGTAAGATTGTGCGCATGTGGGGGAAAAACAAAAGATTGTAACTTATATGGAACTAACAATGGGCTAATTATGACTAACCATCCAAATTTCAATAAAATCGGACGAGTAGTTTTCAAGATATGTTGGTTCGCCAAAATTGAGCGACAGACCGAAAGACAGACACGGAACCAAAAATGTTCCCTGATGTCTATATAACAGATTTCTGTCCTGGTATTTTTGAAATCGGAGAACCTAAAAAATTTTCCTCTCCGTTTCAATTTGTCATTCCTTCTTTCAATTTTGAGGAAAAATAAAATAATCGTTTGTGTTTAGTTTTAACGTATCTTATGAATGATGAATCATCCCCATATCGTAAAAAAAAGACTCCACTCAAACAACCATTACATATTATTAATCAAATTTATACACTCGGCAGTAGCTTAGTCGACATGTAAATATAGTATTGTACATCTCAGGGTGCAAGATACAACATTTTTTAACAAAGCATTTTATAAACTAATAATAAGCGGGATGTCGCGAAAATAAATGAAAAATAAAATTCTTAATTTACATCCTTAACAAAAAACAACAACAAATAAATAAGTAAATAAATAAAGCTGGACATTAAATAAACCGATTTATCAATTGATAACCAAGTAATTGCGCATTATTGAAGCAAGCTTCTTACATTAAACAAAATATGCATCTTGTCTGTCTGTCAGTAATGTTTGTTAAAATACATGGACCTTTTACTAATGCTCAGGCTAAGTTCATTGGAGAGCGTTGTCCGTCCAAGTGTTCGCGCATAACGCTGACGTAAACGTGACGTTAAAATGTTAAATTAGAATTTCAGGACGGGAAAAGATTTTATCGTCATGTATTCGATGAGATGAACATTTTTTTTTCAATTACAATTATTTAATAAAACCAACAGCGACACCGCTATGAAGTTATAAAGATCGTTAAAACTATTAAAGCGGACTTAAATGTTTAAAATAGAGGAAACAACATTTCACCGATACCCTACGTTTCTAACATAAAGATTTTTATAAAACTTCATACACATGGTCTAAAGTACAATAATTGAAACAGGCATGTACAATTTCAACCTGATACAAGCAGAAGTTTTTATGTAGTGGTGATATATTGTATAATATTTTATCTACGATTGATACGAAATATAAACATTATATCTCTGTTTAGATGCGTAGAAAGTGATTATTTACGTACTTGTATTCATTGCGCATGCGCGTCTTATAGTTCTGAAGAATTCCTCTTCTTTACCACGCTAGCGCGGTAAAGAAGAGGAATTCTTCAGCTTTACGCACGATTAGCGAGTTTGTTTACATTTAACAAGACTAATTTGCTGTTTGTTAATAAAAGTAACTTTTATATCGAGTTTTTTTGTGAAAATCAATGAGTGATTTAAATGATTATGACAAATATGAGGAGAATAATACGCCTCCCGAAATAATTCGGCACAAAATACAACAAATGAATTAATATCATCTTTATCAAAAGAGAAATACGAACTTTCATACAGGAAGTTTTTATTAGATTTGTTTCTGTATTTATTATTTAAATCTAACAATCGTAGATAAAGTACGGTACGCAACTCGAGCGAAAACGGCATTTTGCATTGCTCGTGTGGTTTTACCACCCTCGCTATCGCTCGGGTGCAAACTCGACACTCACATGCAAAATGCTACTTTCCGCACTAGACGCGTAATGTACTATTAAATGAACATGGCCGGAACATGTAAGTTAAGGAATATGTATAAAGGCCCCCTTCTCTCCCACTGCACGGCCCTTCCTTACAATCATCCTCTTTAACTATCAACTCATCATGATTAACTAATTTCTAAATATCTAATAATTATTGCATTATGCTCACTTCAATGATAGAGCCACGCGATGCCTAGTAATCGAAGACTTAACTATGATATTTTCTGTTTGATTTTTCCAGCAATCTGTCCTGTTCTATCGTTGGAAATAACGTTATCTCACTCAATTATAAGATACTCGAGTAATTTTAGCCCCGTTTCGGTGAATATGACTCGGACTTCCTTTATTTTTTTAAATTTCTCGTCTGACTGTCTGTCTATCGGTCGTTAACGCACCTGCATCTCCAAAAGTAGCCAATACGACATTTTGAAACTTTGCAGTTATGTTATGTGAAATTACCTAAACGCAGGAAAAATTTAGTGGGGCACATAAAACAATCATGCATAAATAATATAATTAAGTGAGGATCGTAATGGTTGTGACAAAAAATATGTTGTCAATATCCATGGAACCAAAACATCGTTCCTTCGTCAAAAATAAATAAATAAAATATTTCAATCATCTCCTCACTCGCGATCTAACAGGTACGTACGTAATACAAGTAATTAAAATTGAAAATGACTAGAAAGAAAATTGACATTAAAAACAACGGACATTTAATTAACAAAAACATTATTGGTCTAATAAATGACTTTTACTAAATAACTATTAAGACAAAGGTATGTTTAGTCCAATGTGCTTTGGGACAAATATCACACTTCTGTTTTTATAAGGGGAGTAACAATCTAAAGAAGTGCCCACATTTCCAAAAATTCTATAAGAAAAATCCACCCTCCCCCCAAAAAAAAATCTAACTAATTTATATCTTAGGAACAGTTTGAGCAAGCGTAGTTTTATTATGTTTGGACGGTGAAATGCATTTAAACAATTGGGTCGATTATGCTGGTTAATGAATTTGTACGATGTGTGTACTGCCTCTACGGACGAGTGTACTGAAAGCACATATTATTTGGCATCTATATTCAACAAATAATCAGTTATTTAAAAACAAAAAAAACAACGTTTAATTGGAAGGAATGGTTGTTGAAGTTGATATATATTGTGTGTGTGGTGTAGTGCCGAGTCTGCTCTAAATCCATTTAGATTTGAAAAGTTTTGCTCTGGTTTTCTTATTCAACTAAAATGTAAAATTGAATCGAGTTAAAGCAGAGAGGTTAAAGTCGCTCAATCTGCAACACAAATATCGAGTTAACAATGCATTAATAGTCGCAAAACCACCGGTTCCTAAGACTACCGAATGAATCCAGTCAATTCAAGTATCTTTTACTGTAGCCTGACAATTAAACCCATGCATTTTAAGTTTTAGTTTTATTCGGCAATAGTTAAGTTAGCATCTCGAGGATACAGTTGAATCAAAGAGTTGGCGAGGAAAAAATTTACAGGCTGCTTGTCACGTGACACCCTGTATTCTGGCCTCGAAATGTTAGTTTCCTGGCTCATCCAATCTATAGCTCTAATGTCGTGCCGAATTTCAAATCTCTCATCGTTTCAGTTTCAGCTGAAAATATCGGTTGGACCAGCACCGGCTGGTTCCAAATCGTCGTCTGTCACCTCCTTAAGAAATGAAGCTTTAAGATCTCTAAACTTAAGAGTCTAAACGAGCCGCAAGTGTCCCGGAAATATCCTTATCTAATAAGGATAAACAGTCTAGCGTTTCTTTTTTAAGTGGTACAAGTGTTAAACGATTCTTTTTCCTTTACCTTCGTGTATGTTTTAACTTTGTTCAATAACTATTCGTTCCGTCGGTTTACTATTCCTTGTCGACCAAATCGGAAATAATCTTATTTCGACGATAATTGCAGATTATAGGGGTAGTGATAGCAGAGGTCGGTGCAAGTATCTCTTCGCACCCGTACGTAGTAATATGTGTGTGATAAGAGGTCGCGGAATCGATTGACTCCTAGAATAACCTAGATACGGTTTGAGTCGAGGTTGCTTAAAGTACCAACAGCAGTCGGTACTTTAAGAAGCACTAAATCAGTGGCGAGGCTATTTTCCGTAATGGTCCTCGTGTCTAGATCTCACTTGCTGGGAGATGTCCCACACCTAGGCGGACGAGGCGAGTAAGGCGTCCGCCGTAGGATACGTTTGATCCCCGGTCGATACGATCACGACAACCAAGAATATCAAACATATCTTACGGAGAGCGCCCGAGGAGAGCGGTGCCGGGGAGAAGATTGCCTGGAGGATGCTGGGCTCGGTTTGGTGACCGGAGACTCTTTGGCAGAACGTGGTTCTAGTAGGGCCGTCCCTCCCCCCTCGGCCCCCGGCAGTAGTTTTTGCCAACGGTTGGAGCCACGGTCATCGATCCGTCTGAGTCGCTCCACCGCCCGACCATCTCTCCCCGGGCCCACCATTCATAGCCGGCGTGGAACCCTCCACACCACGCCACGCATTATATAATTATTATTCGGCACGTCCCGCACCTCCGAGGACTCGTCGTACGGCTCTCCCCGGCCACCACGCAATAATCCTCCGAACAGTCAAGGACACGTTAAAATATATAAGCCTAATTCCTTATCCTTAACTCGACTTCATATTTTATCTAGTCGTACCACGCATACTAACCCAGTGATTCACATAAAACTGAGATTTACAATCAGAGAAAACAAAAATATAATTGATTTGTATTTATATTTCTCTGGCTTAGCGACTATTTTTATTTGTCTACTATATATACATATTGACCTATTGGACTCGACGATCCTACTAATTTATTCTTAGGTATCAGCCAAAGGCTTAACAAAGTAATATTATTTAAATACTCTAATGATTTTGAAATGTCTGTCTCTTTGGGTGGGTTATCCTCAAATTTAAGCTTTACATGTGTACATGTGGAACTTGATGGTTGGATCTGATATGCTAAGTTCATTACATATTGGAGTGTTCAGTGTGGCATATCGTTCCAATCTTGAAACAGATTTTAAAATGGACGATTATTCATTATAATGAGACAAGGATGTGCAGCCGGAACTGTCGAAATCAATGGAAGAATACTTTGTGTAGTAGCAACAAAATTACCAGAATAATTTTAAATTGATCATTTAGCTGTAAAAGGTTATATTGTATAACATAGCAACTGGTTATGAAAACAGTAAGTGGCAAGTTTTAAATTTATTGTTATTTCATTTCTTTCTTTAATTAAATTGTTTTAAGGGTTTTCAATTTCGGGGTTGTTTTATTCAATTCTTGTTAGTTTTTTTACTTGTATTTTATTTGATTATAATTGTGCAAATCTGGTAGGTAAATTGCTAAAGCTGTTATTTATTTTGCACTGAAGGTGTAGATAATCGTGGGCCCTGATGTTACCCGAACCACGCAATTAAATTAAAATTTAATTTGTGGTGAGGAGTTAAATTTATTGATTCTGAGATTACTGAAGGTAACCGGAAGCATTGTGATCATTCTGAAAAACGAAACTTTTTTAAGTCTCTAATTAGAAAATTACTGGAAAAAAATTCTCTTCCATCAGGCAGCATTTTTGGTTCCATGTCTGTCTGCCAATTGGACGGCCTGCTGGTACAACTAACATGCCTTAAAAAACTAATCGTTCGATTTACATGAAATTTGGATGGTAGGTCATAATTAGTCCATCGTTGGTATATATAAGTTTCAACCTTCTGCTCCTATTGTTTTCTCTTCCTCATGAGCAGGCGGTTGAAATTATTTTCAACCGTCTGCGCTCATTAAATGTTGGTAACTTGATACTTTAATTCATGTGAGAAAACAAAACAATTTTAACTGAGTTTTAAAAAAAAGAGTGAGAAATTAATTTAATTAGACAATAATGGATTGTAAAAGCAAAAAATAATTTAAGTACGCGAGGAAGCTATGTGCCACAGTAATTGGCAAACAATTTTCTAACATTTTCTTTCCTTTTTTGCTCTTTGGGCCGCCTACCTACTTGACTCATATCAATTTGATCTTGACAAGAAAACGTCAATTGTCAAGTCCACGTAAAATGTCGAGGAATCGGACGAAATTGTTTTAGAATAATGGAGCCGACGACGCTTTCTTGTTTCGGAAGCTGCGCTTTGCGTCTCTTCGTCTAGTTTACTGCCATGTAGGATTCCGTTCGGTGTAGAAGCTTTTACCGCCTAAACGGTGCCGGAAACTCGGTGGATAGGGTCGATGCCGGTTCGGACGTAACTCGGTGTGACATGTCTAGACCAGAAGGGCGGCCTACAGGAGATACCCGTCGTATTTCTTCACGTCGAGTGGACGGGGGAGGCATCGAGGTCCGTGAGCTACGGCCTCTTAGAATAACCGCAACAACAGACTAACACCATTACTCTCGCCCTCGCAGTTATACGGTCGCAACTCTTCCTCGGTCTCCTCCCGTCCACATTAACAAAAACACTCTTTTCTCCCTTCATTTATCTGAAAGTGAAATGTTCTGTACAAAAAATAGAACCAATATTAACGTATTCAAATCGAAAACGGAAGATATTATGTTGATCCGCTACTGTATGTTGAACAGCTTCTGAATTGATAGATTGTTCTATATTCTATGGTAATGATGAATATATGTTTTGGAGATTTATAATTATTACTATCTGGTTGAGAGGCTAGTACTATAATAAAGGTATGCACCTTTATAGTAACGTCGTGCAGGGTTATTTGAATGGAGGCAACGCGTCTCAAGCAGAAGCTGTTCGAACCACTCACTCTCGATATTTAAATTAAATTTAAAATTACATGTAAAAAAGGGAATTAAAAAAAAAAAAATACCGGTTCAAACTGATAGTATAATGCAAATAAGGTCCCGTAATTTTCACTTGACAACCAAAAAATCTCTTTGCAATACCAGTTTCATTGTGACTTATCGTGTAACGAGGTTAAGATGCTGGGACGATGTCGAGGAGACACCGGTAGCAACACCGTGACAATACACACACAGCAGCAGCAGTAACAGCACAGCAGCAACAGTATGCGTTCACCGATTTCAAAACCGAGTCTTCTGCCGCTTTTCAAACCTTCTAGCAACAGCAATTTGGACGTTCGATCCAACCGGTCACCGAGTCGCTAAGTCACAATAACAGAAACTGAAAGCCTAGAGTGAGTGGTAAACGGACTCTTCTAGAAGCCGGGTACCTCTGCAGCTCACGTCTTCGCTTGATCGACCGACATTGAAAACTTGGACTAAAAGAAGAAAAAATATTAAAAACATAATCGTAAGAGACCGGGATGAAAAATCCGTCTGGTGAAGAAGAAACTAAATAAATAAAGTCTGGTTCTCTACACGACTAGTTCGATACTTTTCGACTCGTGGAGGGAGAGACGAGAACGGCCTCACTCCCACGGATATAAAACAAAAGTGTGCGTCGACTCACCCGTACCCGAGTGAAACTCGCACGAGAAAATGTTTTAGGGCCTATTATAACTTGAGTGAACTTGGGCCGAGAGAAATAAAGACTTATAGATAGAATGCAAGTCTAGACGAGCCGAGGTAGCAACACGCCGGGTCAATCTCAACGAGCCTTCACCGGCATAATCAAACTTCACCGGCCTATCGATTTCACTCCTAGAAACTCTTATCCGCCTACTTTACATATTTTTAAAGTTTTTCCCGACCGCCGGCTCTGATTCAAAGGAAAGAAATAAGAAATATTACGAGAACTCGCGCTTACTAAAAGACATCCGAGTCGTAAGAGTACTATCTAATTTAACGTGTTTCTCCGGTCAGAGTCCCTTTCATAAACTTTGCACCGATATTATTTATTATTTGATAAAATAGATCTATACCAATAACTTCGACTCTAAACTCAGGCGTTTTTATAGAAAAAGAAGTACAGCTTGATCGCCTCGACCGGCAAGTCTTGGCATAAACTTGAAAGCTCTGTATGTGCAACCGAGGGTTAACTTTATCGGCTTATAATGTTTCTAGTATTACTAAACCGGTGTGTAGCAAGGACTTGTCTCAGTCAGTCGTACGAGCGAGGGGCGCAGACAAACTAACCGAGAGAGCTGGACAGATGTAATCGGAGACGATTATAAAGTCGGGCTAGTAGAGCTAAACGGCTGGGGGATGTACGAAGTTTAGACATTTACAACTCGGTAGTGGAGTATAATTAGAATGAAACTTAGTATTTGGGACCGAGCCTCGATATCGATTTCTCCTGTCCTTAAAAGATCCGAATGAAATCAAATGTCGAAATCCGACCTCTTTAAATATAAAGTACATTTTTTTAAATCTCGACAATCTGAAAAAATGCAAATTTCTTAAAAAAATCGTACAAGGTGCAAGTGGTCGATTCGGGTTCCGACGGTTTGCGGTTAATAAATGGAAACGGACCTCGGATTACGGTAAACTCATGTAACAGCTGCTTTGAGCTTAACTGTTATTAAGGACCAACTATCCTGTTTAACACCTAATCCTTCAAACTGTAGAGCCCCTCTGAATCCGATAAACCTCGGGTCAGTCACATAATGTTTGAAATCCATTCTAAGTGTACAACAAGCATCAGTCTAAAACTAAAAATCGAAATCGTAGATTTTCCGACATTTCGGAACATTATATTTACTGGTTGAATGTACAGTCGAGAATTCCGGTGTGTATCTTAGAGAAGCAAACATATATTATTCTAAATTTTGAAGATCATTGCTATCCAATATTTTATTCGAACCACAGACGATTATAACTAAATAATTGGACAGATTTTACTGAAGTTGAAGCTCTCTTAGTGTAGTCCTCGTGGTAGGGAAGGCAAAAAAAGGCAAAATACATTTAACAAATGACGAGCAAGTTGGTTAAACGAGTTTTGCAAGGGAGAGGCTGGAGGGGCCACTCCATGGGAGCAAATACGAGCAATACCCTGCAGCAAATACTCGTATACCCTGTTCTTACTCTGCCACTTGCAACGATATCTCTGTTTGCTCTGGCTCTTGCATCGATATCTCTGTGTGCTCTGCCTCTTGCATCGATATATCTGTTTGCTCTGCCACTTGCAACGATATCTCTGTTTGCTCTGCCACTTGCAACGATATCTCTGTTTGCTCTGGCTCTTGCATCGATATCTCTGTGTGCTCTGCCTCTTGCATCAATATCTCTGTTTGCTCTGCCTCTTGCATCGATATATCTGTTTGCTCTGCCACTTGCAACGATATCTCTGTTTGCTCTGGCTCTTGCATCGATATCTCTGTTTGCTCTGCCTCTTGCAACGATATCTCTGCTTGCTCTGCCTCTTGCATCAATATCTCTGTTTACTCTGCCACTTACATCGATATCTCTATTAAGTTCACAGTTCAAAATATTCACTACTTCTCATGTGTGGTGGCCCAGATTACCCTGTTGATTACTAAGATGCACCCATTAGGCTGTTACCTGCATAAGGGTTTTGTTTAAAAAGGTTTTCTTTTAAATCTTGAGCAGTGTGTTTTACAACTCCAAATACAAGTGAACTCATTAAATACAAATTTAGCTAGAATAGCGACTTGATGGAACATATTATACAAAAATAGCGGTCCTGCTTGACATAAGAATTCTTTTTAAAATTAATTCGTTGTTGTAACAAAATAACCTGGATGAAATAAATTTCTAAAAAACCTGTTTTCCTTTATATGTCTCCGAGATTCAATACATTTTCACGAAAACATAATTTCATGTATATTTTAGTTTTCTCCATTCTTTTGTATTAACGTGTCATAATCTGTAAGACAAGGTAGACTTCCTAGCATAACGAAGGTAACAGAAGAATTTTGGTCGTTCTGAAGACAGATATTTTTTGTCTCCAAATTAATAAATATATTTAAAAAAAAAAAATCCTTTTCAGACATCAGGGAAAATTTTCTGTCTCAAAAATTTGTTGGTCTATCCGCAAACATTTTTGCGAATAACCATATCATATAAAGTATTGGTACGATTTAATTAAATTTAGATGGTAGGGTAGGTACCATAATTACCCCTTTGTTGGTCACATATAACTTTTAACCTTGACTCATTGGTTTTTTCCACATGCGAAAATGGTTTTTATTAACACCTTTATCTTTAAAAGTACTCATCCAAATTTTAAAAATTTCGGATGGTTTGTCGCAAGAAGCCCACAGATGGTCCCATATTAATTTCAATCATCAGTAAGCATTAAATATTGCTAAGCTATTACTTTTATTAAAAAACAATTGTGGCAGATATATTTTTTAACAAACCGTAAATATATACAATATGTTTGAAAATAAAGGATCGTAAAAGTTATCATTCAAGGACGTGATAGGACACGAGGACTATTTTTTTAGTACATTGAGGAAGGACCGTGAAAGTTCAAGCTACAATCCTTTACTCAACGTATGCCCCTAATGTAATAGTGAAGTGGTTTTTCGGCAGTTTAGGTTGCACGCGTCTGCGTAGACCGTTGCATAGACTCTATGGAAATCTCACTCGTGTTAATCCATCGAAATCTCAAAGTCAAAGGCAATAAAATACTTTCTCATTATATTGTGAGAAGGTATAAAATAAGGCATTAAAGGATACTGACACGGCACGTTAGTGAGAATTAAGCGAGATAAAATGGGTACTAGAGGTAACTACAGAGTGTTACATAAGGGGGAACAGAGGGGCACGCGTGTAGCTGGTGACCGCAGGCGCCGGCCAGACTTGGACACTCGAGATACCTTCCGCTAATAATTGTTGGCTCAACAGAGCAACAAAAACTAAGAATGCCATTTATCTGTTTTTAGACGTCTGTTTAATTCAACAACAGAGGTTTTTGTCTGGGTTACGTTTATAGGCAATTATTTTATTAACTTGATTCCATATCTAGACCATCCCATTGATCATGGACTCAACATCATCCTGTTGTTCAATATGTCTAATTTTATGTTTTCTATTATTATTAGTAAATAATACTGAAAAAAACCCGGATGAAATTACAAGGATCCCAGGGTGCTCTACCCATTGGCCCATGGCCCAGTAACAATAAAATGGCAACAGTTCTTTTAAGGGTTACAGTTGCACATTGGACTTTCAAGGACGGGTCAATCAGAAGTTAATTTAAAAAATCACAGGGAAGTACTTGCGTCCAAGTACTTTTTAGGGTTTTGTAGAAGATTAAGCATGCCCGTTATGTAATTATGATTTTATTCTTCGAACTCAAGGGTCCGGGTTCGATCCCCCGGGGGGTCACAATGTTTTTCATCGGTAATAACGACTAGAAAAATTCATTTTTTCAAACCATTTCCATCGCTTCACCATAAGGTATAACCATGAATTATTTCGAAATTTTAGGACCACCCGTTATATAGTGATTGGGGAGGGGGGAAATTTTTGGGGTATATTTTGACTTATAAAATTAATAAAGAATGAAAAATTTAAAAAAGCAAATATATATTTGAATCCTACTCTCCACCAGCTTTCATATGATGCCCAACTCAAAATTTAAAAAAAATAAAATTTTTGGCGCACTTCAAATTTTCGCGCCCAAAATTGGCAATTTTTTAAAATTTGGGATGAACTCCCGGAATTTTCATCGCCCCAATATAAGGCATTAGCATGAATTATTTCGAAATTTTAGGACCAGCCGAAGTATAGTGGTTGGGGGGGGGGGAATTTTTTTTGGGTATATTTTGATTTTTTTACCCAAGAAGGAATGCAAAATTTACAAAAGCATATATATATTTGCGTCCTACTCTTCAGCAGCTTTCATTTGATACCCCACTCAAAAATTTAAAAAAATATAAATTTTTGAGTTTACAACATTTTTGCGAATTGCGCATGCGCATATTTAATTTTGAACTTCTGTATATTTTTCCTGTGGTTGGGTCAAAAAGTTACACAAGTATTTCAAATTTCAGCTCTATAGCTTAAACGGTTCGGGCCCTATGAACCAAAGAGCGACGCACAGACGGACACATCACCCTCGGCATAAGGGTTTTGAGAAGAATCTACAAAACCCTAAAAATCGGGAAAAACACAGGTGTTTTACTTCTGTATAGGTGTCAGGTGTTCTCCTCCCTTACCATATGGTACATACACTCTGACTCTGAAGCTCTTTAAGGATGACGATTAATTAGAAAAACAGGTATTCTACGTATTTATTTCTACGCAGTGTAAAATATAATTCCAAAATCAATTTGCCTTTAGTAAAAAGCCTCGACGGGGCATGCTAGAGTAACACATATTAATTCTTAATCGGGCGAGAGTACGGTAATTAATTCATTAACGTACGGAAAAATACGGTAATCGCCTAAAAAACGATATCGGCCTTCCATAAAATTGTTTAAACGTAACAAGCCAGATTTCTTATGCTACAACTTTGTCGCTCCAGAGCCTCAATTATTCTGGAAGTTTAGTATTGGGAATTGGGAAGTTTATCTGACCCGATGATATAGCGAATCCCCTGTACTAATTTTTCTTTCTTTCTTCTATTTATTGTGGGCATGTGTTTCCGTATCAGTTCGGGTTTTAATTATCTTGTTTGTCGTTTCACTTTTGTGTTCTCCTTATATCGTTATTCATGATTTCCATCTTGTAAGTATATATTTTTGGCAAAATGAATGTGGCCTACCAAAAAAATAAATAAAATAAGGTATGTTATTACTGAGCTTTTTTAGGAACTAATTAGTAATAAATTATTCTAGTCCGATTTAAAAAGTCCTCAATAACAAATGTAGGATGTTTTATCCGACTGGCTTTGTCTAAATTAAAGTATATATGAGTATGCACAAGGTTTATCTGAGACTGCATTCCGACAATGTATGTTGCAAGAAATGTGGAGTAGAGGAGATTTAAACTGAAGGTGTTTGTGTGGCGAGGAAACAGATTTGCATTGGCGCCTCCCTAGTAGGCTAATCTATACGAGTTCCACTGCAGGAACCTGTCAAACACTTACCGACTCCTGTACGATAACACTAGGCTAGAGCATTCGGCCGCTCGTCCTTCCCATCTATTCTTTCATTTATTTCGTTCGTCCGTCGCGCACAGTCGCCTTGCAGACCATGGTTTCTTAAATCGTTGTCTCTGTCTAATTTGGTATTGAAACAAGGCGGTAGTCTAGAACTTTACTAACTCCTAACCTATTTTACATGTTATAACTTTCCGTGTCAAATACCGTGTCAGTGACTAAATGAAGACGGTTGTTAGTGCTTTGTAATAAGTAACAAGTTAAAACGGTCGACATGCAGAGTACTACCGTCTGTGACTTTAGTGTGGTCGTCATCTAGTGCCTACTACACTTATCAGTCACATAATGACAGTTGTCGGTGCCAGTAACTAATTGAGATTGCTGACGTCTCAATTTGTCAATTTGGACGCGAGTGTGGTCTCCGTTCAGTGCGATTACACTTTTCAGACACATAATAACGGTTGTCGGTGCCTGTAACAAATTAAGACGGTCGACGTTTATTTGACTTGCAGAGTACTTCTGTCTAGATACACAAGTGTGTTCTCCGTTTGGTGGCTCGACACTTATCGGTTCGCCGATAATTAGCAAGATGTTTAACTTAAAACATTCGTTAATTTGGATTTCACAAGAAACTGGTAGTTTTTACTCTTTTTGTTTTGTACATTAAATAATACCTTTTTTTTTAGAGGATATTTCCTCTTTTTAAACATAACAGTTTTATTCGACCGACTTAAATTAGATTGTTTTTTTAGTGTGCGTATGTAAATCCGTCTAAATCTAGATTTTCTATAGCAACAAATGCATTTGATGTAGCTACCACGTCGGCCGAGCTGCCTACGGAAGCTGCTATATTATACCGGTAAATAGTTTAAATATTATTCGATTAAATGAAAAAAAGCAAGAAATTTAATTGTAAGTTAGGAGTTTAGGAGAAGACTTGAATTGTCGGGGAAAGAGGCGGCGGTTGTTTACCATAGGGTCTCGAGTCGGAGGCAGATAAGAAGCCGTGCATTCAACCCGGACTCGGTGCAATATTGTGCATCTCAAGATAAAGTCCACTGTGCTGGCAGTTTAACAGATGTTACTGTCACCGCCCTTATATTTTCCCCTAGTTTACAAATATATTGTCCTTACAAACTCGGTAACGGTAATTTCAGTCCGTCTCGCCTCACCCCTACTTACAACTTACAATCGATTCTTGCTTTATACTTACCAAACATTTTAAATTCCTTCTTCTCCACTCAAATGAGCGGAGTTCTCCTTTCTGAGATCCGAGCTAGTGTGGTAACAGCGTAATATTAAAACCTGGGTTCACAAATGCAGGTCAGTACAGTCGACAGGTGCAGCCTAGCGTTTCACCATCCATAATCTGTCCGGCATCACTTCTTTTAAATTACCACAGCAACTATTCGTCTAAATAATTTGAAATTTAGTTCAAAATACAATCGATGATGGTTGACTCAAAAAAAGTTTATCCTATAAGGGTTTTCAGTCTTACAATCAACCAAGAGCTAAGGCCGGAACTCTTTTGTCCACACAATGCCCGCACCGTATGGTAGCCGACATTAATTACTTTCCAAATGATATGAAATATTAAACATATGGGATTTAATCACCTAACATAATTACGTAGTATGATTACTAAAGGCCACCCTATAGTCTATTCCTTTGCGGTTACCTAACTTTTTAGAAAAGAGCTTAGAAAAAGATAAATAAATATATATCTTTTATGATAAATATTACACTCATTACAAAGTTGTAGAAATTTATATGAAATTAATAATAATTAAAAAGTTGTAGCAATTGAAATGAAATAAATAATTATAATTAATTATAAAGTCAAATAAATTAAAATTAAATGTAGTAATTACAATTAAAAATAAAGGACGACACCGCACCGTACCCGTCAAAAAGTGAACTAGACTCATCGGGTACGGTGCGGGCTTGGTGCGGGGTGTCGGTGCGGAGAAGTGGGGACTGTGCCAAACATTTCCTTAGGTTAATTCTATCTCCGATTCATGAGTTGTCCAACACACGGCCATCACACACGGTGGTGACATGTGTGTTCTGACCTTTAGTCACTTAATTAACTTAATAAACAACAAGTTAGTCACTTAACTTAATCAACAACAAGTTAGTCACTTAATAAACAACAAGTTAGTCAATTAACTTAAACAACAAAGAGTTAGTAGGTTAGTAGTAGAGTCAATTAACAAGCAGATGATTTACAAGGAGGTGGAAGTAGTTCGCTGCAGTATAGTGTCTGGTCACACGAATTAGTAACGCAGTTGAAACCATGCCAATAAATTTAGATTATTAATATTGCTAGTAAAGGTGAAGACTAAGGTTTTTCCCTTGACCTTAATAATATTAGTACTTAAATATCCAGCCATGACTTCCCTACTTTCTTTCTAACGCTTCCTTTTATTTAGGAGGGGGGGGGGATTAAAAGGCGGTGTATTTATAGCTATTTTTAAGCACATCTAGGTATGTAAGATGAATATTTTTCGTTCTGAGTGTCCGTTTGAGAATTAAATTTATTTAAATCAAGACGGTTTAGTGTTTTTAGATTCGTCTAATGTTTAAACGGCGGTCAATTTGTTTTTTTAAATCCACTCCGAATTCATTTACCATGCAAATATATTAGAAGTGGTGTCTTTTCAGATAAATCAATTGCCGCAACTTTGTCGGTGACCCGGCTATTTTAAAACTAGAGCCCTCTCCTCCTTCTCAGTTTCACATGGATTGTTCAATTAGTTTCTCACCCAGGTACAACCACGTGATAATTAAGCTTAGCTCATATTTCATTCTAAAAAATAAGATTTACGAATTCAGAAAATGTTAATTTCTTCTGAGAGAGAGAAAAAGTAATTATATCAAAAATATAGAAGATGACGAAAAATGTTAATTGTAAATTGTACCAATGAAATTTGCACGTGCCCCAAACAAAGATGAGGATATAATTTCCGTACCTCTCTCCCCTCCACTCCTATTCTTTGCTAAAACTCTGCTCCAATGTCTTTAGAGGTAACAGTTTGTCCTTGGGCGCTATACGAGCGTATGGAAAAGGTTTATTTAAATTATATGCGTTTGTTGGGCCTGGTTGAAGTCATGTGACTGACATGGTGGCATGGTAACTCGACAGACGGTATTTTTAATCGAGACGATTAGATTAACGAGTTGTTTAGAAACCTCCTATTTCATTTCACAAAACTTAAATTAAAACTTTTCAACTTTAACAGTTAAAGCAATTATATAAGTAACGTTAAGTATTTAGTTAAATAATATTCCCCTTTAGTCTAGTGTAAGTCTAGCTTTAAAAAAAAAGTTAATATTGTTGTTCTTATTATTGGTAATAACTTTTCAACTCTATTTTAAGTTTTTTACGTGACTTTATTAATAAAAGGGTAACCCTATTGTACTTGAACAATTTGGCCTGTTTCGTCTGTTCTAATCCAGTTTTCTTCAGATAATCAGTTGGATTTGAAGGGACTTTAACAGTACAAGTATGTGTAAGTGTATTTTTTTAAAAGCAAAACAATATGTTATTACCAAGAATATACAAATGTGATAACTCGAGTACTCTTCTTTAATTAGCTGGTGTTGCCGACAAGCATACCTTACTTTACCTAGTATAATATTTAAAATCAAAACCGGTTTACAACGTGGAACAACTAAAAATTGAAAATATCGCTTCAAACAACAAAGATTTAACAAATTCACGGTGGCAAAAGTTCAACACACAACATGACACTTCCACTGCTAGTATTGTGATTTTAAACTCGAAGCGACAAACTCCACTGACTTCCGGATTTTTTTTTTTTTTTTTCTACTTTTAATTCGACAATTGTATTGAAAATCTTCGGTAATAATATGGTAGGGGCGTATATTATATCGTCGAGATGTTCTTATTCCATTCCGTCAGTAACAGATGGTGCAGTTAGAGTTACCTTCAGCGAGTTAACAGGGTATTTTTAAGATTTAGAACGGGTAATCATCTCTGATATAGTTTTCTTCCTTTATTTTACTCTTTGTACCGCTTCTCGTACTAATCTATTTTAGTACCTACTGATAGAAACTTCTTTCGTCTTTAAATGTCATAAAATGTGTCTTTACTTCGGACTTCTATAATACTAACGCTTGTGAACGCGGTTCGTTTTCACAGCTTATTTGTGTATCTTGATGCCTGACTGAAACGAGTCTAAAAATCCCGATGGCACCGAAATCGTAACTAGTGGACGTCGGTCTTCTTCTCCGCAGGGTGACGATTAGTCGAGGTGTAGAAGAGTTCTCTAAAGCAGGTGGATATCAATAAACGAGAGGAAGGAATCTTGTCGAGAAGAAGCTGAGGTTGGTCTGCTCGGAGCCAAAACCCTACCGAAATTCTTAAGTAGGTAGTAGGTTGCTACTTTAAAAGTGAGTTAAGTAAGGTGTGAGTTTTGATATGGGAGGCTCACTGATGCCTGGTGAATGAGTGGAGAGCTGAGGGAGGGCTAATAAAGGTGTAGTTGATGGAAACAAATAGGGTTGTGAGTAGGGTCGGTTTGTAAGGTGTAGACCTGGTGTGAATGAGCCACCCACCTGTTGATACCTCCCCTGTACACCTTGCTTTCTACACTAGTGTCTCCTCACCGCACAATTAGTTCCTTGTCTAGTCTCCCACACCTCGTCCTTTCTCTAGATCAGCCTTTGTTTTCTCCGTCCCAACAGATTACTTTGACACGACGTTTTAACGCTTCGCTCTAGAGTTAGGACATCGATGTTCACCTTCGAATCGAAATCAAACATTAGATACATCGATCTTTTCCCCTTACCCGAAGCTTTTTTTCTCGAGCAAAAAAAGGTCGTGCTTCCCAAAAAGTGGTGAGTAATATGTTTTCTATTTCGATGTTTCTTTGAGTCAACGTCGATGTCACTATCATGTCATAGATCGAGAGTTCAATATTGATATTTTTTGGTCCGATATACATCAATTTTTTGATACAATGACATCGATGTCCTAAGCCTACCATCATTCTTAAATTAAAACCCACCGTTCGGTGTTGTGTACCTCACACGTGCATTCAGATAAAATGCCACACACTAACGATTGCCAGCCGATGCGACCCCGAGTTGTGACGACGGTTTTAGTTTATCGGTGTTTTGGCAGAGTGGTGTTGGATACGGTGTTGAGGAATCACTATAATTGACCGAGCGAAGCGAGGTCTCCGTTTTAACTCGACCGTTTGGCATTTCGTCTGTGTGTCTGTCTCTCTCTTAAGTCTTTGCGAGGGAGGCCGCAGGCCGACCGAGCTGTGATGTGGGGCGGGGTGACGCCACTTTATTGTCCGTCGAATGGGGGAAGGGGGGGGGGGGGGGTAAAAATTTACTTTATTTTAAGGCGCCACAGCAAAAAACAAAAAAATAATTATACCCCCACTCTTGATTTTCGGAAAAATTTTGAGTTGGTAATGTCAAAATCGGTTAGGAACCTTAAAAATCGCTTGACCAAACATAGGGTATGGGCAGTTTAAAACCACGGTGAAAATCGGCCTTAAAGGGCGAAATAAGGTGTTTTTTTGATTTTTGTACTGATGGGTGTGTTTGTCGTAGAGAAATGCAGTTTTATGGAAATTGTTAAGGTTATAGTTAATTTTTAAGGAAGAATTCTATCTGCCAGGAAATTTTCCGGGAAATGGGTTTATTTTCAACGGGAAATCGTCTACGGTCAAAAAAGGTTTTTTTAACACGTTTTTACGTATAACATTTGAAATAATTGAACATTTTAATTTTTTTTTCAAGGATTTTGTAGATCCCGCAGAGGTCCATAGTCGGTAACGAGATCTTTTCTTTACGTGCACCCCCGCTTAGGGGCGATATTGGGAATTTTTTTTTTTTTTTGCGAACAGAAAACCGGAGATATTTGGTACGGGGTGTCGTATATCGTTGGAAAGCCCTTGGGAAGAGTACAAAAGTGATGCAAAAACATTTTTAAAATTTTTATGTTTCAGGCCCTTAAAAGCGAAAAAACACTTTTTACGACTTTTTTCCAAACGGTTTTCCACATGGTTCACGTATCTCCTCCTAGGGCAATAATACGACGCTATTCGGCTATTGAGCCCTAAAAGTCTATGAAATGCTTCTCCTGGCGTTTTGTTTTTAAACTCGATGGTACTTTTACTTTTTGAGATATGGTACTTTAAATTTCGAGGTACAAGATGGTACATAGGAAGTGCGTACGGAGAAAACAAAAGTACTCTCCTACTCTGCTTCGTATGCTCTAAAAATGTCCTTTTCAAGAGGTAAGCGCAATCCCCTTTTTTAGTATCTTCGAGGGGGGGAAGTCGAGTACCTCGGCGAAAAACACACAAAAATCGTGTTTTTCCGAAATTTCGACTTTGACCTTTTGTATAGTTCGCAATTTTAAGCGGGCAGGGTTCAAAAAGGTACTGGACTTTAGATAATATTGTCCTCTTTAAGAATCCGGTTTGTTTTTATATTTCTGATTCCTACTTCGGGAGCTACGTCTATGTGAAGGACGTCCTCCTTGGGTAGCCGCAACCAGAAGGGGACGTTGTACCGATTTGACACAGGTATCGTTGGAAAGGCCTTTCAAAATGTACCAAATGTGTAAAAAAATATTTTCGAAAAAATGTACTTGGTTGGTACTTTAGTACCCTTTTGTACTTTTAGAGTGCCGTGTAGGGGTAGGTCACCCCACTGTGGGGCTGATAGCGTCGAGGGATTTATCAGCTTGAAAATTTCCTTCGGTCAAAAGTTGCACCAAATAAACGCACTGTACCCTTTTCGTACCTGTACCTTTGCGGGTTCGAGTACAGAGGTACTTTTAGTACCACGGTAGTTGTAGGGCACACTGTAGAAATAAAAAATAAATAAATTGCAGCTTTTTACTCAAAAGTGTGTGGGTTTTATTGCCTTTGTACCCATTTTATTGAAATTTATTTTTTATTTCTACTTATTTTTGTACTAATGTACCGATTTGAAAATATTGGTCGAAAAACACTACTGTTTAGTCTTTGTTCTATACCGTTTTTGCATGTCATAGGATCGGGCTGAAACTCATAGGGTGTTTAGTACTTTATAGTTGAAAAGTGTACATGAAAGGAAAACCTTAAATTTATTACCATACCGGGTACATGAGGAATACAAAGTTGTGTACCTCTGTTTAAGAAAAGGTAAAAATAGTAGCTGGCCGGCCGTGTTTGGTATCGTTGGAAAACCCTTAAAAAGTACTTTAGAAAGGTACATAATGTTTATCTAAAAAAAAGTCACGTTTTAGACTCTTTTGAACGATAAATAGTTTTTTCGGGCTCTCAAATAGTGCGAGGTGAGTCCACTGTTGAGCACTTTGCTCCTAAGATTATTGTGTGACAAGATTTTCCTTTTAGAGCCTAATACAGAATAATATTTTACAACCCAAGATAGACATTTAATTTAAGTACCTTAAGTACTTTTGGTACTAAAGGTACATAAAGTCTGGGTACTGTGAAAGCTAAATTTTTAATTTAATTTGTTTTGTAAAGGTATCTTTATGTAGGCATTTAGTAGGCCTACTGAGGCTTTATAATGCGGTTATACTGAAAAAAATTATTCCTGTACATTAAAGGGTACTTCTGGTACCGGTTTGTCGAAATACGCAAAAATGCCCTACTTTTTATTTGTTTTACTGTACAGTTTTTACTTTTCATAGGATCGGGCTGAAACTCATATGGCACTTACTACTTTATAGTAGTAAAGTTTGTGCGAAAGAAGAATCTTAAATTACATTAGTACATAACTTTGTACCTCTGTTTTAGAAATGGTAAAAATAGTAGCTGATCGGCCGTTTTTTGTATTGTTGGAAAGCCCTTTAAGAGTACTCTAAAGTTGTATAAAAACATTTTGTACTTTTTCACGTGTTAAATCTTTTATGTTGAAATAACATTTTTTCGGTTAAATTTTTGTATTTTTTTTTAACCTAAGCTCAAAACCCGATTTGTTATTTTAACGAGCGAGGTCTACTGTTCACAGAACTACTAGTAACAGTGATAGACCGAGGGCAGATTGGTACTGTTTGCGGTGAAGAGGAATCACTATGATAACAGTGATATACCGAGGGCAGATTAGTGCTTGTTTGCGGTGTAGAGGAATCACTATGATAACAGTGATAGACCGAGGGCAGATTGGTACTGTTTGCGGTGTAGAGGAATCACTATGATAACAGTGATATACCGAGGGCAGATTAGTGCTTGTTTGCGGTGTAGAGGAATCACTATGATAACAGTGATAGACCGAGGGCAGATTGGTACTGTTTGCGGTGTAGAGGAATCCCTATGATAACAGTGATATACCGAGGGCAGATTAGTGCTTGTTTGCGGTGTAGAGGAATCACTATGATAACAGTGATATACCGAGGGCAGATTAGTGCTTGTTTGCGGTGTAGAGGAATCACTATGATAACAGTGATAGACCGAGGGCAGATTGGTACTGTTTGCGGTGTAGAGGAATCACTATGATAACAGTGATATACCGAGGGCAGATTAGTGCTTGTTTGCGGTGTTGAGGAATCACTCCAATAACAGTGATATACCGAGGGCCGATTGGTGCTGTTTGCGGTGTTGAGGAATCACTCCAATAACAGTGATATACCGAGGGCAGATTGGTGCTGTTTGCGGTGTTGAGGAATCACTATAATAACAGTGATATACCGAGGGCAGATTAGTGCTGTTTGCGGTGTAGCGGAATCACTATAATAACAGTGATATACCGAGGGCAGATTGGTGCTGTTAACGGTGTTGAAGAATCACTATAACAGTGATATACCGATTAAAACATTATGTAGTTGACATTCCAACTCTATAAAATACTAGGTATCTTATAGTGGAGACAAGTAAAACGGGAACCAATTTATTTCTTTTTACTCACAATAGAAAATAGTTATTGATCTCTTGACCTCCGACAAAACTAATCAAATTTATATAACTTTTTCGTCAAAAAACACAGCAGTGTCACCTTACTTATAACCTTACAAATTGTGAAGGCATTGATATTAATATATAATTTATCTATAAAGTTTAAACTAATATAATTAAATTTGATTATAGTTTTTCTTGTACCTACATAGAAGACTTGCACGTTTAAAGATATTTAACAGTCGAGTCGGAGACGTCAAGTCCGGAAGCCACGCGATGAAATCCTGCTTTAGGCTTGTTCACCTGTAGTGTACATTTGTAACTGTTCGCTGAAAGAAATTCTTCTGTAATTTCTCATAACCTAAAGCTATAATATCGAACATATAACATCAAAATACTGTTTCTACAAAAAGTGGATTCATCCAACTACTCAGAAAATTTACTGTTTTGCAATTTATAAATTAAGGATTTCTTAGTATCTTCTGACATTTCATCCATACGACGTTGTATGGAGTAATTAAAGTGCGGAATACTTTTTAAAACTGGTTCAGGGTTCATTTTCATAACAGTTTTTATTACCTCTTTCATTGTTGCTGGGCAATATTATTTTTTCACTAGTGTTATATGGATATCCGACTTTTGCAATTAACAAAGAAATATTGTCAGAGGCTTCTAATCCACCGCATTATTTACAGAAATAATCAATATTCAAACCTTTTAAATACACCAACGACCTCCAATATAGACCCCTGGAATACTATAGACCCATTTAAATTTCCATAGACCTCCAAGGAATCCACCTGGACCCCATAGAACCCCTGATCTAATGTAACCATTATTTGTTTTAGGTGATATACTTTAGTTTCAGACAGATAATGTTCTACTCGAAGAGTTAAAATCACTAAACTGGCAAAAACATTCATTATTGTCTTGTAAAAATATAATGTCATTTAGTTGTGGCTTCGAGTTGATTCGATATTGTTTTTTATTCCGATGTTGAGTAATTCATAATATTGCTGAAAATGTTGGACTATTGTTACAGTGATAAAATGAGTGTGTCGTGTTAGTCATGTCAGGTGTGTGAGAGGGGATACTGAGGGATGAGGCTGAGGGGGATACTGAGGGGGTGGGAGGCTGCCGAGCAATGCTAATTACCCCGAGCGAGAGAGACAGGAGTGCCTCTCAGATATGAATGACAACTCGACCACCTTGTGAATGAACTTTCACTCATTCACCTCCCCCTGTTAATTAAAAACCATTCACTTGCCTCCCCCTTATCTCTCCGATATAGAAACCGTCTAAATTTATAAATTGGGCTGCGAACCGTTTAAACCAACTGACCCTTCTCTAACTATTCTAGTTATCTAGGACATTAGTTATTGCGTCGAATTTTAACAATTATCAGAAGCACAAGTGAAAGGACCCAGAACGAGTTTAATAAAACAATGAAAAGTTTTAGGACGAATAGAGGTAATTTTAGAATCCAGTTGGCCAGTTAAATATTTATTGTTTGTAAATACAATTCAAATAATAAAAACCAATCTTGTGTTATTACCCTGTTACTTCTTACCTAAAAAGAACAAATAGGAAATAAAACAATATATTAAGTCAGTCCGGTTTTACTCGACACTCTAACTACTACACACACACACTAACTATTTCACGTTATAACATCGAGTAATACCTATTTTGGGTATTTTGGCACTGTGAGCATTACTTGGCTGGGAGTGTTCCAGTGCCGAAAAAAGTAGATTAAATAATAGGTATACTCCCTTTTTCGAAACCCCTTGGTGTCTGAATAAACCGATACAAAAAAGAAACTAATAACAATAACACAAATATAAATTGCCGAGCCTATATTTTTAGGTAGTATAACTATAACTATAGCAATTAACATTCGTATATTGAACTCCATAGCAGGACTGTTAAACACTTGTGTAGAAAATATCGATAATTTCCTTAAAATATGAGACATTTATTATAAAGTGGGAGGTGTGAAGTATAGGCGTCATCCTGATAAGTAGGCTGAAAGCAATTCCTCATAAATAGGACTCCTTTTAAGTAATTGAATAGAACCCTTTCCAATGACGCGGCTGTAGTCGCGCGACTGAAGCTGCTCTAGTGAGGCGGCTCAGAGCCGTGCGACTCGACTGCCTTCTCGAGCAGTCTAGCCGTAACAATAGTCGCGGCCGGAAGTGTTTTATGTCTTTTTCCTAATAGAAAAAATGGACAGTGCAAAATTAATCGAGTTTAAGTCTCTTTTACCCTTAACACGATGTCTTCTCTAATTGTTCTATGTATTTTATTATTTATTCTTCAGTTTATCCCTTAATATTATTCTAATTTTGCTTCATCTTCTTGGTCTACGGGGATGGTAAGTAAATATATGTGACTATTTTTTTCTCTTAATTTTGGACAATTTTTCTCCATACCTGGGAATCATTAGGCCTAAAATAATAATGACACATTAATAATATAAATCTATTACAGTTAGTATATAAGTTCTTTTGTTTTTTTATTTTAAATTTATATATATTGATTCCTAGCTTACCGAAGGTAACGGAAGCTAAGGGATCGTTCTGAAGAACGAAAAAATTTTAGGTTTCCTACTTCAAAAATTCCAAGACAGAAATCCGTTTTAGTCATCAATGATCATTTTTTGTTCCGTGTCTGTCTGTCGGTTGTCGCTCAATTTTTGCTAACCAACTTATCTTAAAAACTAGTCGTCCGATTTTATATCAAAATTTGGATGGAAGGTCATTAATTAGCCCATTGTATCAACCTTCTGCAACAATATTTTTCTCTGCCACATGCGCACAAACATATTTTGTTTACTTAGTTTTATTTACACCTACATGTTCAAAAGTACTTATCTGATTTTTATGAAATTTCGATGGTTTGTCGAAAGTAGCCCACAGATAGCCTCAGATTAATTTCAACCGTCTGCGCTCTTTAAATTTTGCTAAATTGATACTTTAGTACATTTAAAGGAACAAAACAATTTTGACAGATTTAAAAAAAGGTGGAAAAATGAAATAAATTAGATAATAATAGGTTTTAAAAGCATAAAATCATTAAATTTAACAAAATGAGACGCGAAGAAGCTATGTGCCACACTAATTGGGAGAGTATTTTTTTTATAAATAATTTATAATATCCAAATCCAAATACAACATAATTTATAAATACATAAAAATTACACGTCAAAAAACAATTTAAAATATTTAACAAAATAAAAAAAACAATTAAAAAAAAAGCAATAACAATGCTTTACCTTTATATGAGTAATAAGCGTGATGAAGTAATCATCTCCTATTTGCATAGTTTATATCATATAAAAACTGTCATGATTTTTTAATTATCATCCACTTAGACCAAGAAGATGAAGAAAAGTTATATATTTTATATTTCTGACAAATTTAAAGGTAAAAAATGTTTCGTACTATTTTTTAAATTAGGTATATTAATAATTATTATTACGATTAAATTGCTTGTCTGAGTCCTTGTTTTTCAGCAGGGCTTATAGGCTGCTTCACTTCACCATAAGACTGTCTTATTAGTTCACTTTCAATGAGTGGCAAAACGTAAATGAACTAATCAATATTTAAACGAAAAAAAATCTAAGCACAGAGTCATCCTTCAATTAATGTGTTTCTTCTTCTAGAAGAAGAGCTACTAATTGTACTGCTACAGCAGTTAAATATAAATAATCCTCATCTGATGCACTCCTTGAGATTAATATTTTAGCTGAAATAATATTTTTGTATTTCCCCATCCTTCCCTATATGAACGGAAAAAATAAACAAATTTAAATGGATGGCAACAACAAAAAAACCAAAAACATTGTGAAGAGAAAAGAGAGTAGAGTAGATGACCCTGGTTCGATTCAATGTTTTTTTTATCGGTAATAACAAAAAGTTTCATCACCCTACCATAAGGTATTGGCATGCATTTTTTCAAAATTTTAGGACCAGCCGTTATAGGGTAGTAGGGGGGTGGGTTTTTTTTTGGGGGTGAAAAGCACCATAATAATAAAATGTAATGTATATTTCTAATCTACTCGTCAGTAGCTTTCATCTGTTACCCCACTACGCATGAGTGCACACAAATTTGCAATTTATAAAAATTGGAAATTTCTCTCCCCCGCGTTACTTTCATCGCCCCACTATTAATTATATAACAATTTTAGGACTAGCCGTTATAGGGTGACACAGCAAACATGCCATTAACCGCAAAAATAACCTCTAGTCGGTTGACCGGTTAGTGAATCCGAACGCACAGCACCGTAGGTGAGTTATCGAGGGCTATGTATCAGCGTGATGTAATAGTACATTACGCGTCGAGTGCGGAAAGTAGCATTTTGCATGCGAGTGTGGAGGTTGCACCCGAGCGATAGCGAGGGTGGTAAAACCACACGAGCAATGCAAAATGCCGTTTTCGCGCGAGTTGCGTACCGTACTTTATCTACGATTGTTAGATTTAAATAATAAATACAGAAAAAAATAAAATTGCTGTATGTAAGTTCGTATCTCTCTCTTGATAAAGATGGCATTAATTCATTAGTTGTATTTTTTGCCGAATTAATTATTTCTGGAGGAGTATTATTCTCCACATTTTCGTCAAAGTCACTTGATTCACTCATTGTTTTTCACTAAAAACTCGATATAAACAGTTACTTTAATAAAAGAACAGCAAATTAGTTTTGTTAAATGTAAACAAACTTGCTAATCGTGCGTAAAGCTGAAGAATTCCTCTTCTTTACCACACTAGCGTGGTAAAGAAGAGAAATTATTCAGAACTATGAGACGCGCATGCGCAATGAATACAAGTACGTAAAGAATCACTTTCTACGCATCTAAACAAAGATATATAATGTTTATATTTCGTATCAATCGTAGATAAAAAGATTTTACTGTGCTCCTAGAAGTTCTGTGTTTTTTGACACCCCAATATAGAAAAAAGCTTGTGTAGGCGTGCAAGAACATTGTTGAGACGGCCGATACGGACGCTATTTTTCCATTTTCCCGGTGTCCCAGTAGAATTTTGCATAGATTCAAGCGAATGTGACGTTTTTGTTGAGTGGTGGATTTAAATAGCATTCCAGTCGACGATTCAGTACTTAAATAAAAATAAAAAATGGACAGACAGATGGAATGCCAAGTGGTCAATGGTCCATGGCATTTCAACTGTGTGTGCTTGTTAGGCAGTCACGACCAATCATGTTCGATTTTCTTGACATTAGGCATATAATAAATGTTCTTTGAAATCTTTAAAATCAATTAATTTTTTTTTATAAAAAAAAAGTTTTATTTGATTTTTTTCTTGAAATTTGGCATAGATGATCATTGAAGTCATTAATTCAATTTATATTTTTTCTTTAGAGCCAGGTTAATTGTTCACAGAACTACTGGTTCACACGGTATCTTGGTTTATTGTTTTCTAGTTAGCTTGTTGATTTATTTATTAGTTCACTCGTTATGTTGTTATTGTTAACTTGTTTCTTTACATAAATTCTCGATAGTCACCAGATTGAAAACAAATCTCACAACATTGAAATTCTACCATATTTGCTAAAGAAATTAAATTTTCGGGAAAATCCAGTAACGCCGAGTTGTACACATTAATTTTATGTAGCAACAGTATAGTAAGATAAGATTAGAATAAGTTTTGGTTTAAGATGTTCGCCTATTCTCTACAACAGCAGAAACCATATCAGGGTTTTTCCAAATACCCAAAACCTTAATTTATGGATATATGATGTTTTCCGACTACTCTTGATACAATGATTTGCATTTTGGGTTAAATCCTTGTGAAGAAGGACGGACCTTCAGTTAATGTTGCATTGAGTTAATCCGACAATGCTCAACAGCTAACAATCACAAGAAATTTCCGATTTTATCCGGAAATACCTCGATGTTATTGCCCATTATAAAATAATGAACTTGCTTAAGTTTATTAATTATGTCTTTCTAATTTCGAGTAAAGAGAGTGGTTTGATTGAGATCGCTTTGATTCGGAAAAGAGTCGACTATTCACCTTTTCTCAAATCGAGAAACAAGGCGGTATATAGGTATTCAACATTTAAACGAGATGTTAATGTGAAGGTCGGGGAGAAGCCTCACCGAGGAAAAGTAGAAATGGATTTCTAAATAAAGAGGAAGCGTTGCGACTCCGAGATGTCCGGTCGTACTCCGGAGACGGACAGGAGAAAATGATTTTCTTCTCGTCGTGAGGGAGGAAGATCCAAGAAGTGAAAATGTCAAATAGGAAGGGAAGAGTGATGGTGGGAGAGATGACGGATGACTCCGGACCAGATCTCAATGGACACCCTCTCCGACTAAAAGCGACACAATGGACCGGAGAAAAGCCTGTCCCTTCAGCACGCTCTGTATTCGTCGACAAACATATAAACATGTGTCCGGGGCGACACGGGTCAGCGGTTGCCACCACTCCGCCAAACAGCCTACTTGCATCTTTCTCTACTTGATCCTTCCTTCCTTCCATGACTTCAAATAAACCCACTCATCACAATCACTCGCCACCCGATTCCTCATTTCCTCCCAGATATTGTGCAGTTTAAAAACCCGAAACGGAAGTAGTCGGATATTTAGAGATATCGTACGAATAAAAAAATTTAAAAAAACTCTTTTTTTTATTATTATTTAAAATCGGCACGCTATTACCTACGCGGATTTCCCATGGTTATTTTAAATTAAGATATAGCGTCCTGCAACTTCACTGTGAAGATGAAAGTATAGCTTAGTTGGAGCCTAACTAACTGAGAGTAGGTTTGTGTTGTTGAGTTTTAGATAGATGATGTTTACAGTGTGATGTGATTGTACAGTAGTGTTTTAATTACCCGGGTGAGATTGAGTGACTCGTCTCTATTGTAAAGTAAGTGTTAATATTAGTCCAGCTGCCTTTTCACCTGAGGTACTGGTACAAGTGTGTTTTCTTGCACAGAGTTCCCCAGTAAACATGTGTCTTGTTTTACGAGTAACTCACTCACAAACCACCTCTAAATTAAATAACAACAGTGCCCTAAAATCTCCATCCTTTAATCCTCGTAATAATCATATGTACTAGTAACAAGCATCGAGTTGACGGGTGTATTATTAGAGTCAAAGACCCGGGACCAACGTGTTGTATCGCTGTCGAGATGTATCGCTGTCAAGTTCTTTCGCTTCCAAATCCTTTGGTCACGTCTATATCGGCACACCGCATTTATTAAATCACATAAACTTTAGAATAATATCAAGACATTTTATATTGGAGGCGTCAAGTTGACAATCCGTCGTTATCTTTAATTATTAACCATATTGCTTCCGACTTAACCAAAGATAACAGAAGCTATTTCTTCAAGATGAACACCTACATCTTCAAAAGTATTTATCTAATTTTTATAAAATTTTGTCAAAAGAAGCCCGCAGATAGTCCCAGATTAATTTCAAGCGCTCTTTATGTAATAAAATGTAAGACTATATGTTACTTTAATTCATGTAAAAAATTACCCATTTTTGACAGATTTAAAATACAGGGGAAAATTAAATAAATTTGGCAATAATCTTTGAAACGTCCACGATCGAGGGGAGTTGTTAAGGTTTTTGCTATCCTTTCTCGATCCCCGGTTCTAGGTTGTATATGTATAAAATCATTAAATTAAATGAAAAATGGACGCGAGGAAGCTCTGTGCCACACTAACTGGCAGACAATATTTATAGAGCAAAAATAAATAAATAATGATAAAAATGTATTAAAGTGAATGTTTAAATTTAAATAATTTTGTTTTTACTTTTCCTCACCCTCTCTGAATGTGAATAGGAAAAGTATTGTTTCCATCTGAGAAATCCGAAAACAAAGATTTCAATGGAATCATCCGTGTTAGATGATTTTCAAATTATTTAAGTGGTTTTTATCAGGATGTCTGTATCACGCATAACTCACACAGTTTTGAGGCTAGAGAGTAGGAACTTGGTACAAGTATCAGTCCTTACATTTGAGACCCCGGAAAATGGTATATTTGTCATGTCACACATATATTTTGCTGAGTCAGCAAAAATACGCTTATAAATACGATTGTAAGCGTTTATAATTTTCAAATGTGAACTTGATTTTGAAATAGGAAAGAGGTTATTTACATTTTTAAATAAATTTTATAATTTATTTTATCAGCGGTCTAGCTTGTTGTCATATAAATGTCTTTTTGATGAGGAAACGTTCCATGACGCCCACGTTTGATTTATATATATATATATATATATATATATATATATATATATATATATATATATATATATATATATATATATATATATATATATATATATATATATATATATATATATAAAATGCATTTTCTTCAACATTTCTGGGTTTATGTAATACAACTTTTTTTACAGTCATAATTGTTTTAAGTGCGACATAAGATTTAATTTAATGACTGGTGGCTGCCGAGTGTCGCTATGTAAATGAACCAGCTGATTTGCCACCCTGTAATCAACTGGCTTTATCAAACCGTCCTCCATAATATTGCATACTTACAGAGAGAGACATACCCAGGCTCATACTCTCACACACACACATATAAAATCTCTGTGCACCGTCTTTAATTATAATTTGATTAATATTTACGTTTCCCGAAGGTCGTACAACTCAAAAATGTCTCCTATAAATAGTGCCAAATGGTGTGATTCTAGCTTAATTTCTTTTGTCGAGTTCTTCATTTGAAATTTCGACTCCTGATTTGTTTAGTCGAGTGGGTCAGGTGCGTCCATCGTCCAAACCATCTATTTTACGAGCGTCTAGTAAGATTCGTTGGTTTATTTTGTTTGGGTGAAGTGAGGAATAATCGAAATCAAGTTTTTTTTTCTTCGAGATCTAGATTATTATTTAAGGAGGATCTGTATATTTTTTTTTGTTCTTGGGATGTTAGAAAATACCATCAGAGACACCTTTTTCGATTGTTCTGCCAAAAGCGCCGGAAATCAATTTGTTAAACATTGTGGCAAGGAGTCCGCAGTATAATGCTAGTCTTGGCAATACAAAGAAAAAACCGATGGAAAGTGTTTTTTATGACGCCAACGTGGTCATACGAAATGCCAACGAGATTCCAACTTACAAGAAAACATTAGACAGGCGTGTGTAACACTAAGTACCAATAAACACGTATTTTATTTCACAGGCAACAATGGCTGGGACAGAACCAGTTTAAGTGCTAAAGACTCGGTAACGTGACCAAACTTACTTATATTCAGTGGTCAAAATATTATTGGAATTAGTATAACTTTAGTCTTGGGATGAAGATACGAAAAAAATGTGAGACTTAGGACTTGTGACTTGGCCTCGGCCGAGTTACACCTCACATTTTTACAGTTACACCTCAAATTTTTCTCATTTAACTTCCCGTATGTTTCTCATTTCTTAACCCTCTGGTTACGATTCTTTACCCTCCTGTTACGATGGACTGAGCAGAGTAGGAGAGAATGAGCCAATTGTATTGTGGTGTTTGGCTATGGAAAAATTAATAAGAATAATAAATTTTAATAATATCCAGAGGTAATAATGTTAACTAGGATGTTTTCTCGCCATGTGAAGTGCACATTTTTGGCTTAGAAAGTTATATGGCCAGTTAAGTGTTGAGCAAGTGAGTTAATTTTTGGTAACTTGAAAAAGGATTCCTGGAAGCAGAACATACTAAGTATTCTTTTGGCCGGTGTCTCGAGACGACAGTGATTTCTTTCAAGGCCAAAGTTAACTTCCTACGACTTGTTCACAAAGTTCCGCCTGAACTCTTCGTGCAGCCAGCGTCGAAGTCGATGACGGCTTGAGTCTCAACTAAGATCAACCAATTTCTTAGTCCTCTTCTTCTTCCAGAGTGGGACGGCTTTGACCCCTTCCCCCTTCCTCCGAGAGACTTTTCTCACACACACCTACCATTTTATATATTTTATGAAACCATATTTTAATTATTTATTATTTAGCAATAGTCCGGTTAGTCAAATAAGAGTATTACAATAGGCAAGAGTTATAATTATTTACTCGAGCAGATGACTGCTTGTAGGAGATTATTTGTTCTAGGACCCTAAGATATAACAAGTCAGTTATACTTTATTATTAGGGAACCATTTCATTTTATTTTATTATTTCAGTACTATAACTTAGGATCTATTTCTTATTTATGTATTATTCCTCAGGAGATTACCTTCGTTCTTTCTTATGTACTTTATTTTAATTTTCACAGTCTGTACATTGGACAAGGCAAGGCATAGAGACACATTTTAAAGATTAAGGTATTAATCAGTTAATTTTTATTAACTAACTATTAATCAATTAATAATAAGTATTATTTGCTAAGATCCAATTTTATAATTCTTCACTTAATATTTTCCTTCCCTGGATTTCCTATCCTCCATATTCCCTTGTGATCCATTTTTCTCTACCCTGTTTTCCTTTTAAGTTATTCCAGTGAGTGCTTAAGCTGCTTGAACCTTTTTACTGGTCTTATATTACTTTGCTTTAGTTTCATCGCACACCTATTACCCCAATTTTGAACCACTTACCGTCATTCAATCTTCCCCAACTTTTGCACATAGATACAACTAAGGTGAAGAATACAGAAACCAAAAAAATAAAAACAAAATGGCGTCAAATTTATTTGCTTTTTAAGTTTCATCGCACACCTATTACCCCAATTTTGAACCACTTACCGTCATTCAATCTTCCCCAAATTTTGCACATAGATACAACTAAGGTGAAGAATACAGAAACCAAAAAGAAGAAGAAAAAAAAAAAGTTGAAAATAAGACCAGTTTTGAAAAATGGCATTATTATATTAATTATTACTTCCTTATCTTCTAATTGTTTAATTTTGATTTCAATAGGGTGGCGTCCAACTTTTAATTCACTTAACTAAGGTAGTCCAGTTGGCAGGAGAGAAGGAAAGACCATAGTTGCCTAACCCAGCCCATAATACAGTGGACTGAGTTGGGCCTTAATTTAAAATAACTGGGGTCATTTATCAGAATTTTGTCATAAACCACCAATAAAATACAGAGTGGTTTTTAACTACACACTGTACGCACGATATAAATATGTTAACCGGTCTGTATTACAGTGATGGTTTATGACAATATACTAATTAATTGAACTAGTAATAGTGTCTATTATTTATTACTTCTACTTGTTCATCTTTATTATGAATAAATACCATAAAATCTCAATCAATAGTACTAACTAAAATATATAAAGACAATCAGTATATTATAGTCCATAGCCCAGTATAGAAATATAGATATAGAGACCAATTTACAGTTCAATAGAAATATAGAGGCAGTGAATTGATTCCAACAGAGATTTAGAGGCGAAAAGACTTAACAAGTCAGATATGTACCAAAATTATCAATATCAATATCCAAGTTTATTTAAGTGCAATAGTTGGCAGAATTAATACAGAGGGGTTTTGGCCATTTTAGTTTTGTTATGACTGAAGTTTAGCATTATTTTTCGATGAAAATCTAATATCGTTGAAGAGTTACTTCAAAGTATTAATTTTGAAGAGGCTTAAGTAAATAGTAATAGTTGTTTTAGTTATGTTCGTTCGCAAAAATTGAGTGACATACAGGCACGGGACTAAAAATGTTCCATGATGTCTAAAACGGATTTCTGTCTAAGAATTTTTGAAATCGGAGACATAATACATTTTTGTTCTTCAGAACGATCACATAACTTCCTTTTTCTTCTGCAAGCTCGGAAGTAAAAGAAATAATCTGAGATTAGATTATTGGAGATTATTAGAGATCTGAGAGATCAGTTGGTGAAAAGTTGCTGGAAGGTATTAGAGTTGGAAAGGCTCACGTAAATGACGGGGAAGAGGTGCTGCTAAGTATTAGAATTGTAGAGGCTCACGTGAATGTCAGTGAAGAGTTGCTGCAAGGTATTAGAGTTTGAGAGGCTCAAGTGAATGTCGGCTGAGTATTGCATTTTTTCCACTATGAGTACATAAAACCATAACTTGTTTAACATAAAATATGTGACTAAAGTTTGGTTTGAGAAGATTGTTGTTATAAAGGAGAGTGAGAGGTAGTCAGAATTTCCTAAACACTTTTATCTCCCATTTTTCTCACAATACATTTTTCTTTCTTTAGCTACAGCTAAGCAAGAGGAGTGAAGGGGGAGGAGGACTGTGGTCACACACAAGGGATGGGGAAAATATTTAGGGCCGTGTCCTGCCGCACAGTTGATTGTGGAGTAGAAACTTTACTCTATCTAGGGGCGCCTCTCTGGAAAAACTGGCACAAGAATGTGCACGAATTCCGGGGGTCCGGACGCTCTTTATCCAGAGCATAGCTCCCGTCCGCCTTTATAAAACCGTATTTTTTTCGACGTAAAGCATTTTTTCTTTTTTTTTGTACAAAAAGTAGCCTTTCAGATTTAAGAAACAGTTGAGTTTCATAAGCTAAAGTGTTAAATAATTTGTGACATTTTTTTCTTCAGAACAGAATTAAGAATTATTTCAGGCATTCGGATCCAATTTACAATTAATATATTTTCTTACAATTATTGAATATTGACTTATTTAACCATGTAAGTGAAAGAGACGAGTAAAGAGATTTTTGGTTTCTATTAGTAGACAATAATGAGATTTGTATCAAATAATAATGTTACCTACATAATTATTTTACTCTTCTACTATATTTTTATATACTATATTTTTAGCGAAGAAACCATTTTCATCTAAGATAATTTGTTTTGCTTCTGAGCTAGCAGAAGGGAACGAAAAGCTATGTGATCGTTCTGATAAAAACATTTGTAGTACGTCTCTGATTTAAAAAATTCCAAGATAGAAGCCTGTTTCAGACATCATGGAATATTTTTAGTCCCATGTATGTCAGTCGCTCTAAAACAATCTGAAAAAGCTCTAAAATTTTTATAAAATTTGGATGGTTGATCATAATTTGTCCATTGTTTGTCCCATATAAGTTTCAAACTTCTCAAGTTTTATGAGGTGTTCTATAAGTTTTCAACTTCATTTGTTTCTCTTTCATAAAAGCTCAAACATACATTTATTTACACCTATGTCTTAATAAGTGCTTATCTGATTTTTATTCGAAAGTAGGTAGTTCATATTTTTGCAAACATTTGAGCAAATGTTACGCGCGGACGCATGAAGATGTCGTATGTAGATCTGTTTTATTTATATAAATTTATTATAATCAAATTATAATTATTATTTAATACGGGAAACAGACAGTGAAAAATACACTCCCGCGCCGGGATTTGAACCACGGGTCTCCTGTATTTCCAGTACAGATGCTCTGGCCAACTAAGCTACGCAGGAGAATGATTTTTAACTGCCGGTAATCGATAACTAGTCCCGAATCAATATTTATATAATAGACAGTCAATATTTATGACATTAGAACTAAACCAAGAATTAACGCTTATAATTATAAAGTACTCAATTAGTACCTGTACCTTGCACAATCAATTCGAAATTCAATTTTAAGTTTTTTGGTAGTTTTCATACTACGTAAAGTTTAAATTTTAATTTAAATCAAATTATAATTATTATTTACTACGGTAAACAGACAGTGAAAAATACACTCCCGCGCCGGGATTGGAACCACGGGTCTCTTTTCACTGTCTGTTTCCCGTAGTAAATAATAATTATAATTTGATTTAAATTAAAATTTAAACTTTCCGTAGTATGAAAACTAACAAAAAACTTAAAATTGATAAATTTATTATTGGAAATTAAACATATATGGTTTTGGATTCAAGAGTTGGCTCAAATGCGCAGCTTTAAATTATTTACTTTTACCTCGTTATTTACAACAATATTTTATCTAAATGGGACGAGAGAAACTCATCATGTTGATAAGAGCGATACCTGGGTAACGTTCAAACCGGATACCTCGGTGTTTGGACGTTGATTCCAAGCTACCCTATCTGACAGGCCGAACTGATAACTCGGTTGGATATACCGTCAGAAAATTGTTTTACTCGGAGCGAGTTATGGACGGTCAGGAAGACTACGCGGTGTAGTAGGCAGTTTAGGGACGGTCAAGAAGAGTACAGGGAGTAGGACGGACTTTAGGGACGGATAAAAGCCTACTTGGTGTAGGAGGGAGTTTAGGGACGGACAAGAAGACTATTTGGTGTAGGAGGGATTTTAGGGACGGATAAAAGACTACTTGGTGTAGGAGGGACTTTAGGGACGGATAAAAGACTACTTGGTGTAGGAGGGAGTTTAGGGACGGACAAGAAGACTATTTGGTGTAGGAGGGATTTTAGGGACGGGCAAGAAGACTACTTGGTGAAGGAAGGAGTTTAGGGACGGCAAGAAGACTAAATGGTGTAGGAGGGAGTGGAGACTGGAGACTGGAGACAGGAGCGGGGACCAGCTCGTCGGCTGCTAATTAGAAGCTGCCGTTGCCTGCAGTTGGGTGTCACTCGATACCCCTGCGGTTTGTCTATTTTAAGTACTCAGTGTCTCCTTCACTCATTCCTGTAACATTATTTTTTTCGGCTTAATCCAGTTTGAAATGGAAACATTTATACTCCGTTTTTCCATTAAAATAACTCGCATATTTTTTTTACCTACATGATATACTACTAAAGTATGACTTTTTGCTTTTTATATCCTGGTATTCAAAACTATTTAAAAATGTCGCGTTTTACTCGGTCCATTAAAAAAGTCGGCCTTAATAACGTCTGATTGTATATATACTTTGATTTTGATTAGTTCAAAAAAATAAACTTACAAATGAGATTAAAAACTATTAATATAATAAAAGACAATATATAGATACATTCTAGCTTACATTAGTTAGGGTAAAAGATTTCTTTTTTAGAATTGTTTTGTATAGTAAGAGGAGCATGAAACCAAGTTGATCAATTCCTTGAATTGTGGTAGCTTTAGTGCCGTACAGAGCCATCAGAATAATATATAATAAAAATATATAATTGCCACCATAATATATATATATATATATATACCATAAATCTTTTACCCTAATTAATGTAAGCTGGACCCCTCTCAGGCTACCTATATATTGGACTATAAATAAATATAACAACATTATTTTGAATAAACAAATAAATAAAAGAAGGTTTAAAGGAAGGAATTATAAACATGATTAAGATTTTTATAAATTATTGATATCGAAACCGACTAAATTTAGATCAATCAATAAATTATTAATAATAATAAATCAATATAAATTAAATCAATCATTTAAAGCTCCTTCACTTTTCACTTTTCATTGAATTTTGAATAATGATATATATACATTGAACGGCCTAGTTCGCTTATAATTTGCCACGATATCATTATTTGTGTTAGCTCTGTAGTTCATAGAGAGTGCATTCCCAATCGTGTTATCTAAAATGCACGTCAATTTATTTTCGTTTAAATTAATTTACATTGCAATTGCTGTGACTATGCCTAGTAAGTATTATTGAACACGGAAAATAGTTTTTCACGCTGATTCCACGAGCACCTAGCACAGCTCTTTTTTGTTTTTATTCTCAGTCGACTTATTAAATTAATATAGGTGTGAAGGAATGGGGACTGTGCTTGGACTTCGAGATAAACAACTTCTAAGACCTCTTTTATATGTTATCCTTGTTATGGGGACGGTTACATATAAAGACGTCACTAATATTTATACCCATACATATATTTATATACCCAGTTCTTCGAATTACCTAGGGGGAAAAGTTTAATTTCTCTTTGTATGTTTAACTCAGTAAAAAAAATTGTTCTGAGGGGAAAAATATATATTTTTAAAAATGCGTGTTTTAAATAAACTCGGACCGAAAAAATGAAGGAGCGGAAGTAAAATTATTCGTGTATGTAGAAAAAGAATAAAAACTTCCGGGTAGCTATATAGGGGCGGGTAACTGACCCACTTCCCCTTGCATTTAAAATTAATCAATTTAATTCAAAGTCCCAATCCCCCCCCCCTCCCCTGTGCTTCAATTAAACCTTTGAAACAATGCCCCCGGCCAAAAACAATATACATAAGTCTTTTTTTATTTCTGATTGTTAGGGTCCGTAGGCATAACCAAGGACCCTTATATTTTCCTGCGTGTGTCTGTCTGTCCGTGCATCTGTCGCCTGCTCTCACGGTTACACCTTTCCTCCGATGACTTTGAAATTTGGCATATATGTGTATAGTACCTACCCACACATTTTAAAAATATAGTGACTTAAAAAAAAATTAGGGTTAAAAATATTGTTTTGGAAACCGTGTGGGGTATCATATGAAAGGGTACGTTGAGCTGATTACAAAAATACATATTTTTTGGTTATAACGTTGATAGGGCGAGCGTAGACGAGTTTGAAGTGGTAGTGAAACGTGTTTTGTAGGTAAGGTAGGAGTCCCTCAGTGTTATAACAAACATTGAAGATGTGTTAAGCACAATGTTGCCTGCAATTGAAGATCAAATGCTACATTGCACGTTTACACCCTATTACTAGGACTTGTATAAAAACTGAACATGATAAATAAATGTTTTTATACCAGCCCATATTGAGGGACATATAAAATTAAAGCTCTCAAAGATTACAATACATGCATATACATTAAAAAATGTTTAAAAATACTTCAGAAGGTTACAACCTGAAATAACCTTACAATATGTTTTTTATGTAGAAATTTTTTAAATTATTATTTTTTTGTTACAAATTCTTCCAGATTACTTTTTCTTAAATCAAATAACAGATACAAACCAACTTTTATTAAAATCAGTTCATTTTTTGGAAGAGATTTCAAAAGCCTCAAATTTCGGCCTGAAATGTATCTTTTTACCAAATCTCGGGGGTTTGGCGTTTGGCCCTCCCTCATTGGATATCAGTGGGCGTAAAAAAAGAAATAACAATAGATTCCTGTAGTACTTTATATGGTCAAACTAACCTGTGAGTTTCGTTAAAAAATTCTAAAGTTTAAGGCAATCCTACCCCTCCAGAAGTTGGCTAAGTCGTGTTTTGCGCCAAAATCGGCCTGAAAAAGGGGTTATTGCCCACCCACGCGTGCATCGAAAAAAACAAAAATCGGTTTCCTGTAGTCCACCGTACGCCGAAACTACCCTACGGTTCCCGTCCGTGAATATTCAAGTTAAAGGGGATAGCGCCCCTCAGGAATGTACCGGGGTCTACTTAAAAAAAATCAAATAAATCGCACGATTTCGTCCTCTGCCGCCGGCTCGCTTGTTCTAATGGTCCCGCTTTTTTTCGGAAGACGTGTCCGAAAGCTACCGTCCGCCGTGCCTACTGCGTTTCTCACGACTCTTACTCGCCGAGAACCAAAATAATGAAAATTTAATTTTCGTTATTTTCGAAATTCGGTCGCGTGGGGGAAGCCGTTGCCGCTGAACAGGACATCTGAGCGCGTCGTGGGCGATCTTATATTACACCTGGGGTATCCCACTAAAAAAATAATAAATAAAAAAATTCTCCGTCAAGGTTTTCCCGGGGCAATTTTTTTAAGGAGCAAAAAAAAATCGCGAAATTTGTTTACCCGAGTATCTCGGAAAAAGAGGTCCGCTGTGGTTTGGACCAAGGGACTTTTCCGTTGGCCCCGATCGACCTGATAAAACGGAGGGAATTTTTATTTTCTCCGACCACCAGGAAAAGAGTTAGGGGGGTTTTACGGATGCTCCGAAAACCGAGTGCTTGCTTATTTGTATATCTATATATTTAAGGAAGGGATTATACCCTGATTATAAAATTCTAAAATGTCTATCTAAATTCTAGTGCCAATATAGTTTCCCAGACGTCGAATTAAAATATTTGTGACTCCGCGGTAAAACAGAAACAGGTCCTTAGAGTAACCACCTGTAATACTTAACATTTTGTAAAAATATCTGAATCGATTAAAAATAAAAAGATTTATTTGATAAATTAATTAAATGCGGCATTTCTGTATTTAAATTAAGTAGGACTTACCTACATACGAGAAAGACAGGTCTGCGTTTGTCGGTACGATTTTTTATTTTACTTAAGTCTACTTTTACAGAAGCGAGACCAAACACGTTCAAAGGATCCGAGCGATTTTTCATTTATTTACTTTGATTTGATAATTCAACACCTTTTTAAATAACGGATGAAAAAAGCAATAAATTAGCTGCGCCGAGTCAAGATGCAAAACAGTGGCTGAGAAACCACAGCTGTTGTCTTGGTCAACAAACACACTCTGCCTTTTTCTCTTTACTCGCCAGACCCACAAAAACGTTTCATTTTTTCAAGGATATTATAAATTAAATAAAAGGTTTCGAGCATTTGAAAGCCAACATGCGATAAATAACGAGAGCGACTCGCATCTCGCTTCCCTTCGCCGGACTCTCTAATAAATGTTTAACTCTCAAATGCCAAATAATAATCACTTTCACCGCCTTGTTATCACGTACTTCTTACCCCTGTCTTCAACTAAATATACCCGTCAAAATCAAAACTCCATTATAAACCAAGTACAGAAAATGAATTTGTTGTTTCTATAGAACTTGATTTTTTATAATACCTACCTCACTAACATGAGCTTTTCGTATCGTAAATAATATTTTTTAATTTATTCATTTTAAACGCACAATCTTAACACAAATTAGTTTCTTATCTTTTTAATATAATTTATAATAATAATTTTATATAAATCCTCTAGCAGAAGTACGAATTAGCGGAGATTTCGTGAGTATTAATCAGAAACATATTATTCTTGTTCTCTATTTTGCCCGGATATCTAATTTCATATAAATAAGTCGAGTATTTTTGGTTCCTCACGTCTGCAATTAACGGAGAAAGGATTTACAATACACTATTTCGGTTGAAATAACAATACCTTCTCTCTATGTTTATACCTTCTCCCTATGACAATACCTTCTCTCTAGGTTAATACCTTCTGCCAATTACAATACATTCTCTCTATGTTAATACCTTCTCCCTATTACAATACCTTCTCTCTAGGTTAATACCTTCTTCCTTTAACAATACCTTCTCCCTATGGCAATACCTTCTCTCTATGTTAATACCTTCTCCCCATTACAATTCCTTCTCCGATTGTATATAATTTTTATACGGAGACTGACGGGTACTCAGCCACGCATTTTCTTATTATGCACATAAATGTATATTGGGAATGGTGAATATAGTATTCGAGTATTCCAATCGCCAACACCGTTATCCGTCTTCTGTATTTTTTATTTTTAATCTGCACGATTGTTAAGCTAATATGTACTCATCGGATTTCCAGGTAAAACCTTTTTACGCGATGTACCATTTGTTTTGTTCGTTGTTGGAAAACCGTGTATCGGTTTGATCAACTAATTTGTTTCCGTCTAGAGGGTGTTGTTGGAAGGGAGCCGATAGAGGAAGAGGTTCTATTTTATGGCGGACTCGGGTCCGTTTCCGTCGTCCTCCAATTGATACATAGGAGCCGTCGATTCTCGGTGCGAACGGTATTAGTTTGTTCGAAAGCGGTGTCGGCTGCGAGATGTGTGGTTAATTTAACGGAGTATTTTGTTTAGAGTGGGACGTCGCGTCGTTAGGGACCTGGTAGGAACGCAGGGTTCGGCGCCGGACGGACGCTGGCCCGGCTCTATGGAAATCTTCAGACTGATGGGCATGCAAATGTCGTAAAACCCATCACCATTAAGACCCTGAAAAACCGCTGCCACCCCTGCTACCACCCCGCCTATACCCCCCACCGACACCCCGTCTCGGAGACGTCTCTACTCTCCGACACTTGTAACGGAACAACTCTCGGCACAAATATATACACGATACTCTCACTTGCAACGTTTCACGACCCATAAACACCCGAATAATTCCCCGACTCGAACCCACCAAATAGCCTAATTCCACCCCCTCTGCAAATCCGACCTTTTAAAAAAACTACCCATTCAAAATTATACGTTTTATTATCTCTCACATTTCATCCAGAATTTCCAAACCTCCCTCCCTTCTAATACAAAGAGACAAATGTAACAAGATTAACTCCAGTCGGCTTGGACAAATCTGTCAGCTTTGTTTAGACCTCTTGTCCTTAAGATACGGACAGCCAGGAGATTGTTATTTTACAAATTGAAATACCTATTGATATTCCTTGCCTTATTGTTAAACAACGATAGCTATAGCTCTTTGTCCTTTAATTATATTTATTTTCTAGACAAACAAAACACTTGGTTTTAATAGACTTATCTTATTGTTTAAATTAGAATGGAGGAAGGTTTTAATTTTTAAAAGTAGGTGCCGTTTATGAAGCATCACAACAACTACAATTTCCACAGCTTTAACGCACCTCCTGTGACCTTATCATGGGTCTTTGACTTTTTAAATTTTTAGGTTTATTAAACAAGAGATCTTGATCTCTTTTGTTGTACCAAGTAATCTTGCTATCACACTGATGTACTGATTATTATATGATACGGTACACTAGATTTTCTAATTTGCATTTTTTTTATATAAAGGAAATTGTATGGAAGGGCTGAAATGTGAAGGAAGTGAGGCGGGGGGGGGGGGGGGGGGGGGGTTCAGACAGAACCAAAGGGTGAGGATAACATTACTAGAACTGAATGGAGTACGAGAAGTGAGGAGCCTGCAGATCTGACCACATGGGGGGGGGGGGGGGGTAAATAAATCATGTTTTAAGGAAAATATTTGGGCAAGGCTAACTGAGTACAAGCCCGTGGTAGCTTCACACCTTACTACCACCTCGGACAACTCCAGCAGATAATAAATAAGCGTCTTACTATACCTGGCACTAATGACCCAGGCACCACTGTTGTACCAGCCACCACTGTACCCGACACTACTGTACCCGGCACCACTGTACCTGTCACTCCTGTACCCGGCACCACTGTACCAGGCACCACTGTTTACCACACCACAGTACCTTTCACCAACACTTGACTCAGTCATTTCCCCACTACATAAAATATGATCCAACCCTAGTACACATTATATATCTATAAGATTAAAGTTAAAATTTGAACGAGTGTAAGAAGTAATATTTCATTTTTATATCTATACTGCTAAGATGTGAGTTAAAGAATAAAAGATATATTCAGTTATTTCGTGGGTTATTGTTGCAAGGAAAGATTTGTTTCTCCGTATTTCTCGAGGAGAAACCATTCTCGGTTTTCTTAACAACTTGACTTAAATCGAGTTAATTCAACTGAAAAAAATATATATTTTATAGGGCAATTATTTTGAATTTATCAACTCCTCCTATAACTCGGACTATTACAAAATGTAAATAATATACCTTATAGTGAGTGGGGGAAGGGCCGTTAAAAATTGAATAAATTCAAGAGGTTTATCCTGAGATATATAGAGCGCTCTCAGCCTCTCTAGCACATATTGATTGCTATCTTACTCTTAGTTGCCATTATTCCTACTTACATCCCTCTCTAGAAATAAATCCTATACAAGTATTAATCATTAAGGGGGCGCCGCGCCGTCCAGTAGAGCGAGTCATAGCTCTGGCATTCCTACCTGCTCTCGATACTCTGCATTCATTCCTTAGTAAAGGTTGACACAAGCCTCTTAACAGCGTGCACGACAACCGGGAGGTCGGACATCGTGAGCGGGAGATCCGTACTAAGTTAGAGGTCGATCGTATCTTGAAGAGTCGAGATATCGAAAGATTTGTTAAATATGTTAGATTGGGATTACTTAGTGCTTAGCCATGTGAAGCAAATTGAGGATGGCAGAATGCTAAAAATGATTCTAATATGCCCAAGTCAATGGAGATCCCGGATAAGTTGGATCGACGATGTGGAAGAAGACCTAAAGATGCTACTGATCAGTAGCGAAGAAAAGGAATGATTGGAGACAATTCATGAGACAGGTCAAAGCCCACACCTGGGCTCTGGGTGTAGAGCAACGCAAAGTAAGTAAGAATGGAAGTATATATTATGTATACAATATTGTATATATTTTCAAGAAAGCTGCCCTACGAGTACTAAATTATTTCCATGTTGAAAAAAAAAATAGTTTCCTTCGCTTATCTCCCATCTGATCTAAATAACTGTTATTAGATAATAGTCAATGTATCTCACTGCAAGCCAACCCACAAACATAAATCATTCTACAATGAATTACCGGTAGAAATTAGAAACATCTATAATATTAATTCTTATAAAAAAGGTCAAATAAACAATTAATCGCGCAACAGATATTAGCTGCAAATATTAATTATCGCCTAGAATATGCTTATATAATAATCTTATTTAAAAATTGGATAGACGTTATTTATATTTTATGATGTGCACTTTGACGTACATTGAAAAAAACTGAACTAGGTTCTACAGCTTTAATTTGCTGTTCGGGTAGCCGGTCGGTAGTACCGGACCAACCGGCATAGGGGCAGACAGACCGTTGTCCCCGTCTGCTGGAATGGAAAAGATAGGGCCACACGAAAGGTGGATACCCGACGAAGGTCAAGGAAGACGGGTCGAGGGTCGAACCTGGATGCGTGCGGAAATGTGCGGCCCCAGAAGAAGTGTGCTTGATCCCGGCACGGATTGAGGTAGGATGCAAGGAAAGCTTTGGTAGCCGGGCAAGGCAAGATTGGAGGTGAGTGGCCAGAGTTTGACTGGAGAGTAAATGGGAACGACAGGCCAAGATTTTAGGGCTCTCAAACAGTTTTATTCACTAGCCTCCTCAACTCCTGTCTACCCCACTCCTCAGATAATTCTCTCCTTGTCCTAGCCCGTAACCAAAGAACAAGAAGAATCTACGGTCAAGGTGTGCACTGCTAGTTCTGATCTGCGGTACAGAGACATGGACTCAAAGAAGATATCATCAGCAAGTATAAAGTGACAAAAGGGTCAATGAAAAGTCAACAGGGAAAAGTGAGAAACCAATAAATCTTTTTAGCGATCAGGCTTAGACTACATCGTATGGTAATAGAAATAAATTGGAGTTGGACTGGTCATATTGTCAAGACAAACGATGGCAGATGGATCAAGATATTATTAGATTGGCACGTTAACGAGTTTAAAAGGAAGAAACAAAGCCCAAACAAGACATCAGACAAAGAAATGGCTAATTTTGTGAAGGAGGCACGTGGCAAAGGTGGCTAATTGTAGGAGAGAGTGGGAAAAGGTTGCACAAGTTTATGCTGATGTATGTCATTTTATCAATTAAAAATTAACTTAAGTAGATTATAATATAATTAAAGTAATAATTTAAACCTTCATAAAATAAATTATAATATGTAAATTCTGTTATTGTAGACTTTTGAAAACAAAATATTTTTCTTAAAAGTATTTTATGTATTGAAAAGAAGAAAGTTTATTAAAATTCTTTATCCAACTCCAAGAACCCCATTTTGGGCGCAAGGCCGAGTTCATAGGCAGATTTGCTTTGTAACATTTTAAACATTTGCTTTTGTTAGTATAATAATTTTATATTTACTTAATTAGAATAAACTTAGAAATAAAGCGATTATTTTAAAATAAAGTAATACTTAAGGAAATAATCTACAGCTTAATAAATACTTTGAATAATAATTACTATTAAGTATTTATAAGAAATAATAAATAGTTTTTAAATAGACAAAATAATTTATTCTAACGGTAGTGTTGGCCGAAGGCCGTTTTATTTCATGTCAAGGTTTTTACCAAACAATTTACAATTTTTTTAAACTATGTATTCAAATATAAAATATTTAGATTTATTTATAAGTGGAAAATTAACATAGATTTTTAAACGAGCTATCTAACAACAATGAACAAATGCATTTTATTCAGCTGCAGGATCGAGTCAGATTACCTGAGATGCAACTCTGTTCTCGTTAGCTCTGTAATTTTAAAAGTATAAATTTAACGTTATAAAGTGGGACCGAGGAATGCTTGTCTGAGCTGGACAATGCTCGTCAGACAAACCCCATAAATTGCCCGATTTCCTTCTTCTGTTGGCGTCTCAACCCCTTAAGAAAATACAATTAATTACGTCGCGAGACTGGCTCTCTACCAACAATACACAGCAACAGCAAACACCCCCATATCTCCGCTCCTACCCAACTAGTACTATTCCAATTCGCTAAAATATTTTATTGCGAAATAAATGGGGGATAAAATGGTCGCACGAACAATAATAATATAGTTTTATTTAGAAGAGTTGAAAAAAATTAAAATGCAAAGCAGAGGAGTATCCTAATGTTTCATATGGGGCCCAAGAGTTTAGTAGAAAAGCATTATCTTCCACTGAGTTCCATATTGGGTACAGCTAGACCGGATGCCAGTCAAACTCCACCAGTCACCATCTTCAGATATTTGTCGACCACACCAATTCCATCGGCTTTCTCTTCTCTGTTGAACGTCGGTCAAGTATTTGTCGACCGACTAGAGATGCCGTCATAATTACAAGCACTATTACTAGTCTTCCCTCATGTCACTTTGTTGTAGTAGTCACCTGCACTTGCATATTACAAACGGCAACGCTATAGAATACTTTAACTACTTCCACTTCTATTCACGAGGGATTTTTCCAAAACATCTGGAATTGTTTGAACTCTAATCTCCTAGCACTGGAAGAGTCGCCACACTTATGGGGAGGAGTCAATTTGCTACTGCTACACCTGCCTCAGCCACTAGTAGGCATATCATGTGGTAGCCGTATTTGAAGCCTAACTACGCTCCGCTTTCGGTGCTACCACGCACTCTAAGAATTGTGTTTGTGGCAAATCTGGATAAGTTAAATATTGTCGTCTTATATTGGGTGGCGGGATTTATACTTGCAAGTGGCTAAATGCGTTGGAGTGGTGGTAAATAGTGAAGAGATAACGTATGAGACCCCGTGATTTATTAAGTTGGACCCGACATCTCACAACTGCCCAGTTTCACCACCAACTAAATCTATTGTTTCGCAATAACCCACCACTTTATTAGATGTATTATTGATTTCTTCTCATACTAGACATTGGTAAATTCTAGGCCTTTACTCTACCACCGCGATTTATTTGCCAGTCCGATGTTCTTCGAAAATTTAACTTTTCTCACTAAAATTGAGTACATTTGTTAAGCAAGTGCTTTCAGTACACGCAAAGGGTACGTGGGCAATTTAAAAAAGCTTCAAAATGGTTCGTTAACCAGCATAATCGGTCCAACCGTTTCAAGATGGTGCCCAAAAAAAAGTTTGCTATAACGTTTGAACAGTTTATTATATTGACGTAAAATTAACGCCTTTACATGGATTCGTGTCGTCCGAACGTTATGAAACTTCTCCGAAGTCCCTTACTCAAACCGTTCCTTAAGATAATGTTGAGGTTAAAAATGTACAAAAAGGTCGGTAAGATAGACCTTCGGAGATTACTTCTATGTTGGCTGCAGTACACATTATCTAAGGTATGAAATCTACTGAGTTGTTGTAATATGGTAGACTTATCAATACAGATGTCTATGTACACGAGCGAAAAATTTAAGGATAGTTTTCGGTTGTATGCAAGTTTCACGCTAGTTTTAGCACAAACACGATTGATTTCACGGACCTAAACAGGGTTTAACGCGGCCAATAGTATGAAGTACTACGCTGGTCTAGAGGCCAATAGTACGAGATATCTTGATGCACATAATGCGAAATACCTCACTCGTATATACGCCGCTAGTACGACATAACACGACGGTTTAGACGCACATAGGACGAGATACCACGCAGGTCTAGACGCACATAAGACGAGATACCACACCGGTCTAGATGCCGATACAGTACTTTATAATACACATTGATAATAAATAAGGCCTGTTTTATTCAATAAAAAAAATCAATTAGAATTTAAAATTTAATTTGAATAAAAAATAAGGAGAGGTTAAAATAAAAGAAAGGAAATGAAGGACTAAAGGAAAACATAAACCATTGTGAGCAATTAAAAATAAGAAAGAGGGTTTTCTGTTACATAAAACAAATGTTAACCTACATATATTAGGAATACGACAACTACTAGTAAGTCTAGTACTATAGTAATCACACAATATCTTCACATAAATAATCACCATTATTTTGTTTGCGTTGGTGGTGGATGCTGATTGGTCGAAACCCTGCTCGTGTTTATCTCCGCCCTCTTAAACCTGTTCTCGATACAACTCTGTACTTTACTTATTTTATATTTTTACTCTTAAGAAAATATAAATTTATTTCAAGGCCGTAAATAAACAAGAGAAACGGTCGTAAAAGAGGACCGGCGGTGGGTGGGGGAAGGGGCATGTATTTTATTCGTAGTTTCCAAAGAAAAAGTGCCGAGTTATTTACTAGGTGAGGAAAGCGTTAGATCACCGCCAGTCTGTAACCTTTCCATTTTCAATCCGTAGTTCGGCAAATTAAGACCCTCTTAGTCCTGGCAATATATCTCGTATATGTGTAGAGGGCGGTCCGCCACCTCCCCAGCCCGGCCACCTCCCCGGTCTGGCCACCGCCTCCCTATAAACTATCTCGTCCTCGTACTTACCTTATACAAACCGTTTTGCACATCCCAAAACCACTCGACAGTCGTAATAAAACTCAACCGACAATCTACTCTCTAATATCGAGTCCTCCGTAGTCTCGTGCCCATATATCTATCGTAGAAGATGGTCCTAGCAGCAGCTTCGCATTACCAACCGAGAGTCTAGCACATAATTAATTTCTAATCACTCATATTATAACTATTTGAGAATCCCTCCTATCAACTACAAACCGTATAATCCATACAATTAACAACACCCCCCCTCCCCCATGAATATAATATGTCGTAGAACTTATACAAATAAAACTGGAATAGTAAAATTGACGAGTTATTTTTTTAACCACAATATGCATGCATGAGTTTTATTACAATATGTATTCATGTATATGCATTTTTTATAACAATATGTAATAAAATATTTTGCCTGCACATTATCGTTTGTTATTATATATTTATATCTGTTCGGTGTAGAAGGGCTTGAGTCTAACTCCGCTACCAGGTCAGTAAAGGTAATGATTGTGTGTGTGAAGTGGTAAATATGTTCTCATATTGTCTCTCACTGATGGCGCTGCAAGATAAAAAATAATGTAAATGATGATAAATTATTATATATACAAATATGTACGAATCACATTTAATTATTTAACTTAACCATTAAATTATTTTTGATGTAATAATTAACGAACCAAATGCCAAAATTAATAATGTTACCGGAGGGAGTTTCTATTATATCCTTCCTCGTCATCCCTAAAATATATAAATATGTATTTAATGACAACCGGATTACAGAAGGAGCTTGTTGCGGCCTTCACGATATTTCACTATGAGCAGTGTAAAATTCTCAAGGTCTCTGTGAATCGTCAACTGGACTGCTTAAATACCTGCGTCAGACCGGTGCCACTCAGGTTACATCTCGTCACTGTGTCAAGGCCCACGCACTTTCGCTACAAATGTATCCCTAGATTTCTCGGTCAACTATAGAGTTTGAATATTTCCATTTAGTTTTATATTTAACCAAGTAAGATGTTTCAACTTATGTGGTTGGTAAAGCTTACTCAACTTTAGTTAGTGTGCCATCACCTCACTCACTAAAATGGTCTCTATTTAACTTAAGATATTGTGAATAAAGCATTATACATTATTGTTTATTACCTATAAACTGATCAATTTTCCTGCTTTTTCTTCTCCCAGTCACGTCTAGTCTTTTAACTCGAATTTATTTATTGTTATCACAGTAGTGTGTCGCTGTGAGTGAAGCCAAAACGTAGAATTTGGATTCACGAAATGAACTGCAAGCGAATCAACTACAGACTTTTTTTTTAATTTACGAACTATGTAAATAATTGATTTTTTTAACTTTGTGATACTGTAGCTTAAGTGTTTATGGAGTTATAAACAAATGGAAAATAGCCGTGGCAACTCATAAACATAAAGATATAACCGTGACAACACATAATTCTATAGTATGTAATAAGAGCAAAGACCTAAGAAAGTCTATAGAGCTTCAGACAAAATACTTACCGCAGATTCTGATACTTCTGCTCGACTAAGGGAAATTAAGTCCGGCCAATTCATAGAAGGGACAGGAATTTAATTGAATTTTAATAGTGTAAAAGAGGGCAGGTTTACTTAGCGGCCGAGTTGTCCAAGATAATGGAGGTGGAGGAAGAATTACTTAGCGAACGAGTTGTCCAAGATAATGGCGGCGGAGGAAGGATTACTTAGCGGCCGAGTTGTCCAAGACGAGAAACTGGAGTGGATGCACCCCACACATGCATCCCTCCTCGGTATCGATTCTGGCCCCGTACCAACCCGCTCCGAAACATTTTCCAAACCCTTAATTTATTTAGATAAATTCACCCAAAATAAATTATTTAAAAGTATACCGTCATAAGCGAAGAGCTATATTTACGGGTGACGTCCTCGTCTAGTTTCCCGACCATTCTCTAACTCCCGGCTCCAAATCAGTTGCCACAGCTAATTTTCAAAACTATTTGTATTAAACGCGTTTCCCTCTCTCGCCAAGTAGGAAAGCCTGTTGTTCGAGATCGGGTTTTTTTCTAACCGAGAGAAGAGAAATAAAAAAACAAGGGATTTTAGTTTGTTTCAAGAGGAGGCGTCTGAACACCAGCCAAGCTTTCACTGACTTTCAATTATCGACTTAGTTACTTACTTTCCAACTAATAGACTGACAGACTGACGGCCCACCCATATTTCTTCACTAATACACCCCTCAAAATATATATATCACCCTATATAATATTATTTACCCTTATCGGTTTATTGTCCAACACGATGGAATAAGACTCTACCAAGATAGTACGATGGCTTAGTAATAAGCTTTATTACTTCACCCTGGTAACTTACAAACCCTAAAATTTATGTCCCTGGCTCCTCCAGTCAATTTGTACCGTCTTGACGAATTTCCTTTCTCAAGTTTCTTTTGTTTCCGATTCAAAAGTTCACACTTTGAACACGCTATAAAAGTTCACACTTTGAAGATCGGAGCTTGATCAATTGCACTCAGTTTTTCGTCTGATTTTAAATTGTGTCTGATTGTAACTCCGCCCTCTATTGTCCCCTTAGGGATCCGATTTAAAATATTCCTTGTTAATGGACCAACATTATTAAATTGAACAATTCACCAAATACCATGGTTTTATCTCTGGTGGCTTTAAATCTTTCGGTGACGAATCTGTCAGTGAGTTGTAGCCTATGATCTGGTTGAAAACTTGAGACACTTCTGGTGATTGGTATGAGTCGGTGCAAGGAGCCAATATTCAGAGAAATAATAATTTGTCGGAACATACTCAGGAAGCAGTTATTTTATCTTGAAAGTCGTCTGGGAAAATTATTTATCCGAAACTTGTTTTCTCTTTCTACTTAATCGTCTATTTTTTTCGGATCTCGAATCGTTTTTATTCGGAAAGAAATCGTTTAAAAACTATAAGAGCCTTTATCTGGAATAGATAAGGGCTACGAGGAATAAATAATACCGAGTTTATAGTCATATGAATACATGTATATATTTATGGATATATTTTAATATTTGTTATAGAGGGGGTAGGATATATAGTTGGAAGAGGTTATTATTTGCAAGAAGAAGACTGGTTAATATTGTATCTAGAGCAGGAGGGGTGGTGTTCATGTGCCGTAGTGTCTGGGTACAATATGCAACCCGGGTCCAGGAATAAACTGCTCGGAAGTGACATATTAGCCATTAAATTTGTTAGCCTTGGCTTTTTCGAGAGCTTGGAACTGAGAGCCGAGTGTAGGGCGCCCCCAGACTCGACCGGAGGGTCTTTATAATGCATTGTCGGTAGTTTATAGTTTGTGCCCCCCTGGGCGTAGTGGGACGAGATATGGCGCTGTACTGGGGCCCCGGCCAACTCCCCCCCGCTCTAGTACTTGTCCACCAGAAGATAAATTAAATGCTCATTACGTTAGAGTTGTTACAAGCCACTATTGTTTGGTTTTTTATATGGAGATAATTGTTTCTATTGTTAACTCGACGGCTCTCAATACAACAAACAAATCAAATCATTACACGTCTCCATGTTTGTTAATACATATAACTGGGATAAAAAAAAATCAAATTACAATAAAAACACTTTTAAATTGAGACTACTTTCATCTCCTAAATGGCTAGAAAATAGCTCGAAATGTAATAAACTAATGATAGTACTCGTTATGCTGTGAGTTAAATAAACCGCTGCTTCATGTACCAATACAATCAAGGGTTATTAACGGTCCTGTCTGATAAATTTCCCCTAATTAAGTAATTTTTAAACTTTCTAAAAAAATTCAAGAGTTCTACCAGGTTTTGAAAAACCATGTTCTCTGGGTGAACGTGTGAAGTGAGTTTCGTGAGATATGCCTTGAGTATATATGTATATATACATTAACATTTTAAAGTTAAATACTTAAATAACACACCTTAATAATTAATTTAATAATATTAATACCTTAAATAACACTACAGTTATGGATAAAAATAAAGACAAGTATATGTACTGAATAATCATTTTCGGTTATTGCTGGAATGGTTATTGAAGGAATTGGAAAAGAGCAGGAATAAGTTTTAGGTAAGGCCTAGGAGAGAGGAGAGAAGCAACGTTGAGTTGTTAATAAAGGGCTAGAAGAGGTCACAGGTTTATTAAGAAATGACTAGGAATGTAGTAATCGTAGAATTGCTGAGAAACGCCTAGGATAGATGCAGTCATTGATTTGTTATGAATGGACTAGGAGAGAAGAAGGTCATTCAGTTGTTAAAAAAAACTAAGAGGGAAGCAGTAGTTAAGTTTTTAAGAATCACAAGGAGAGAAGCAGTTGTTAAATTGTTAAAAAAAAAAACTAGGAGAGATGCAGATTGAGTTTCTAGAAAAAGGACTAGGAGACAAGTAGTGTTGTTAAGAAAGGACTAGGTGAGAAGCAGTCGTTTAGTTATAGGATTTGTTAAAAAAGGACTTGGAAAGAAGCAATCGTTAAGTAGTTAAGAAAGGAGTAGGTGAGAAGTAGTCGTTGTTAAGAAAGGACTAGAAAAGAAGCAATCGTTAAGTTGTTAAGAAAGGACTAAGTGAGAAGCAGTCGTTAAGCTGTTAAGAAAACTAGGTGAGAAGTAGTCGTTGTTAAGAAAGGACTAGGTGAGAAGTAGTCGTTGTTAAGAAAGGACTAGGAAAAAAGCAATCGTTAAGTTGTTAAGAAAGAACTAGGTGAGAAGTAGTCGTTTAGTTATAGGATTTGTTAAAAAAGGACTAGAAAAGAAGCAATCGTTAAGTTGTTAAGAAAGGACTAGGTGAGAATAAGTAGTTGTTGTTAAGAAAGGACTAGGTGAGAAGTAGTCGTTGTTAAGAAAGGACTAGGTGAGAAGTAGTCGTTGTTAAGAAAGGACTAGGTGAGAAGTAGTCGTTGTTGAGAAAGGACTAGGTGAGAAGCAGTCGTTTAGTTATAGGATTTGTTAAGAAATGACTAGGAGAAATTGAGTCATTGAGTTGTTAAAAACCTTTTTACCAAAATTTAATAAATATATGCTATAGGTTAAAAGTAACTACTGTTTCCTGTACCAATATAATAAAAGAACATTAATGGTGCTCCTATCAGATTAAATTCCTCTAACAAGGTCATTTTTTTAAAAATAAAATCAAGTCTTCTTCTAGGTTATTAAAAACAGTTTTTTATTTAAGTAAACGCTGGAGTTCTAAGAGTATGTCTTGAGTATTTGTGTATGTATTTTTGTATTTTTTTTTAATTTAAATTTTTTAAGTTTAATATATCAAACACATACATTTTATACATACATATATACATACATACATACATACATAAAAAAGTGCTAAATTTTAGGAATCGATTTAGAATGGTCTAAAACGGATTTACATGGAGAAAAATTTCAAAAATTTTGAACCCATTGAAATAGCTTAATTTTCTTTGAAAATTCGCTAAAAGCAGTGTTTAAGTTGTTAAGAAAGGACTAGGAGAGAAGTAGTAGTTGATTTGTTAGGAAATGACTATGATAAATGCAATCGTTGTGTTGTTATGAAATGACTAGGAGAGATGCAATCGTTAAGTTGTTAAGACAGGAGCTGCTTTGCTTATTTACCACCTATATTATTCCTTACCCCGTATCTATGTAAACATTTACAAAATTGAAATATAATATAAATAAATATACAAAATAAATACTCGTAACTTATCATCACAAAAAGAATATATATATATATATATATATATATATATATATATATATATATATATATATATATATATATATATATATATATATATATATAAAATGATATACAAAAGAATATTTTTCTAGTGAGACTTTACTCCAAAGAAGGAAATCATCGATGTCGTTGAAATAATAATTTTATCGAATAAGGGAAGGAACTAGAACATAATTAAAAATGATCCAAGTTTCGGACCGAGATTTCACCGATTCATTCGATCAATATGATTTGATTGGTGTGACGTGACTGTAGTGTTGGTTTTCCTTTGAAGTATTAAATCGAGCATTATGTGCAAAGTTAATACGAGTTCTAGGATAGAAAGTAGAGGAAGGAAGGGATGAAATATTACAGCCGCATAACTGTTGTGTGTTGCGTGAGCAGTCTGCCCGAGTTGCTTGATCGTCCTAGCAATGGTAATATTCAGAGTAGACGTATGAGGATGGCAAGCTCGCAGCCTCAAACCTTGAACTGCTCACTTACATCTGCAATAAACTCGACTCGTCATTTCATTCATAACCTCCATTAAAGTTATAGAAACATGGGCAGAGAAACAAACTAACTATAAATTAGAAGGAGTTGAGGGTATTGACTTGTCAGTTAAACTCAACTTAAAGAGCTAGCAACTCCCGCCTCTTTTTTGTAATTTAATAGTATTAGAATGCGATAACACGGCATTGCCATCTCCACACTGGGGGTGACTAGACGGGCAAGTATTGCATACATATCTGTTTAGGAGGCGGTAGTACGAATGAGCTTTGCAGATCGATCCCCCGGCCGTGTCGACTCCTTGCCATAGGTCAGTTCCATTGCAAACGCGTAAAAAACTTAACTGTAAAAGCGAAGAGGGAGGGTTACACGTCCGTCAGGCCAGACACCCTCTGTATGGCAGCGTCCTCTCTCATCCCTCCAATACCACACTGTCCTCTCACATATCTCCAGTAACTCACTGTCCTGTCTTCTCATAGCCATCCTACACCTTACTGACTATTTTTTTGCGCCATCACAATACTATCTCATTATATATAAGTACTACGTATATGAGAAAGTAAAAAGGATTTATATTATTCTCGGATTTTTATACACTATAAATGGTACTAAACCCCGACCAAGAACTGTTGGCACTGTTAAATTAGCTTCGTTTAAAATCTAAACACCTGAGTATTACCGAAATCGGTTCGTCGTCGAAATCGTTCTGAATGACAACTCTCCGTGGCATTTAATAAAAATAAAACAAAATAGTATTAGCGAATTTCAAGTGTGTTTATTTGTGTGTCTAATTGATAAAAAAAATGACTGTACACGTCACAAAAACAATAACACTATCGCACATCTCAGACTTTCATGAGTTCTTAGTCGAGGTGTAGTGTGTTCAGGTACTTTGTTTACAAAATGTACACCTTGTTAGATTCTCTAGTAAAGCAGGAATTTTGTGAAGGTGTATTTTTAACTAATAAGCCAGAGTTGGAGTTACCAACACAAGAAGAGGTGGTGGAAACTATACAAGGAATCAAGACCAAAATCATACCAGGGCAAGGTGAAATCTCGGCAGAAATGTCAAGAACAGTCAAGAAATGTATCAATAGCATGTAAAAAAAAAAATCACAAATGTATAAGACTGTAATAAAGACAATTATAACGAATGGTTCGGAGACTAGGCACAACAAAGAGAGTAACATTTGCTCAAGGTCTGGGAGTGAAAAGTTTTAAGATAAACCTAAGGACCTATATAAAATAATGGTAAATGGAGATTGAGGAACATCAGAGGATTGGAAGAGCTTTTTGGCAGTTCTCTCATATTGTCTGAAATAAAGAGTGGCAGCTTGAGGTAGCTAGGGCTCCTACAAATAATGGACTACAAGACAGAGTGGCAAAGAAAGTGAAAGTGATCCAGGTGGTCGAATACTACGTGTTAGACCAAGGCTAAGAAGTCTTGAAGATGTGGAGGAAGATTTGCCAAACCTGCGTATTCGACGCTGGAGAACGCCGGTTGACGATGGGGTAGGCTACCAGGTCGTAGGCCAGGGTCCTACATGACCTGTAAGCGCCATGGAGCAAGTTGGTAATACGTTTAGTGAAGCCGTGATTACGAAGCTATGTAAACCCATGTTGTTAACAAATTGTCAGACTGCCGTATCAATGATATTTCCGGAGGTAAAATTACATCGAACAACGGGTATTGAGTTTTAATCTGGTACGTTTCCACGAGTGTATTATTATTTGACTATTAGGAAACTAAGGGAACCTTTTAAAGACGCAAATCCACGAAAATATCAAAATGGAATTTTTATGCAATCACAATATTTTCTCTTTGTATAATATACTATTTATATAAAAATTAAATATAAATATTTAGTGGTGTTGAGCAGTGCACGGCTGTCGGTGTGAGTCTTTTACCGGGAGTTTACTATATAGCAATATCAGGTCGGCCGCCGTTAGGAATCGCAAACAGTATATTTAAAACCGCGTAGCCTTCGGGTTACTTGACCTATCAACAAGGACGATATAATTTATAGACGACATCGGAGGGAAGAAACGCGGATATTGGTTCAAGGTTGTTTTATTCGATATCGAAGTAAAGATCGATGCGAAAAGCAATGTGTTATTAGAGTGAGGCCAGCGGGTAATTAGGACCCGCAAGTGCACGGAGATGTGCAAAGTGGCGCCCAGTCATCGTCCTCCGATCAATGTCCGCTCACAGGTGGATGTCGTGTCACGCTCCGACTAATCGACCCGTTTTAATCATTCCAGAGCCTATTTTTTCTTCCTCGCCTTTCAATCGCCTCGTCTTGTCCCACGCTAGAAACAACTCCCGACTGCGCAGTCCCAGTCTGCCACCGAGTTATGCACCGTGGCCAGGAAACAGCCCTTTCGTCAGCCGAATTACAGGACTGCAGAGGATTTCGGAATCAACCATACGATATAATAATTAACATATGTAAATATAATTAATAATACACATAATTTATAAATATATAAATAATTATACAACTACTTTTGTAATACAAAGTAATTGGTTGCAAATCGAGACTTGTTTTGTTTGAAAAAGTTGTCAAATTGTATGAATTCGGTTTCTACATCGTATGTTCTATCACAGAATATAGTTACAGTTGCAAGTGGTATAGGTGTGACCGTCTCGACTAACTAAACGTATAACCACGGAAGTCTCCCTCTTATACCGTAGCTCGGTCTTGTTAAGGGAAATGGGTTTTCCAAATCCTATATTGATGGATTTCCGTATACTTTCTTGAGTTAATTAAGTGACTTTTTAGATCCATTAGTAATTCAACTCGGTTATTAAAATTAGAGAAAAAATTGGTAAAAGACACGTGGACGTATTTGAATCCGAAACCTAATTACTCGCGGAGAGTCACTAACATTTCTCCCAGTCAAGTCAAAGTTTCGCATCATAGTATCAATATTGTAATTAAAATTTCTTTAAAATAATATTTATTTTTAATTTTAATACAATATTTTGTTGGTCGGTATATAGCTCGTTCTGATTGCTATAATATTAGATGGTGAAAGCCCTTACTTTGTTATGTTATATGTTTTTGTTGCTTTATTGCCTAAATAGATTTATTGTTATTACTTAACTTATCAAAACCTTTCACATTAATTTTCAATGAACCACCTTATTATTATCTTCTCTTTATCGCTTCCAAACTTACCGGCCGTAGCGGAAAGCTCCGAAAAAATTCCATTAAAAATTCCAATCCAGATATCCGTTTCAGAGTTGGGGTAACATTTTTGGTCTCGTGTCTGTCTGTCGTCCGATATTTTTGCAAGACAACGCTAAATAAGAAGTTTTCGATGAAATTTAGACGGTAGGTCGTACTTAAGCCGTCGTCGTCGTCGGTCAAATATTAATTGCAACCTTCTGCGCCTATCGCTTTCATTTCTGCGTCCACAGTTCTATTATTACCTATCTTTAAATGTATACAACCAATTTTAAAGATATTAGGAAGGTTTGTTAAAAGTTGTTTTAACCGACTGCGTTAAATACCGAACAAAAATAAGTGTAGGAGTCGAAACAGATCCTAACAACAGGACCTACTATTCCCATGTGACGATCAGACAAATTATAACTGAATGTGAGAATGCCACGTGCCACACTCATCACCAGACTATTATATTGATTCCCTTTTAAATAATCCGTCACTTTTAAAATCAATTGTTTTCCCCTAATATTTACTTTTATTTAACAAGTCCGTGAATTATAATTTGTTTAATTAAATATAGAACATTCTCGTATCACAGTAAGTGACTTGTTTCCAAAATGTCCGCCGTCGTGAAATGAAATGGCCGATCTAAAAATCCCTTTTTAGCGGAGGTCTTCATTATCAAAGAAAGCTTTTTGGCAAGATTCCTGATTCCAGGTTCAATAGTTCCCAAAAGCAAATGATAAATACGCGATAAAATGGAATACGACCTAAAAACGTATAAATGGGTGACCTGTTTTAGACGAGTGTGTTACATATACGTGCTATCATTTAGCCCACGTGCTATGAATTATGTATATATATATATATATATATAGTGTCGAGTAATAATTAATATTGATAATATATGGATTTAATATTATACTTATACTTCACTAATACAATACTTAACTCACAAGTTTACCCTCAATTCGGCCTAACAAGGAGTCATTCTAAAAAAATAAAATATACTCCCCCCCCCCCCCCCCCAATTGAATTATTACCCTCCCTTCCCTCTTTTAATTTCTTTAATTTTTAATGTATGAGAAATTGGTAGAACGCTGGATTGCATATACAGAGGTCCGTTGATAAAATCCCCCCGTGCAAGTTTATTTTCCTCTGGAAGCATCCTGCAAGGGGTCGGTAGAAAATGCTTAAATCGTCTAGTTGAAGTTATTTAATAAGAGTAAGATTTATTTGCTATTTAGGTTAGTCAGCAAACTTATCATGTTTATTATTTGATAAGCAAACGTTTTTCGCGACATCAGTCGATAAAACCGACTTGAATTACTTCCGTAAAACGATCACGTGTAAAATCTTTATTGAAGCAGTTTATTTTCTGCTTTGTCTAGGTGTAGGTTTTACTGAACGCGTCTAATTGTGGTAGGCACTATATCGGGACCGTAGTCACTGTGGAAACGAGCCCTCACACAGTTAGGAGTGGTCAGTTAGAGTGCAAAGTGGAAGGAGTAAGTTGGAGACTTATTTGTATTCAAGCGAGAACCAGAGCTGTACAAGTAAGGTCGGTCACTAGTCGAGTGAGCACTAAGTCTTGGACTTTGTTACCCGGAGCTGTACTTCACTCCCAATTCCACCCTCGACGCGGCCTAACAACCACAAATAAAACTAAAGGATAATATACTCTGTAAATAAGTGCCTTGTACTGTAACTAGACCTAGACTCGGTCCTCGAGTAGCGATGCCCTCACTACCCCCGTCCAGTCCTTAACAAGATTTTACGGGATAAGAGAATCGAGCAGTTTGCTTAGTTACGACTTGGTTACGGTACCAAATCGTAACTAACAAAACTTCAACACACATTGTGTGTTGAACAACTGATTTACAACTGATGTGTCGTTGCACACTAGTGAGCCGAGATTTGTGGAGGAATGATTCATCATCAAGAAAGGGTTGTGAAATGAAATGGAGACCTTATAATATATGGCTTACGATATTAACGATCTTGAACAATGAAAATTTAAAAAACAATTAAATTCATAATATTTTGCAATGTTACAACTAGAAATCACGACTATAATCGCCAGTTAATATCCCAACTAAATTTGACTAAAACTGACCAGTTAAAAGAAAAAAGGGTGCCTGTTCTGACTTTACGGATAACGAGAATGAAAACATGTAAAAGGAACGTTTACAATACTCATGCCATTATACTGTAAATCTGACAGCTCAGATTGGCCAACCTATGTGAGGGGAAAAATAAAATCACAAGACGGTTATCCAGTGATATTTTTGTTTGCCTAGTTGGCCCGTCCGACTACCAGCCAAAATCTCAAGCTCCCATTGGCTCTCCTCCTGAATTTTTTTTATTTTCCCACGCTGTCAGAATAACAACGTATAATGGCATTAGTATAACAACAAGCATTCAAAACAATTAGAAATCTTTCATAGAAAATATACTCATTCTAATATAGACGATCGAAGCTATTCGATGTTTTGGAGATCGGTAAAATAAAGAAATCGGTTTCGGCAGAGAAGTATTTTATCGCCAACGATTCTTAGAGAATACCAGTTTTCCTAACATCAAATGGATAAAAACGTGTTTTGACTATTATAGACAATTACTACGTTCACACATAGTTTTGAAAACGATCCGCAAGATCAAAACGCTATATATGAACGGAGAATGACGGATTCTATCGGTTTAAATCCACTCCCCCAAAAATACGTGATCGGAACGGGGGATCGAATTCAAAATGCTCGTATGAACAGGTCGTGGAGGGGATCGAGATATCAGGTAATTTTACTCTTTTCCTCTTTTGTAGTTGTTTGTTTTCGTGAGCTTCCGTTTATTTTTTTTTAACTGCAAAAACGATTTTCAACAAAAGTTAATACTATAATATATTAATAGTTGGGTCAATAAGGGTGTAAAAATACGAAGATCACTGCATAAAAAAGGCTATATTTCACCCCCCCCCCTCCAGGGCATAATCATGCCTAATCATGATCAATAGGTTCACATAATCTTAAACATTCAACTGAGTAGTCTGTCAGAATTCTTACAATATATATATAAATAACGTTAAAAAGGCAGTTTTCACCAAACATCACAACCATTTGATTTAACTTAAAACTAATATGCACATTAGTTTAACTATATATTCAATAGTTCAAAGGCATGATTATGCCTCGGAGGGGGCGAAATATAGCCTTTTTTATGCAGTGATCTTCGTATTTTTACACCCTGATTAACCCAACTATTAATATTGATAAAATAGGGACAACTACAAAACTTATGAAAAGTTAATACCTACTATAAAGGACCTGTAAAAACTTTCATCTACGATTGATACGAAATATAAACATTGTATCTCTGTTTAGATGCGTAGAAAGTGATTCTTTACGTACTTGTATTCCTTGTATTCATTGCCCATGCGCGTTTCATAGTTCTGAAGAATTCCTCTTCTTTACCACCCTATGGCGGTAAAGAAGAGGAATTCTTCAGCTTTACGCACGATTAGCGAGTTTGCTTACATTTAACAAAACTAATTTGCTGTTCATTTATTAAAGTAACGGTTTATATCGAGTTTTTAGTGAAAAGCAATGAGTGAATCAAGTGACTTGGACGAAAATGTAGAGAATAATACTCCTCCAGAAATAATTAATTCGGCACAAAATACAACTCAAGAATTAATGCCATCTTCATCAAGAGAGAGATACGAACTTACGTACAGCAAGTTTAATTTTTTCTGTATTTATTATTTAAATCTAACAATCGTAGATAAAGTACGGTACGCAACTTGTGCGAAAACGGCATTTTGCATTGCTTGTGTGGTTTTACTACCCTCGCTGTCACTCGTGTGCAAACTCCACACTCGCATGCAAAATGCTACTTTCCGCACTCGACGCGTAATGTACTATTACTCGTGACGTCACCGTTATGAGATATCGAAAACAAATATTTCGATCACCTGTATTTTCTGATGTATGAACGTGTATCGTTTTTAAAACAAATTGGATCAGAAACGCTTTCATAAAGATGTGTGAACGTAGTAAGTTATTGACCTTTAAAAACGGCAGATTTTGCCTCATCCCTTTCATCTTACATCTTATTTATAGTCCAGGAGATAGCGTGCAAAAAACAGTTTTTTCTGAGTAACATCAAGCTAGAATTTGGATTATAAGTTATTCTTTTGGTGCCATTTAAGAATAAGTGGTCGGCTAAGTTCGTCTGTAGGACATAGCTTGGTAATAGGCATTTGAAAAAAACCAACCGGTGGAGAGTGGTCATGTCCCGCCCATTTTGGTGGACAATACGATTTTCATGATCCTGAGTACCTACAAAATTAGTTAGTACACAAAAATTCAAGTTGGTAGTTTGTCACTTGATAGGTGAGACATCTTTGATTTGGAGTAATATTTGAATGACTAATCGATCAAGTGACAAAGACACATCAAATTGATTATTGGTCTACTAACTAATTTTGTACATATGATCATAAAAATCACATTGTTCACCAAAATGGGCGGCGGGGCAAGGCCGCTCTCCATCGTTTTTTTTTTTTCTTTTTTTCAAATGCCTATTGCCACCAATAGATTAAATTATACTCCAAATTCTAGCTTGATGTTAGTCAGAATTTTTTTGCACGCTATCTGCTGAACTATTATAACTCTCCAGTATGTTTTGAGTAGTTTCTAACTGATTACAGGGTTTTAAAGGTTTCTAATTGTTGCAAGAAACGTTCTTTTCATGATCCTCTTCATGTATCATTAAAAATGAATAAAACAAAACAACTAAAGAGTCATGTCGACTCTTTAGTCGACATGACTCTTACACCTTTCTTTCGGTGTCTGTCCCATTGCAAGATGGGACAGACACCGAATAATTTTATTTCAACTGCTCTATTTCATTCAAATCTAATTTTTGACTGATAATAATTTGTAGAATGTAATTAGGATATTCTAGTTTGAATTGATTTCGGGTTGAACAGTGATAATAGCCAGTGTATGAATACATTTATATTAAACAGTATAATAATAAATAAAAAAATAACCCTGTTAGGTTTGCTCATGATATAATCTCAAACAATATAAAATTGTATTAATTAATCTCAAAATATAATAATTTCTTCTAGTCCAGTGAAGAGAGAGTTAGTTTAAAGTGGTGCCCCGTGCCGCATGAGATGCATACTAATAGCGTCCCAGCACTGTATCTCTTCCTTTAGACAAATCACAGCAATATAATAAACAGATTCATATTAAAACTTTATAATATCACCTTGACGCTGCACTTCTCTCTAGAATTAACTAATTATGCTCCAGCTAGTGAAGGGGGAGGGGTAATTAAATAAACTGATTATAGTTGTGTTGTAGTGTTTTTTAATTCTGTTTATAATTTAATCTGGAAAATAGATGAGATTCATTATAGCTTTAGAGAAAGACCAAGGAGCCACATGTGGCTAAACAACTTTGAACTTTGTCGCTATTTTATATTTGAAAACTTTAAATGTGTCAACTTATAAATTATTTTATATTACAGCACTAGTTATAATCGGCTTTTTAATTCTTGCAGTACGGATTTCATTAATAAAAATATCTGCTTTGCGAAAAAAATAGTCTGATAATTAGTGAAGCACACAGCTACCTAGCATCCTATCGCCTGCATTACTTTTGCCACATGTAGCAAAAGTAATTCAAAATTAAAAGCCACGTGTGACTCAACGACTTTGAACTTTGTCGCTATTTTATATTTGAAAACTTTAAATGTGTCAACTTATAAATTATTTTATATTGTAGCACTTGTTATACTTGGCTTTTTAATTCATGCAGTCCGGATTTTATTATTAATAAAAATATCTGCTTTGTGATAAATATAGTCTGCTAATTTATGAAGCACACAGCTTCTAAATTACATAATATGATATCGCCTACATTACGTTAATTTGTTTTGCTTAATCAATCCATTATTGTCTAATTTATTAATTGCTTCCTAGCTTACTGAAGGTAACGGGAGCTATATTATCGTTCCGAAGAACCAAAAGAAATTTGGATGGTGTGTCGAAAATAGCCCACTGATAGCTGCACATAAATTTTAACCGTCGGCGCACATTTAATATTGATAAATTGATACTTTTATTCGTGTAATAAAACAAAACAATTTTGCCAGATGTTTGGTCGTAATAACATACACATCAATAATATAGGTAAAAGGGTGTGAGGAGGCTATGTGCCACACTAATTGGCAGACTATTTTTTCCCCCTTCATTTATTTTAAATAATATTAAGTCCCAATTGTTTTGTTATTTACATGAATAAAAATATCGATTTATCAATATTTAATGTGCACAGACGGTTGAAATTAATATGGGACTATTTTTGGGCTTCTACAGACAAACCATCAAAATTCCTTTAATACCAAGAAAGTACTATGAAAGATATAGCTGTTAAAAAACACTTTTTGCCTATGTGGAAGAGAAACGAATGGCCATAGACAGTTTCAATTAATATGGGACCAATGGGCTAATTATGACCTACCACCTAAATTTCATTAAAAACGGACAAGTATAGGTTGGTTCGCAAAAATACTGACGGACAGATCGATAAATAGACACGAGACCAAAAATGTTCCTTAATGTCTGAAATTGATTACTGCACTGAAATCAGAGACATAAAAAAATGTCGATGTTTAGAACAATCTCAGTGCATTCGTTACCTCCAAAGCAAAATTTAACCGATCTAGTTTAATTTCGTCGGTGTCTACTAATTGCTACAGTGGTCCAGCTGTCAGATATTACGAGTATACTGGAGGAGTAAATAAATGTTAACTTTAAGCAATTTGTCCACACAATAGCACATTACGCGTCTAGTGCGGAAAGTAGCATTTTGCATGCGAGTGCGGAGTTTGCTCCCGAGTGACAGCGAGGGTACTAAACCCAAACGAGCAAAGCAAAATGCAGTTTTCGCACGAGTTGCGTACCGTACTTTATCTACGATTGTTGGATTTTAATAATAAATTCAGAAAAAAAGTTTTAATAAACTTTCTGTAAGTAAGTTCGTATTTCTCTTTTGATAAAGATGACATTAATTAATTAGTTGTATTTTGTGCCGAATTAATTATTTCGGAAGGCGTATTATTCTCCTCATTTTCGTCATAAACACTTAAATCACTTGTTTTCACTGAAAACTTGATATAAACAGTTTCTTTAATTAAACAAACAGCAAATAAGTTTTGTTAAATGTAAAAAAACTCGCTAATCATGCGTTAAGGTGAAGAATTCCACTTTTTCCGCATTAGGGCGGAAAAAAAGAAGTATGAACGCGCATGCGCAATGAATACAGCTACGAAAAGAATAAAATTTTACGTATCTAAACAGAGATATAATGTTTATATTTCGTATCAATCCTAGATAAAAATTTAAATATGGAGTCTTCCTTATTTTTAAAAAAGAAAATTTAGAAAGAATGACATAAGTTAGTAGAATATGTTCCTTGTGGTTTTCAATTCTTTAGAAGTTTGGTCCAAAATAACGGCCTCACTTCTGCAAAATTTCGAACCCTCCTTGGATCATTCTCAAGCTCACTGTCTAGACGATTACATCGTGATGGTTATTATTATAAATTCTGGTTTGGACGTTAAAAAATTGTTTGTTTGAATCATAGTGATTCCTCATTTACCTGAATACAGCTTTGAAGTTTTGCTTCGACTTTTAAAATGAGAGCATGTGGAGGCAAGCCTCTTACAACTACTATTAAGGAATTCTGCAGAATATTGAAGATGTTCAACAGCTTCTTTACATATTAAGATGTTAACGCTAAAACATTTTGAATCGGAAGGAAAAATAATAATAGAGGGGGACAAGAAACTTAATTTTTAAGGATAGATGACGCAAAATATGACTTGGTATAAAAACTAAAACGAAACCAAACATATATTGATACTCTGGTAGTCCTCCCCTTACATTTTACTCCCCACATGAAGTATTTTTGTTTAAAAAAGTTCAACCTTTAACCTGAGGGAGGTTTTTGGGGCTTCCTAATATTTCTCACATATCATAACTGCAAATTTACAAATTTTTGTGTTTGGTATTTTAAGAAATACATTATATATCTTAAAAATGTAATCTATATTATATAAAATTAAAGTTTGGTCTGCACATTGATCAGATATCATCATTTTTTGATACTTTTTTATTTCATACATTCCGAAAACTGAATCCTGCCTTAACTTTTTTCGGGTGCTTGTTTGTCGCCACCAGTCTGAATTTATAGGCGCAAAACTGGCTAAACGAAATAGATTAATTTGTTCGCAGAAGTGTGCGTCAACATGCTGTGCATGTTGTAGGCTTGGTCTCATAGAAAAATATTGAGTAGATTCAAAATTATTCAAAATTTTATAAATAAAAAAAATAAATTAATTAAAAAAAAAAGAAATTATAGGTTACTAAATATATAAATTGATAAAACCCACTGATTCACATATAAAAATCTTTGGTTACTTCTAGACCACCTAGAGACTCACGGCTTTTTCGGAAACTGGCTCAAACCGACTTTAAAAATCCGAAAAGTTTATATTTTTTATTTTTGCCCCTCTTAAGAAATTGAATATGGCGAGGAGTGCAAATTTAAAGTTTTTTGAAAGGCTTATTGCGACTAAACGCTAAGTTGTATCGATTTTAAAAGATCTACAACTTTGGTCATATGATTTCTTGTCGTAATATCTTAAATTGGTAAATATAGATTCTATCGGTTCTATGTTAAATAAAGATGCTTCCGCAATTGTTGCCAGATTTAATTTTTGATTGGGGCGCCTAAACCTCACTCTAATTCTCTTGAAATCGAGTACTTATTATTATATTAATTTATCGTAGAACCACAGTTATTCAATATTTACTGGAGCAGTAAATATTTAAGGCGCTGGTAAATTAATTAAGGCACCACTGGTTGATGATTGTTTTATGCCTTACCAGCCCGATTGTTTTTGACTGCGTTTATTTTCGCATTTATTTTCTCTTTTATCACGGTTATATCGCGCATTGCTATTTAAATTTAGTACAATATTACTTAGTTTAGGCAATTTAATATATGTATATATATATATATATATATATATATATATATATATATATATATATATATATATATATATATACACATATATAGAATTAGAATATTCTTTATTATATAACCAATTTAAAAATCAGATATAATACGTCATTATATACAAATTAGGCAATTACCAATTTTTAATAAATAAAACACAGGGAATAAACTAAATAAACTAACAGAAATTGAAAAACACTACAAAAACTCTGATACACGATAACAAACAATATGTCATAATTAAAAAAAATTTATAATCCTTTTTAAATTGATTATTAGATGTATTTTTTTTTATTTCAGAGGGTAATTTGTAAAAGCATTGCAGGCTCATGGTATGTGGTTAGTATTTGTGAAATTGGTTCTGCAGGAAGGCAAAACTAAGCTGTCTTTATTCCTCGAATTAAAGTAGTGGATGTCTGAAAATTATGAAAGGTTTGTAAACAAGGATTTTTTTATAAATATGCAAGAGTCTGCAATTAATATACTGGGAAAAGTTAAGATACCATATTATTTAATATATTCTTTGCAGGACGTTCTATTATTCACATGAAAAATCGTCCTAATTATTCTCTTTTGCATTTTGAAAATTCTTATCGACTCAGGTTTATTGCCCCATATCAAAATGTTGTAAGACAAGAAGGGGTGAGCAGTTTTTAAAGTCTCTGTGCATTTATACCTCCTTAAATTTCTAATCACGAAGAAAGTGTACTTTAGTTTTCTTAATATGGAATTAGTGTGTGTGTGTATATATATATAGACTCCAAACTACGATTTGGAGAGCATTATATTCTTAGTAACGTAATGAATGTGTAATATAGTCCTGATTATATTCTTTGAAGGGTTTGGAAACGAAACTATTTAGGCATTTCATTTAATATCTAGGCCTACATTATAATAGGAAACGTAGCCACTAATACCTAGCATGAGCCCCACGCGCTGCGCGTGATAAAGGCTAGTATATTATATACTTAGATTGCTAAACTTTTTGGTAGCCATAGGAATTTAGTATTTTTAACTCATTCATAGTTTCAAGACAGATTGATATTTTATGAGCTAAGCGTTAATTAAAAAAAAAAGTTTTGTGGAAGGTTACCTGGTTCTGCGAAGGCGATGATCTCCGAGGTTTCGTCGAGGCCTTCCTGAGTGGGGGTGACCCTTGCCTGGGTCCTGAAGGTCCCCTCGTCGGCTCTGTTGACTGTCTCCAAGACCAGTTCCTTGGGGAGGGCGGTGGAGCTGACGTTAGGTCGGACAGCCAGCCCCAGCTTGGACAGGATCTGTCGCTTTATAGCCTCGAGCCGTAGCTCTTCCCTTCGCCTCTCGACCGCCTCCTCGCCCTCCAGCAGGCAGTTCGGGCACCCGCCTCCTGAAAAACCCACCACCACGTCAATATCACCATATTTTATATAACTACCAACGTTTAATATTAAAACAGGGTCTTTGTCCCTCATGGAAAAATAATTGCAAGATAAAAAGAACATTTTATATACTACGTTTTTAATTTTTCTGTTGAATCATATGTAATTTTGATAATATAATTGTCATTGCTATAATATAATGTTGATGAAAAAAAAATAGTTCCGAATTTATTTACTTCAGATAAATGACAACCATCTAGAGAGCAGATCTTAAACCTATAAAAGGACAAATCTTTGTACATCGGATCTCGCAACACTGAATGTAAACCGTGCCATTGATATACCCCCGTGTAGGGACAGTAAGAGAAGAAGAAGAAAAATGTGTACAACTAAAGAAGTACAGATGCAGAAAAATTAAACCGATACCTACTACACAAGTATAAACAAACCTTGTTATCACACGTCAATTCATTTATTTCTTTGTTTACTTCTCGGAGTAAGGAAGGGGACAATACTATAGAATCGGGGTCTCAAAAACTGGTTCATTATGCGACACCCCTATACTAAACCTCTCAAGAAGCAGTTTGGTGAAACAGTATCGATATCTCGATAATAACTCGAAATTTATCTGATGTCAGCTGATAAGGATAAGTATAATATGATATTTTCTTACGACATTTAATATTTTAATACTGTTTTCTTTATAAATACATATGTACTTTAGTGTTTGTTGTTAACCGAATCAATTATCTAAAGGCAGTTACGTTGTTAATAACATGTAATAGTTCAAGTTCCTATATAACCAAAAGCAATCTTATATTAAACAAAATCGTCTTCTAAAGAAATCACATCAGATTTATCTCTTAAATATTTGATATTTTGACATATTTGACATTTCGATAATAAAACAATCAAACAAAGCACATGACGTGTAAAGGTTTTGTTGACAAGCGTCCGTGGGCATGTAAGGACAAGGAATAGACCAATAAGACAAGAACCAGTGACCACGTGATCGTACTGTTGTCACTTTAGTTCGGGTTGAGCTCACTTGAAAGGTTTAGTATATGGGTGTCGCATAATGAACCACTTTTCAAATCGCATTGCTCCCTCTACCCCTTCCTTACTCTGAGGGTTACTTTTCCTTTTTCACTGTCATTCAATGTTAATCTCTTAATAAAAAATCATAAATTTGAAACCCGTCAAAATGAAGATTGTAAATATGGGACATGTCAAAACAAATAAAATAACTTGCGGATTTTTTCCGAACTAACTTTCTATAAAGCAAAATTTGTGAAAACTAATTAAATTATGCTGAAATATGGCTAAAAGTATTAAAATATTGCATTGTCATCGTGTTCTGAGCTAATCTAAAAGTTTTAAATGTCTAGCTACTCGGGAAGTTAGTTAAAAATCGATTGCAAGATTTGTACTGGACAAACAAGAAAGCAAGCTTAAGCCGCGTCTACACGATCCAAGTTGACTTGGACCAAATCAGCTTTGACTTTATTTTGACGCTACTTGGATCGTGTAAACAGGTTATCAAAGTCAACTTGGACATCCAAGTTGAGTTAGACGTTATTTGATCTAAGTAGACTTGGATGGCGTCAACCATATGATTATGACAAGAAAGCTGTCAAAAATGAGAAAAGACGTGAAAAGTTGTGACGGATTTGTTTATATAAGAAGGGTATTGACAGCTTTAATTTCTTTTAAATTTTTGTTTTTTTTCCTTTGCTTCTAAATGGTTTTTTTTGACAAGTTCCCCTACTTGGACCAAGTATACTTGGATCGTGTAAACCTGCATCAAAATTTCATTTTTACTTTGACCAAGTAGATTTGATCAAAATTACTTGGTCCAAGTCTACTTGGATCGTGTAAACCCGCCTTAATAAAAACGTAGTAAAATAGTGGAGAGAATAACATAAGTTTTAACCGACGTCGTCTTTTAAAAAGCTAAATGTTATTTATGGTTTTCACGGACCGTGGATAAAAGACAGAAAATATTCCAACCACTATTTTGGACTCAATGGACCTTAAAACCTCTATTTAAATAGAAAGTGCTTCCTCACACGTAATGTACTCTTGGTACTCAGAAAGTAAAAAAGAAATGCATTTTTTTTTTTTTTTTTTTTTTTTTTTTTTTTTTTTTTATAATTAGGATTTATTTATATTTATTAAATAATCACAAAATGTTAAGATTTTCCAAATAATACATTTTCAGGGCCTTAGCAAAAATGATTGTTTTAGAACTTTGGCAACTTTTTATTTTATAATTTGCAAGCGAGTTTTGTAGTAAATACTTAACGAATACTAGAAAAAGATATGAAATATAAAATAAACTATTAGCAGTTATGTATAGAATGCTGGGTTAGTATAAGTGGGACGCGAGGGCAAGCTTAGTACTAGTAATTGGTACATTGATGTACGTGTATGTAGACCCTCTGTGTTTCCTCCAAGTTAGGCTTGAATGCGGTATGAGCCTTATAAATAACACCACTAAACATGAATTTATCAAGTATAGTGAGGCAATACCTCATAGTCCAGTATGGTGAGGCTGCATCTCATAGACGGTTATTGTGAGGTTGTACCTCATAGTATAGTATGGTGAGACTGCACCTTATAGTCGGTTATAGTGAGGCTATATACCTCATAGTCCAGTATAGTGAGGCTGCATCTCATAGTCCGGTTTAGTGAGGCTGTATCTTATAGTCCGGGTGCACGACCTAATTATCGAGTTTTGTAGATTTTTGCTCGGAGCCGGTGCAGGACTCGAAAATCACGCCGGGGGTTACGAGCAGAATAATGGACCGGGTTTGGCTGCTATCTCGTGCTTAAATCCAGAATTAAGCTCGGGCATTCCGTGCCAATTCTTATTTTTCCTCCGTCATAAGAAATAAAAACACAACTATTACCCCGCTGGCATAGTACAGAGACTCTGAGTTCTCTCAGCAGAACATCCTCAGCAATCTCATCTTCTTTTTATTATATAGAAATGTTACAAGTTTTTTTTCCCCGCATTTTAAATTTGAAAGTACTTATAATATAAAGGGATGAAGATGTCTGTGTTTTCAAGAACGACAGGGATCGTATACTTCACCAGATGATCAAATTTAATTAAAATATAAGTTGTTTAGATATTTGTATTAACTTGGCCTAAAAAAAAACAACTTAAAAAGACGAATGTTTTGTAGAGGTAAAACATCGTTATTGACTCGACTGAAACTATTAGTGTCTTTATTTAAATATTGTTAATACAGACATCTATAGCAAAACTGTCTGTATAATAAATACTTATCATATTTATTTGATTTTGAAGGTATTGCATGTAAATAATAGTATATTATGTTACTAGACTGAGAAGTGAGTTTTTCTTTACCTTGGCAATTAAAGGTAAAGAAAAAACACTTCACAGTCGTGTAGCATTTGCTACTTTTTACGAGATAGCAGACAATTAAAATCTAACATTTTTTTAAACAAAAACAGAGAGTAACATACGAAAAAAAAAAATTGATAGCAAACAGAAAAACAAGTTAAAAAAGAAACCTAATTTTATAATTCCTCAACATCTTCCATTTTCCCTATAAATGCAGGGGTACCCCAAGGTAGCATCCTTGCTCCCTTTTTATACAATATTTTCACCCATGACATCCCTCAACACCCTTCCACCATCCTTGCTTCCTTTGTAGACGACAAATGTATACTCTCCACCCATAAAAATTCTCACATTTCTCGTTCAAGAACACCTCTATCTTCTTGAAATATGGCTAAAAAAATGGAGAATAGAAATAAACGAGAGTAAAAGTGTTCATGTGACCTTCTCCTTAAGACATGGACACTGCGAACCTCTATTCCTTAACCATATCCTTATTCCACACCATAATACCGTCCACTACCTTGGATTATACCTCGATCGTAGACTCACATGGGCACACCACACATCAACACTACGCAAACGCATCAACACACGCTATAAACTTTTACATAGACTCCTCAACAAAAAATCCAAACTCAAAATACTCATATACAACACAATACTCAAACCTGCATGGACATATGGCATCGAACCATGGGGCTGCACCAAACGCTCAAACTCTTACCGCATCCAATCCTTACAGTCAAAGATTCTTAGAACTATAGTAAATGCACCCTACTACGTATCCAACCAAATCCTACACACTAACCTGAATGTCCCATTTGTCCGAGACCTAGTTATTTCCCGCTATAGATCCTTCCACCACTCAGTCTCCCTACACACAAATCCCCTTATCAAAAACCTGTCATCCCAAACTATTCCTGACAACCCTCCCAGACGCTTGAAGCGGCAATGGCCTCGAGATCTAATAAAAGTAATATAATAAAAGACTACATTTATTTGTTAAGTTAAAGAATTTGTGCAAAGTCAATAAGCTCTGTCACTGGAAAGGAGTCTTATATCTGTCAATTTAAATCAAGCTACTGCAATCAATGATCATTATTGCTTATAACATGTAAAACTGTAGTTGCAATATTCAACAAAAGTTAAAAAAAAGAGGTTCTACTATAAAAAAAAGTAGATACAACGCATTGACATCTAGTGGATTTTAATCGTACTAAGAAGCATGTCTACTTGATTGCAGCGCTAAAAACGGCACTTTTGATAACTACCCCTAAGATGTAAAAAATATTTTACCTCCTAGGAGGTAAACATTTTTTTCAATACAGTTTAAGAGTAATGAAAAGATTTTTTAAGTCCACATAATGAAAAAATGGATTTTACCTATGTTTTTAGGCTCTAAAGTTACTATTACGCAGCCTACCACGGAAAAAAATAAATTTTCACATCGCTTAAGATAAACGTCATATGAAGTTTTTTGCTACCAAACATACAGGTATCAGAAGCTTAGTGATCGTTCTGAAAAACAAAATATTTTATGTCTCCGAACAAAATAACCCAACTTTCAATCCCTACATTATTTTATACTTATTTGACCATTCGTCCGATAATCGGAAGCGAGGAAACTATGTGCCATACTAATTGGCAAATAATTAATCTAGAAAAATGTCATGTCTCATTTGCATGTTTTTCGTAGGAACAAAATTTTTTGAGCTATGAAACAATTACAAAGTCTTCCAATACAGAGCAAACTGAAGTAGCTGTGGATGCCTCACCAACTCAATCTGGTCATATCAGACCAGATGCCTGATCCGGGAGTATCTGATCTAATCACTGTGAAATATCTGTTTTTGACAAAATCTTAGAATTTGTAGTGTTGGGTAGTGGGAGGAGTACGCATATCCTGAAGATATAAGTGTGCATATTTTTCATGCTGCAACATGTTTTTCGTTTAATACACAAATTCAGTCAGTGACAGTGGCTATCACTCCGTTCGTAAGTATTATTGGTGGTCTAATATCAAGCTTTACATTTGCTTCACACACATTGGTGAAACTATTATGTATATAATTAACTTCCAAAGAGCTTTTTCTTGTCTTCATCATATCTTGTGCTGCCGGGAAAATCGTAAATTTTTGAGTCAGCAAAACTTTCAAACATTCGTAAAAAATTAAGATATTTTCCGATTGCGCTGCTATTTGCACCAATTTTTCCTGTTTTATTAGACAAACATTTCAATTCAATTTGGTTTTGATATCTGCCACCATTTCGATAATATCAACTTTTAAACTTTTAGGGCCCCCTCCCTTTAGCTCACCTTCTCCCACCAGGACTTTTTATTTCCTTTAAACTAAGGTACCAAGGAAGAACTGTGCCAATTTTCAAAACTTCGGGTTATATTTCTCTCGATTGGCTTAATGTATCTAATTTGACTGGGCTATATGGATATATCTTATTAAGAGTTACCGTTTGTGTTAATTTTGTTATTACATAGTATTATAGTTATGTCACTATTTGTCATAGTCCAGGAGATAGTGTGCAAAAAGCATGTGACTAACATCAAGCTAGAATTTTGTTATAAGTTAATCTTTTGGTACATTTTAAGAATGTGTCGTGGTCGGCTAATATTATCTGTGGGACATAGCTTGGCAAGGATTTGAAATAAAACTGGTGGAGAGCGGCATTGTCCCACCTATGTCGGTGGACAATGTGGTTTTCACGATCCCGAGTGCAGATTTGGTTAGTGGACCAAAAATTAAGTTGATGTTAGTTTGTCACTTAATAGGCCACCACTTTGATCTGGAGAACTATTTGAATAACTAACCTATCAAGTGACAAGCTAACATCAACTTGATTTTCGGTCTACTTACTAATTTTGTACTCGGGTTTTTAAAATCACATTGTCCACCGAAATGGGCGGGACATGGCCAATCTCCACCGGTTTTTTTTTTACACAGCTTGGCAATACCTATTGCCAAGCTATGTCCCACAGACGACTTTACCAACCTCCTATTCTTAAATAGCACCATAAGATAAACTTATGCACAAAATTCTAACTTGATGTTACTCAGAAAAAACTGTTTTTTGCACGCTATCTCCTGGACTATAAATAAGATGTAAGATGAAAGGGATGAGGCAAAATCTGCCGTTTTTAAAGGTCAATAACTTACTACGTTCACACATCTTTATGAAAGCGTTTCTGATCCAATTCGTTTTTAAAACGATACACGTTCATACAACAGAAAATACAGGTGATCGAAATATTTGTTTTCGATATCTCATAACGGTGACGTCACGAGTAAAACCTTTTATTTATAAGTTGTTAATAGTACATTAAGCGTCGAGTGCGGAAAGTAGCATTTTGCATGCGAGTGTGGAGTTTGCACCCGAGCGACAGCGAGGGTAGTAAAATCACACGAGCAATGCAAAATGCCGTTTTCGCACAAGTTGCGTACCGTACTTTATCTACGATTGTTAGATTTAAATAATAAATACAGAAAAAAGTAAATTTGCTGTACGTAAGTTCGTATCTCTCTCTTGATGAAGATGGCATTAATTCTTAGACATAGCCAAGCTATGTCCCACAGACGACTTTACCAACCTCCTATTCTTAAATAGCACCATAAGATAAACTTATGCACAAAATTCTAACTTGATGTTAGTCAGAAACTTTTTTTGCACGCTTTCTCCTGGACTATCATTAGTTTATATTAAAAAAAAATATTGGGATTTTACGCTAAGCAATTTTTTTTAGCTCTATCAAGGTATAAATATTTGTACGAGGTGTAGAAATATAGATGGCAGTGAAATGAATATTCCCTACTCTGAGTTTCATTAACCTTCACGTAGTCGATAAATTTCTAACAGCACCAGCACCGTAGCACCGGTTTCAGCACCGTAACACTGGATCCGCGTATTCCGTGTCCGGCATCAACACCGATACCATAATCTTGTCTTGCCATTAACAATAAATATTAATACTAACACAATTTGTTCCTTGCACTAACACAATTTGTTCCTTGCACTAACACTATTTGCTAGACGGGTTGGCTTTTAAAACTAAATAATTAAGATAAATAAAATACAGATAACTTTAAAAGTTATACTTTTAACGTGATGAAAGCTTGGGATCAATTTTAGCTTGTGGCGAACAATTAAATAAGACGAAACTTATTTGGGTTTTGCAATGAAGTTATTTTCTCTCACTAGATTATTTTAATTTTGAAGCTGTATTGGACCGATAGAAATAACTTTCTATTATCTAGTGTTTATCTTGTATATCACGATGTGGTCATATCGTTTGTCTATTTCAATACGCTAGTTTAATTGTAACTTGAGATTTCGCGTAATTGATCGGTAAAACAACTCGATTCGACTATTGTACCTGTGGTGCACCCATGGTGAGGGGTGGGGGAGGGTCTGTAGGGGCTGAAGACCCCCCAGAGCCCCTTGCATTGTGTTAAGAGTCGATTTGATAATAGGTGTGAGGAAACATGTGACGGCTATCGTAAGGAGAAGGAGGTAGAGGTAAGCATGGTATTGTAGAAGACGATAAAGTGACGGAGCAGATCCTTGGGGACGAGAAGGTAAGAATGTTCTAATAGCACCTCTAACCAGGATTAATGGATCTTGAATAATCGATGATGCGTGTATAGAGAGTGAGACGATTAACATAATGCGGCCGTAACGAGGCCCTCGACATGACGCGTCGAGCCAAGGGCTCTTCCGAAGGGCGACCGGTCTAATAAGACTCGACACGGACCATCACTCATCTCGGCTTGCGACAAGGCGGCACCGGGTCAAAACCACAAGTGTTTTTACTGCGAGATTAATGTGGGCTCTGACATGAGCCCGTCTCACAACACCCGGTCCTCGTCTTGTTCTTATAATCCCCGTTATTAACATTCCGAAGGTAAACTCAATGCCTAATTAACCAGCTGATTTATTATTGACCAGTAGTCTTCACTGGAAAGAAACTCTTGTAACGGCTCGACACTTGTCCGACACCTTGTTTTGCTTTATTTTTTAGATAACCTTACGTTTACATTGCTCACATAAAACAATCGCGTATCTTCACAATCACCGTTAAATACCCTTCGACAAGTAAATGTAAACACCACTTACGTCCACATTTACATATATCCCTATTATTTATTTTATTACCGTAACTATAAGAGAAAGTGTAAATTAAGTGTGAGATATAAGTAGTGCTTAAGAGATAGAATTCCCCAAAGATCTTTAGCAGAGTGAACTTGTACTATAATTCGAGCGAGTGTAATTTGTTGTGTGCTGCGTCCCTTCACGTCCGCTCAGTTGCGCCTTGTACTGTTTGACTGTACAAGTGTACATGCGCATGCCCAAATTTATTTTGATTGTTTTTTTCCACGGCAATCGAACCAAGCCGCTTTACATATTATAGCAATGCATACAGTAAAGCTCTGAATGTGTGAAAGTTACACGGGGTTTACAAGCTATGCTCGATCAGCGCTACTTTAACCAATTCAGGCGCGATATCTACAAAGAGATGTCCTTAGATCTCGTATAAGCACGTGATATTATATTTTTAGCAGTAAAAGTAGAATTGCGTTATCGATATGAAACAAGTAATGAGTTAAAGTGAATAACACAAGTCAGAATAATAAGTTAATATGAGAATAATAACGGTTAGTAAAGGATAGGAGAGGTTAGAATAATGATTGAAGTGGGTAGGAGAGGTTCGAATAATGAGTTGAAGTGGGTAGGAGAGGTGAAGTATACAGAAGAGGTTAGAATTATGAGTAGAAGAGGTTAGAATAATGAGGTAAAGGGAAGTGAAGTATATTTAGTTTAGTTTGGTGTGCGGAGTGTGTGGAGTTCGGTGTTGTTGGAGGCCGAGATGAAGATGAAGAGGAATAGAAGTGCATATAACTGTGTCAGTGTGGAGAGATCAATGTCTGAGTTTGACCCAGTCTGAGAAGTGCTCTGCCGGCTCCCACCAGATCAACCCTCTTTCTCGTTCCACCCTATAACGTTATTTTATATAGTGTCAAACAAGTCGGTGTACCGCAGTGTGCGAGTGGAAGCCTATATAAGGGTTTAACAGAAATGCGCCAGTGTGTTAGTGGTTACAGTAAGGGGAGAGGGGGGTGGCGCCACATTCAACAGGTGAGGGAGGTTCCGATATCAGCTGACTCCCCCCCCCCCCCCCCCGGTATACTAACCCTCCCCTCCCCCTAGTTAACTTGACTGGGGAGGAGGTAGGTTGGTTGGAACAAGAAAACTGCCTAAACTTGGTCCACAGCCTGATCCCTTCTAACTTTCACCCCTACCTCCCTACCCACCACCCTATTTCTCCTATTTTCTTCTTCATAATAAAATAAGATATAATTATACAAAATGTTATTTTATAATTAAGTGTAAGAAAAAAGAGTATTGCTAATAACAGTAACGATATCTTGTGACAATGAAAAACTAAAGGCGTAAAGTAAATGAGTTCGAAAATTAATATGTTTACTACCGCAACGACTCTAAAGCTACACCGGAGCTATTTTATTATCGGAAAACAAAATTATGAAGTTTTAACAGTTCTTTATTATTCACCTAGAGTGGCATACAGAAGTGCAAATAGATTTCTCTCTGCAAATAAATCTATCTACTGAAAATGACATAAATTAGAATCTGCAAATTTCCCGAGCTGTAGCTGCTCCTTTGGAGATGCATCACTAAATGTACACCAAGTAATAATTTATCTTAAATTATTTTAATGTATCATAATAAAATAATTAAGTTGTCTGTTATAATCTAGGTACTAATGTAAGACTCAATGTACTAATGAAACAATGAATAAGATTATATCTTAATCTCTATTTAATTATTTACTTGAAGAGACACAAAAAATTCCATTACTACGGTCTAGCTCAGCAATTCTCAACCTTTGGGTCGCGACCCAAAAATGGGTCGCGAAGGAATTGGTAAAATAAAAATAAATATAATGCAATCATATACAGGTAAAAAATAAATATAAGATAAGATCTTAAACATTAACTATTTTTCATTAGTCTGCAGTAGTATGACAATCGAAAGAGTACAAATTTGCAATAATTTGAGTGGAAGATAAAATAGCGCGGCAGTCTAGAGGTAGTCAGTATCAGTATCGAATTCGAGTTCATTCGGTTTTTTAGAATTCATCGAGTACAACGATACTGCGTCTGCGGTGTCTGTCTGTATTGAAACGACTTGTCAAGAAGTTGTATTCGGTGGGGAGATAGTGAGAGACATTAGAAAAAAGGCTGATAAAATGATAATGGTGGGCCATAGTTTATGTCTATGAGGTGGAGGGACCTTTCAAATGTATGCGTGTGTGTGTTCATTTAACCCCATATCCAGAAATTCATAGATTTAATACTCAGAGATTTGGTTTGTAACTGTTTGAACCTTTCTTTTAAGTGTTTTGGTGTGTATTGCTTCCGAGCTTACCGAAGTTAAAGGAAGCATTGTGTTCACTTTTGAGAACAAAAAACTTTTATGTCTCAGATTTTAAAAACCCCAAGACAGAAATCCGTTTCAGACATCAGGGAACATTTTTGGTCTCGTGTCTCGTGCTTTGTCGGTCTGTGTGTCCGCGAATCATGAAACGTGTGACGATAACTTGAGTAAATGTCGACCGATTTAGATGAAATTTGGTACACAAGTTTTTTTATTTGTCTAGTGTTTTGCCTGAGTGTTTAATTTTTTCTTTAACTTAGATTGTGTAAATATCATAATCGTATTTTGTTTTTAGTTATGAGTACTTTTGATTAGGCCTCATATTTGTATTGCTTATTGAGCGTCACTGCAATTTCATTTATTACGGAACCTAGGTAAATGTGACTCAGAAAACTTATTTTTACAAACAACGTAAGGTTATACTAAACCTACAAAACACACTTGGGTAAGCATTGGGCCGTGGAATGATTTCAAACCAATTTATTGGGTCACGGGTCAAAAAAGTTGAGAAACACTGGTCTAGCTTCTCGCTTTGAATCAGATTCGGAATTTAAATCGCGAGTGCTTTGTCGTGATCTTCGAGACATTTCAAAAAGTACTAATCATCTGTAGTGTAATTTTTTAGATTTCACTTTTAGCAGTTTCCGTTGAGTAGTGAAAGTTAGGAGACAGTGAAATGAGTGGTTTTCCCCCTTGACAAAAAGTTGTGGAAATAATTATAGGTCTGTCCCTCTGCAACTCATCATGCAGAGGGACAGGCCGAGAGTTGTTACACATGAGAGTAAATATGTTTTATCTACGATTGATACGAAATATAAACATTGTTATTCTGTTTAGATGCGTAGAAAGTGATTCTTTACGTACTTCTATTCATTGCGCATGCGCGTCTCATAGTTCTGAAGAATTCCTCTTCTTTACCACCCTAGGGCGGTAAAGAAGAGGAATTCTTCAGCTTTACGCACGATTAGCAAGTTTGTTTACATTTAACAAAACTAATTTGCTGTTCTTTTATTAAAGTAACTGTTTATATCGAGTTTTTAGTGAAAAACAATGAGTGAATCAAGTGACTTTGATGAAAATGTGGAGAATAATAATCCTCCAGAAATAATTATTCGGCAAAAAATACAACTCAAGAATTAATGCCATCTATATCAAGAGAGAGATACGAACTTACATACAGCAAGTTTATTTTTTCTGTATTTATTATTTATATCTAACAATCGTAGATAAAGTACGGTACGCAACTCGTGCGAAAACGGCATTTTGCATTGCTCGTGTGGTTTTACTACCCTCGTTGTCACTCGGGTGCAAACTCCACACTCGCATGCAAAATGCTACTTTCCGAACTCGACGCGTAATGTACTATTATCGCCCTCCACTTGTAAACATTCCTATCCTGAGCGGCCGGTAATGTTCCATTTTACAGCCCTGGGGCCTCTAAAAATGCATGCTTTATCTTTACAGGGCCGCTAGTAGTTCGAGAAGCGGCCGCTTCCTGGCCGGGCCGCGGCGTGCAGGAAGCGCTAGTAGTTCTCAGCATCAGCTGTTCAATTAGTAACAATCAATATTTTTATAACTGCGGTTTGTTTTGGTACTGATGTAACCTTGATATAACCGTAATATGCATTTATTGTTTTGAAGATACGGCAAAATAGTTTGCAAGTTTAGTAATTAGTTTACATGTGGTGGGCGATAAAATAGTGTACGCACCACGAGCAGTAAGCGACATGACAGGCCTCGGGCGTTAAACGCACTCGTGCTTACAAACTTCGCCCTCGGCCTGTAATAACGCCCTTACTGCTCTAGGTACGTAAATAGCTATTAGACCTGTTAATATTCATTATACAGGACAGAGTAATAAACACTAATGAGCTGCATAATATGTATTTTCTTCCTTACTCTATACCTCTTCTCTTTGGCCTCACTTTCATTTCATAAAGCATACTTCTCGGTTTGGAACCAAGAACCACTAAGTCAGAGCTGGTAAATCATCATGCTTTCATTACTTTTCATTCTTTTCTAAGGTGTTAAGAATAAATATACGTATATAGGGGTTGTGTTTGTGTGGACCCATCCCCCCCCCTCCGCCAGATACGAGCCTGATATTTGTGTGTGCAACTATTTCTCCTGGGCAAAGACCGATGTTTCTAATGAATTCTGGTCAATCTACATCCATTACAGTCTCATGCCTAAACGCTAAATGCAAAACATTTAAACTAAACCACTCTCCAACAGAATTTTAATGTCTTATCATGAAACAAACGTTAACAATTATCATTTGTCGCTCAATTACCTATATTTAACTAATAATATAGCACGTTGTATAGTATAGAAAGGTGTTCTATCAGTAATAGCATGAGTACCGGACCAAGATGGATGACCGATGTAATCAACTTGACAAATCGTTTCGAGGTAACAAATATTTTCATAAGAATAATGAAAATAGTCTCTCCACGTAAATTAAACGTTTTACTAGCCAAAGCTCAGAGATAGACATATGACGCAGTGTCTTCTGTCAATCTCTGACATGAAGTAGACTCAACTTTCGTTTACATCGTGTTACTAATGTAACTCTGTTACTTCTGTGTAATGGCACTGATGATGACCTTATGAAGGTTAAAAGCTGCTTGGGCTAGTAAAAAGTTTAATTTACGAGAAGAGACTATTTTAATTATTCCTTAAGATAACCTCCATGGATATCTAACAAACATTTCCATAGTTCTTGATGTTTCTTAATTTGTAAATTATTTTTTTTTAGTTTAATTTTAAGTTTCCGTGTTCCGGTTACGATGTGTGGCATTAGATATAAATGTCCATAGTATTAACTGGAAAGTGGTCCCTGTGTATGGTGGGATGTATAATATTCCTGACGGGTATAACACAACCATTATTTTATGCCAGGAAGTCTCATTCTATCGGTTCGGGGCTCTGAATCAAAACTCTTTAACTCACTGAAAACAAATTACTTGAGCCGTCATCACGTAACTCAGATTTGAATGGTTGTAATACCTAACTTATTTACTTCACTATCGTCTGATTCTACTAAACGACATTGATAAATCTCACTTTATAACGTTATATGATTTCATCGAGTGTTTAGACATTGGTGCTTTACATGCGTAAATAAATTCACTTTGTAACGTCTAAAATGCGTCCATCAAGTGTTCTGACGTTGGCGCTGAACATGCATATGCTATATCTGAATTACTTTTAACACAATGACTCAAGGACCTTCGTATAAAGCTGCTTAATAGGAAAAACTAGAGAGAGCGGAAAAATGAAAAAGTCTCTCCACGTAAAATCAACTTTTTAATATTAACTTTTTAAATTAACTTTTTAATTGAGTCTTATGTCGATCTCCGACATGAAGTAGACTCACCATTCACATCTTTTTTCTTATAAGTAACTCCTTTTTCTTCTTTATTTCGGCACTGATGATGGCCTTATAAGGCTGAAAGCTGCTTTGGCTTTTTTTTACGTGGAGAGACTTTTACATTTTTCCTTAAGATGACCTCCATAGACGCTCCCATATTTTACATAGAGAGAGCGGTTATCTGAAGAAGACTGTTACGGTCGTGTAATTTTAATTTTAAAACATATAATTTTGCTGTTACTACTTTATAGAGCCTTCGGTATATGATACTAATTTAAAATCGTAATAATATTATGTTTTTAGCGACAGACAACTGTAACTTTATCGCTTCTCGAATCACCGACTCGAGAGTTTCAAAACATTGTCTATAAAATATTGGCGTTAGTGGTTTTCAAAAAATAAAACCCTCCATTTCAGTCTCCCACGAGTTTCATTTACTATGACACAGTAAATTTGGAGTTGGAGTTTTCATAAAAGTGTTCTGGTTTTCTGTGAAGGCTGATGTTGAGAACAGAAAATTGCTTGGTTGGCGGAAGCAAGTTGTAGGGACTGCAACATCGCGACGTCGACCGTGAAGAGAAAAATCGAGTTGTTATTGGTTGGAATAAGAGATAGTACTCAGTACTTGACATAATATTAGACTGCAAACCAAATTTATTTGATCGAACATCGTCAACACTAATTTTTATTATCATCTATTTAAAATAATGCGTTATACAAGGTGGACTAAGATCGTGGACATTACATCTGCTCATCACAGTCCTTCACACATTCATTATTGAGAAGAAAAAAATCAGGAATTACCTAATTAGACCTTCACAGCAAAGTTATTGAGTAGCTTTAAATCTCAGTTAATAAATATATGTTTTTCTCGTTACTTTTTTAATATTTATGTTTTAATATTAAGAACACAAACATAACTCACGTGGTCTCATAATTTCTAAGTATTTTTTGTTTTAATTTGAAGTTGTGGTGAGTTTGAGCTTGTCAGGTGTATTATATGTATATAAAAGAGACCTTATGGAGACATTTACAAACTGGTAATGAGTTAGGTAACCCAGAAAAATAGCTCTATCCATTTATCCCATTTTGACGGCATTCTGTCTTTTTATCGGACGAATAATAAACTGTATTTTTACGGGAATAAAGGGAAGGCGGTTAAATATAACACGAGATAAGTGTATCGTGGCGAGTTAAGTAAGAATACACAATGTTTAGAATTATCCGTACTAACAGATAGATGTAGATCGGGAGGCGGTGGTGCGGGGGTGGTTACTAGGATCAATGCTTCGTCCCGACGTCTGGGATGCACCAAAAAAACCTTGTTAGCTATATCGTTTGATTGCTAGTGAATAGAAGGGTTTTGTGGGGCGGCCGCTAAATCTATTTGGAGTCGTTCTATTCACCGCTCCCGATATAATCAAAAGCCTGTTAATCCATCATAATGCGGCATCATTTATCTGTCTGGCGCTCAAGACATCGGCCTCCGTAAACGCTCGGTCCGCTCTACGTAAACTTGAATACAAGTCCGCTTCTTTATCCTTATAAAATATAGATAAAGTAAAACCTTTTCTTTTACCCGGGGAAAAGCAACGCAACCCATTTATTCTCGTTAATTATATTACTCTAGTCCGACCCTAAGAATAATTATTCTGGTTATATTTATGTATATTTGATATTTAGTATTTATTTCGATTTCTGTGGAGCAGGTTTTCGTGAGCAGTTCAGTCTCCGTGTTCTCGCCCTACTGACAGTTTTTTAATCCGTTCATTTCTCTTTTGCATTTCGCATGAGATGAGTTACAGCCACACCAATACAAAGTAGACCCTTATTTGATTATATAAAAGTGACAAAGAGAGAACTCTTTTTTTATAAAAAAAAATTCTCCAGAAGAATAAAATTCTAATTAGGTTGTAGAAGAATAAAATTCTAATTAGGTTTACTTGACCTCCCCAAGCCCCCAATGGTTTAATTAGTTTTGTCATAATCAGGATATCCATAAAAACCTACGTCAGCAGTTGATATGTACTTCAAAAATATTGCCCCGATAATTACCACTACGTGGATGATCCTGATGATCAAGCACCGACACAAGCTATGGTAGCTAAGCTACAAAGTATTCTCATTACTAAGTAAATATTGAAAGTACGACCATTCATCCTTAAACATCATGCTTATCTTTCTCTTTGATCTTTCAGACGAGCAGCCTCGCCCTTTTTCTGTCGATAATGATGACACATATGAGGAAGTAAGCTGGGCATTGTCCGGGTGGACCTTCTAGTGCCAATGCCTGGCAACATTAAATAATTATGAATTGATCACGGCTTAGCCGCTGTGTCTTATATCCACAAAATTTCAAAGTGCTCTAGCACCTGAACCGATTACTTGAGAGGCATAATAAATCATAGGAAATTTATTTCTTTGTCATGGGTCACTTTTTTATTAGTAGTTTGTACTTATTCAGTTCTAAGCGAAAAACTAAAATAAAAACAGTTAACATTTTTGGCAAATTTCAACACGCTCTAGCGCAAAAAACAGATTGAAAACATAAATCGTAGGCAATTTAATGTAGTTTACTTTTGTATAATATGAACACATTTCTCCAAGAGTGCGAATGTTTCAAACAGTAAGCAAACAACTGAAAAAATAGAATTTTTCCCAGAACGCATCACTTTTACGAGATAACATATAAAAAAAATGACTACTGCATTTTTTTCATTGCCAAACTACCATTTGACTGGGCTAATGGTTTATTTTTTAAAATTATAAATTTAATTAGCTATAGCCACATTTATAATATAACCTAGATTGCTAATTAAATTAACTTTACTGTCCTCCTTACTTCTGACTGCTTCCTTCCCGTTTTTATAATTAAAAAATGAATATAGTTATTCATAATCTTTTTATTGCTATAATTTTTACTGAAGGGAAATCAACTGAACAATTTAGTCTCTCTTGACCCACGGACATATTATCACATATTACTGTTGCCAAAGTTCATACTTTAGTTAAATCCTAGTGATAAACTTACTTTGCCTCTGGTGCATTGTGTACTTACTGTACCTGAGTCCCGTCCTGTGCTTTGTTACATACAAAATACTTATACTACGCAAAAGTGCACTGGTTTAATATCTCTTCTCATCAACTTCAATTTACTGCTGGTCAACTTACCACCTAATACTGGGAGTGTGTTGCGAAGAGGGACAAAGCCACCACCTTTTCCCCCCTAAACACCTTACTCCAAAAATATCGTTATCAAACTTTTATTATTATTCTAATAACACTTATTTTTAATACATTTTTTTTTTCTTCCAAATTATACGCAAAGGTGGGATTTTATTTTATTTATCTTTCTTGTCAACAAGTAAAACTAGAAACTAATCGTGGCGAGTCATTGATAGTAACAGTAACTTAACAAACTCCTCAAGGAACGGTGTCGCTTGCTGGATCTTTATAATAAATTAAAATGATCTAAGAAATCAATAGACTGTGATCTAAAATGGAAATAACATACCTCATAGATTGTCTCGAGCGTAAAGGTAAAGAAAAACGTTTACTGTTTCGATAGAATAAATTAATTTTCTAATAGGTTCATTAAGAAAATGAATGTTCTATTATACTCTAGTGGAATCTATATTAAACTTCTGCATTTTATCTCGGGGGTTGGCAGCACCGAACCATTCCGAACTGGTTAATATCATTTAGAAAAAAAATAAAAATATCGATGAAAATACGTTATCCCTCCCAATTTATTTTCTCTGAATTTAATGTTTTGACTGTAAAGTACAAATCCCTCAGCAAAAGCATAAAAATTTATCTGGATGACAATCACATCTAAAAGTACAAGTCTGACAGTGTAAATACAGATAAAAATCAAAGACGCTTTATATCTAAGACAAGTTTATTATAATCAGCAACCTACTAAAGAAACTATCAAATATTAATATCTATAAAAATATAATAAAGCAGTATCTTCTAGACTAAACATTTACAAAAAGCAAGTAGAATTATTAATAATATCTCAACATGAGAATTTTTGGATCAATATATATTACGTATTTATATATATATATATTATATATATATATATATATATATATATATATATATATATATATATATATATATATATATATATATATATATATATATATATATGCGAATTTATGCTCTCTCATAGCATTTTTAACATTTTATAGTTTATTTATTTAAATGATTGTATATATTTGTCAAGCATTATAAATGATAGAGTGTAATTAATTGCTGAGATGGAACTTTCGCTCTTGGAGCAATCACATCTGCTGAAAGCTCTCACCTAAAATGTTAAAAAAAAGAAAGAAAAGAAAATGATGGATAATATTAAAATTATATAAAAAAAAAAAAATAATTAGCGTATTTCTACTCCTTCTCAACTCATTTTCAAGCTTGCGAGAGGCTTAAATCATATCAAGCAGTGCCAAAAAGGTTTTGGTCGAGCCTAGTAAATTCCTCATTTTTAGAGATTTGGGATTTAAAAAGTTTGTAACTATTATTACAAATAAAACAATTGCCGGCATTCTGAAATATATATGGTCGAAATAAGGGTGTTAAAAAAGTTTACTCATGTTGCATACCAATGTTGTATATAATTTTAAAAGTCATTGATGATTAGAAAAAAGAAAGTATTCATACAATGACAATGTTTTCAAAAAGGCCACTACAAATGACCAAAAACTCAAGTATTACGAATTTCTAAATCTGAATTTTAAAATAAAGGGATATTTGAGCACGTAATGATAATTATTGCCCATTACATCCTAAATACACGAGTTTCGTATGTGACGCATAACTAGTATAGGTTAAAAGTATAAGACTATGATTATTTTTGTATAAGGTTAATGTTGACCTTCCTATATTACACTATAAACTGACATAGATGGACGTACCACATCAAACACCAAATTTTATAATCAAATTAATATAAAATAGAACACTACTTTTTCGAGTCAACGGAGAAATAGTAGGAAGTAGAGTAACAAGCAAAGGTATCCCACAAGGAGATATTTTGAGTCCCCAATTATACATAATTCACACTTTGGACATCGAAATGAAAATACCCCCTCCCGTAAAAAGACTCCAGTTTGCCGATGACATATTAATATATTCAATCAGCAAAAAAATTGATGAAATGGTAAATAATCTCAGTCAAGCATTAAAAACAAAACATACTGGATTAGAACTATCGCATGAAAAATCAGAATGCTTAATTTTCACTAGAAGAAATAATCTCAATCCAGAAAATAAAATAACTTAACTGTATATTATCTGTATTTAGTAACTGTAACTTATCTGTATATATCCAAAAGATAAAAAGAAAAACAGTAGTTAGATTTCTTGGTCTCTTCCTCGATCAAAAACTTACATGAAAAGAACATATCAAGATTATTACCTCAAAAAGTGAAAAATACCTAAATATAATGAAAATGACCTGCAGCAAGTCATGGGGTATGATAAAAAAACCATGCTCACTCTATACAGGGCTACAATAAGAACATGTTTAGACTTTGCCTCACCTTTCTATGGAAACGCCAGACAATACTTACTAACAAGACTCGACCGCATCCAATTTTTTTTTTTTATCCTACGCCCTGCCGGTTTGCAGCCGATTCAGCTATACGGCGACGAGCAGTCCAATATAATTTAGCTTTATATGAATATTCTGATTCATCAGTCTTCTTCACTATATCTGCCAAGGAAGTACATGTTGTTAGGTGTTCGCCATCCATTTCACCTACTCCACATAATGTGCAAAGGGCAGTATCTTTAATTCCTATCTGATGTAAATGTTTCATTAGATAGTCATGCCCGGTAAGTATTCTGAAGTATGCCACAGCCTGATTTCTTGGGAGATTCATTGGGATGCGGCTTTTCTTGTCTACGAGCGCTTCCCATTTTCTACCTGCAGCAATTCTATTTTCCTCCAAACTTGTGTGCTGTTTTACGGCTTGGACTATTGTTCTCATTGCAGTGGCATAAGTCAGCGGACGTTCAATTTGTTGCATTTGGGATCCATTGCGAGAGAGCTGGTCTGCCTCTTTATTTCCGTAAATATCACAGTGTCCTGGGATCCACTGGAGAATCACCTTGCGTCCTTGATTTAATAAAAGGTCTATAGCAATTTTACTCTCCATTACGATATTGTCTTGGTTGGCTTCAATGCTAGTAAGGGCGGAGATGGCTGCTTGAGAATCCACCAAGATGACAATCTGGTGCAGATCTCGTGTAAGGCACTCGTCTATTGCCAACATGATTGCCTGTACTTCCCCATCAAAGTTTGTGGCAGTCATCCCAACCGGTGCTTTTATTTGAAAAAGGGGAGAGTAGACTCCAGCTCCTGCGTTTTTAGTGGCATTTTGGGCAGATCCATTTGTGTATATATGATACCATGGAGGTGACGGGTAGCGTGAGTAGATGGTTGCTAATGCAAGCGCCTTTAGCTCGTACACCGGTGCATCCTTTTTTTTTATCGGTCTTACTAGATCTAGCTTCCCTTCTGCTAGAAGCAGGGAGAGGCCAAGGTGTTTCTGCTGAAATATTTCTCTAGGCTCAAGTGAAAGAGAGTATTTGTTTCTGAGAGATTCCACTGCAGTGGTGAAGGTAGTCTGTGTTTTTAGCCTCTTGTTTGAATTTATGCTACAGTTCCAGTGTGCAATGCCTGTCCTTTTCACCCTTTCTACCAGACACATGGCCGCAACCTCTCGTCTTTTGTTAAGCGGTTGGATATCAATTTGCAACTCCATAGCACTTATTGGCGTTGACTTAGGTGCACCAGTTATAAGTCTGAGGCTCATATTCTGAACCTGATCTACTTTTTTCTGGCAAGCCTCTGACGCTGTTATATATATCTCTCCTCCATATTTCAATACTGGTCTGACATAAGCTTTATATGTGAGAGCCAGTACGTCAGGGGTTGCTCCCCATGTCGTACCCGTCATCCTTTTCATCAGGTTCACACGTTTAAGGCCTTTTTCGCGGATCATATTACCAAGACTTGTCCAATTAAGTTTTTTATCAAACTTAACACCGAGGTAAAACCGCATCCAATACAGATCCCTAAATATTTATGGAGTATTTAAAATCAACACCAATAGTCGTAATCTTAACTGAATGTTATGAACAACCACTTGACTTACGACGACAACATCTAACTGACAAACTGCTATTAAAGTCATTTACTCAAAACTCTGACATATACACGTAACAGAATTATCAAATAAAATAAACAGAGGACATAGATACTGGTGACATAAACCCATGCCCTTACTAATCAATAGCTACATTTCTCTTTTACCTTACTTAGATCAAACTATATACCAACATAAATTGCTACCAATTCATCAAATTACTTATGACAACTTATATCAACAACCGGATATACATATACCCAAACTTACTTATCCTTACAATGACATAACATTTCAAGACCAACTTACTAAATTGAACCCAAAAATAACCTACAAAATATTTACAGACGGATCAAAACAACAAATCATATCAGGATACTCATACTATGACCCTCAATTAAAACAAGGCATTGGCTACTCATGTTCTCAACAAGCTAGTATATATACATTAGAAAGCTTAGCCATTCTACAAGCACTAAAATACATCAACACATTACAAAATAACTATTACAAATACACAATAGCATGTGACAACCAGGGAGTTCTTAAAAAATTGAAAAATTTCATACACAACACACTTGGATCACATCTTCATGAATATATTAAACAATTAGCAGAAATCAAAAGAAGCAAGAAAGAAATAGAGTTTATATGGGTCAAATCACATCAAGGAATTACAGAAAATGAGGAAGCAGACAAACTTGCCAAAACTCCTACAAAACTATCAGGTAAAAAAATACCAACAAGAGATCTAATAGCAGTATCCAAAAAGAAAATGTTTGAAAAATGGAACATGAAACTCCAAGAAAAACCAGAAAAAGCAAGAAATTTCAAATCAATTATCAAAAATGTTCCAATTAAACCATGGTTCTGGAAATCAAAATTACCACGTAGGGATGTAATCAAAATTAATAGATTGAGAAGTTACCATGCAACATGCATTCATATGTTATACATGTCCAAATAAAGAAGAAAGTATGACTCCTATTGGAATGTCCTAAGTACAAATCCGAACGTACCAAATTATTCAAAGAACTTTAAATTCAAGAAATTCAAGATGAAAAAGAAAAAAATCAAGACCATACTTTTCTCAAAATTAAAAAATATTCCACTTACACTAAAATTCGTAAAAGAGATAAATTACTTCCCTTAGCCCTTACTTAGCCCCTACTTCCCTTAAGAGGGGTTGAAATAACCGGGAAATCAGTAATTTTTGAAAAACAACAAGTAACACCATTAATATTTTTATTCTTTATTTCATGTAGGTAAACATTGTTATTGGATATTTCAACCCCTCTTTTGCATAGAAACCATTCGACTTACAAAAAAATGGTGAAGAAATAATTTGTAGGTTATTTTCTCCTCTTTATTTTACTACTCTACCACTTTTTGCTTAAATAGCTTGCTTTGTAAGTTATAAGGCGAAATCCACTAAAAAAATGAAAGTAAAAAGTGGTTTTATGATGATTTCTCATATTTGCGTGTAAAATGTTTGTTGGACAACTTTAGATTCGTGTTCAGCACACCCAAAAACATAAAATTAACTGCCAGCGCAGTCTGGCCACCAACCGTTTACCCTTCAGCCTCTACCCTCCACCCGCCACCTCTTCCCAATATTTCAACTCCCATTTGCATGAAAACCATACGACGTACAAATAAATGTTATAGACATAAATTGTAGATTATTTTCTCCTTTTTATTTTACTACTAGACCACTTTTTGCGTGAGTAGATTGCTTTGCAAGTTATAAGCTGAAAACCAATAAAAAACATGTTTTTTTTTTGTAGTCTTTCGATGATTTCTCATATTTGCCGAGGGAAATTTTGTTGGACAACTTCAGATTCGTGTTCAGAACCCCAAAAAACATAAAGTAAGCCCCTAACAACAATTACACCAGAACTTTCCACTTTGAGCTCTTCATGCACCATTTGACTGGACTATAAGCCGATGTCAAACTTATGTCATCTCATCAACATTGTTTATAACGTTTTTGTTAAAAAAAAAAAATCCGTTACCGAGCCTGATCTGTATAATGTCTAGTCTAAATTATACCGAAGTGAAGACTCAGGCTGAAGAACTAAGTGAACTTTACTTTACAGACTATAAATCTCATGGCGAGAGTCCCGTCTTGTTGGCAAGCTCGTCTTCGAATAATTACGTTAAAATCGAACTGTCTGTAGCCTTCGAGTTGTTAGCACCGGTTAGAAAAGCCGTCGATTCGAATCGAATCTTATTGAAATTCTACTTTTTTCTGACAAACAAACGTAATGTCTTCTTATCACTCAGTCTTTTCAAGGTTTTTTATTTGGAATTCCTACAAAAAAAAACTTGCCGTCGCTTTATTGCAATTTCGGTTACGGTTTCTTTAGGAAAAATATATAGTTAGATTTAGTTAGAAATAGTTGGGGAGAAATAGCATTCGGAAAACAGAGCAGGGACACAGAATGACAACAACATAAAAATATGAACGGGAAGCTGTAGAATGAGGACGATGCCAGGAAAATATCTTTTGTATTCGATTCTAAAATTTAAATACTAGTCTACACGTTGAACCTTTTAGATGATAAAACCGAACTTGAACTTCCAGCATTACTAATAAAAACATCACACTTGTATTGGTAAAAGAAACCAAAGCGAGACGAGGAAAGCTCTAGCTACCTGAGCAGAGCATAATTATTCCTTTTTAATTTAACAACGGTTTCTTCATATCGTCAGTAATATTTAAAGCAGATTAAAAGTAATTTGAGAAAATATTATATGATTCCAAGTAATTTGAGATTTTCAACTAAAAGACGGGATTTACATTACATTGTGATCTTTTTTGCTCGGATCTATTAGTCGCCTCTATAAGTTAAATTTAGTATACATATTATTGCATATCAGTGCTTTCAGTGTAATCGATAGACGATTTAAAATAGAAAGTATTATATAAAACGAGTGTCGGAGGAGGTTAAAATGAAGACGAGTGCATCCCTAAGGATAGATTTAAACAATTTAGTAATATATAGAATATATTGATATATATATTTATACAGAATATATTACCGAATAGAGACCGGGTGTGTGTGAAGCGTCTTAATTAATGTTTGTTTCTGGTTTCGATGTTGATATTGAAGGAATGCCGGGTCCTGCCAGGTCCTGTCGGGTCCTCGTATCGTTTTAATTCTCCGTGTTTAGGCTTTGGGTATTTGAAGCCGACCTGTAGCACGTTTGTATTTCTCTAGTCTAAACAGTTTTATTATATCATCGTTACTATTCTCCCAGGGACTGTCGGAGCCGGATCAGGAGTATTGCGGCTTGAGCAATATAAAGCCAGATGTTTGCGCTGGGCTACCTGGAGCAGCACGTCGTTCCCTCTATAAATCATACGCGGTTATTATTTTCTCCGTTCTGTCCGGCTGCCCCATCCATTATAATATCGGACCGAATTTCTTTTTAATTTATTAATCGGTTTGGTTCGACTTGGCTACGCGACATATTTACCCTTGGGATTCTCCACGAACCCCTGGACGGGGGTTACGAAATATTTCGATCGGCACGCCGCCCTTCGATAACGGTCCAAGTACATGCATATACCTATAACATGTTTATTATTTTACAGGTGTTTAACGGGTCGATCTATTTTTTCTCGGTTTACGTCTGTTGTGGAATCGTCTCGACAGTGAGAAGGCGGGGTCGGGAGTACGACATTGGACGGCGTGGAGTTACGCAAGGGTTTGGCACTGACACGAGGGTATTAGAGATATTGTGGGACATCCTCGGTGGGCATTACTCGAGCAGGGTCAAACGTCGTTGGGATTAGGGACGGGATTAGAAACACGACACTTGAGTGGTAAACATGCTAACCCTCCACGACACACTTCTCACTGAGTTGCAGCTCCATTTGTAATCATATTATCCATTAAACCTCCCACGGTATCCAGTTATTCATTATCTAACTCGAGTCTCTTGTACCGTATCAAGTGCCACATTTTCTTCAACTGCCGCGAGATCCGTTAATGATGACCGTAATGCTGACCTGAAGCAAAGTAAAACTAGACTGACTGGTGCAGAGATAAACCGTGTATTTGTCAGTTTATATTGCCAACTTGGCCTAGTGGCTCTAAGATAAACCTAGCTTAACCCTTTGGAACGCGTGCGTCTCTCTATACGAGTATTTCACTGATGGCTATAGGGAGACTCCGCATACCATTTCTAGTTTCTCGACTTGCAATTTCAGTCCCCTAAAAAATTACAGGAATTCACAATTCAAGTAGTTATATACTTAAAATGATGTATTGCATTTTATTTAAATTATTATTTTTTTTTGTTTTTACACCAAAACCACCTGGTTTTACCACCTGGGTTTAGTAAAAGGAAATAAGAAATATGAATAAATATTTTAATAGAGTGATAAGAGAGGTATAGAAGGTAAATAACAATATAAAGTGAATCTTTCTTTGTTTTCTTAAATGCAAACAAGTAGAAATGGAAAAGTAAGAACAATAAAACAGAAATTAAGTTCTTTCAAAATTAATTGTGTAGACTTAAGATAATAAAGAAATAGAAATAGAGATGAGGTAATAAGGTAGAAAATGATCATTTGATTAATCGATTTGGTTGATGAAGGTTATAAATATACTATTAGTTATAAATATTATAAACCATGGGTGCCCGGGGGGGGGGGGGGGGCATGGCCCCTCCTCTAGCTCTCAGGAAAAAAAGAAGAAGTATATTATCGTAGTCATGTCAGTGTTTTGCTTTTAATCCCCTCCCCCTGACGGTGCCCCTCCCCCCCAACAAAAATCCATATGGACACCCATGTTATAAACTCATTATTGTCAAATTTATTTAATTTTCCCTCTAATGTTTCCGAACTTACCTAAGCTATGTGATCTTTCTGAAGAAAGAACATTTTTTGCGTCTCCGATTTCAAAAATTCCAAGAGAGAAATCCGTTTTAGACAACACGGAACGTTTTTAGTTCCATGTCTGTCGCTCAATTTCGGCGAACCATCAAATCTTAAAAACTATTGGTCCGACTTTAATGCAATTTGGATGGTTGGTCATAATTTGTCCATTGTTGGTCCCATACAAGTTTCAACCTTTTTCGCCAATTTGTTTCTCTTCCATATGTACCCAAACATACATTTACTTACACCTATATCTTCAAAAGTACTTATTTTTATGAAATTTTGGGTAATTTGTCGAAAGTGGGCAAGATGGCCTCTGATTAATTTCAACCATAAATTTGCGTGATACTTCAATTCATGTAAAAAATCAAATCAAATTTGACAGATTAAAATTACGAGGGGAAAATTAAATAAATTTGACAATAGTAAAATCATTAAACTGCCCGAAATAGGAAGCGAGGATGCTATGTGCTCCACTAATTGACAAATATTTGTATTATTGATTTAATCTTGTATTTTAAAATGTTTATTGTTTTGGTTTTATTAAGGTTGAAGCAGTTCAGTAGCAATGAGCAAATATTTTTGCGATGCAGATTAGTTGAACTGTACAGCTGTTTGATATGTAGATACAACGATACAAATATGGAGGTGGTTCAAGTAGAACTGAGAACTGAGTAAGAGAAGATATTGGTCGGGACTGATGTGCGGTAAATCATGACGGGTAGATGGTCCAGGTATTATTAGAAACAGGCTACCTGTTCCTTCTACCGCTTTCCATGTTAAAGTCCTCTAATCAGGCCGGGCTTCGACAGATGTTCCGAGGCCACCCCGCCGTAGTTCCTACTCCGTCCGCTCCGCGGCGCCCAGGCCGCCATATGTCGTTGCCGGCATAAATTTCAGGTGCACACATGTTCGGTTTCCGAGTCTACCCCGTGCATTCTTACGCTTTATTTTTTTAATTAAAACCGGTAGGCTCGCTTAAAGGCTACCCGGGTTTTTTTTCGGCGGTGTCAATTAAGCGACGCGTAGACACGGGCTTGTGCAACCGCCCCGGCCGAGACCGTTTACAAATTTATGCTAACGGCGGCCCCGGGCGCGGCGCCCTGCTCGGTACGCGTTTCAAAACGACTACGAGTGATCAGACGACGATAGTTTCGGGTGGCTCCGGGGTCGCGATTACAACGCTCGCGATACTTGAGAGGTACACAGAGACCGTCCTCGGTGTGACATATTTTGACGTAGGTCGGGGTGGGTCGGTTTGCGGGAAAGGATGGTATCGGAGAGGTTGATGTGAGATAGAGGACGTGTTATCGGTGGGCACACTGGCGGGCTGTTAACCGGTGATAACGGGAAGCTACAAGTTGTTAAATACTACTTGCCCTAATTGAGAAGGACCTGTTGCTGAGGCTCACCGCTATAATAGTGGCCACCCCGGCTCTCGTCACCCGGTCACAGCTGTTGCAATCGGCACCCGAGTTAATCACCCCACTCCACTCTCTATAGAGTGATAAATGCGCCGATCCGTCCGAACCCTTTGCACGGAGGGCGGACAGTAATTGAACTGTACAGATTTATAGCGTTTAACAACCACCAGCTTAGAGTGGGACCCCCATCACTTTAAATTCTTTATCTGCGACTTGATTCTCTCGGCGACTAACTTTATACAACTCGATCCCGTCAAGATTAAACACCCAAAGATAATGTTTCTCGCTCCTCGTGGTACCACTCATCACCATTTATAATTCGGATAAATAAAACACTTCCACAATATAAACGAGATAAAACACTAGAACATTCCCACAAATACTAGAGAAGTGATGGTTTTTTACCGGATTGAAAGTGACAACTTCTGAAACGTAAGTTGACGGGCTATACTGTTATTTTTTATCAGTAACAAGGACCCAGTACAAGGCCTAGTACAGGGACCAGTAACAAGGCTATACTGTTATACATTCCTGTGCTTGTATGTCTGTCTGACTGTAATGCACCTGATAATCAGAAAGTACCTACAAACACTTTGCTGTTATGCTATGTGCAATTACCCAAACACCAAAAATCATTCCACAAAAACAAGGGGTTAAAATTTGTTTAACGAAAATGCGTCATGTGCGGGGATGTTAAATGAAGAAGGAAGAACTCCCTGAGTGTAAATATAAATTTGGTTTCTTTTTCGTACCAAATCATCGCGTCATGTATCCTTAAAAATTGCGTTTTTCGTAACAAATAGGATAAAGGTTATAGCTAAAACAATTAATGGCCGCCATCTTGATTCGGTCATTTATGCTGATTAACGAAGTCGTATGATTTAGTAAGTTGGCAAAAATTGCAAAATAATATTTTTTTTTTTTTTTTTTTTTTGTTGAATAACACAACTACATAGATCCTAAAAAGTTATGAGTGTAAATGATAATAAGTTTTTCGGATAATTAGGTGAGAAAGGTGATAGTCCATTTACAACTCCTTTCGACATAAGATTAATATTATGATAACAAAAATAATAAGTTGAGTATAGTAAAAAATCACTAAAAAAAACTATGCCTATTAGTGTGGCACATAGCTTCCTTGGGTCCTATATCGTATACTTTAATGATATTATGCCTTTAAAACCTATTATTGTTAGATTTATTTAATTTTCCCTCCGTTTTTTAAACGTGTACAATTGTTTTTGATTATTTACATGAATTAAAGTATCTATTTATAAAAAATTAAAATGGCCGATGGTTCAGGTTAACCTGGGACTATCTTCGGGCTAGTTTCGACAAACCGTCCAAATTTCATAACAATCAGATGAGTACTTTTGAAGTGTAAATATATGTATTTTTGAGTGCATGTGGAAGAGAAACAGTTGGGTGCAGAAGCTTGAATCTTGTATGGGACCAACAGTGGGCCCTAATTATGGCCTAACATCCAAATTTTATTAAAATTGGACAAATAGTTTTTAAGATATGATGGTTCGCCAAAATTGAGCGAAAGACAGGACGACATCAAACACGGAACCTGATGTCTAAAAAAGATTTCTGTCTTAGAATTTTTGAAATCGGGGTCATATAAAATCTTCGTTCTTCGGAGCGATCACATAGCTTTCGTGACCTTCGGTAAGCTCGGAATCAAAAACAAAATAAGTTGTATGATTTATTATTTGTTAATTAACGTTTAGTATGTCCCTAGGCCAATGCTTCCTCAGGCTGAGAGAAGTTTCAATAAAGGATTGGTATGGTTAGATAAGGACTCGAGAAGTTTTTGGTCCCGTGATATGGATAGGTCTCGAATAAAAGGATCATTAAGATCATTATGAAGAGTGAGGTTGAAGACATAAGAAGGATGATCTGTAATTTTTCTGATGATCTTGGATTATTGAGTTTGAATTCGACGGGAGTTAGAAGGCTTGGTGCTACCCCACACTTCCAGATCATAGGTTCAAGCTGGTTTTAAGATTACATTGTGAATGTGAAGTTCATTATTCAATGAAAGTTTAGACCTACGATCAAGAAGACGTAGCAAAGATAGCATAAGATGTCCGTTTGTTGGGGTTGTGTTGCATGTTGGTTTTAATTAAAATATCATTAAAATTAATTAACAAAACAACATAAGTATATCACTAATAACTGACAGGTTGCTTCTAAGTGACAGCGGGACAAACTAGGTATTTTTGATAGAGAAGCAATATATATCATACATTTTATTTGTTTTCTTTATAATAGGTAAAAAAGAAAAAAAATAATAAATAAAAAATAAATTAATTAATTAAAAAATAACGTACAGTCTCTTCTTATTTTGTACAAACAGACACTGAGCCTAAGATATTTGACATATTTTTGATCTTCAAACGTTAAGTAAACAATGCAACCATTGTATCATTAGAAAGCTTATTAAATGCGCCAACTTTTGATGTAAAAAAAGTTATTTCATAACCATCCAAATTCAAAAGTTACGGCAGCTCAAAGCTACATCATTACTTTTGATCAAATTAAATAATCATTTTTAGTAGCATGTAGCACACTGAAAACAACCCCGAGTTTATAAAACAAATAGTGCATTTTAATGTAAAAATTATTCCTCTTTCGAATGCCGTAAACTGCATATTATTATTTTTCTTTTTAGTTGAAAATACATTAGTTTAATGTATGAAAATTCGCAAAAAAAGACCACAGACCAACAGACACGGGACCAAAAATGTTCCCTGATGTCTGAAAGGGATTACTGCCTTGGAATTTTTTAAATCGGAGATATAAAATGTTTCGTTCTTCATAACGATAACATAGCTTCCGTTACCTTCGGTAAGCTCGGAAGCAAAGAATTAAATAATCGAAATAATCAGAAAAAATCGATATCTTGAAAACTAAGGTCGACAGACCATGGGTTAATAGGACATTTTTTTGCTGGCCATTTGATGAAGTATCATCCCCTTTTCTGTGTCTGTGCTTAGCTGAAACACCTTGTATAAAAGAAATTAAAGCAATATTTTTTTCCAAACTAACAGAAAATCTATACCCATATAAATTGATCAAATCGTTATGGTACAAACAGATAAATAAAGTAGAAATAATAAACTCAGATAATATAACAAAACCCAACAATAAAGTTAATTTTTTCACTAGCCTCACTTATGTTAAAGGAGTTTCGGAAAAAATTAAAAGTATCATGAAACTTAACGGTTATGAACAGATAAATTTAGAACATAAACCCATAGATAAAATTACCGTTTTTATAATAATATGAAAGACGAAATTAACAAGGATAATAAAAAATAGAAAATACCAGCAAATATATATATTCAAATGATATTATTAAGAATAAAAGTCAGAGGACGGCACTATCCCTTCATAATTTCAACACAGGGCATCAATTTTCGTTTAATAATACACAATTTCTAGGATATGAACAGAATGAAAAGAAAGAAGAATTCAAGAAGTTTTTCACATTTTTATAAATAACAACACTGTTAATAATAAAACGGACGCGGGGAATATTAACAAAAATTATATTTTTAATTAATTGTTGCACGTATTTAGTTAAAAAAATAGTAAAAAACGTTAATGTATGAAGTTGGTAGTAGCGGTAATGTCATCTGACTAAATTTATTTAATTAAATTGACCCTCTCCTATGGAGATAGAATTGTTATATAATGACCAATACCAACATCCATGATCTATGTAAGTATGTTTACATCTTTTATGAAAGAATTGTTATCAGATATACAATTTAAGGTAAAATATTAAAATAATGAAGGAATAGTTAATTAAGCTAAATTATGAAAGGAATGTTGTAGTAATTATAATTAATGTTTTAATTTTAGAATATGAAAATAAAAAAGAGTGAAGATGACCTTAGTTTAAGGGTCGAAACGTCTCTCAAACCTTGAAATAGCGTTTTTAATTTAAATTTACACCTATGAAATCATCTGGATTCTCTCTCATTAAATTTAGAAGGGTGTACCATATTGATTAATAATTTTTATTAGTAATTTAATCTTTATGAATTTTTTAATTGAAATATAGTAGTAACTAGTTTTTTTTAAGTTTCGAGGACAGCATCTTAGTATGTCAAGCTACAATTAATTCTCAGTTTTGCCTCGAGGCATGATGGCTCACGCGTCAACACACACCAAACATCTATCTTTTTTTTTTTTTTTTTTTTTTAAAAAACTTTTTTGAAGTGAGTGCTTTAGTAAAACAGAATAAAAAAATTTATAATCGATGAACTTGTTAGGTTATGTTTACAAACTTGTCCTGTATTGACTGAACAAATAAATTTAGACGCAATGTTAATAAAATTTATACAAGGGTAAAAAAGTCATATAAAATGACATCAAACAACTAGTCGATAAAGACATTTTATAATTGGTGAATTAAACAAATAAGAAAATGCAAAAAGTGACTTACCTATAATGATTTATTAATATAGAAATATCGATATGCGTTTGGCAAACATGTCGGTTGGAAAATTCAATAGTTGTTTTATTATCTTATGACATTATGTGGCCGACTTTACTTTCTATTTTATAATTCATAACAGTATATTACTATTTTTTATTTTTTACTTATAAAAGAAATGAAATAAGAAATGCACGTGTAAAGACATAAATATCAACGAGTATTATTTATAGACTTATCTATGATACGACTTATTATGGTAGTGCCATTGGTAAACCGCACCGAAATGTCCATGCTATAGAACAGTTTTTTTGACGTTATAGTCCATTAATAACTCTTTTTATATTAAATACATTTTATCTACGATTGATAAGAAATAAAAACATTGCATCTCTGTTTAGATGCATAGAAAGTGATATTTTACGTACTTGTATTCATTGAGCATGCGCGTTTCATAATTCCTCTTTTTTCCGCCCTAGAGCGGTAAAAAAGAAGAATTCTACACCTTTACGCACGATTATCGAGTTTGAAAAAAACTAATTTGCTGTTTGTTTAATTATTGCAACTGTTTATATCGAGTTTTTAGTGAAAAAAAATATTGATTTATGTCATTAAGACGAAAATGAGGAGAATAATACGCCTCCCGAAATAATTAATTCGGCACAAAATTCAACTAATGAATTAATTTTATCTTTATCAAATGAGAAAAACGAACTTACATACAGGAAGTTTATTAAATATATTTTATGTATTTATTATAAAAATCCAACAATCGTAGATTAAGTACGGTACGTAACTCGTGCGAAAACTGCATTTTGCTTTGATCGTGTGGTTTTACTACCCTCGCTGTCGCTCGGGTGCAAACTCCACACTCCTATGCAAAATGCTACTTTCCGCACTAGACGCATAATGTACTATTACAACAACATAGTGTTATTATTATACATAGTCGTGGTAGTCGGCGTTGCCCGGGTTGGTTTTATAAAGGTGTTATCATTCACTATATTACTAGGCAGTGTACAGTGTGACTGAATAACTAGGCAGTGACAGAGGGAAAAGCAGTAAATTTTAATATCACTGACAGCTCATTTTATTTAATACACTAGCCGGTGGAATAAATGTATCAATTTAGCAAAATGTATAAACCACTGACTGTTGAAATTAACGTGGGACCATTTGTGGGCTACATTCAACATGTCAACCAAATTTCTTAAAAATGGGATGAGTACTTTTAAAGGTATAGGTGTAAATAAATGTGTGTTTATACACGTGGAAGCGAAGCAAATGGGCGCAGAAGGTTAAAATGATGGACAGACACGAGACCAAAAATGTTCCCTGATGTATGAAACGGAATTTTCGCAGTGAAATTTCTTTAGGCGCGGTAAAGTAATTTGGCTTGGATGAAACGAAGTTGATATACCAGTAAAAAATCTTTTACTTGGATGAGTCTCGATCCACCGACCTCTGATTTAGCAGGCATGATTTTTCAATACACAGAATTGGTATATAAGCGTAATATTATATACATTATAATAATATAATGTATATAATTAAATTTTGTTTCCATGTTTTTTCTTCATTATTCGCTAAAATATTATGAAAATATTTTTTTTTCAATTAAATTCCACGTTGTTGTGTCCCTAGACACATATATTATTCTGGTTGCTAGGCGAGGGAGTTTATTTATATCATTATTAATGTCAGCCTATTGGACATATTGTTCTTGTTATTGTATTATGTTAATGCGGCTAAATATAATTATTATGTATTACGTTTGTGCAGTTATTATAGTGTAAAATGCGAACGAAACATGGTGGCAGCGGTAAAACTTTAAACGTGAGCGTGAATTTGTTGTTTTATTGTTAATAATTTGTTTTTGTTGAGTTTGTTTTGATTTTGAGTGTCAAAATAAAAAAAAGAAGTAAACAATGAGTAATGCCGAAGAAAAACCGAATGTTAAATTTGAAGAAAAAAAGGAGGTATGTTCTAACTCGACGAGTTATTCGGGTAATCGGTATCTCCACCAGAGCAATTCACGTTTCGAAGTGAAGACTGGCCTCGCTGGCTTAAACGATTCGAACGATATCGAATATGTTCGGGACTGTCGGAGCAGTCCGAGGGGCGGCAAGTCAACACGTTCTTATACGTTGTGGGTGGTGGAGTAGATGACGTGTTAGAAGCTATAAAACCAACCGAGGAGGAGTTAAATTCGTTCAGTTCTTTGGTAGTACGCTTTAATAACTATTACGTAAGTAAGAAGAACGTAATCTACGAACGCGCTAAATTCAACCGCCGAGTACAGGCGCCCGAGGAACCAGCGGAGTGTTTTATTCAGGAGTTGCACCGATTAACATCAACTTGCGAGTATGGGGCGTTGCGTGAAGAACTGATCCGTGACCGCATTGTGGTCGGTATTCGGGACAGCAAGTTGTCTGAAGTATTGCAAATGGACGCGGACCTGACCCTTGCTAAGGCGGAGCGAAAAGTCCGGCAAGCTGAAGACGTAAAACGCCAACAAGCGGTTGTTCGGGGCAATCACTCTGAGTTAGGCGAGGTAGATCGAATCAAAGATTCGCGGAACCTTGATGTTGTACGTAGTTAAGGAACCACAAGAACCACTTCTTGGTAGAGGGGATATAACTTCCTTAGGTATGTTAGCGTGGCTAAACGCGTTGAAACAAGTCTCACCAGAAGAGGAAAAGAAATCCCTATTTGAAGGATTGGGCAAACTGGATGGCGAGTACCAGATTAAGCTAAAGGAGGGATACAGGCCGTATTCGATCAAGGTCCCAAGGCGTGTAGCTTTTCCCCTTCTACAAAAAACCAAGGAAGAACTACTTCGATTAGAGAAAGAGGGAGTCATATCGCGAATAGAAAGACCCACAGAGTGGTGTGCGGGACTCGTCGTCGTTCCTAAACCGGATGGGTCGGTTAGAATATGCGTAGACTATACTGAACTAAATAGAGCAGTGATGAGAGAGCGTCATATACTACCATCAGTCGAACAATGTGTGGCTACAATTGGGGAAGGTGTTGTGTTTTCGAAGCTAGATGCAAAAACAGGGTACTTTCAAATAGGACTAGAGGAAGGTTCTCGCCCGCTTACAACGTTTCTTACCCCATTTGGAAGGTTTATGTTTAATCGGTTACCCATGGGCATCACCAGCGCCAGCGAACACTTTCAACGAAGAATATCCGAGGCCTTAGAAGGAGAAGAGGGAGTAGTCAACCTGATGGATGACGTGCTGGTGGTAGGTAAAACCTTGGAGGAACACGATCGTCGTCTGGCAAGGGTTTTAGACCGGCTGCAGAAGGCAGGAATAACCTTAAATCAGAGGAAATGTCAGTTCAGGAAATCGGAAGTAAAGTTTCTAGGTTACGTGGTCGGGGCAAAGGGTTTATCGGTAGATCCTAGCAAGGTGGAAGCTATCGTGAAAATGCCGAGGCCAAAGGATGGCAAACAATTAAGAGGGTTCCTCGGAATGGTAATGTACCACTTGCGATTCTTACCCCATCTGACAGACACGGCGGCCCCTTTGCGTGACCTCCTGAGCAAAGATAATAATCTGAACAACTGGGGAAAGGCACATGAATTAGCCTTCGAAAAAGTGAAGCGGCAGTTAACAAGCCCTCCAGTGCTAGCTTTGTACGATCCAAAGAAGATTACACGTGTGTCAGCGGACTCTTCGTCTTATGGACTGGGAGCGGTGTTAGAGCAACGGCAACCCCACGGGGAGTGGAGACCAGTCCATTTTATTTCACGTACTTTAAGCGAAACTGAGAAGAGATATGCCCAGATAGAAAAAGAAGCCCTAGCTTGTACCTGGGCCTGTGAACGCTTCTCCTGCTACCTTCTGGGTCTGGCCAGGTTCCAACTTTTAACCGATCATAAGCCCTTGTTATCGTTGTTAGACACCAAGCCGATGAGTGACTTGTCCCCTCGGTTACAAAGGTTTCGAATGAGGTTAGCTAACTTCAGTTTTGAGATATGTCATGTGCCTGGAAAGTCTTTGTACACGCCAGACACGTTGTCGCGAGCGCCCTCTGTGATGACTAAGTACGCCAGTGATGATGAAGAGGAGCAGCTCCTAGTGATGGCCTTGAGGCAAGGCTTGCCAATGTCAGACCAGCGGTTAGGTGAAGTACGGCAAGCACAAGAGGTGGACCCGGTGTCGCGACGACTTCGTGGATACATCGACAAAGGGTGGCCCCGAATCGACGAATTAGAACCCGACCTAAGACCTTATTATGCTTACAGAGGAGATTTGGTCGTGTCAGGAGGGTTGATAACTAAGGACCGAAGGGTCTTCATTCCTACAAGTTTGCGCAAAGAAATTCTGGGGCGACTGCATGCGGGTCATCTAGGAATTGTGAAGTGTCGTGGTCGAGCCAGGGAATCAGTATGGTGGCCAGGCCTTTCGAGTCAGCTCAAGAATTTGGTGGAAAACTGTGAAGCGTGCATTGAAAAAAGAAACACACCAGTTGAACCGTTGACTCCTACGGATCTTCCCGAGAACCCTTGGATGATGGTTGGGATAGATTTGGCTACAATTCGAGAAAAGGAGTATTTGGTGGTGGTGGATTATTTCTCGCGATACCCCGAAGTGTTCGCGTTGACGTCAACTAACAGTCAACAGGTAATTGGTCGTCTGAAAAATTTGTTTGGACGTTTAGGTGTTCCAAATATTGTCCGATCGGACAATGGTCCGCAGTTCCGGTCCGAGGAATTTAAGGAATTTGCGAAAACCTACGGATTCAGACACATTACCAGTAGTCCTTTATTTGCCCAGAGCAATGGACAAGTTGAGGCAGCAGTCAAGGCCGTGAAGAATGTGCTGTTAAAGGAGGGAGATCCTAACTTAGGTCTACTGGCATATCGTAGTGCACCCAGTGATGGCCGTCCAAGTCCAGCGGAGCTACTCATGGGAAGAAAACTGAGAACAACAGTCCCAATGTTGACCAAGAACTTACAACCTAAAACCGTAAAGCTTAAGTCTTTCAGAGAGAATGAAGAAAGGAGAAGGTGTCAATACAAAACTAGATTTGACGAACGACATCGAGTAAGGAACTTACCACCATTGGCAATTGGGCAAAGGGTTTGGATACCGGACCAGCAGCGCTATGGCCGAGTGGTAAAAGAGTCGGGAGAACCACGGAGCTGGATTATAGAAACGGATCGGGGGACCATTCGACGCAACCGAGCGCAGTTGATTCCTGCTCCCAATCGACCTGAATCCTCACGAGATTTGGAATATGAACCCGAACCTGAAGATTCTGGCGATGACTGTGCAGCTACTATACCCTCTGCTACACCTTCCGCAGGACCACAAATCGACCGGAATCCCGTCTTCGTTCCTCCAGGAGCCACCCGGACGCGTTATGGACGTTTATCGGTGCCTCCCAAGAGATACTGTCCCACACCCTAGAAAAGGGAAGATGTTGTGTCCCTAGACACATATATTATTCTGGTTGCTAGGCGAGGGAGTTTATTTATATCATTATTAATGTCAGCCTATTGGACATATTGTTCTTGTTATTGTATTATGTTAATGCGGCTAAATATAATTATTATGTATTACGTTTGTGCAGTTATTATAGTGTAAAATGCGAACGAAACACACGTAATCATCCATTTCTTAATCCAGAAATAATAAAATCTTCAACAAATGCAAAGATAGCAATGCATAAAATCAACTGTTTTTAGAACTTAAGTTTCACTTCTCATTCGTGAGAGTCTCACACATATTTTTTAAATTGGAGACAAAGAATTTCCTTCCTCAGAACAATCACAATGCTCGGAAGCAATATATAATATAATAACTAATGTGAATAGTTGTAATGATTGGTCACACAAATATTCACAAGCAACTAATGCATTCTACTGTTTGAGCTTAATTCTCTATGTAGTCATGTCATAACATTAGTGTAGTACATAAATTAATTAATTCACTATGTAGTGATGTCTAACATAATTATACCAATTAAATAAATTAATTTATAAGTGGTTTAATTAGAAAACAATTATATTTACTCTAGGAGTATGTCACTATTTAATTTCGTTACATAACAATAAATTGTACTAATTATTTATATTTTTGTAGTGAGAAGATATCTTATAACATAAGCATTGAAAAGAAAGATTATTCAATCCATCTATTCTTATTTATCTATACTATATAATATCTAACTATACTATCCCATCCATCTATACTTCTGACTTTATCCAGCATCTAGAAGGATCTTCAGGAGTGGACCGGTAAAACAGACTGCGGATTATATTGGAATGATCTGGATCTAAAAGGGAATTGCTGAAGGATTTGTTTCTGGAAATGGCTAACTCACGACCCTTCATACCCACTTGAGAAGGTGGCGTCTGCTATTTTCCTTAGGATCTTGGATTGGAAAGATTGAATGCGATAGGCATTGGAAGATTTTATGCAACCCTATGCTACATGCCAATGATGGATTTATTCTTGTGTTTTAGATGAGTACTTTGATTTGCATGTTGTTTTAATGTTTCAAGTAATTCTGTGAAAAAGTTGTTAGCGTATATTGCATATTTTACGTTTGGTTGATCTGCTAGTGTGATCTGCCCATATTAAATGACGATCTACAGTATCTTTATAAAAATAGTTTTAATGTGATAGCACGGGAAATTAAAAAAATTGGGATGAGAAGCCAATGATAACTTTAAATTTTGGCGTCTGGAAGGTAGGGCTTACAAGGCAAACAAAATTGTCACCGGATAACCTCAGGACTGAAGTGCCTAATGACATTTTTTTTCCTCACATAAGTTGGCCAACCTGAGTGTCATAAAACAGTTTTATTAGTAAAAATACGTACAGCACCAGGTAGCGCAAACTAGTGGAATAAGGATTTAGTTAAGGGTTACTGTTAACGTCACTTAAGAGTTTTTCGTTTCATTTATCTTGATCCAAAATTTCTTGAACCAGGTTCCAAGAATGGTGCTGTTGGACATGATCGGAGGCTGTATGTGAAAGCTCTGTGGGGATAAGATGCACTTAGTCGGCAAAGGGAGTGAAAACTGTTCAAGGATGATGGGAAACGTCGGAAGTATAAATGGAAAAATCACAGGGAAGTACTTGCGTCCAAGTACTTTTTAGGGTTTTGTAGATGATTAAGCATACCCGTTATGTAATTATGATTTTTTTTCTTCGATCCTAAGGGTCCCGGGTTCGATCCCCCGGGAGGTCACAATATTTTTTATGGGTAATAACGACAAGATAAATTACATTTTTTAGGAAATTTTCATCGCCCAACCATACGGTGTAACCATGAATCATTTCAAAATTTTAAGGCCAGCCATTATATAAAATTTGGGGGGGGGGGATTTTTTTGGGGGTATATTTTGACTTAAAAATTTAAAAAAGCAAATATATATTTGTATCCTACTCTTTAGCAGCTTTCATTTGATACCCAACTCAAAATTTTTAAAAAATAAAATTTTGGGCGCACTCTAAATTTTCGCGCACAAAATTGGTAATTTTTAAAACCTGGGAATGAACTCCCGGAAATATCATCGCCCCACTATAAGGTATTAGTATGAATTATTTCGAAATTTTAGCACCAGCCGATCTATAGTGGTTGGGGGGGGGAAAATTTTTTTGGGGTATATTTTTATTTTTTTCCCCTATAAGGAATGCAAATTTTAAAAAAGCATATATATATTTGTGTCCTACTCTTCAGCAGCTTTCATTTAATATCCAACACGAAATTTTAAAAAAATAAAATTTTGGGCGCACTTCACTTTTTCGCGCCCAAAATTAACAATTTTTGAAAATTTGGGATGAACTCCCGGAATTTTCATCGCCCCACAATAAGATATTAGCATGAATTATTTCAAAATTTTAGCGCCAGCCGATCTATAGTGGTTGGGGGGGGGGGAAATTTTTTTTGGGTATATTTTGATTTATTTAACCAATAAGGAATGCAACATTTAAAAAATCATATATATATTTGTGTCCTACTCTTCAGCAGCTTTCATTTGATACCCTACTCAAAAATTAAAAAAAATATAAATTTTTGAGTTTACCACATTTTTTCGAATTGCGCATGCGCAAATCTAATTATGAACTTCTGTATATTTTTCCTGTGGTTGGGTCAAAAAGTTGCACCAGTGTTTCAAATTTCAGTACTTTCGCTTAAACGGTTCGGGCCCTATGAACCAAAGAGCGACGGACGGACGGACACATCACCCTCGGTATAAGGGTTTTGAGAAGTATCTACAAAACCCTAATAAAGGGTATCTATAATTCCACCTTGGAGCATCCCTGATGCTATTATAGGAAAGATGGAAGAAGTCGAAGAGTTGTAGGAATCTTGAAAGGGACGGTTTTCTAATCCTCGACTGTATATTTCTCCTCCCTGTCGGTGATAGCGACTCATTACAAAGGTAATTCATAACTAAGTCAACACAAAAATTATATTTAAACAATTTGTCGGGCTTCGGCTGTTTTTATGAAGCCTTCTTTAGATAATCTACAAACATAATAAAACAAACTTAAACTTAAATGTATAAAAGAATACCTATCTACTCCTTCCCCACTTATTATTTATAAAAGCAGAATTAAACTAAAATCTACTACCAACTATATATTTATTTTATGAATAAGATCTTCGTAAATAAAATAGTTTCGAAATTATTTCCTTGTTGTGAAATGTATTTTCTTCATAATATGTTTAATATTTCTATTCAAAATATTATATAATTTACAATTTGCATCGTTAGGTTGTGCCGGCAGTAAAAGTTTAAATAAAAATATATTTTCTATTTTGAATAACTTATAATTTATATTTAATAATGATTGTGATAACATAATTATAGACTGTTATAATAATACTAAAAATAATAATAGTACATTACGCGTCTAGTGCGGAAAGTAGCATTTTGCATGCGAGTGTGGAGTTAGCACCCGAGTGACAGCGAGGGTAGTAAAACCACACGAGCAAAGCAAAATGCAGTTTTCGCATGAGTTGCATACCGTACTTTATTTACGATTGAAAGCAGAAAGAGCAGTTTTCTTTAATAATAAATTCAGAGAGTAGTTTTCTTTAATAATAAATTCAGAAAGAGCAGTTTTCTTTAATTAAACAAACAGCAAATTAGTTTTGTTTAATGAACAAACAGCTAATCGTGCGATAAGGTGAAGAATTATGAAACACGCATGAGCAATGAATATAACTACGAAAAGAATCACTTTCTATGCATCTAAACAGAGATAAAATGTTTATTTTTCGTATCAATCGTAGATAATAATAATTTTCTCATGTTGACATATAATTCTATTTGTAAATATTTTATTTTATTTTCAGAAAATATAAAAAAAAAAAAAATTCCCGCTTACAATTGTGTCCAATTTCTTCTTCGTCTATGTGGCACTACAGCTGGCCTGTACCACGTCTCTCCAATAATTTCGGTTTGACGTCCTGAAGCGCCAACCTCTTATACCCATTGCCATCAGGTCGTTCTGTACTCCATCGATCCACCTAATCCTGGGGCCTTCCCTATTATTTCTTCTCATGAACAGCCTTTCGTGTAGCATATATACTCTTCGGAATTCTATCGCCTGTCCATTCTCTCCACATGTCCTAACTCAAGTTTTTCTTTCGTTGATACTTTTTAGCTCTTTTTTGTATCCTATCCTGCACTATAATGGAACCGTACATTCTGCGTAAGATACAACTTTTGAAGTTCCTCAGTAGTAGGTTCACGTCGGGTGAGGTTACCGTCCATGATTCAGATGCTGCAGGTCTTATGAGCGTGAGGTACATCTTTAGTTTGAATTCCTTTGATATCAGTTTGCTTATTAATAGTTTGAGGTTAGCATAATATGCTATATTTTCAGATTGCACTCTTCCTTGTACGCATTTGCTTAAACTGTTATAGCTGGTTAATGTAGCGTGCAGAACATCTTCAGTTGACATCAGCATGTACTTACTATGCTAAGATTTACTTTCAGCCAACCTCTCGTTACTTCTTTCTAGGTGGTATCATAGATTTAGTACATTGAAGTTAGATTGCGACAAAATATTTGGTTAAAACACGCCGCAACGTAAATACATGCCAATGTTTCGCAGCAAGTAGCGTGCACAACTTCAATTACATGTAATTAACAGATAAATAAATAAATATGCTTTCCGTAAGGACTTATTGATTAGTTTTGACGCCTCGACGAAACCGGTCGCATCGCCTTTCTAATCAGATTTGTGATCGCTCAAGGAAATGTCCGTGTATCGGAAGAGGGGTGAGCACTTGATTCAAGTATACAGTAGACTCAAAATAAAGGTGAGCACTTGATTCAAGTATTATACAGTAGACTCAAAATAAATTGATTGCGATGTGAATAATTTGAGAAAATGTCTGGAATCTATTATTTGATTAATAGAAACAAGACAGCGTAAGATTGGTACAATGTATAAGTGGTACGGTCTCGTCTAGACGCGGCTTCTAATCAGTTTAATATCATTGTTTTTAGTTCAGTTTTTTTGTCTAAAGTGTGATTGGTCGGTGAGTATTTTGCTGCTAGTTAGTTTGATTAATTACCCTTTGTGCTGTAAAAGAGGCATTGGGAATTATTCCAGTATTGGAGGGAGAGGAGGGGGGTATCGATCCCCACCAGCCTTCATTTATTAGAACCTCAAAATGTTTATTCATTTAAACTTAATGTTTTATTTATGGATAAGTGGACCTTCTTTTCTAACCCAACAAGCCTAGCTTGCTTTACCCGATATTTTATTATAATTCTTTTTTTATTCTAAGGATAATTATAACTTTTAATGTAATAACATTCTTTATTACTCATTTGTATAATGATAAATTATAATAATAATATTTAAGGAAGGGGGGGGGGGGGGTAAAGGAATAATAAAATTAGATGATTTATAATAAATGAGTTTGAAGTCAAGTTAAGGCCTCTCCTACGTCTAAATGTCTGCACATATTGTACAGAAAAATCATACCCCGGTGCGAAATCGAGAAATGAATTTTAACTTAATATTTGGGGGCGCTGCCCCTAAAAACTCTGAAAAAACGTGAAATAAAATTATTTCTCGAAAACGGTTCTAAAAAAAAAAAAAAAAAAAAATTAGTCCATATAAATACAAATCTAAGGATATATAAGCCGTTTTCCGAGAAAAATCTAGTTCCTGAAAAAAAAAAAAAAAAAAAAAAAAAAAAAAAAAAAAAAACATTAAACGCGGATGGAGAAATGCTGGGTTCGATTCACCGTCGAGGAAAAGTTTTAATGATACATTTTGTCGAAATTTCAACAATAGTAAAATGCACCTACGAAAGCTCGAAAACTATATGGAAAACACTGGGCTAAGTAATTATGAAGTAAGTAGCTTATGTGGTTTGGTGGCCAAGAACTGAACTGTCGTCAAGAAAGAAGAACTTAGAGCATCTTCAGAGGACAGATTGTCTTGGAATTCTAGGAGCGATGAGGACAGCACCGTCCCTAGCATTAGAGGTAGGTACTGGTGGGACTTCCACCATTAGACCTGTTCATTCGTTATGAAGCTATGACAGCATCATATCGACTCCACTGAAGCGGTCTATGGTTACCCAACCTATTACAACCGAGGCGGACATGAGAGGGCATGGGAACTGCTACTTGAAAGATGCCCTCGGCAGTCATGATACAATATTACTGCATTGCCAGATGGCAATTTAAGTGCTCCTGGAGCTCTTCTTTTCCTTCTATTAAGGATTGGGAAGGAAACAGGACAATTGTACCTAGCACGGGTACCGATGTGTGGTACGGACGAATCTCGAATAGATGAATTGTCAGGAGCTTGAGTCTATTGTGCAGACCCCAGGTGTGAGATCAGCATCAGTCTAGGAAAACATGCAACAGTTTTTCAAACTGAAGTGTATGCTATACTTGCCTGTACCCAAACGATTTTGGGCAAGGAAAACGGTCAGAATAGACAGATTTATATCTGTTCTGACAGTCAGGCAGCCATCAAATCACTGACTTCACCCAATTGTATTTCCAAGTTATTAGTCTCAGAGTGCAAACAAACACTGGAGGCTCTATCTGAGTTAAATGAGGTACAACTTCTCTGGGTGCCAGGACACAAAGGCATTGAGGGAAATGAAAAAGCAGATCTTCTGGCTAGACAAAGCTCCGGAACAATCCCCTCTGCTCCAGAGCCCATCGTGGGTATCGCACGTTGTTCTGTTAAGGCAACTTTGAAGAACTTTCTTCAGAGAGATTTTCAGAAAAGCTGGGAAAAGTCACCCAGGATGAGGCAGTCAAAAATGTTTTTGAAGGGACCCTCGCGTGGACTTACTAGAAACATACTAAGTCTAAACAAAAAGTCGTGTCCGAGACTGACGGGATTCTTGACTGGCCATTGCCGGTTGAACAGGCATTTACAGCTTCTAGGTCTGGTAAACGAATCAACTTGTAAGCTGTGTGGAGAGGAAGAAGAAACTCCCTTACATCTGTTGTGCAACTGCCCAGGACTGATAAAGCACTGATGGCTGATCTTCGGAGAGGCAAATGTTCCAATAAGTGAACTTAAAGAGATACCCATTAACAAGATGCTGACTTTCTGCCACGGAGTAAACTTGTTAGGGGAGTAGAGGTTAAAGAAATAAAGAGGGAAGATACTTTCTACAATCCGGGTTTGTTCAAAGGATCCAATTGGTGGTCTATGGCTCTGGGACTTGTCCCCCCGCTTAATAAAAATAAAAATAAGAAAATTATTAAGTATATGAGACAGTTTGTCCGAGTTGTCTCGGACCGATTTATTATATTGGAACCCTCGGACGTGCTATGCAAGATTACATAGGGGTATTAGATTTTGCTATGTAAATAGATGAACATCGTTGTATGACAAAGACTCGTGAGTAGACCATGTGCTTCACTATATACTGTTCCAACCGACTTTTCACTATAATGCAGTGATAAAGAGGTTGAAAAGACCTACTTTAAGCTCAATTTCAAACAAGTACTAAAAAAACTTATGATAAAGTATTTTTTTGCCACTGAACCGGACTACAACCATATAAATACATCGAAAAGACCATAGTTATAAAAAAACGTATTTTGTCAATAAAAAATAAAATAATATTTTTTTCGAAATTTCCAAAAAGTGGTAACTTTAGTTTTGGTCGAAGAATTTTCAAATTTTTTCAGATTTTTTGCACTTCACATAAGCGAAATAGAGGGGGGGGGGACATGTTTCACACCCACTTCAAACCTGCCTACGCTCGCCCTATCAAAGTTATAAAATAAGAATTATATATTTTTGTAATCAGCTAGACGTACCCTTTCATATGATACCCCTCACGGTGTCGTAAAAAAATAAAACATTTTAACCCTTAAGTTTTTTTACCCTAATTCTTTTTAATTTTTTTTTTTTTTTAAGTCACTATATTTTTATATGTGGGTAGGTACAAGACACATACATGCCAAATTTCAAAGTGATCGGACGAAAGGTGTAGCCGTGAGAATATGCGACAGGACGGACGGACAGACACACGCAGGAAAATATAAGGGTCCTTGGTTTTGCCTACGGCCCTAAAAAATAAATAAATGTGTGAGACTCTCACGCATTAGGAGTGAAACTTGAGTTCTAGAAACAGTTGATTTTATGTTCCCCCCTACATATGCATATTAATATAATTGTATAAGTATGTCAGATATATATTTTAGAGTTTAAATCGTGCTTAGAAGAAGCACGTAACTTAATTTTCCTCGTATATCAAATCAAATTGCTTCACTAATATACTATGTTCATTGAATTGAGGATTTGTTGGTTCCAAGATAAAGAAAACACTAGAATTGTAATTACTTAATAATGAAATAGCACAATAAACCTTATTTAAGTGATGCATATAATATATATCATTTATTAAATACGCAACATACATATTTATAAGCAAGAGATTACGATGCCACCACAGTCAGATAACTTCTCAAAGAAACGTAATTTCAATTAATAAAATATTTCCATAAAATGTTTATGAATATGTCTATAAAAGAAAAACATGAAAACAACATTTATATATTATTCAATTATTAAAATGTGTATAATACGCTTATACACCAATTCTGTGAAGTGATAATATCAACTACTCCCGTGGTGTAGTGGTTTGTGTATCTGAATGATAATACAGTTGGTTCGAGACTCGTCCAGATGAGAGATTTTTACAGGTAAATCAACTGCCGGCTTAGGCCGGCAATTGCTAAAAAGATCATCTCAGACGAGTCTCAAAACAAAAACTTGCAATTTCGTTAATTTCACGTTAAAAATATTTCAATTGAACGAGTCTTGAAACGCGAACTTCTTTTCACTATGTCGTTTCATCCAAGCCCATTTACTCTACCGCAGCTAAAGAAGTTTCACTTAAAAAAAAACTAGTAGAAACTACTAACAGAATACTATTATAAGTTAGTTATTCTGCTAACAGTAGACCTCGCGTCCAAAAAATAAACTATATATTTATCGTTTGTAATTAGTTCAAAGGACATTCATGCCAAATTAAAAAAAAAAATTAAATTGGTCATGACTGCGTAACAAACAAACAGTCGATATGCCAAAGAGTCGAGTTTAAAATGAGACCTTGCTCCGTTTAGTCAATAATACGGTTGACGGTTATAGAATTAAGGAACATAAAAAATGGAACATACATTGGTCTAATTTGTGATGAAACGAGATGAAGTTTGAGATGAGTTTAGTACCAAGTCTGACGAAAGAATTTACTATTGGACTCTGGCTCCGCTTTATCACTTTATAATCATACACGACCTCAAGTTTAATGTTGCGAGACAACTTCTTGCTCGAAGTATAATGAGAAAATGACCACCAGCATTGGAAATGTGGCTTTGTACGATAAGCTTGGTTTTAGAGGACGTCCGAGCAAACGGCCTCGCAAATAAAAGCTCAATATATTTCTTTGACCCCGATACTGGGCCTGCTACACTGCCTAGAATAACTTTACGAAAATTAACTATTGCTGTAATATTAATTCATCGTGAGATTATCGTGTGACATAATCTGTTTAAGAGTTATTATACATGGGATTAATTAAAAAAAAAGTGAATAAATTTGCCTAGTTTTGGATATAATTACCAAGGCAAGGCTGGGTCGGGCCTGGGAGAGACCCGCGGGCTACGCCGGCCTCCTAATAAATACTTTTAAAACCTATAAATCTCCTGGAAATGAAATCTAGCCATAGTGCAACCACCCTGGACAACCGTACGGCCTCAGTTTCTACAGATGTCTCCTTTTTACAATTGTCTTCTCTCTACAGTTGTCAACCTTTTACAAGATGTCTTATTTCTACAGATATCAGTGACATAATAACTTCTCTTCAACAAATCAATACGAGATCACTTAAAAATAATTGTGATTTGTTGGAGTTCAAAGGAACGATTATTTTAATTTTTACTTATAATAATGTTTTATATTATTATAATTGTTTAAAAGTGGTCAATTGAGATGTTTTCTTAAGAGTTTTTTGATAATTATGGAATTGAGATGAGTTAGTAAGAGCTGTTTGATAATCATGGAATTTAGATGTGATAGTAAGAGTTGTTTGATAAACAAAGGAATTGAGATGTAATGTCAAAATTTGTTTGATAAACAAGGAATTGAGATGGGTTAGTAAGAGATATGTGATAATCATGGAATTGCTGTGAGTTTGAAGAGGTTGGAGCGCTGTAGTATGGTGTGTGGTTGAGTTTTTAATAATCTGTCGTATTTAGATATTTAATTGTATTGAAGTGAGATCTATTTATAGGTGGAATAATTATTCACCAGCGGATATTTATATAATTTATCCAAGTATCTAGTGTAATGTATTTAAGTTAAGCGAGAGTCAGTTAAACATTGTGGCCACAGTTGATTTTCCGCTGTAATATTGACTTACAAGATCTCTTGTTTCATTCGGCGGTAGCCAAGGACGTTATATTACACCAGACCAGGGCCTCCGACGCCTCCTCCACAGCCCTGTATTATTCTCGACCATGTCCAAGTCCGCCTCTCAAATTCAATAAATATATATATCAGGATAAAGTATTGTAAAGACTAGAAAATTCCATTATGAAATTTCAAAGGATTTGCTCGTTCCACCCGAGCCCCAAAGAATATTTATTTCACTTTCTTGTGCAGAAATATAAATATAAGTTCGGTCATTGCTCGAGGTGAAATTGGGTTTAGCATTCAGTAACCTTTGATTCAGCAACCTGATGAAGGTTTAAAACTCCTCCCAATACAGAATTGATAACGCATCGATGTTAGAAATTTTAATTTTAAAATATAACAAAGGAGAAAACTCATATTTGGCTTTCTATTTCAAAAACTGCGGAAGTAAACAAAATTTCCCCTTTAAAAACCTGCGTAGAAGGTGTATATTTTCTGTTATACTCGTAGTAGAAATTGTAATACCGGGATACCGTAATAGAGTCGTTGAGACATACTTTATCAGAAGTTCATTTATAAATAAAGATTGAAAAATCGTGTAAAAAATTAAAGAAACATCGGTTCGTAAGTCTCCCTGTGCTATGCCATGGGCATTCTTCGCAACCAACCGTCGCGTCGGCTTTCAGGTAAGTTTAATCCTGCAGAATATTATCAAAAGGTCAAATACACTAAACTTCCTTGATATTTACCGTCGAGGTTTAGCAGTAACATGTCCGGTTACTTATTAGTAGATAAAGACGATGTAGTAGCCGGACACAGATGGGCAGGCGCAAAGTGATTGGGCTCGTGCATAAAACGGTAAGGTTACACAGTGTTAAAACTGCCTACCACGTACATCGTATAATAGACATAGCTGATTTTCTTAGCCTGCCCGCTGTTGGTTTAGGTCTGTGTAGCGAGGACCGGAGCAAATATGCTCAGGTACGACTTATCACCCTCATACTACATCACGTCTATTAATTTAAATACGGAATTATTCAGCGACATGCAAAACCTCTACTTCATTCCCGCACCTTAAATATCGCTTATTAACATCCTTAAACTGTTTGTACCCCCTAGACTTATAAACTGTGTATGGCCGACTCTTATACACAACATCAGACCAAGAAAACGACAATTTCCTTACAACAAGTTCCCTTACTTGAGAAACTTCTTTCCATACTTGCCCCCAGCACGATTCCAGGGAGCTCTCTCCCAAAAATATCTCTATATTTTTTCTGTGAAACTACTTGTCAGAGCGGAGCTTGGAAGCACTACCTTTGCAATCTTTCCGTCTTCACCAGCTGTCCAAGGCAAGGAAACCTTCCCCATATATTAACCCGTTTTTCCTGCTGGTTTGTATTTGTATCTAATAAACTAAATTATTCCCAGGAAAATGGTTATTTTAACCAGTATCTTAATTGTCTGAAAAACGATCCTACTCGATATTACGGAAACCCAAATATTTAATTACTACAAGCAAACCGAAAGAAATCATCTGCTTATAGGTAAAAGTCAATCTAAAAAATATCAAATATTTCGGGGGAGCCAAATTTCGATCATTATAACGATATAAGCCGTTTTCCAGGAAAAAATCTAGTTCCTGAGAAAATAGCTTAAAACGAGGACGGAGAGAGCCCGGGTTCGATTCTCCGCCCAGGAGAAGTTATTTTTATGATACTTTTGATGAAATGTTCAATAATCATTGAATATACATACGAAAACAAATAAATAGAAAACACTGGCAATTATGAACTCGTATATAAGAAAGTTTGTCGGAGTTGTCTTGGACCAATTTTTAATTGTACGTATAGTCCACAACCCTTTCCTAATCCAATATACAAGAGAGTTTTTAACGTTTTTTAGGGTATTTTTTTAGGGTAGAGTTTTTAGGGGTAGCGCCCCCAAATTTGGAGCTAAAATTCATTCCTCGATTTCGCCTCGGGGTATGAATTTTCTGAACATGATTGCCAAATTTAGTCAAAATCGGCCCATTAGTTTAGGCTCCAGGCGTTTGCACAAACAGACAGACATTTTTGAAAAACCACTTTTTTGGACTCAGGGTACCTAAAACGTGTAAATCCTTCAAAATCGATTATTCGCGCCATCACAATACTTTCTCTTTATATGAGAAAGTAAAAATACTGTCAATAATATCGATTGCTGTGCTAACAATATATAGATATATGTAGGTTGTTAGTTGGTAATATGATTAAAAATTCAGATTTGGTCAATACTGACTGTATGCGGGCCACTCTAGGATTAAATAAATAGGATGGAAAATACTTTTCTAATGAGGAGTTTGGTAAATTAATTACTGCTTTGATAATTAGTTTTTCACCGCGAAAGACATAATCCATGACAATCCGGAAAGGTAATTATATTAGATTATTTTAAGAAAGAGAGTTTGGTAGTCACAAAAAAATATAATTAAAATTTTGTTTATAAATGGGAATTATATCATACGTTAAGCAGAGAATGTTTAGACGGCTTACACACCGAAGTAGCAAGTCGCAGGATGCATGGGTCCTGCGACTTGCCGAGGATGCACGTCGCACTTGCATCCTCGGTGTGTAAGCTCTCGTTCAGTTATACAGTCCGGTGTTTAAGTGGCATGCATCTTGCCACCAGGACGCATGCATCCTGCGACTTGATACTTCGGTGGAAAAGCTGCCTTAAATTTGAGGGTACCAGTTTGGAACACCTATTTAAAATGCTACTAAATACAGAAAAATCTACATTAAAGTCAGATAATATTAGGGAATGCGTCGAGGATAAAATAAGCTGTACATGTACTCGTATTATTAAGGCGTGAATCTAGTAGTAACATGTATTGAATCTGTATATATACATATCGCGTGCATCTAGATGGAACTAAAGGGAACCATCTGTCAATGAATTTAATCGCCCCATTACAAACATCAACATACAGAATCGTAACATGACAGAGAGCTTCTTTTCTTCATCCGAAATGTACGTATCTAACTCTAACAATAAACGCACTGCATTTTAATACTGTTGTTTTTATCCGTCAAGAAACTTTCCTTATTCTAGGGATAAAAATGCCGTTTATCACCTCCAATATATTTTATAGGGGAAATAAACAGGAATAATAAAAAAATATTAATGAAATGCAATGGTGCATGTTACATGGGTGGGGGTCACCAGGTTCTTACAGTAGATGAGACAGATGCATATGTAGAAGAGTAAAATGTATCAGTACGTTAGGGATGATTGGAGCACTAATACTTATACAAAACTGTTGGCGTTAGACACCGCACTTACATTGCAGACTTAAACTCCTTCAGCTGTTCAGATTTGAAATATATTAATATTCAAAATGATTGCAAACAGAAAGTTTGTGCGCTTTCCGCAGTATTATAAAACTGTGTGTCAAAAAGACTGTTTTTGGGAGAAACTGTCTGTGTGTGCCAGTGATTTACAGTTTCTCTTCAATCTTCTTTTCTATTGTTAATGTGATGACCCGATATTAATACATTGTAGTCGGACAATAGACTTGAAGTACGGTGATTACCAAAGCCAAGTGCCTTCCTTGTTAAAGACTAAAGCAGTTGCGTAGTCAGTCATGATTTAGCAACTTTTCATTTCTAAAATAAGTGTGGCATAGACGTTTCAAAGCATTAATAATTAATGGTTTACCTCCTGCTTTTAATTCTTCATTTCTGACACCATTTCAGCACGCAACTTTTCGGCTTTATTTATAGCAAACATGCTTTGTTCGCATTGAAAATAGCGTCACATTTCACACACCCGCCAATTTCTTGATGAGGTATTGATTCCGAGCTAATAGAAGCTATGTAAACGATTTTAAGAACATATTTTTATGTCCCCGCATTAAATAATCCAAGACGGAAATCCGTTTCAGACAACAAGGAACAATTTTTATGCACTATGTCTGTCGTTCAAATTTTGCGAACCAACATAATTTAAAAACTATTCGTCCGATTTTAATTAAATGTGGATGCTAAGTAATAATTAGTCCATTGTTAGTCCCATATAAGTTTCAACCTTCTGCACAAACATACATTTATATACAACTAATCTTTAAAAGTACTCATCCAATTTTTAAGAAATTAGGTTGGTATGTGGATTGTAGTCCACAGATAGTCTCATATTAATTTCAACCTTCTGGGGTCAATAAATTGTGTAAATTTATTCATGTAAAATATTAAAACAATATTGATAGATTCAGAAAACGGGGTGAAAGTTAAATTAAATGTGACAATTAAAGCATAAAATCATTATATAATACGAAATACGAAGCGAGGAAGCTATGTGCCTCACTAATAAATTGGTAGAATATTTTTTGTTTGCAGTTATGCCGTATTCATCCCGGTAGTCGGCTTCCAGTTGTTTCTCATTTTTCCTCCGTTCTCCTGATTCTCTTACATTTATGTAATTTTTATATCTACGCTCTATCGCTTGGTTTTCTTTTAAAAAATCTATATTTGATTTAGAGTTTATTATGAATGTGAACTTCCATGAGATGTTAACTGGATGTGAAAATGGAAGATAGTGACTTAGCGCGCCCTTCGATCAAAAAAGATACGATCTGTGTAATATCTAAGTCACCGCTCATCCCGTTAACAACCCTAACCGTATCTTTTATAGTATATTATTTTCCTTCCTGTTCTGTTAGTGGGATTTCATGACATATTTATTCGGAGCCAGTTTTTTGGTAGAGTGTTCATTCATAGAGAGTTGCCACCGTAATCAAATTTTTATTAAGCTCGGCGAGCTTCTGTCCGAACAACCCCGGACACGGCCGCATTTCTACGGCCCGATACGGTATTTTTAATACAGGGAAAAATCCGTTTAAAACATCCGGTACAATCTCACTGGAAACGGAAATTCTATATGAAGCCAGTTTCCATCTGTCAAAAAGGCTTTAATTAATAAGATTAATAACTATTAGTAAGTAAAGTTTATTGTAGAGATTACAATATCGATGACATAACCTCAAATAACGAATTACGAGGATCGCCTCTGAATTTATAGTGAAAGATTAAACAAACCTAAAACTCAAAGTAAACGTGATATTACAACGAGTAGAGGACTTGCGGTGTGTTTAGAGCTATGTGCTTCACCTAGTCGAGCCTGTTTAACGCCCATATTTAACAATACAATAATTAGCAGTTTTTTTCTACTAATTTATAATTAGTAGATGGACATTATAATGGGTGTTCTAAACGGGACTCTGGTTACAGAGGCGAAGGTAGGTCAGGGTGCGGAGACATGAGTCCGTGTGTAAACACCACCCCTGTGGTTTGAAGGTTGCTGCGGTCAAAGGATTCTGTCTCCAGCCAGACCCCGCATCTCTTACCACATTCGTATATTCGACAAAAAAAATTGAAAAATAAACGCTGTTCATATTGGATGTCTTTTGCACCCCGACTTTCCCCTTGTGCCGTCGGACTCGGCAACACATTGTGAAAGCGAAATATAATAATTGAGAGATGTATCGAGTACGAGGGTTTCGTATGGACAAAACGAGTTTATATCTCGGGACGCATGTCATTATATTCCACGCTACAAACTAAATAACTTTTTAATTTACAGACTGATGTTTTACATAGACATCTGGAATTCCGATCCCAGAGAAAATACCACGTCTCGGCTTCTTCGGTAAGAGAACTTAACTAAACCCGTCCCTGCATCTCATCAATTAACTCGTATTAAATACTACAGAGTAGTATAAACCTAGCCTTACTCTCACTAACCTATCTCATTAACATCTATATTTATACTTTCCTTGTAATTAACCAGTGTCTTATTCGTACCTCTATGCAATCTGATTTTCATTTCCTTTTCAATCTCATTTTTAATATTTATTTTATATAATATACTGGGGTTGACTACAAAATCACATTGAATTTGGAGAGTGCAAGGAAAGGAAGAGTAACGACTGTTAGACGGTTAGGATATAGTAGGATGGGTACAGTCTCAGAGGACGATCAGGATATTGTAGAATAGGTGCAGTCTTGGAGGACCATCAGGATATTGTAGAATGGGTACAGTCTTGGAGGACCATCAGGATATTGTAGGATAGATACAGTTTCGGAGGACGATCAGGATATTGTAGGATGGGTACAGTCTCGGAGGACGATAAGGATATAGTAGGATGGGTTCAGTCTGGGAGGACTATCCGGATATTGTAGGATGGGTACAGTTTCAGAGGACGATCAGAATATTGTAGGATGGGTTCAGTCTCGGAGGACGATCAGAATATTGAAAAATTGGTACAGTCCAATAGTAGTCCAATGCAGTCCTTTGGTAGAGGACAAGTACCCACATTCATGAACGAGTTTCTACATTTATAACCAAGGCTCCACATTCATAACCGAGTCTCTACATTCACAACGGAGTCATCACATTCATAACCGAGTCTCTACATTCACAACCGAGTTATAACATTCATAACTGAGTCTCTACATTCATAACCGAGTTATAACATTCATAACTGAGTCTCTACATTCATAACTGTCTCCACATTCATAACCGAGTCTCTACATTCTCAACCGAGTCTGCACATTCATAACCGAGTCTGCACATTCATAACCGAGTCTGCACATTCATAACCGAGTCTGCTCATTCATAACCGAGTCACCACATTCACAACCGGGTCTGCAAATTCATTTCATTAACCGTCTTGTAAATTTTATTTTGTACTAGTAATTCTATGGATTCTACACATGATGAAATTGAATGTTTCGATATGATATTTTCCTATAAAGTTTACAGCTGAGATGAATAACAATATTAAAGGTCTACGGCTATAATTATTATTATTTTACATCTCATATCTACATATGTGTTTGATTCATGCCATTAGAGGATACAAAACTAACCACCTGTAATGATTGTCTTGCTGATACTTTTTTCCGTTTTATTTTTATTAATAAAATTAAAGAATTATCCTCGGAGATGGATAAAAAAAAGTCAGGAAATGAATCTATTAAATCAAGCATTTTATACATACTCGATTCAAAATATAAAACTTTGTCTTCAAATTGTTTTCTATAGATAATTTGAAGACAAAATTGAATTTTAACCTGTTTTACGATGCAAGGTAAAAATTATTATGTTAATATATTCTCTTGTTCGTAGATACAAATTTATTTACTAAAAGCATTTTAATTCGTATTTTTAAATCCGTCATTAATTTTCGGAAAAAAGTCAAAGTGAATTTGCAGGAAGAATGAAGCAGACAAATCCGTAAGATAATGTCCGCTAACAAAATAAACCGACGAATTAAGTGTAAAACTGATTAAATATTTATAAGCTGAATTTAAATTTTTAAATTTAACATTTAATTAATCAAATGAACCGAAAATATTTTACCGAGAGTTCTGTTGTACTGACGTTGTACTGCTCGAGCTTATTAATTTTTTAAAATGTTACTGATTATTCTAATTTTTCTCTTATAAAGTCGTAAATATTAAATATTTTAATCTTGACTACAAAAGAAAGTTTAGCTTTACAAGAATGTAATGAATATCTAATGCTGATAATTTAACATATTATAAATAAAAGTGATATAATCGAATCAACCAGCAAAGGGAAAGCTTAAGGAAACGTAATTGATAATGTAAAATTAGCCGGAACAGTAATTATAAAATATGACATTTACTCAGGTGATTTAAGATATTCTCATTAAACTAGATATATAGTATAATTACGTGAATCTGCTATGTTATAAGTCAACTTATAATTCATTAAAATATAATACAAGCTAAGGTAATATACATTTTTGCTGATAACATAGAATATAATAATATAATTGCATTAGTAAAATATCGTCATTAAAAATTAAAATGTTCGAATTAAATGATAAATTAGGTAAGACAAATTGATTCGTGGTTTGTAATCAAATAATAAATTATAGAAGATTATCTTATAATACAATTAAGTATGTAAATATAAGTGCATCTTACGATGCAATTATGTATGTAAAGACAATGCAAGGTTATCTTAAAATATATTCAAGTATGTGAAGATAATATAAGGTTATCTTTCACTACAATTACGTATGTGAAGAAAGGAAAAATTAATTCGTGTTCTTTTAATCAAATAAGAAATTATAATACATATAAGGTTATCTTATTATAAAATTAAGTATGTAAGTCTATATAAGGTTATCTTAAAATATATTTAATTATTGGAAGATAGTTAGTTATAAGGTAATTTTAAAAAATTTTCAAGTGTGTGAAGGTAGTATAAGGTTATCTATAATACAATTAAGTATATAAAGACAATGTAAGGTTATCTTATAATATATTCAAGTATGTGAAGATAGGTTATAATTGTGGTATTGCTTAAATAGGTAAAGCAACTAGATAAGCCGAATAATTGATTCGTTAAGTAAAGTTTTGTGATAAGACATGAAGGTAGTTTAAGATCCGAATCTCGCCTCATGTTATCATTATCATACTACCTTATCTTACCTCTTTGTTATCATGTTATATGCTCTTATATTGTCTTGGGTGAAATGAAATAATCGTCAAAGTAATTATCCGAGATAAAAACTTAGGAAGTGCGAGTTATACTATATTATATTTTACATTAGATTACGAGCCTATGAAAGATCTTGTACAATATTAGCGATGTCTAGGATAATATGGCAAAATATAGGGTAAGATTAAGTTGTAACCTTCTATAATCAATAAGACAATATAACACAACATAACCTAACATATAATTTTAGATCAATAACAAATAAGCTGCTACTAGGTTTTTGATTATTTGACTACATACTTTATGCATATATTAGTAATTTGCATAATGTTAAAATATAAAATTACTAGCTGGGTACCCGTGCTTCGCTACGGAGTGATATTATAATTTGATAAGTTTATAAGCTACTCATAAACTATCCCGTATTCATTACTTGTACCATACCCCTGTGTACCAAATTTAAATTTCGAAAATTCATGTGAGCTGTGATTTTCCCCTTGCTTTGAAGGTCAAGTGGGCAAATTTTTATCGACATCGAACTAAAACTGTAGATTTGTATAAAGAACATATACACACATACGTTGATTTTTATATATATATAGCTATGAATTTCCATTTTGCCCCCTCCTAAATAAAATTGTACATAACAACAATTACTTTTCTCTTTAAGTGCTTTTCAACGATATACATCATATGAAGGGAATCCATAACTTTGACATTTTTACACCGTACCCCTTGTACCAAAATTTAAATTAATAATAATAATAATAATCTTTATTTGTCGTTAAAATATTTTAACATTTCATGACAAAGTCAAATAAATATTAAGAAAATAAACTACATTATAATTCAATATTGACATTCTCATGCAAAACTTCATTGATTGAATAGTAAGTTTTAGAAATTAGGTACAGTTTAATGCATTTTTTAAATTTCTTGATAGGCAGCTTCCGTATTTCCCTGGAAAGTTTATTATAACATCTGATCCCTACCAAAGTTGGAGGCCTGTTAGTTTTGCTCAATCTGTGCTGAGGAATAATCAGGTTGTCACTCAATCTGGTGTTATATGTGCAATCAGTTGATTGCCACATTGCACTCTCCTCGTGCACCGACACCAACAAATTATAAATAACTATACCATAAAAGGTCATAATTCGCAGGCTTTGAAAAAATTTCTGACAAGATTCATCAGCATTAACTTTACATATAATCCTGACTGCCTTTTTTTATAAAAATCTTATTGGATTTACTACTTGTGTCCCATATGGTGACGCAATAAGATATAAGGGAATGGAAGTATGCAAAGTAAGCCATTTTTAAAGTTTTCTCATCTAAGGAAATAGCTAATTTTCTCAGCAAAAACATAGTACATGCTAATTTTCTTGATAGAGCTTCGATATGGTGATTCCATGATAAGGTTGAATCAAAAACTACTCCTAGAAGTGTAGTTGAGGCTGACTTATCAGGCTTCTTCGAATGAAATTACGAAAATTCATGTAGACAGTGACCTCCCCCTTGCTTTGAAGGAAAAGTGAGTAAATATTCATCAATATTCATACAGTTTTATCATTGGGATAAAACTGTAGATTTGAATAAAAGACACACCCTCATACAGACACTCTTCGTTTTATGTAAGATATAGCTATATTTTTCCATGTTACCCCCCTTCTAAATGAAAATATGACAAAACTGTACATAACAACAATTACTGTCCTCTTAAAGAGCTTTTCAACGATATGCATCATGAAGGGTATTCATTCCTTTGACCCCGTATTCATTACTTGTACCCTGTATTTACCTTATTCTTTTTTATTATTCTTTTTTACCGCCCTAGGGCGGAAAAAAGAGGAATTATAAAAACGCGCATGCGGAATGAAGTTCGTAAAGAATCACTTTCTACGTATCTAAACAGAGATACAATGTTTATATTTCGTATCAATCGTATAGATAAAAAATATTTAATAAAATTCAGAGCAGCTTTCAGCCACTATATAGGGCCATTATCAGTTCCGAAAATTGAAAAATTTAATTAAAACATTGGAAGATGGGAGAGCAGTGAGTCATACCAACCTAGCAACTCTAGTCTTGTACCGTTTGCTAGATTTACGTGGAGAGACTTTTTTATTTCAAACTACGTGTCCTGTAGTTATGTTCAATTTGAGCGAATGTCTTAGAAAATTTTTGAACTTATAAGTAGAGTAGAATATTTAAGCAAATCTGTAATATTTAATAACTTTAAATTTTTTTCGTGAGGTGATGTAGAATCATAATGATTTTCGAGGCAAATTATTTTTTATAAGAATATTTTGAGGAGACTGCAGAGAGGATAATGCCGTAGGGAAGGCAGCTCCCCAGGCTATTACATAGAACTGAAGATGAGATTAAACTAAGGCATAATAAACTTGAGTAAACTTGACATTCCGTAAACTGAAGGAAACGTATATAATTACTTAATTTATAATTGATCAAGTTTCATATTAAGTTTATATTCACATTTCACATTGTAGTCAATTGTTACGCGAAGATATCTGTTTTGATTAACATGCTGTATACCTTCAGTGTTGTTCTTTTTTCCACAACCAACGCTGTGTATTGTCGGTTTTTATTCTTTTGGCTGTCCTGCTTTATGTAATGAAATGGTAATGTACCTATTGGGATTTGGTAGAATTAAATGATAAACTATTTCTTTTCAGCCATTAAGACATCGTTTATAAGCCTTCATTTACCAATTAATGAGTATCATTCAAATTCCTACCAGTGAATAGTGCTACAGTATCAGCGAACGAGTAAACTTTACCGTGATTTCCCAGGCAACAGAATTCAGCTACATAAATGGAAAAAGAGTTGGACCAAGTACAGTTCCCTGAGGTACGGAAAATTCAGAGGTGTGTTCAGAAGTTAATTGAATAATATAGGTTGTTATAATTAGATGATATATAAGGTAAAATAATAAAGCAATCTAGTATAACATTAAATAATATAATTAAAGGTAGAGAGTGGTTCGTCCATTTGATAATTTAATATTCCAGATTCACAGATAATCTTCTTTTGTCGTCAGATCAAATCCAAACAATATTAAATTTCCGTTTCATCAAAAATATAGTCAAATATACCCTCCAAAATACGTAACCTGTTTGTCTTTGGAAATTTTGGCATCACTGAGCGAAAGCTCTGAAAATGAATCCGATTTCTCTAAAATTCCCAGTCTAATCTCCAATAAAAAAATAACAAACTTGCAGAATAATATAATACATATTTATATTAGGATAGAATATGATGAAGTTTTAATAAGAACAGATTGAAAAGGAGGTCAGACAAAAATCGTATTGCTGAAATTCTAACAGTTAAAATGTTTTCCCATCTTAAAAATGAAATAAACCAAGAAAAAAAGTAGACCGTAAATTTTATGCCCTCACTCCAAGAATCGGTAACAATAATTATCTAACTCAGGGGTCTCCAAACTACTGCCCGCAAGCCAGATTTAGCCTGTGATACGTTTCATCCGGCCCGCCACGCCAAGAATGAAGTTAAAAAATGGACCTAAAGAATGTAAAGTTATACGTTCTCTATATGCAAATACATCTTCAAACCTCCAAACAGATTTGCAGAAGTATTATTGGAGTTTTGTGGCTCAAATGGGTAGTATTTATCCAGATATTGCCTACCATTGTAAAGTCCGACTGCTGCATGTTACTTCATCCTGCCTGCTATAGACTATCCTATTGAGATCTCGCCCTTCAATCAAAAAGATTGGAGACCCCTTATCTAACTTAAACAACCCGTCATAAATTAAAAAATATATATTTTAATTATTAATTTGGATATATTTTAATTATTAATTGGGATATATTTTAATTATCAATTGGGATATATTTTAATTATTAATTGGGATATATTTGATTATTAATTGGGATATATTTGAATTATTAATTGGGATATATTTTAATTATTAATTGGGATATATTTTAATTATTAATTGGGATATATTTTAATTGTTTATTGGGATATAATTAATTATTAATTGGGATATATTTGATTATTAATTGGGATATATTTGATTAATAATTGAGTTATATTTGATTTATTAATTGGGATATATTTCAATTATTAATTGGGATATATTTTAATTATTATTAATTGGGATTTTAATTATTAATTTGGATATATATTATAACTATTAATTAGGATATATTCTATAGTTGTTTGTTGTATCTTTTCGACTGTGGCTTATAATCCTATTCTAAGAAGATATACCTATATAGTTTATTAAGATTCTAAAGGTAACCCCGGTGAATGTGATAATTTATTTAAGCATAATATAACTCGAAGATCCGTCTACCTTGTAGTAAATACAATTAACATATACATTTAAGAAAAAAATATAAAATGATTAACGTTATAAACATTTTTAAAATTATATGATACAATAGAGTTATTAATAAAACTGTAATTAAGGTTGTTTTTTGTCGCTTTAAGCGTTTTAAAAATAACTTCAAACCCTTTTCAATTTTTAACTCGTTTAAAACTGGATTTATGTGAATTTTATTTTATTTCCGACAACACACTCTAAACAAAGGAATTTAAATATTTTATTCTCTCGAGTAATTTTATCGACAAAAATATATTCTATATTATGTGGGAAACGATAAAAACCGAAGAATCGATTGTTGATTCGTTACGTTCAATTCATTTTTTCTTTTAACTTTCGGTTAAAAAAACAGTTTGTCTTTTTTAACTCCGAATTAGTTATTAATCTATTAAGTTTGAAATTTCGGATAAAAGTAGTGGATGATGTTCCAAGTCGACTAGAAACGATCACGATTAGTTCAAAGATTCGAATCTATCGCAAGATAATATCGAAGCATCAGTCGATTGCTAAAGTCGCAGGCACGGCGCGCCGGTCTTAGACATCAAATTCATTCTGTATTTTAACTCACTTAGTAATTAACTTTCAAATACTTTATTACTTAATTAACATATTTGTAACTGACTTAACATCACATTTTACTTTGAGTGAAGTGAAAATCGTTTTAAATTATTAATAAATAAGAATTTGATAGAAAATTACAGTCATAACTTTCTAATTATAAATTATTTCCACAAAAACATATGATTTAAGTCACTTCATTACATAATTGCGAAATAAATGACATTTTTGGAGATCTAATGTTATAAAATGATATTATTTTATATTGCATGTTTAAGGGTTATTAGATAGTTTTTATTGTTTACTGAAGTTTATTTTGTTTCTTTTAAGCGATTAAATTAAAGTAACATCAATACAGTTATATTTATATTTAGAAATATCAATTTAAATTAATTATTTCATGCTTTGACCAATCGATGTGTATCATAATTAAAACTATTTTCAAATAATGAGATTTGGTACGTAGGATATATATATATATATAATAATTATATATATATATATATATATATATATATATATATATATATATATATATATATATATATATATATATATATATATATATATGTGTGTGTGTATATATATATATATATATATATACATGTATATGTATAAGTGTGTGTGTGTGTGTGTGTGTGTGTGTGTAAATGGGGTTGATTTTAATTTGTGGGATTAATTGAATTGTAATATGCTGCAACACCTGTGACACCTACCGATAATTATAATAGTTGCTGTGAATAAATCACTTGTATTGAATGTAATTTTCATTCATGTTTATTGTAATAAAATACATTTTACTCTAAAACTTACATTACTTTTTCAGTTATTCTTCTTTAATGCTTTTATATTCATTACTTGACCTACTAGTTTATAAAAAATAACTAGTTTATTAAAATTTCGACCTATTTTTGTACGATAAAGTTTGTCTGTTAAGTATTGTTAATAATTAATTATTATATAAAGAAATCGCGATGACTATTAAACAAGCTCACCTTGTTGATTTTTACATTTTAATGATTGTTACAAATTTTATTTGAAATAAGGTGTCAATAATGAGTACTGGGATCAGATCTTTTAACTACTTTGACATAACTTACAATTCATTTAGAAATACTTATTTTATTCTGTATAATATATATCTATATATATTTGTGATTTTGCTTAAAAAAGCACGACTTAGACTTGATTTAGAATTGATATAGTAATATTAAGTACAATTGTTTAATTAATATAAATTTTTTATTATTAATTTGATTAATTACCGGATATTATTACATGAGTGAGCTACTTCTTTGTGCCTTAATATAAAAAAAACTTGGGGCAGAAATATGTCATATTATATTTTTATGACTCATAGGTGATCGGTATTAATTTGATTAGCCTCGATTATAATAGAATAAATAATATTATTTAATTAATTTGATTTTTTTTATTATTTATTTATAATAATTAAAAGATCTTGTAAAATATTTGAATTAGCTTAAATTGTGGTGGACTCTCGTGACAAGTTAAAATTTAAATGCGGTATATATATATTTGTTTTAAAGGACAGGTTGAAATAATAACGATGTACCTTGATTATGGTGGGGGTGATGGTGCCTACGGGAGATGGCGGAGATGGCCTGGGTGGCTAGAAGTATAAGCCATGTTCGGCCGAGCCACATGCTCCTCCTCGAACTCACCCCCTAGTTGGAAGTGCGATCTCCTGACTGCCTACAACAGCAAGGTCCACGTAGGTGCGCTCTGAGCACCATCCCGCAATACACTGGCCCCCACCCCGTACACTATAGGGGTGGCACAGTCTACCACCCCCGTCCTACCACCCCCTCCCCACCACACACGGCCCGACCTATCCGATCAAACTTAGTTTTCCTCTTACTACAGCTTCTCCCCACTTTTGATTTATTTCCTAGCCGTCTAGGCCGTTCTAGGTAGACAGTTCACCCCGTCCCATTTTACTAAAATCCGAGGGCATACGAACAGGTCCGACCGTAAAGTTACCACAAATTTTAAACACCGAGTTCTTGTAATTAATAAAAATTATTAGAGTGATCAATTCTTCTCTTTACCGGCCGAGAAGTATTAACTATTACACTATTTGATAAAACTTCAAGAAAAGAATTGAATTAAAATCATACGTGAATATCTAATATAGACCGCTTTCTCCCACCTCATCACATGCTGAATTAAATATCTGATATTCACTCCCACCCCATCACATTCTTACTTAAATATCTGATATCAAATATGGACCACTTTCTCTCACCCCATCACATTCTTACATAAAATCTGATATTCACTCCCACCCAATCACATTCTTACTTAAATATCCGACATCTAATATGGACCGCTTACTCCCATCCCATCACATGCTGAATTAAATATCTGATATCTAATATGGACCGCTTTCTCCCACCCCATCACATATTAAATAAAATATGAAATATCTAATATGGACTGCTTTCTCCCACCCCATCACATATTAAATAAAATATGTAATATCTAATATGGACTGCTTTCTCCCACCCCATCACATATTAAATAAAATATGTAATATCTAATATGGACCGCTTTCTCCCACCCCATCACATATTAAATAAAATATGTAATATCTAATATGGACTGCTTTCTCCCACCCCAATCACATGTTAAATTAAATATCTGATATCTAATATGGACTGCTTTCTCCTACCCCATCACATTCTAAATTAAAGAACTGATATTTAATACTAACATTTCAACTGCTTTCCAGCAGCGCCATGACATGCTAAAGTGAATTCGCAATGTATTTAATATAGGATTTTGTGCTTTTATTCAGGATGGACTGAATGGATTTTTACTTGGAGTTTGAATAATAATAGCTGTACACGAAACAACTAACTTTCTGCATGTGGCAATCTACAAATTTCTACATTGGTCAACAGATTTTTACATTAAATAACATAAATATACGTTCCATAACAAAATTCTACATTGAATAACAAAATTATACATAGGGATAACAATATTCTACAAATATTTACCGAATTCAAGTTTATCACCCCGATTATCTGAATAATATATATTATCTATAATATATTAGACCTAAAAGTGACTATTTTATTTCAATATAGCTATCCGCAAATAAAATTAAGTCAGAGTTAAATTCTTGCGAATAGGTGAAGTCGTAAAATTTAAGGATCGACTGTATTTGATAAGTTTAACATGAAACCTGTTCAGTTTGGCTGACTTTACCGGTGATAAATATCCTAATTCTAACGGATTTGATTATATTATCTAGGGTAAAAACTACCGGCAACCCCACGATTAACACTATTTAGTGAAAGCATTTTGACGCCCAGCAAATATTGTTTTTGAACACAGTTTTTAAATCCGGCCTCATTTTAAGTATATAATTTATTCTCGTAAAATCATTAGCGTTTACTGCTTCAGCAAAAATAAATTGATTACTATTTGCTGGAAGGATCTCACAATCTCACGAGACAATAATTGATTATCAGACGATGTTTTCTTAAAGCCGAAGGTTCAAGAAAAACATTCTGTGACGTGGTAAGTAAACAAAGGTTGATTTTGTGCCTTAGTAGGATTTAAACTTGACGCGGGAACGTTGTACCCTTTCTAAACCGGTGGCTATGGTAAACGCTATAAATCTGTATGGTTCAATTACTATCTGCCTACTCTCTATTTATTCCTAATTATTTTCTCATATACATTTCATATATAATATACATACAGAGAAAGTATTGTACCAAAAGGAGTAATCAATAGATCATTTACCTTCATCATGTATGTCACCGTCCAAATAACAACGTATCAGTATCACTTATAACATTAATAATTCATGCGGTTGTGATATCCAATAAAAAGAAAAAAGGAAGTATTGTGACTGAACAGTATCCTACAGTTTTTTGGTGCATCATTGGTTTAATTTTTTAACCAGATTTTTGCAAGCAAACAAGCTGCTTTCTCCAAATAAATGTATCTGTAACATCGAAAATCTACAAATATACGCACCACAATGTATGTAAATCATAATGAATATCAGATTAAAAGGTGTAGAATGAAGTACATTCAAATAATATCGGTTCACTTCCTAGCTCTAACATGTTAGGAATAGTGAGACAATATTTTTAATTTTTGAACTCGTTGCGATTAACTGGCCAATATTAATTTTTAACTTTTATCGCCAAAAACACTAAAACTATTATGATGATTAAATTTATAATCTCGTGTTGGTTTTATACTTGAAATTATTACACAATTTGTGTGGACTAGATTCTCAAGGAGGGAGCCCCTGACTTATCGAGCCCCTGACCAAGTTGTTGGCTAGCAGTAAGCGAAGCGAGCCTCTATTTTCCGTCCGGTAATCTGACATCGGCAAGAAATTTCCGTTAGATTCCCAATTTTGCTAAAATTTATCTATGCTTTTTAGTAATTATTATAAATAAAATATAGAGTTTCTTGTAAGTATATTTGCACAAGGCGTGCAATCCAAGGGCCGAGTTTCAAACATCATTTAATGTACTGAAAGTAAAATTTTGAGTGATTTGGCCTGGGCAGTTGGAATTCTTCAGGTTTTTTTTAGAGTTAACTCTCTTCGACTTATTCGAAAATAACATTTTATTTAATAATGTTAAGCACCGTTTAATTATTATATTTTATAATTTATATTACAGAGAGTTTTGTTGTAATGTTTTGACTTTTGACAGCGCGGGAAAATCCTAAAAATTGGGGGGGGGGGGGAAGCCAATGAGAAGTCAGGATTTTGAATTCTAGAAGGTCGGGCCAACTAGGCGAACAAAAATGTCACTGGTAGGGGGACGAGGCACTTTGGGTAACAGTCTAACAAGACTTTATAACCTTCGCCGCTGGGAAGAATCTTGGCTTAAGATAATTATTAAAACTTTAATTTACGCCCAACGGCCACAAATATATTACAATCTAAACATCGATAGAAGTAATGGCAGTAATGCGTAATATAAAAATCCGTGATCTGTGTATGGTGAACTATTTTTTTCCTACTCGAAGAGTAGTTTTAAACATTTATATTCTATAGGATTTAATTTCCAACATTACATTTAATGAATATTAAAGGTAAATATACACTCTTTTGATAAAATGTCCAAACATATTCGTAATAATACTAGCCTTTTTATTATAAATCCTTTATATTTGTGCATTTTGGTTGTGAGGGTAAATATTGGTATTAATTCATTTTAATTTTAAATAATTATTTAAAAATTTATTAATTACTAAAATTTAATTAATTTATTAATCTGTTAAAATGTGTTTGTATTGGTAGAGAGTCTACGTGTCAAGTTTCAGTTCAAATGGATGACTGGAAGAGGGTTCCAGATTCTCCAAAGATTTTGACGTCAGGCAGGCAGGCACCCACAAAAGTGAAGTTAATATAAAGGATTTAAAAATAAGTAAAATTGTATGTCGAAATTTTTTTTCTTTATTTTTAAGTCACAACTACAATTTTTCCATACAACTTGCATCAAGCTACTGAGAGCAATAATAATATTAAATATATTAACAGTAATAGTAATATAATAATAATAACACTAATAGTATTATAATAACAAATAATAATAATTATACAATAATAATAGTAAGAATAATAATAATAATATTAATAATAATAATAATAATAATAATAATAATAATAATAATAAATAAAGAGAACATGGTTCACATGATGTGAGATAATTCACTCAGTAGTGACACTCAGCTAAATATGACAGTTTTTATTTTATTTATTTATTTTTTATTTTTTATGAGGAGTTACAAAAGGTCACGTGGCCACTTACGCTTAAGGCGCCAGTGTGGGTTATCTGGCAGAGTGATTGAGGCTAGGTTTCGAACTAAAGGATTAGGTGAACGGAAAATTTGGAGTGAAAGGATTTATAGCGAGAGGATGCGAGGTCTTGGACAAAAGGAACATTCAGGTCATTATGGATTGTGAGGTTTGATACATAAAATGCGCCCATAATTTATGGGCGTTGGTGATTTTGCGGAGGATTATTGATTGGAGGGATTGGATTTTGTAGGAGTTAGACGGCTTGGTAGTTCCCCACAGTTCAAGTCCGTAGGTCCAGATAGGTTTTATAATAGTGTTATAGATAGTTAGTTTGTTCTGTAATGTAAGTTTTGATCTAGAGTCAATAAGTGGTAAGAGTAATTTATAGCGTCGTTTCATGTCAGATCGTTTGTGTCGTGTGTGTGAGTTCCAGGTGAGTCTTCTGTCTAGGTAGAGTCCTAAGTATCGCACTTCATTAGAAACAGGAAGAAGGGAACCGTTCAAGTGAACGGGAGGACAGGTTGCTCTTCTTAGGGTAAACGTAACATGTACACTTTTTTCGGCGTTAAATTTGATTTTCAATTTTTGAGCCCACTTTTCAACGAATAAAAGGTGGGTTTGAAGGTATTGGGATGCTAATTGGTGGTCGGAATTGGTTGAGAGGATGGCCTTATCATCGGCGAAGGAAGCTAGGAAGGTATTGGGGTGAAGCGGGATATCAGCTGTGTAAAGGGAATATAGGATAGTAGCTAGAATGCTACCTTGAGGCACGCCTGCAAGGATGGGAAAGGAATGGGAGGCAGAGGATCCTTGAGAGACTTTAAAGGATCTGTCTATCAAATAAGAGGATAAGATTAGATAATAGGTTGGAGGAAGGATTCTCTTGAGTTTCCACAGCAGCCCCCGGTGCCAGACTCGATCGAAGGCTTGTACTTCGTCAAGAAAGGCAGCAGAAACATACTGCTTTTTCTAAAGAGCGGAAGCGATAGTGTCTGCAACGCGATGGCACTGGTGAATAGTTGAGTGTGCTGCTCGAAAACCGAATTGGTGATCTGGAAGTACATTGTGGGATTCTAGGATAGGAAATATACGACGAAGTAAGAGTTTCTCGAGAATTTTACTCATTACAGGGAGGAGACTAATAAGACGGTAGGACGAAGGAATGTGAGTGGGCTTATTAGGTTTGGGAATCATGATAATCAGGGATTGTTTCCGTTGGGACGGGAAGTAGGTGGTACGAAGGACTGAGTTAAAAATATAGGTTAGTAACAGGAGGGCTTTTTTTAGGTAGATTTTTAAGAACTTTAGCAGTTATTAAATCGGACCCAGGTGCTTTATTAATTGGGAGATCTTTTATGATATAGGTCACATCGGAGGGATGGTAAGCTGGAGGAGGAAGAGATAACTGGAGAGGAGAAGCGAGTTCGAAATTAAAAAAAAAAAAAAAATACATAAATTAAAAAGATCGCGAACTGAAAAGGGAGTAAAATAACCTTCTTTAGATCACACACAAATGATGCACCCCACCATTTACCAAGTGGATTTATTTTTCCCCTCGCATAGGGTGGCCAATCTGAGTGTCAAAAGTCAAAATTTTTTATACGCATACTATAGTATGCATTATTAGTTAAATTATAAAACTTCGAATATATTACCATCGATTAATTAACCTAGTTTATATCAATGTAATATTTATAAATATGGTTTATTATTATTTATGTATGGATAAAAATCGTTTTGTTCTCAATAAAGTACCTTTTTGCACTTAAAGTCACGGGACTTACTTGCATGTTGAGTTTAGTCACTGGACTGAATTACTTGCGTAAAGAGTTTACTTTCAGTCACAGCACTTTCTTGCATGCCGTGTTGACGCATTCTTATAGACTTAATATTTACTATGATTTATTATTGTTATTTTGAAAAGTTGTGTGGGGGTTTATATTCGGTGTAATTAAGGAGTCTGTGGACGTTTGGGTCATCTCTGTTAGGCCATACCTGTCTCAACTCTGTTACCAAGACTCACCGGACCTTTGAAGCGGAAAGTTGGAAGATTATTTTAAGATCGCGAAGGTATTTGAATCGTGTAAATTCGCGAGATAATTTCTCTGGGTGGCATTCCAGGGTGTCCGGATTGTCGGTAAACGCCGGAGTCTCCAAGACAAACGGCCGACTCGCTCGTAAATAATAAAGTAATGCAAGCGGACATCGCGCACCTCCCTCCGCTTTGATTTGCATCCACAACTTAATATCGTCTTTGTCTTCACAGAGCTTAATATAATCCTCCTCCTCTCCTTCACAAGGCTTTGTTTTTCCTCTTCCGATCTCATCCCCTATATCAATTATCATAATCCCTTTTTTTAACAATTCCGACATTGTTTTTCTATTATAATCAAAGTGTTTTAAAAGATTAATTATTCGAGTAATTAGTATTTAGGAGTTAAAATGGAAGAAATACCAATGTGAGAGGTCCCAGTGTAATAATAGTGATTCAATACTCCATTGTCTTGTGGAATTTAGAAAAGAGCTTAGCAAGTACGGAGTGTGTGAGACTAGTTGAATTATAAGGCGGCGGCGTTGTGTGTACGACTTCGCAAGTTACATTGTTGTATCTCGAGTCGGCAGTTCAGAAACAGAAACAGATGAGCCTTAGTAAAGTTATTCTTTCTTCGTTACGAAAGAATAATAATAAAACCAAGTTTAATAAAACTCAGATAATTGAAATTATGAGTTTGCCGTGAAACCGACAAAATCCCAGACAACTAACTTGGTCTTATTTTTATTGTCATTGATCCCATTGTTCATATTCGAGTTCCGTTATCTGAAAAAGTAGGCTTTTTTAAGGGAAGCTCATCGTCTAATTGTTATTTAAAGGACTAATTAATGATACGTGTATAATTAATTAATTTGTAATAAATGAATATTTAAAGAAAATTACTGTCGGTAGAGTGATCTTAAGAAATAATCACTGCAAGTAAACCTTACTCTTCTATTAACATAATTATTAATATTACCACTATTACCACAATAACTTTATTACCACTAGGACTTTATACTTAGAAAATAATAACTACAATAATACTCTGATAAAAACTATAATATTTTAATAGTCAAATCAATTATAATTTTGCAATATCATTCTAGTTAAATAATAATTTTCTGTTCTTAATATAAGAGTCTTGTAACTAATGTATTTTAAATTAATTCGTTATATATATTAATTCGTTATATATATATAAATATATATATATATATATATATATATATATATATATATATATATATATATATATATATATATATATATATATATATATATTTAATTTATATAAAATAAAAAATAGAAATAATAGTGTTCCAATTGTTTTCTTTCAAACTTAGTCCTTTTGTTTTAAATCACTTCAGTTAGATTTCGTTTATTTTATATTACAATCACTACATTAGTTTTATTATACGTTTATATATATATATATATATATATATATATATATATATATATATATATATATATATATATATATATATATATATATATATATATAAGTTGTAATTTTTAATTTGTCTATATTAAGAATAAAATGAAAAAAGAAGTCATATTTAATTACTGGGAGAGAAATGTTAAGGATGTAAAAGAAGGGTTTTCTTCTTTGCGACTTGTTTGCTTTTGTTTCACTTTCCTCGAGTAAACTATTTTCTATTACATTTAAATAATTTTATTTATCTAAAAAACATTTTTATGTAAATTTACAATTTATAATGTTTGAAGTGAATGGAATTATTTTGTTACGTAGCTAATTTGTAACAACTTGATTAAGATATTAATCTGAATAAATTGTCCACGTGCTGTAAGCTATTGTTCTATTTTTTTATTATTTTTTTTTTGTTTTTTTGTTTTGTTTTTTTTGTCTCCAAATCTTGTAACCTAAATTTGATTACAGTCGGGTAGTAGATCAAATTAAATAAAGTAAATCAAAAACCTTGAAAGCTGAAGCAATTTTCGATGACAATTCAATATAAGCAGTCATTAGTTTTACCAAAATTTATAAAAACGTGTCATAATTTTATATTTTTTTATTTACTTGAAATTAATTATTGTTAATTAATTAAAATATTTAAGTGGTTAGAAGACTGTAGAAGAAATGTGGGAATGAGGGTTGGATTGCATCAACGAATTCGATTAGAGCTGCGGGCTTGATTTAAGCAGCGGGAAGGATTCCTGCTGCTTTTATCCCTACTTCTTTTAAAAATTATAAAGATTTGCAATGCCTTACGTCAGGCGCACGCTGTAGACAAGACTGTTTGCAAACTTTCTGACTCGTCACACTTGTGTTGCTACAGCTTCGCACAGAGGCAAGTTCTGACAGTTACGAATATCGTACCTATCGAAATGAATATCGTGGAAATTGCTGTCATTTAAGCTATCGTTATTCGCCGAATAGAAAAATGTCTCAGGATTCTCCTAGGCTTAACCTCATATCCCTGCACACCAGTTGGTCCAAAGTCACGGTGACCTATCCTGTTCTGGTAGAGTGGACCGCACTTCTCTTGACAGGAAAGACACTTATATGTTAATCGGACGTGAGATGCTCTACGACAAGATCCTACATGTGGGTCACACTCTCCTAACTTGACTGACCTGTCTCCAAAGGGCTCAATATCAGACAGATTGACAGTCAAAATTATTTCATTTCAGTTCAGTCAACAATAAACTGCCATCAAATGTGGAAGTCGCGTAAGAAGAAAGAAGGATTGTTTAGCCATTGTCTTGACATTGGCTGTACAAACTTTTACCGCGTACGTCTGGAGGCGTAAAGGATTGGTTTAAATAATGTGTAAATGTTAAATTAAACTCAGAATTTATTAGCGCCATCCGTTGCAGGGACCGACACACACACACCCTTCTATTATCTTATTAATGATACTTAGATGTATACAATTAATTTTAATCAGAGTTATAAAAAACTGAATCACAAAGAAAAATTTCACACCTCTACCCATATTAGTTCATACGATAAATGAGCCTAAATGTTTATTATTCAAAATGGTTATTTTGTCACTCATCATAATTCTAAAGCACTTCTGCTAATCCTAGAAACTTGAAATTTTGTAAATAGGTAGGAGAGAGGCAGAGGTTTAAAGTACAAATAACAGAAAAATTAAAACATCCAAAATAATATGTTTCTTTGCCCCTCTCAAGGATAATAGAAAAACAGTCTATTCAAATTATTTTAAAAAATATATAAATTGCTCAATTAGTTCTACCTAGTAGAAAACTTCAAAACTAAAGTATTATTTTACTCCCATTAATAGAACTTTATATTGGAGTAAGTGTGGTTAAGCTCTATATTGAGTACGGATTGAGCTCGAAGATTGTAAACGTACACTTTCCGCTCGTCGACACACGTACACCAGATAGTTGTTTAGTTCAATTTTAACACCCACCTCGTTTCTTACATCGCCTTTGTGATTCAAACTCTCCTTATATCCTATAAATTATTTCCTGTTACAATTTATTTCCTATTAAGTCCTTCCTTAGTTTTTTCTATCTTTTCTAATAATTTTATGTATTACATATAATATAGTATTTATAGTATATTATACCATAACGCAGAACAAGAGGCTAAAGCGGACGATATACATGGGATACGCTCTCTTCAGTAGAGAAGGTACATGAACAACGGCTCGTCCAAAACTTCAGATTCCCTCTGAATGCGGTCATGCGGTCGAGATGAGTTCTTCGAAGTTGGCTGCTGCTGTTATTATTTTAGATGAGATAGGTGTTCTTAAGAGAGAAAAATGTTTAAAAGCGTTAAAAGTGACACAGCGTTAATAAAAGTAAAAAGAAACAAATGAGTCGGAGGTGAAGTGTAGCGTCTCCATTGATTAAATGACTAACTTGGTTCGCGTCCTTTATACATACAGGCGAACTCCGAGAGCTCTGCGGGCGATCCGAACAAACCTACTAACCGATGGAAGACCAAGTTCGTCGGTTCGCTAACCTCCACACACAGGGGATCCAAGTTCCCATGTGAATAAACCGCTTAAGAAACGAAAAATCATTTACAAAAAGAAGTGAAATCCCAACAAAAACACTTATGTAAAAAAAAAAGCCAAGTCCCGCTTAAAAAGTTGTGAGATTATAGGTGTAACCAAGTTTCCCCCAGTTTAAGTAAGTTTTACTAGGTCTAATTTATCCAGTACCAGTAAGTTTACAATACCACTTACTAGTTGTGTGTCTGCCCCCCCTCCCCCCCCCCACCCCCTCTCTATCCTCTGTCCTCACAAACTCAACCTTTCCTTTCCCAAATCACTCTATTAGTTTAAAGTTAAAAACATTTTCTGACTTGGCAAAACGCAGCACAAAGACGCTAAAAGTAGATGCAGTGTCTTATACAATTTTGTATTCTCGTGCTGTGCCACTCAAATTAAAATGTGTTGGAGTTTAATAAGTTTGTCAGAAAAGGTTTTTAAATTTAAATGTGTAGAGTAATTTGGGAACGAAAATATTTTAGTTTGTGACAGACAAAGAAGAGAGAGGGGGGACAGACAAATATCATTCACTTGTACTGGATAAATCAGACCTACAGTAGAACTTCAGATTCCATTAATGTATTTTTACATTGGACAGGAGAAGACTTGGCTAAACCTAACCCTTTTTACGCAAGACTTGGCTTATTTTTTACATAAATGTTTTTTAAGATCCCATTTATCAATGCATCAATCTAAAGCTTACACGGCCAGTCAGACTTTCAATCCGATTGATCGTGTAAGGTGGTGCCCTCTAGAAGAGCAGTGGTCGATTAAGGGAAGCTGTCCAGGTACGCTCCGACTCTCGAACCAAAGTGTTGACCAAGGAATCTTATAGAACGGATGGGCGGAACGGAACGTAACTATCACAATAACTAGTTCCTGTGTTGGAACGGTTCCAATCGTTCCAAAATTTCATGGAACAACGTTATTTTTTGGGACAGACTTTTCGGAAGTTTATATATATTTATTTCTTTAATAACTTTTTATTGCTTGAATTCAATTCAATTTTTTTTTTTTTTTTTTTTTTTTTTTTTTCAACAATGAAAAACGAAGTTTTCATGGAACCGTTAAAAAAAGTGAAGTATAAGAGAAATTGTTTCTTTAGACCATAAACTGAAACGTTCCAAAAATAACTAGTTCTTGGAAATAGTTATAGGTTTGGAACGAAACATTGTAACTGCCATCCCTAGGATAGCCCTGCCTTCGCCGTCCTATAGTTTTTTATTATCATAAACTATATCGTACATAATCTCATAGAAAGTAACTTCCTAACTCCAATCCCTAAACCTTAGAATTATTTGAGAGGGATATAACGGAGAATATTTCATTGCGCCGTTCAATAAGTAATAATTCAAGTAATTCTACGCTAATTAAAAAATAAGTTCCTAATCGAAGCTAAACCCTCTCAAATTAACCTAAAATTAAATATAACCCAAATTTAAATCGAACCTAAATCTCTCTCAAGTAGCCTAAAAAAATAAGACCACGATGAAATAAAATAGAGTTGTAAGTGAATATAAATTCCACTCATAACCCTTTAAGACAGTGTGGAAGTCAAACGTTCCTTTCTGTTGAATGCCGGAACACCAAGAACTTGATTACAAAAATTGAGATATATATTGTACATTCAGTACAACCGCGCTCCGTCCGAACAAACAAGCTGTATCTTCAATCTTCCGCCCTATCTTCAATTTTAGGTTCTTCCCGAGGTTTTAGTTTTAGTTATAAAATCTAATAATGCATCATATCTCGTGCAATATTAAAATAATATAACAGAAGTAGGGCATTTTATCGTACAAATCTCTTTTTAAAACATCCGAGAAACAATATACATTAAATTGTGTTATTTTAAAAGTTTAAGTGGTAAAAATAGAATAAAGTTGGTCTTTCCTACGAGAATTTGATTCACTCAAAAACCTTTATCTCGCTCCGTCACTTTTCTCCCACTCTCTACTCAAAATATAGTTCCACTTTCTTCTTTTCAAATCATCTACATTTAGAATAATATTAAATAATCAAATAAATTACACCATGAATAAATAGCTTTCCAAACGTATGTTTATTTAATTTGATTAAGGTTGGTTTTATTTTATACTTTTTTTACTTTTTGTTTAGATAAATAATTAATATATTAGTATTTCTATGTGTATAAGGATAAAAGAGAGTGTATACTGAAGGTGGAAGTGTTGCCTCCCACGCCTGGATTTTCTTCTCCAGCCGAGATACTTTGTTAAATTATTTAATGCTTTCTCCCAGACGTAAATATATATAATCTCATTTCTCCCGAGTGGATTTTTTGAAGTTTGCTCTGGGACATTTAGTTTTAATTTTATTACGTTATTCCTTTTGATCCCTCGTGTGTTCGTCAGACCAGACCCCTACCTCAGATATGTAGTGACTTCTCAATTTTATTCATCATATCAAAAACTTGAGGATAAAAAAATTTGTCGATGCGACATTTACTAAACATTCTCAGACACTAGTACATAATTACTTAGTCAAGTGCTTTCCATATACCTATTTTAGTTGTTTCGAATTTTAGTTGAATTATTATTGAGAATTATATACAAATTTACCATAAAATAAGTTCAGTTAAAATTAGTTTACCATAAAAATAAGTTCTCTCCGGTAGGGAATCGAACCCAGCCTCTAACCGTCCGTGATAAGAGCTTTTTCTCAGGGACTAGATTCTAGATTATTCCAGGGAAAATGACTTAAATGGTTAAATTCGCATTTGAACAGATTTAATTTTATAATTAATCAAAATCGTCAGAACTCTTTTTTAATTTTTACTTTCTAATATTAAGAGAAAGTTTTGAGATTTTTATGGATTTACACGTTTTGAGGTCCCCTGAGTCCATAAAATGTTTTTTAAAGAATGTCTTTCTGTCGTCTGTGCAGGCGCCTGGAGCCTAAACTATTGGGCCGATTTTGACGAAATTCGGCATACATGTTCAGAAAAATCATGCCTCGAGGGGAAAGCGAGAAATGAATTTTAGCTCCAAATTTGGGGGCGCTACCCCCCAAGAACTTTGAAAAAAATTATTTCTAAAAAATGGTTCCGAATATTGTGATTATAAAATACTAAAATGTAGTCCATTTAAATACGAATTTAACGATATAAGCCCTTTTCCCGGGAAAAATCTAGAAAATAGCTAAAAACGCGAGCGGAGAGAGCCCGGGTTCGACTCCCCGCCCAAAAGAAGTCATTTTTATTATAATATTTGATGAAATGTTCAATAATAATTAAATTTACGTACGAAAATTAATAAATGGAAAACACTGGGCTAAGTAATTATGAACTCGTACATGAGAAAGGTAGTCTGAGTTGCCTTGGACCGATTTTATATTTTTAGACTTTTTGGACTGTTTAAAACATAAATTCATTTCTTAATTTCACCACGGGGTAAGGATTTTATGAACAAACATGCCATATTTCTAATCGGTCCAGTAAAACCACTCTTTCGAACTCAGGTAACCTCAAAATAATCAGACCCCCCCCCCCTCTTCGGACTTTTCCGAAGCAGTATGATCTCATATGCGGATCCAAAGTGCAAACCCGGTTTAATAATCCATCTTACACAGTATTCTATCCTCTAAGCAAGCTGACAGACCCACAGAAAGTACGTTGTTTAGGGAAAGTAACCTTAGTTCTTCAACAGGCAGGATGGCCTGTTGACTCGTGGCTCGTGAACTTACCTGCCTCCTGTTCCCTACCTTCTTGGTGGGTAGGTTACCTAGAGAGTCTTGTTTTTCATCAAAGTCATAACATGCAAATTATTCATTGATTAGTCCCCTCAGAGGCGTTGCCAGACTGATAGAGCTGCAGCCCCCCCCCCCCCCTCCCCCCCAAAAAAAAGAGTTGCAAATGTTTTAATTCTCTTTGAACGTCGGATAATGTAAACATATAATAGTGCGTCTTAAAAGATTTGAGGTAGTCTAAAACTGCTTCTGAAGCACCTAAAATGTTAAAATTTTCTCTAACCACCCCCGCTTTTTCGGAGGGCATTCCAAACCCCGCTGGAAATCAGCACCCCCCCCCCCCCCCCCACCAAAAACAATGCTCCTGGATGCGCCACTGAGTCCCCTCATGTCACTCAAAATTCCTATCACACCTTCTATAACCAATCGAATCTGCGAACCAGGTGCTTATTATATTATTATTCCCGAACCGCAATACAGTCCTCCGGAAACCAGCTCACACCATCTGTTAAGAAATTTAGTAGTAAGTTGCTAGTTGTGTTCTTAAGCACGATGCCAAATGTCGAGACAATTGTTAGAAGACAGTTTACTGGCATTAAATTTGCCTTTTACCCTGACAATTGAGTTTGCAAGCTATCGTCTAGAGGAGTAGACTGAGGACAGCCAACCATCACTTGGATCATGGCATTGTTGCGATAATAGACACCGTGTGAACGTGACAGAACAGCAGGCTTGTCTTTGCTTGTGCCATTCTGATTGTATCCGAAAGAGACACTCACTGCATTCGGCCATTTCTCGGCTGCAACGACAATTTGTAACCCTGTGTATACGTGATTACTTCAATAGGGCTCGTCAATGACAGTCCCGCAATCAGTTGAAGACAACTGTCCCCGACAATTGTCTCATAAACTGGCATCGTTTAAACTCTGCTTAACGACCCGACACAATGTCCATGCACTAAACTTTCTGTACCGTCTCATTTATAACCTAACATCGCTTCAACTCCACTTTATATAATATAATATCTCTTTTTTTTATCTCGTTTATTATTAGTATAATTTATTTTTGTTATCACATTATATATATATATATATATATATATATATATATATATATATATATATATATATATATATATATATATATATATATATATATATATGTATATATTTGTGAAATTGTATTACATGGAATATATGTACAAAAAAAATTAAAATATAAATATACGCATGTATCTATTTAAATATAAATGTACTTTACAAAAACAAATCATATGCATTATTTGGTTAACTTACAAAAATGACATGCTTTGTCATATTGTTACTTTAAGCAATATATATGTAGTGAATTTTACGATTCTCTCAGAGCAATTTACTTACGAAAGAATACACTCCCATATTATATTATATATAAAAAAAAAAAAAACTAAATTAAATTACACAATTCTATATATATATATATATATTGATCTATTTTTACAAAGGCGGTAGAGATTTAAGTGTGGGAGGGGGAGGGTGAGAGGGATGAATGTAGTATTTTCTCATGTGGGCTATGTTAGAAATGTGATGGAATGTTTTTAAGAGGTTGGGGGGGGGGGGGGATTGTAGACCCCCAAGGGTTGAGAAGAATTGGCCCGGGGGACGCCCACACATAGCACAATACATTAGCCGTTTGCTGTTGTGCCGGAGAATGAGCCAACCAGAATCAAGTAGAGAAATTAGCGTGTTTAACTGACTCAGCTTAGATATGCCCTCCTCCCTTCGCCTCTAAGCCTTCTTTCATAAAATCAACGGCGCCATCATGAATGGAAATGATCAAAACAAAATAAATAATAATACGAGACAAGCGTGCCAAACCGTCACTACATGGAGGCGTACGATATTTATTCTGACGTATACAGATTACACTGTATCGATTCTACTTTTAAAAATATCAGTTATATTTCTTTTTATTATTAATATAATTATTATTATTATGGATTAAGTGTACTGATATAAATTGTGAGTCTTAGCAACGGACAAAATGGACACTTCGTACCATTATCTTCAGCAATATACCTAGCGAGAAAGTAACGTCTAACACTAACAGCATATATTGATATGGTATTATTGACATCATCTGTGAGTGTTATTATTTTTTTATTTTAGTTTTCATTTCAATTATCTAGTATTCATAAATATATAAATACATATGCTTTGATTATATTACAAGGAAACGATTATTTAATGGCGACAAGTGACGGACTAGAAAAAAAATTAAAGACACTTCCGGAATTACTGACTGGATGCAATCGGAACTGGAAAATAATGATAGGGAGCTTAAATAGCTACATGGAGAAATTTAAAAAACTGCAAGAGGCAGTTGAACTCTTAACATCAATAGATGAAGAACTCGAACAAGTACGAAACTATCGGTTTTCATTTGAAGATGATTATTTTGATTTTAAACGGCTAGAGTCATTAAATACAGGAAAAAAGAGACAAGCACAAAAAATAATCAAATACAAACTAAAGAAGTGGGTACGCCATCACTGACTGTCAATATAAATTTCACTCCTTACCAGATTAATGAAAGTTTTACAAACTTTCTGAAAAGGTTTGAAATATACTTAAGTTTAAAAGGAGATCTCGATAAAAAGACTAAAGGTAGCTTTACTTCATGCGTTAACTCCACAAATACATAAAAAAACTGATAGATTTATGTTCACCTGCAGAACCGGTAGAAAAATCATATGAAGACCTTGTTGAGATTTTAAAAGAATACTTTGATCCTCAGCAAAGTATTTGGGCAGTACAGAACAAATTTGTAAATAGAGTGCAAACGGATCAAGAACCAATTCTAGAATGCAAGTGATTTAAAGAAATTAGTGTCAAAATGTTAGTTCATCTGTGAGTGTGGTATATCAGTTTCTAATATTTTTTTAAGGTTACAATTTATTAGGGGGATCAAAGACCCTGATATACATATTAAGTTATTTGCAAGAAAAAAAGATCTAACATTTCAAGAGGCGGTGGACATAGCCATTATATTTGAACAATCAAAAATAGAAAATTCCATTATGTGGACTACAACACCAATTGCAAATGATTTATCGAATCACCAAGCAAAGACAAAAGGGAGAACTCAGAATATAAACACAGGAAAGACTAGAACATTGGATTTTGATGCTCTAAAGGGGCGCTGTTACCAATGCGGTGACTCCCAGCATAGAGCGAACGTTTGTTCATAAAAGAATACATAAAAAATATTTGTAAAATTTGTTCACGAACGAGGCACCTGGCAAAAGTATGCTTAACTAAATCCAAATCTACCAAAGACACTAAACAAGTGGAGGAATATGATGAGGAAGAACCTTTTGAAATTAACCTTATTTCGAATAAAAATAAACAGGATAAATTTAATGTTGAAATAGCCCTATTTCGAACAATTATTTTAAAAAACTGAATATTAAGAAGAAACTTTACTTGACGGCGATACAGTTAAGAACCTACACTGGAGAAGTGATTCTACCAAAATGAGTAGTGTATGTAGTTGTAATTACAAATAAAAAGGACGAAATTGTTTAGGTAAATTATATATAATAAATAAGGAAGTTGATGCCATATTTGGAAGAGAAATGGATGCGAGAAGGCTCGACTGGGGAGAGATACAGACGATTTCAGCAGACATCTCTGGTAAATTGAGTACGCTATTAGATAACTACCGAGAGATATTTACTAAGGACCAAATAGGAGTGATACCCAATATCACACTCACACACTTATACTTGAAGGAGGATGTAAATCCTATATTTATAGAACCAAGACCCGTCCCTTAAGCTCTTAAGAAAAAAATAGAATCCGAATTAGAGTGCCTAGAAGGATTAAAAATAATTACAAAAGTTAAACAGTCAGACTAGGGAACGCCTATTGTGCCGGTTGTAAAACCAAATGGTAGTATGTGAATATGTACTGATATTAAGACTCCAGTCAACAAGCTAATAATGCATGAAAAATACCCAATTCCAGTCATTGAAGAGATATTCACCAAAATGAATAAAGGTAAATACTTCTGCACCTTAGACATTAGTAATGTCAATTTACACCTCCTTATGGACGATGAAAGTGCTTTGATTCAAACATTGAGTACACATCGGGGCCTGTATAAAGTGAACAGACTAATGTTTGGAGACAAAGTAGCACCGGCCATTTGGAACAGATTTATGGATAAAGTATTCTCTGGACTGGAAGGGATTGCTAGTTTTTTTGGCGATATAATCATCCAAGGAAGAACATTTGAAGAGACATTGGACAGACTAAAAAATGTACGAGACAGACTTAGACTTTACAATTTGAAATTAAATAAGGACAAGTGCTCATGTTTTAAGAACAGTATTAAATACCTTGGTCATATTATTGATGAAATGAGATTGCACAAGACGCAAGAAAAAATTAAAGCCATCCTAAACACTAATACACCTGAAAATGTAACAGAATTAAGATTTCTAGGGATTGCAAATTACTATAATAAGACAGTGGGACGAGGTTAGGAGACATGTCCGCTCCTCTAGATTTGCGGAGGAGGATTGATATGTACTGACATCATCTATGAATGATATAATTTTTACATGTTAGTCTTCATTTCAATTATCTACAGGGTGGGCCAACAAAAACGCACTTTTTTAAACACTTATAGCTCAGCTTCTGTAGTAGATAGAGATATGGGGATTGCGGGGTCTGAAAACTAAATTCTTCTACTTCAAATTTAATATCTATAACCTTAAAAACGATTTGGTGAAAGCCACGCAATGGCCACGGTTTGAAATAGGGGCTTAAAAAAAGTCGTTGTCCGGTTAGTGATCTTGTCTGGTATTTTAGTTTTAATAGAATGAATTACCAATTACCATATGGTGGAAAGGGGGGGGGGGGGGTCCTTTATAGGTAATTGGGAGGAGTCCCTCAGTGTTATAACAAACATTGAAGATGGGTTAAGCACAATTTTGCCTGAAATTAAAGATCAAATGCTAAATTACACATTTATGCAAGATGTTACCCCGTCCCATCGCTCCTTGCAAACAATTCAATACTTGCAAGAGAATTGCCCAGACTCCAGGCAACATTGTGCTAAACACACCTTCAATGTTTGTTATAACACTGAGGGACTCCTCCCACTTACCTACAAAGACCCCCCCCCCCCCCCTTCACCATATGGTAATTTATTCTATTGAAACTATAATACCAGGCAAGATCACTACCCGGACAACAACTTTTTTTAAGACCCTATTTCAAACCGTCATTGCGTGCCTTTCACCCAATCGTTTTTAAAGTTATAGATATGAAATTTAAAGTAGAAGAATTTAGTTTGCATATCCTGCAAACTCCATATCTCTATCTACTACAGAAGCTGAGCTATAAGTGTTCAAAAAAGTGCGGTTTTTTTGGCCCACCCTGTAGAATTCATAAACATATAAATATACTTTGATTATGTTACAAGGAAAGGATTCTTTATATTATCTAGCAAGAAAGTAACGTGTAACCATCTGGTTGTTATGGACGGTTACGATGCCGGAGAGTAAAGATACTGCATACTCTTCGCACACGTGTTAGGTTTGTATCTCGGGAGAGACGAGTTCATTCCGTTAACCTATTGTTGTCCTTGGGCTCGGATCTTGGTTTATTCGTGTTTTTGTGATCGAGTTTAGTCGGAGCTACGTGAGATTTTATTAACTCCAAATAGCAAAATTGCATCGCTGACACGTGCCAATTGCCTCGACTTTTCCTGGATGAAGTTTTAAGTCATGGTCGATACAACTTTAAAACTAGAAATCACGTTTTTCACAAATAACTTTTAAATCAGAAGTCGAATTTCACAAGTCGAAGACACAATATTTACGTCAAACTATTCCAAGATCATGCAACTGTTTCATTTTAATTGAAATCAACGACAAGGATTATGTATTCGTAAATTAGTAGCAATTTATTATATTGTCCGATGCGGAAGTGTGTCGACAGTTGTTCATATTTAGCCTACGGTTCATATCATCACTCCTGGATGCCTGCTTTAAAAGTTCGAGTTTATATGGGACTTGCTTGTTAGTACGTACCGACGCGTGCTTTTAAGTTAATCGATTGTGAGACGAAGGTTCTCTACGCCTTTAGATTCGGACCCGGGGGTGGTCGGTTCGAGAAGGGCCGGGTCGGCTAGTCGCCCCCGGAGTCGTGAAGCGAAACTAAAGGGGAGGAACCTCGTCTGAGTACGAAACCTTAAAAAACTTGTATCGATGAATAAGTAGGTAGACTGAATTATAGGGAACTAACTTGAATATATAAGTTTTACCGATACGAGAAAATATAAATATATATCTACACGTATATAAACGAGGGAAAATACCAGTGGAAATTATATACTATAAATCTACTGTCTATTGGTAAGAATATGTACGTGGCCCGCGTGAATACCGACTGGAGAAGGAGCCGACAACTTAATGTACAACTCGACCAAATAGATTTTGGCAAACTTGGCCGGCTACGACACTTGGAAGCAAGACGCTACGAAGAAAAGAAACAACCAACCTCGTTCTGCTTTCGAGTAATCCCGGACCTTTCCAAACAGATAATTCATAAAAATAACGACGGACGAGGAGGGAAAAAAAGAAAATCTCCGGTCGGCGTTTTCACACATAAGAAAAAACAAATTACGAGAAGGAGAAAAGTTATTGTTATTACTTTAGTTGCATGTGTCGAGCTTTATGTGTCCTTTAGAACTCCGCCGCCTCCCGAGATAATACAAACCCGATAGCACCACTCCAACAAATATATAAAGTAATTCAAATGGAAAAATAACACCACGCTGAGTTTAGTCGAGCAATAACAGTCCACACTGTTTCACCCGGCCTGTGACTACACGGCTACTTAACTACTCCACTCACTAACACCAACACCGTCCTCGGCTTAACTCTCGGGCGCCCACCGCTAATTCTTCTTATAATAAATACACTATTCCAATTACGCTACAAGTATTTAACATCAGTCTGCACCTCTTTACATTAAATTAGACTTTTTCAGCGAAAAAAAGTCCTGAGTATTTGACGGAAAGGTTCGACCAATTCCACAACTTAATTAAGCCGAGGATAATACTTTTTCTTTGCGATTTTGCTTCACTTCTCCCGATAGACTTTATTGTAGTGGCCCTCTTCCGGCGCTTTCATGCAATTAATGTTGTAGTTTCCGACTTCACCTGTTAAAAGAGATACAAGTAAAACGAAAGATTGGTAGACCACCCTCGGAAGGATGAGACCTGTGAGCTTCTCCCAAGTTCTAACCACTCTCGTATTTTTTTTTTTATTTAAATTTGTCTGCTCTGTAATTTCAAGTACAAATATTAGGGTCTTTTTCGTTGAAAATGTTGTCTACTACAAATATAATTACAGCGTCTTTCTCGCTACAACCTACAGCTTCGGAGATATTTGTGAAAACCCGTGAAAAAAAGCCCTTTAAACAGGTACACCAACATCATATCATGTTGGGCAGTAAACACCAACTCGATTACCATTTTTTGGTCTTATTCGACTGGTCTAGAAACTTACTCCGTGGCGCTGATAGTTTACGTCGTCTGCTTTCTTTCTCCAAATTCAATGTAATTTGGTAATGTTTTTAGGTACAGAGTGCATGGTACAACATTTTTTGTACGATTAATCTTCGTTTTAGAACAAGCATACATTTTTATAAAGAATAACTTTATTTCGATAAATGATTTTTTTTGGAATTCACACGTATAGGCAACCTGAACTGGCGACAGTAGAGGGAGGGTCATTTCTGACATACATTTTTCACTTTTTTATGACATAAATTACCTTAGGATATTAAATAAACAATTTTATTAAGAGTATAATTTTTTCGAAAAATCAAAAATAACTCCACTTTACTCTTGATACTATTTTTGAAAATTGTAATTTTTGGGTGCAGTTTATATAGTTTGAAATTTTTAATATGATAATTCTTCATTTAAAAACAAGCAAATTATTATAAAGAGTAACTTTTACTCGAAAAATGAAATTTTTTGTCATTTACACCTATAAGCAACTCGAACTGGGGACATATTGTATAATTATTAGATGAAACTAAGTTAGCAATTTTAGTAAGGAAATGCAAGATGTTAGTTAAAGTGGAATGCTGCAGCAAATGTAAGAAAGTTGGATGACGAGGCGGGCTTTCCATTGGCTGCCAACTTGCTGCCAACTCCCTTGCCACTTACCACTAACAAGTAAAAATATCTTATAAACAAACAAAATAGTTTTCTTCAAATATCCAATAATTATGATTTATTTTTATACCTTATCATTTTTATATTCTTTTATTCAAAATATTAAGATCGAATAAAAGTTTGTTTAACCCTTTCGCACCCGATTTTTTTCTGTTCATTGTATTTTTTTTTCTTTTAGAGGGTCAATTCCTATTGACCCCTAGATGACTCAGTAATTTTTTCAAAATATTTGGACCACCCGTTTTGAGATATGAAATGTCCATTAAAGTGGACATTTAGACTCAACTGTAAGATCCCAAATGTACATGTAAAATAAGTTTAAACACTGTGATCACTATGATCATGATTGCTTTGATCAGTTATATTTCGCATAAGCTTAAATGGATGGTATACCAGATTACAGTGATCATGATCAGTAAAATCACATCACGGTATTTGAACTCACCCTAAAGTTCAAAATTTCAATAAATAAAGCATTTATAATTTCAAGATAAAAAGAACTTTTTATATACTACGTTTTTAAATTTTCTGTTGAATCGTATGTAAAATATAATTGTTATTGTTATATAGTTTATAATGTTAGTGAAAAAAAAAAAATAGTTGCGAATGTATTTACTTCACATAAATGACATCCATCTAGAGAGCTGATCTTAAACCTATAAAAGGACAAATCTTTGTACAACGGATCTCCCCAACACCAAATCTAAAGCGTGCCATCGATATATTAGAAATAATATAAATAATATAATCGATAAATAATATATAATCAATATTTCCTGTTTTGCTGTCATTCAATGTTTATCTATCATAAATTTGAAACCCGTCAAAATGAAGATTGCGTAAATATGGGACATGGCAAAACAAATAAAATAACTTGCGGATTTTTTCCGAACTAACTTTCCGTACAGCAAAATTTGCTGAAAACCAATTAAATTCTGCTGTAAGATGGCTAAAAGTATTAAAATAATGCATTGTCATCGTGTTCTGAGCTATGCTAAAAGTTTCAAATGTCTAGCAATTCGGGAAGTTAGTTAGAAATCGATTGCCATATTTGTACCGGACAAACAAACAAACAAACAAGAAAGCAAGCTAATAAAAAACGTAGTAATAAAAATAAAATCTTTAATGATTCTAATATAAGCTACCATTGCAATAACAAGTAAAATTAGAAATAATAAACGTCTGAATTTTATTTGTTTTTTTTTCTTTCATAAGAATAATAACAAACAAAGTTTTTTTTAAAAAAATCAAATTTTTAATGATAATAATGAAAGAAATATTTGCAATAAAACAATCTAATTCATCAAATTCACTTTTAAGTTCTGAATCATTGCCTGATCTTGAACATATTACAAAACCAAATGTTATCATAAAGTTCAAATGTCCATTATACTGTACATTTATCTACTCACGGCAGCAAAATTAACCATTGTTGTACTGTTTTCAATCTGCAAAATATAATTTTTCTCGATTCCTTTGTAATATGTCAAAAAACACGGTGCACAGCAAAATAACAAAAAGGAAGGAAAATTTTACTACAAAAAGGTTACCTCATCGCAGGTTATGAACTCTCCCACATTGTTTATTTTTATGTAAGTATTTAAGTGTAATATTCTGCAAAATATTTATATCTTTTTTGAAAATAACTTTAATAATTATTGTAATAAAACAAATTTTATTATTTTACAGTGATTATTTAAAATATTGAGATAAAAAACAGCTGATAATAAAAAAAGTGGCAACACTGAATTCGTTTTACCTTTGTTTTGTTTTCTTGATGACTCAAACTTTCGTGTTTTTACAACTTTCATTTCTTTAAATCTTTTATATATTAAAAAGGGAATATAAGAATTAGACTGACGACTCGTTTAAAGATTACCTGCTTTGGTGACACCTTGGTAGGTAATTAACATTTTCTTGCCTCGGCTTCGCCTCGTCAGTAAAATAGTAAATTTCCTGCCTTGGCTTCGCCTCTGCAGTAAATTTGTTTAGCCTATCTTCGCCTTCAGCTCGGAACTAAAACTTAAAACCTTGTCAGCAAAATTCCATTTTGCTGCCTAGTAACATAAATAACTATTAGTTGTTTTTCTAAAAAATATTTTTAAAATCTAATTCAAAATAATTTTTCTTAATTTATTAATAGCGAGCCGTTAAGCCCGTGGCAACTGGCTTATTATTATGTATATCTAGAAAAAAAAGTAAAATTAAGTAAATAAAGTCAGATATCTATATTTAGATAAGTTTTTTTCTTTTTTAATATAAGTTATTATATCTATTTTAAGACCAACAAATCAAAACAAACATTTATTTTTATTGAAATAAATGAGGTGGCCTTAGCTTAGAAATAACAAATAATTTCGAGGTGAGTCGTCGCCGTCGGGACACTACTCGATTAAATAAATGATAAAAGAGATAATAAATAATTTCGTTATTATTCGTAGTAATTGGTTATAGTTATTAATTAAATGTTTATATTAATTTTGTAAATTAATCTAAACTGCATTTATATATTGTCAATATAAACTAGTCTATTGATAGCTGAAAAGCGTTCGATCTTCTTTCTGCGGCCAGTAATCAATCATTAGTATCAAGCTAATTGTAATCAGGCTGAGTATGCATTGTAATTTCATTGGACCCAATATATAATACCTATCCATTTTGAGTTCATTATTGGACAGGGATTAGTCAACGGATGCATTGCCTTGTCCCAGTATTGCCACTAGCCGTATAAAGCACTATATATGTATGTCCTCCCAAACGAGTTTATTTAACAACTGAAAAATCAATGACAGCTTTCAAACAAATATAAACATGGCATGAACAAAACGGCCTGCACACAGTCAATAGTACTGTCAATACTGAAAAATATTGAAAATACTTTTTTAAAGTGCGGTCGATATTGAAGAAGACATTAATATTGATGAATATTTTTTTCTTTTTTTTTAATTAAGTCATCAATTCTGGAAAGTGGTGCGGATATTCAAAATATTATAGACGATATGTGGTCATACATCAATACTTTATTCAATTCTTATTTTACCTAAAAATTTCCTCATAGTTACACTAAGCCACTAGGTGTATAGAGTATAATCTATTGTGAAAAATAATTGTCAAGCAACGGATACCTTAATTTTCTATTTGATATTATGTGTGAAATTAGAGAAGGAAGGCGTGACGTCACCTGTGTAGACTTTTTGCAAATAAATCGAGGAAGCCAAGTAATAACCTATTCTTTTTTTGAGTTTTCCATTGCCAGTTAATTTAGATGTAAATTGAAATTGTAAGAAGCAGAATTATTATAGAAAGAAATTAAATCGCTTTATATTTATTATTTGTAATTCAGCTTGAAGAATGGCTACATTCACAGCATTCAGGTAGATTTCAATTACTTTAGAACGTATAAATAAATATTTCTAAAGTAAATATATCTATTGTTGTTTAGCTCTATTATTATTTTTACTTATAACTTCTCTAAACTTTACATTTATTTAAATTAAATAATTGAAGAGAAGTCAAACGGTTTAAACTTCATAGACATTTTTAAAAAGCCGGTAAATCTTTTTCACAGGTAAGGTCAGGGTTTTCTTAGGTCATGGTATCCTTTGCTCAAGGGATGATTAGACGATCCGATATGGTTTCTTTTTCCCCCTCGGCCCGAAATCCTGGTCACGTTCCGGGAGAGAAACCAGAAAGGGAAGTCTGATGGAATTCCCATCCGACTTAAGTTAGAAAAGTGAAGGAACTCTAGGCCCCTACCACTTTATCCAGCGAACCAACAGTGAAATTCTCTTCGTCAGACACAATTTCCCTGTGTCCTTAAGAAAAAGCCAAGGAAAGGTGTTAGTTTGTGGCTGGATGGAACCGGCCCGGGCTGTGTAAATGCAACGCCCTATTGAGTGGTGGGGAGACTGCAAACTGGAAAACCCGGATCGCAGGCAGGACCAGACGGCAGGGAACGGATCGTCTAATTGCCCCTTAAAATAATTCTTGATTTATCAAGAATTAGTTACGTTTTTAACTGCGTCCTCTGAGATATTAATGGAATGTTTCTGTGCATCCAAACGTTCATCAACTGTGAATGGTGGGTTATATTATTAAAAAATGTTTGTCTCATTGACACGATGAAGTTAGATTTTTTCCCGACATAAAAATCCAATTTTAAATTTGAAGTTCACACTTACACGAGCGTTGTGCGAGAACACTTGGACAGATAACGTTGTCCAACGAACTCGTCCTGGGCATTGGTAAAACGAACATGTCTACCAAATTTCATCAAAATCTATCGACATTTACTCAAGTTATATCGTCATTTGTTTCAAGGATTCGCGGACACACAGACCGACAGGCAGACAGACAGACAGACACGAGACCAAAAATTTTCCCTGATGTCTGAAACGGATTTCTGTCTTGGAATTTTTAAAATCGGAGACACAAAATTTTGTCGTTCTCAAAAGTGAACACAATGCTTCCGTTACCTTCGGTAAGATCGGAAAGCAGAGATAGATTTAACTTAGAGACTTATAATAAGTAGCATATACATTTTTACCTGAGTCATATAATTTGAATACCTGCTTCTGAGTAGTTTACCTGAAGTGTGTGGTATTTAACATAGGTGCGGAAATGGTCCTGTGCGGTTTTGGTATAACCAATATAATTCCGTAACTATCATCATCGAGTACTTGTCATTTGCTACAGAATGTATTACCTATTGCATTTCATCTATTGTTGCAAGGGTCTGTCTTGCACTATACAGAATGTATTATATCGCATTGCACCTTGTTGCAGGGCTTTGTCTTCCACTGGTCTTGCTTACCCATACCTCCGTTCCTACCCTTTAGACATGGACTTACGTCCTAACAATCTTCTAGACATTTTAAAAGGTTCTACAACGGAGTATTTTGAGCAGAACTTAAATCACTTCCTTCCACAAAATCCTTAAGTGGTTTACGTTTTTAATCCGAGGAAAATTCTTTTTTTCGATATTTCAACGTATTTAGAAACAATGGTTTGTGGACAACCTTAAATCTCGAGTTTAAAAGTCAGAATGGAAAATAACATGCTTATGTCTTAAGAAATATCTTACTGCCAATTTTCAAGATTTTAATCCAAATAGTTTAAGAGATATGTCGTCCACATCAATACCCGTGTTAGCAGAAGTGTATATCGTCGAAGCAAGCTCAGTGATATAAATGGGGATTCCAGATGTCGATGGCAGTTGTCGAGATTTAGTGATAATAAATATTTTAAAATTAATAATATAAGCTTAATACCTCTTTGTAGATAAAATATTCAACTCTATTAAACTCTAAGCGAGATTATATACCATCAAGCTAACAAATTAGTTATAACTGTTGATAGTAGCGGAATGGCGTGTACAGCCTGACATCTCCCTAAAGTCACTGTTGAGAGGAGAAGTTTAGAAGCTGTTGAATCGCCCATCCGGCCTATTTGTATATTACAAGGGTTTTAAAACTTTAGACATATTTGAAGTAATTTGGCAATGTTTAGAGGATTTTCAAGTAAGGACATTTATGGTAAAAGCAAGGTCGGGCTGTTGTGGTGAGTGTTATTACCGAGTGTCGTCCTAATGTCGGAGGTACGAGGTCGCGGGGCTTTAGACGGACTTGATTTCTCCTGCACAAGTTGCAATGTCCAGCAAGGTCCCTCAGACTCTCTCGTATCGAAGCAAGGACAGACCCACTATCGCTTTCGAGGTCGTATCAAGGTAAATTGAAATTCGATAAATAAAAAGTTGAAAATTTAATGAAGGTGAAGTTCTCGTTTTGATTTACTAGTTTCTGTCGAATCGTAAACTGTTTGGTGAATAAAAGTCTAACAAGTCAATTTAATGATATTTAATTGTTTAGTACAGTCGGTCCACTATTCAGTCCACTATCCAGTCTAATAATTAGTCATCAGGCAAATGAGCATATTCCCACGCTTTTATTTCCAGTGTTCCTACAATAAATTCACTTATTTTCTTTTAGGTCTCTGTACGAAGTACGAAAGAAACCTTATATTACGGCTCTGTCTGTCTGTACGTTGGCTTGTTTCAATTTATAAACTACTATAGCTACACGGGTGCATCTCGGCATTTGTATAACAACTGTACACTTTTTGGAGTTGTCACGCTTAATATTTCCTAGATGGTGGCCAATATGGCGGGCGACTAAACAAAACTTTTTAGTCACCATGAGATGTTATACATCAATTTAAATTTCGTGAATATGCAACTATTAAAATTTTACACTTAATAATATTAAGATGGCGTGACTACATTGAAATCTCCTATGCTGCCAACAACACGACATGGCTCAAAACTAGATGCTATGTTTTCTAACTTGGACCTACGTCAAAGTGGTATTTATACTTTTATGACAAGTGTATCGTGTGAACCCACGAACCATTGTGGGCTCACATTTAAATCTCGGCAAAGGGACCTAACTCCTCGCCCTGGTCTACGGACTGAAAGGAGACCATAGGCAGGGCCATTGGGGGCAGTTCCCGATATCCGTTCAAGTATGATGATTTGATATTTTTTACAGTTTAATATATATAGTAAATCACGCAAAATTGTAACTCAAATGGGTGAAAACACCGGCAAACGAAGTTCATACTGCATAAAGTCGGCTTTTATTTAATGTTTATCTTACTTGACGACACGGAAACAGTCTTTAATCAAGTTTCATGAAATTACGAAAAGTAATACCCAAGATACAAGACATATTTGTCATCGATAATTAACACTAATACGATAAAATTTATTGCAAATTTTTAGTATAAAATGTTGCAATTTTACATAAAGAAACCGGCGATTGTCGCCTCACGTACTTACGTGAAGCGCGCCTTATTTGTTTAGGACCTACGGCCAGAATACGTTTGGCCAGCTCATTAAAACCAATGTAAATTGTATGTTCAAAGTGTGCTTCACTGTGGAAAATTCTTGTGGCATCTAGATATTCCAGCTTAGAAAAATAATTTGGATGTTTCTTGACGGTAGTTTATAAATTTATCTGATTAAAAAAATCATTAAAAGTAACCAACTCCGCTGGTGCCAACTGTGCTGTCGGCACTAGTGAGATGTCTCGGTTTGTCGTACTTCGAGCAGCAAAGCAATCACTCGTTTACTGATTAACAATCACTGCGTTTACTGATTAACAATCACTGCGTTTACTGATTAACAATCACTGCGTTTACTGATTAACTTTCACGTATTATTCTCAAAATATATGCATAACTATTGATCGTACCTAAAATTACTCTTTACACTAAGGTAAAGTAGACAACATTTCCTAACAAAAAATTCCTATTAATTATTTTATCTCCAGTAGGGAAAAAAGTTATGATTTTAAATTAGTTTAGAGGGACTAAAACAGGTATTTTCATCCCTGACTCAAAAAGTAGGGAGAAAAAGTAAATGTAGGGCGAAAAAGTAAAGTAGGGCAAAAAAGTAAAGATTGCAACTTAATTATTTCATAAATAGTAGAAAATGTATGGCTAATGTAATGAAGTTGTTGAAATCAGGTTGGCGGCACTGCGCTTTTTTGACCATGTTTTTTCTTTGTTTACAACATTATAACCTGCATCTAAATAACCTTCTATTTGAGTTTAATTCCAATTCTTATTTGTTTTTAATATTGAATCTCTTATATCTGCTATTAAAAGTTCTAATAATTATTGTTATTTATTAAAATAATAAATAAAAACTGTGCTATGGACGAAAATGTGTATTTTCTTCCTACTGGAGATAAAATCTTGTATGTACCTCGTGAGTAAAGTGCCATTATTACCCTCGCGATAATTATCTCCCTCGGCTACGCCTCGGGAGCTAATTAGAGTTATTCCCTCGGCTTCGCCTCGGGATTTAGGGACCATGGTTCCTTCGGCTTCGCCTCAAGAACCAACTTTTTTCGCTCAGGGAATAATGGCTTACTTTACTCCCTAGGTGCATAAATAACTATTGTAGGCTTAATACATTTGAAGAAACTAGGCAGACAAAATAACGATATTTCTAAAATTAGTATCATGAGTTCTGTGGGACGACAGGACCTATGACTATGCATTTTTGTTGAGTTCCTCTTACCCCCTCGTTGCTAGCTAAGAAGTATTTTACGATCCGGCATTTACATTCAAGATGGCGACTATTTATATGCAGAATTAGACAGGACGATATCTCTAGAACCAATTGTTCTAGAACCTTAAATTATGGAATTTATAGCCTCCTTTTATGATATAAACAACTTTTTCAAAGACAAAAAACAAGTTTCCCATCCAACAGCAAAACCAACAATAATTTGAAACCAAGTCTCTTTACTATTACTAACCACTTCTCAAATCTGTCATTTGATAGCATACCCATTGAGTATCAAACTAACCTAAACAATTTATTTCTTTTATAGCCGATTTAACCAATGAAAGCAGTCTTTATTAAACATACTTATTCTGCTTTTAAAATAGAACAAAGTTACCTCACAAAAAAGTAACTTTTCGGTAAAAAAAAAAAAAAAAAAAAAATACTTTCAAACATCACCGTTTTTCCCTGAAAAATCTTTGATGGTAGCTATATTGAAATCAAATATAGCAGACATATTAGAGTCAAATTCTTACCCGAGTTCTTTATGCGCAGCATCACTAGTTCTACAACAAGACAAATGGTGTTATGGTCCCCAAATATACTTCTATTTCGGCACTGTGAAGTTTTAATAAAACTTTTAACTTAATTTTGTGTGTTTCTTTTCTTGATATTTTATGTAATATATAAGTTAAATAATTGGATCCATCAAGTGATGGTTTGTTGTTGTTTTAACAATATAAGCATTTGATTTCACATTTCCTTATCTTCTCTCTAAACCGTATTTTATTTTCAATTAAAATTCTAAAATATTATTTTATTTTTATGAATAAATATTATTGTAGATGAAAATAAAATAAAGTTTAAGGTATACATAATGTATCACTAGAAATAACTAAAACATTCTACAAATGAAATAAATCCAAGCAATAAAATAAAATAATTATATAAATATACATTTATATAAAATTGACGAGAAGCGTGTAATTTTAAAAAAGAAAGGAGGTTATGTTGTGGGGGAGGGGTTGACATATGGGTGCCGAGGAGACGTCACTGGGTTTGTATTATAAATCGTCTAGTAGAGGCACTGCCAAGGGTCTAGACCATGTACCCCGACCACTTCCTCTTTATTACCCCCTCCCTTCACCCTACGCAGAAAAATACCCCTCCTTCGATAACAAGAAAAACTCACTAATAAAAATAATAAGAAAATAAATAAATAAATGTACATATGGATAAGGTCTTGATTAGAGAAGGAATTTCCCGGGTCGGTCTCGCACAGTTTCCCTCGCTTGTTTTCCCTCCGATTTTCCATCGATAAGACTCGAGACTCTTCTCTATTCTGTTTTATATTTAAAGTATTAAAAAAGAACAAATAGAAAAATATATTTGAATCGACGAATAAATTTAGTGGGCAAATTGAACCGGTTGCAATGCAAAGTAATATATTTATATTAATTTAAAAAATACTTTCAAGAATTTAGTTGTTGGAGCGTGATTTCAATAGTTATTTCTATTTTAAACTAGTTGAAACGGTAGAAGTTGAAAAAATTATTGTTTCTAGTAAGAACTGTTAGTTTCTACTGTGTAACTCGCACCCGATCAAATGACCAGTTTAGTGTCTATGCCACAAGTTATAATATAATACAGGGTACGATATGTTAGCACTGTTTGTCCCATCCAGTGTAACAGCCTTCCCTCACAGCTTAACGTGGCTGGTAAATTCTAAAAGAAAATTAAACAATTTTTCTACGATAGGAAAAACAGTCTCGATTATTTTCGTACGCACCACTAACAAAAATATGTCTCCACCAATATGTATTAGTCGAGGTATATTATGCAAGCGTACTTGATTACCAGGTTTGATTACCATGGATTCAAACCGGTAATGATTGGTTTCATTGTTGTTTAGTGCATCGTACATATGGTATATCTTGTTACTAATTATGAGTAAGATGTATAACATTACTAAATGATAGATTTTTTACTGCTTTATTCAACAGATTGCATAAATGATGTATTAACAGATTTACTTTCATAGTGCCCAAACTCACAGATGATTACAAATGTTATCTTTAATATTAGGTGACTAAACTTTATTAATATATCAGTTATTTAATCGAATTATATATCAAATGAAAGGTAATTTTATTTCCAATCCAACCGTATTAGGTTGCCTTATCCAAAAAGTTGGTTGAATCCATGGTTGCCGAGATTTTAGATGTAAAATTGAGAGTTATAAAAAACTCGGCAGCGATAATTATGAAATAATTACGTTCTTTTGTTCAAAATGTACATCCTTCAAAAGGATATTTTTCCGATCGTGTAAGTGCGGATTAAATACTGGTGAAAGTCTGATGAAATATCGCATAATGATCATTTTTACTGAGATATTTTGAAAATATCTCAGTAAAAATTGCCTACATTTTAGATGATAAATTTAGAGTTATAAATAACTCCGCACAAATATTGCAGCAGAATGATTTCACATATGAATCTAGACTAACACCAATAATATTAAATTAAGTCCAATGAATAAATAGGCATTACAATTCTTTAAGATGAGGAAACGACTACTACATGGTATTAACGACTACTACAATTACTGTAATCAATAGTTTATAACCCTCTGTTGAATTTTATTTTTCTATTTAATTCCAGTTTTTGTTATTTTTGCCCCTCTATGCGCTGGTTTGAAGTAAATGTTGCATTCCGTTGTAAACAAACGTGCTCTTGTGTATAAAGTTTAAAAAAGATATCGATTTGATGATAAATCACGTTTCCAATACAAATTTGGTTGGCAGATTCATCATCAAAGAAAAGCAATAAGAGAGATCATGATGAAATTGGGCCCTACTTTATGCTTGGGTTTGCCTGCTTTCCACACATTTACGGGCTGTGATTATACAGCTGCATTTTATAACAAAGGGAAAGTCAAGCCTTTTAAAATATTTTCAAAACGAACGGATTTCCAGGAAATTTTCGGATCTTTGACGGACCCAGTAGATGTACTCGTCAACGAAAAAAATCGACGGGTTCAGGAGTTTACTGCCCTTCTTTATGGGATCAAGCAATGTTGTAACATCAATGACGCTAGATATCAGCTGTTTCAAAAAACATATGCAATAAACAAATAAGCAGAGCATTTTATGAAGAAGATTAAAGGCATCGACTCTAATCTGATTCCACCATGCTGGATCTCATTCAAACAGAAAATTTTGCGCACAATCTATGTAAATTCAATGTGGCTTCATGTAATTGATTCATGCTGCGTCAAAATAAATGCTGAAGATTGGGGTTAATTTTTGGATGGTAATATGAAGCATATGGTTCATAAGGGATTTACAAGTTGAGGATATACTCAGTGAATCAAAACAAAAAGAAAACAATGAGGAATTAGAATTAGATTTTGACATAGGCACTTCTGACGAGTCAGAATTAGAACATAACATTTTTTTACTGAGATATTTTGCTATTGATAAGTTTATGTGCGAATAAAAAACTGTTTGTATCATTATGTGATATTTTATCAGACTTTCACCAGTATTTAATAGGCGCTTACACGATCGGAAAAATATCCTTTTAAAAATGTACATTTTGAAAAAAAAACCTTATTATTTCTTAATTATGTATAGTTGCTGCCGAATTTTTTATAACTCTAAATTTTACATCTATAATCTAGGCAACCATGGATTCAACCAACTTTTTGATCAGGCAACCTAATACGGTTGGATTGGGAATATAATTACCTTTTATTTTATGTATAATTCGTTTTAATAACTGATGAGGGTATATTAATAACGTGTACTCACACCTGTTTATACCTGGCAACTCCATAGTTAGGCAGAGGGGAAAGTAGTCTTTATTTATTGAATTCTTTGGGGTGAATTCTCACAGCTAATCGAAAAAATTTATTTAAACATTTTATTATTTAACATCATCGGGATGCGATTTAGCTAGGCAACCTATTTGCGATGAATCAATCTATGCATTTTCTAGCATATATTCTGTATCATCATTAAATAACAGATGAGGGAATGTATTTCTTATACCGGATCTTGGACTATTTCTTTTTGCAAAAGTTTGCTTTTTATTTGTTTACCTTATTTTTTTTAAGGGTTCGTAGGCAAAAACGAGGGCAGTTGTCAATGAGCCTTCGTCGCCGCTTCTTTTATAAAAACATAAAGCTTCATGTTGTGTGTAAAGTGACCTAGTTTAGTCTCTGAGAATAAATCGGATTGGTAAGTTGCACAGGATAAGGTCGAAAACGACTAATTATGTTACTAAGGGTAATAATAAGTCCGAGGGAATAAATCAGGACGTAAGACTAGTTGGAACACGCCATCACTAAGTCGGAACGTACACGAATCGGTGGCAAGGCGACAAGTTAAGTAACATCGGGTGGAGGGCGCCACCGAGTTGGAACCCTCGCCGCCTCCGACTGCTATCCGTGTTAAATGATAATGAATCTTCTTCGACAATCCTTTAGACGTCTCATCTTCGGGAAACGAGGAAAAGAGAAGGCCTCTTTACACGGGTCGGTGTGTGGTGGAAACGTAAAGGGCAGAACGGACTGCGACGTAGGACCGCCCGCGTGGTGGGTTACCAGGGTGTACACTGGAACCGGCCGGTACAGACCCGTGTCATTTCCATAATTACACCGTCTTCGGCTCCGAGTCCGAGTTAATTAAATGGCCGGCGTCTCCTCTCCTCCGTCTAGTTTTAAAAACACATAAATAAACATACAGGTTGGCTTCGGTCCGAACTTACCTCTGTTATTTATCTATTTGTAAACAGTCCAGATACACAGTCAACAGCTCCTCGCATTCCAATTGTTTCTAATCATCACGACCAGCTTATTCCTTATTGTAATGTAAACACGCTCGTGTTTGAGTTAACGATGCGCTTTCCTTACTGTTATCAACAAATTGCCACTGCAGCTGTGACAAACAATTTAGAATCTTATGTTTAAGGCCAGTTTACATGGGGACAGGCTACACCAGTTTAGAGTAGTCTTGGAGAGTGGCCTTGTTAAGTTGCTAGAGCAGTGTCCAGACTGTATACGGAGTCGCATTTGTCTAAGGTATATCACTTAAATCAGTCTGCGTCCAACATTCAAGATGGATTCACGTGCTGCAATTATTGCTCGAACTTCCCTATTGTTTTCTGTAATTATTAAAAAAAAAATAAGCAGAAGGAGAGAAAGACAGCAATTTTAGGTGGAAGAGTGGGCGGGGTCTTCCACTCCTGAACCAATTGCTTTACTCTTCAGTTTATGTATAGAGCTTACTTTCCTCTTCAGTATATGTGTAATTCATCATTGAGCTGCGGGTACGTAGATTATGAAGATTCTTTGATAATTCCCTTGTATAAATAAGAAACTCTTCTTTAACATACTCCATTTCATAGCTCTCTGTGTTACTCTCATCTTTTTTGCGATCTTTTCATTTATCGTCTCTGTTCCGTAGGTTAGAAACAGGTACAACTCTTCGCCCAAAGCTTTTTCTTAGCCTGAACGCCGACTTTCGATCGAAAGAGGTGCTTTCTAACCTTACGTAACCCGTCTACTTACTTGCCCTGTTCATTTTTGTTTTACATGTCAATTAGCCAAGATTTATTAACTCCCTACAGTCTCTAAAATTTCTTTCCCTATTTTAATTTCTTCTTCGACCTTTGAGTTCTAAGTCAGTCGTATTTCTACTTTTGTTTATATGTATTTACTTCTAGTCCTATCTAGCTCGTCCCTCTTTTCAACTCATTTTGTATTACCTTCTCTTCTGCTACATTGCAACTAAATAGCAGAAGGTCATTGTGAATTTCAAAAAGTTTCTTGTTCTTTTCTATTCTTATCGACTAATATTTTACGTTTACAAATAATTACTAAGAATTTTATATTTGGAACCGGCTGCACCTTAGAAATAAAGATTCGTAAAATGGAGAGGGGGAAGGAAAAGAGGATACGGGTTTAAAATTTGAGAGTTGAGAATGGGGTGGTTAAGATCCGCTTTTAATCTTTTTGAAACGTCCTGAAGATTCTAATTCTTAAAGAGTAGAGATGTACATTCCCATATAATATGTATGTCTACGTTAATATAAGCAAGACAGTCCAAACCCTTAGAACTAAGATACAACTCATATCGTAGCGAAACACTGATTAGCTGTAAATCGTTAGAAATAAATAATACAATTAGAAAGGAGAAGTTTGTACTGGAACTGGTCAAGTAGTAAGCAAAGCAAGGTGTGAAACGGTCGAGGACCTGCTGAAGGATTTACTTGACCGTGAAGTGCGCAAGTAATTAGCTTCATTATGCGAGGCTGTACTTCTCTCTTTAGTTCAAGTAAACGGTTTAAATAGCTCAAATAAAAACTAAGTAGGCTTCTGTGAAAAAGTGTTTCAGTCGGCTGTAGTCACTATATATACCACTTGAAATCCCTTACCAACATAAAATCTATTTTCAGTGATAATTTAAGCAATTATCTTGTTCTAAACTAAGTACAAAATTCCATCACTCGTTTTATCAACTATATTATATTGTATATAAATAAATATGACTAAATATAATTTTAAAAGGAGAAAATAGCTCCGAGACTAGGGACTCCAGGAAAAAAACTCAATCTATATCGGATAGCACTAAATATAACTTATAATATAATTATTTTATATTAGTGTCTGACGCATCAAATATTACGCTACTTCTATTTATAGAATAATATTAGTCTAGTAAACAAAACTACAAATGGGAGTTTACCTTAAAACCCGGTAAGTCACGACTGATTTCGATTAATTTTATTCCCTTTTTTTTGACTGCTAGATTAAAATTGAAGAGGTTAAAAAGTGTGCTATTGATTTGTAATTATAAAAAAAAAAAAATATATATATCACATAAATCTAAACAAATTATTTAATACACATTGCCAGATACTAAAAAACTCAATACCCATTTTAAATGTTCACTGATCTAGCCACTATATCCAAGCGGGCGAGCCAATTAGACAATTAAAAAATCGCGCACTTTTTTAACCTCTCACTTTAATTTAGCTGTAGAGAATAAAAGAAATGTCATCAAAATCTGCCTTGACTAACCGGGTTACGAGGTGTAATGTCTTTGCAGACTAGACTACCTATTTGTCAACTTGTTGAACGAAGAAATAAATGTTTTAAGTATCTTTCAGGTGTAAACAGTTTGTTTATGAAATGCACATTTTGTTTCCAATTTTTAAATTAAGGATACACTTAAATGTTATATAGCTATTTCAAAACTTAGTAGGTTTTCTCTACACATTTCAATGTATGTACTTAAGTACCATACCTAAGGTATTTTGAATGATAATATAATTTTCTTATTTCTTACATTTTTTCTTTTTCTTTATCTTTTTCACGTCTCCTTAATATTTATTAATTCCGAGATTAACGAAGTTAACGTCCTTTATATGATCGTTCTGAAAAACAAATATTTGTTATTTCACTGATTTCAAAAATTCCTCATCAGAGATACGTTTCAGACATCAGGAAACATTTTTGGTCTTGTGTCGATCTGTTCGCCTACATATCTTAAAAGCTACTCGTCCAATTTTAATGAAATTTTGGTGGTAAATTAGAATTTGCCAGTTGTTGGTCCCGTATACGTTTAAATATACTGAGCCTAATGTTTTCTCTTTCGCATGCGCACAAAACTTATATTTATTGACCTTTAAATTTTTTTAAAAAAGTACTTATCTGACTCTTAAGAAATTTGGATAGTTTGTCGAAAGAAACCAACAGATGGTTCCATATTAATGGTCAATGGTCTGCGTACATTAAATACTGTTAAATTGATTGTTTTATTCAAAATAAAAGGGGAAATGAATTAAATAAATTAGACAAAATGTGTTCTAATAAAAGCGAGAAAGCTATGTGCCACCCTAATTTGCAGACTATTTTTATTTCTTATTTATTTTATTCTTTATTATATTCTTTTTTCTTATCTCCTATATTCTTTATCTTTTTTTTTTTTATTTTCTTCTTCTTTTCTTTTATTTATTTACTTTTTATCTATTTATTTCTATATTTTTTCCATTTTTTAGGCGTCTCTTTATTTTTCTCTTTCTAATTTCTTTCATTCTGTTTCACTATAACAATCCAATTATACACATGGGAAACGTATATAATTTATGATGAATGTTTAATAGAACGCATAATAATGTGAATTAAGAGAGAGGCAAGAATAATTGAGAATTAGTTTAATTATTAAGTTTATATTGGTCCGTGATGTGCTGGAATCTGTGGAAGATTCGTCGTTTGACTCCTCTGGAGATGTCATTCTGATCGCGGTCTGGAGGCACGCGGTACACCTCGCACCCGATCATCACTCGGTCCTCATCGTCTGAATCTAAACCAAAAACACCAATATTTATTAACTATCCGTCTATAATTAACTACAAAATAGCTTTCATACCACCAAAATTATGATTTAAACACTAACAGAGAGAACACGGAGAAATGGATTAAGAGGAGTGTAGGCAATGCTGTGAAGATCTGTAACCTGCTCTGTATTCAACAAACTTATCTGTATGTTTGTATGCAACAACGAAAACTGTGTAACACTTGTTTAAAACAATCTTTAAATATATTCACAAATTCACACGCATTTAAATATATTTTGACGTGTTTGTTGCTTCCCATTGAGGATGGAAATCCACGGAAAAAATGGATTATCACATTCTTATCAAGCATGAGATAAGCCAATAAAATTGTTCTGATGAACAAGGTTAGCCCAGTGGCCAAGGTTGTAAAAAGGTACAAAAAATATGCTTCTATGATAATTCGTAGAGCAAAACATTTGCTACGATTTGCACATACACAACATTTTTTTGTAACCCTCGTAGTTACAGAAATAGACTGTCTCAAAGGTATAATTGCGGTATCTCGCATTATGCACATATCATCAAGTCCAAACATGGATGGTCGAAGAAAAGCACCCTTTGGATTGGGCCTAGACAACTGGCAGGGGTAGACTAACTCTGATTTAAACAAAAATAAACAGGTCAAGAGTCAGCACACAGCGAAGGTCCGTAGGCAACCCTGTATAGTATAAGTAGTACCCTATTCATGGTGTTATTTAAAAATGCTAAAAAGCTTACTTTGAACTATCCTATGGGTCTGATATTCTCAAAACAAATAAACAAACTTCTGATTAAGTATTTTTTTGCCACTGAACCGGACTACAACCATATAAATACATCGAAAAGACCATAGTTATAAAAAAACTTATTTTTTCAATAAAAAATAAAATAATTTTTTTTTCGAAATTTCCAAAAAGTGGTATCTTTACTTTTGGTCGAAGAATGTTTAGGATTTTTTTCAGATTTTTTGCACTTCACATAAGCGAGATAGAGGGGGGGGGGGCACGTTTCACACCCACTTCAAACTTGTCTATGTCAAACTTGCCCTATCAAAGTAATAACAAAAGAATTATATATATTTTTGTAATCAGCTCGACGTACCCTTTCATATGATACCCCTCACGGTGTCGAAAAAAAAATATAAAAAAATTTAACCCTTAAGTTTTTTTACCCTCATTTTTTTGAAAAATATTTTTTTTAAGTCGCTATATTTTTAAAATATGTGAGTAGGTACAAGACACATACATGCCAAATTTCAAAATGATCGGACGAAAGGTGTAGTCGTGAGAGCAGGCGACAGGACGGACGGACAGACACACGCAGGAAAATATAAGGGTCCTTGGTTTGGCCTACGGACCCTAAAAAAGCAGCACTAGATTCAGAATTCATTTCAGTCGCTGCAGAAATTTGTTTACCAATATAAGAAATTTTATTTATCTAGGAATTGTAGATGTCATGTATTGTGGTATTATTAGTAATTTTGTAAGCACACATAATATCATATTCAAGTTATTATTTTGTCGACACACTTAAAAAGAAGAATTATCGAGTGAAAACCGAAAACAAGTGACAAAATGTAGTAGGATCGACGCGCACACATGCACGTAAAATTATAAAACTTAGCTTTTTAATAAGTGCCTATGTTTTTAGTGCAGACATGCGCTTTTTGAAAAAATAATGTTTGGGTTTTTTAATGATTTAGAAGTAAAGAAGGACTTTAGGAAAGTTGGTGAATTGTTGGTTCGTCATGCGTATTTCATTTATCTCCCTTCATTTGCTTAAATTACTAATTCAATTGCTAATTGAATTTTTCCATTTTCATTAAGAGTAAAGTGGTTCGGTTTATTTTATAAAAATAATCACTTTGACAAGCTCTAATAAATTTCTCGTATATATAGCCAGACAAAATTTTAATCTTATAAACTGTAATTTAATCAAATTATAACTAGGAGTAGACATTTTTGAACAGTGTTCAATGTGTAGCTGTTTATAATTGGTTTTTATATTTTCTGCTAAATCAAATTTATTTTCATCAATATCTCGGAAAATAGATTCTCCCGGGAATTGTACTTAAATAACTACACTTGTACTTACTTTTTGACCATTTTAACATGACTAGATTTTAGACATTTTCAATCAAAATCGTTGGAATCGTTTTAGTTTTTTCATATTTTTTCAGAGTTGGCCATATTAATGCAGACTGGTTTACAGTACCTTATCGAACATATAATAATATAGTTTGTTGGTCATACTTAGTATAGCCTGGTCCATATTAATAAAAACTGGTTTACAGCGCTTTAGGTGCCTTAAATAATATAGGCTGGTTTACAGCACTTTAATAGGCCATAAAGCCGTTTGATTAAGTTCAATGAAATGTCTCCTCAAACAACTAATAATATTAGGTTTGTTCCAATCACCACTTTCGAATCAGTTTCGAATTAGTCCGAGATCGACGTATTGCGCATGCGCGATCATTGCATCAGTTGGCAATTTATTTGTGATTTTTTTTGTTGGAACGCTCCTGAACTCGAACTGATGTGGTAGGTTTTAGCATTGTTATCAGAACAACTTGTTGAGTTGATCTTTTACTTTTACTTCTACCTCTACTCTTAGCTGTGGTCCCTGTGATTTTGCGTTCCTGGTGCTATCAAATTCCTGGACTAATTAAATTTTAAAGATATGGATGTGTCAATGGTTCATGAAGATAAGTACAAGTCGCTTAAATCAGGGCCTGATTTAGGTTAGGCGGCCACCTAGGGGCTCGGGGGAGGGGCACACCACAAAGATTTCATTTTATAATGCTGATTAACTTTGGTAAGCTCAAAAGTTGGAAGTAAAATATACATATTAATAGAGGATATGAGGAACACATGCACACATTTTTAGAAATGTTTATTTTATACATGAATTCACGATTTACGCAATTCACAATTTTCGGACTTACTGTGTTGAGTAAGTTTTAGTAATCACGGCACACACGTATTTTTATTCATATAATCCTAAATGCTCTTTTGTTTTAAAGAACAAATATTTATCTTAGTCCAGTCAACGAAAGAATAATTGTGGAAGTAAATTGGATTGCCTACTGCTCTGACTGGTCCGAAACCAATCCGCGATTCAATCAGAGCCTAGTTGGAACAACCGACTAACAGTCAGACAAACTTCGTTGGAACGCCCTGTTCCTAATGCGCATGCATCAGGCAGTTTCAAACTAGTTTGAAGTGTGGGTGGAACAAACCTAATATTCGTATACAATTTATTATTTTTGCAATACATAGGTGGAATGCGGGTTTAGTTTGACGTGTGGGAATAGGCGAGTTAGAGCTTCGGAAAGAGTCCAACTTAGCTCTGCTGCAGTGGGGCAGACATAATATTTTATTTAACTTTTTACTAATTGCAATGGGACATATTAATTTTAAGGGTAGTAGTTTACGTATTTATTTGAACAAATCAAATTATTCGTCAAGAAAGAAGAGTTTATAAATTGACAGCACGTCGTTTATCCTGTAACTCCACACTTGGCGAACGCTGGCATTTCTCCAAATAAAACCTCGATAATCAAGTATACATTACAAACATTTTATTCGATTTTTTTTTTATAAATAATTACTTTTAAAAAATACTGCTGTTGACTTTGGTTTGAACGAAAGCTCGGCTTAGAACGTTGGTTGTATTCACGCAATGGCTTCTACAGTGACATCTTGATACAGCTGAGCCAGTAATGCTGGGTAACGAACTCTTCTTCTTTGTTAAATTGCATACTGACCCTTTGTGTATTTTGACAGCACATAATTAGCCAATTTATTTCAAACCCAAAGACTTGACTAGTAGGACTGACTGCACCTTATTCGTCCATCACTAGATAGCAGGGGTTTAATGGTGCCGGAACGCCGGCGCCGTTCCGGTACTGTTTCAGTGGATGAAAAATTAGAAAGAAATCAGTGGATGTTCCAAAGACTAAGAAACTTCTAGAATAATTTTTACGTTTTACTTGATAATTCAATGTAATTTCATTGTTTCATTATGTATTGTTTAAGTAGAAAAATAATTTAAAATATAGATTTGTCAATTTCTCGTTTTGGGATTAGTATTGGTCCTACTGTACTAAAACTATTATGTCATACACTTAAAATTGTAGTGGGATTAAATTTTGCTAAATTCGTGTACAGTATTAAAAAACTTATTAAAACAAGTATTAGTACATTTCGTTGTATAGCTCATTCATATTCTCTCTACTAACTTTGTAAGTGACATTATTATCATTAAGAATATATTGAGCCGATCTAAATTCAACGAAACAAAGATAAAAAATAAATTGGTTTCGCGTGCAGTCTCACTTAATAATAATAAATAATAAACTTAAAAAGGGTTTCGCTGGTATTGTGAACATAAAATTAGTTAGTATAAGGGAGGGGTGGGGAAGGCACGAAAAAATGTGTTTCTTTTTTTTGCAAAATGGGGTTACAATTTAACAGGTTCCACGAGTGTTATATATGTTTGTTATCTACTCTTAATACCTTTCATTTGATACCCCACTTAAAATTTAAACAAAAATCGCGGGACATGAATTATCCGCCATTTTGGATTTGAACAGCTGATAATTTTGAGTTAGCTATATTTTTCCTGTGTGCGTGTAAAACAATCTTTAATACTGGAATATTATGTTTTTATCTCTTTTAATTCAAAAGTTATTGCGGAACAGTGACAGACACAGGAACGAAACTATAAGGGTTTTATTTTTTTTTTTGGTTTTACCAACGAAAATAATCGGCACGGTAGCTAATTAAAAAAAGAAAAAAACATTGATTCTTAATTCTGAATTGGAATAGTTAATAGAATGATAACAATATAAGTAGCTTCAATTAATTTACGCAAATTGTACTTTTGTCATGAAACATTTTTCCAGCAGTTTTACAAAATTCAACTATCAGAAAGTAATACTAAAGTATGAAGTTATTAAACGGGATTTTTCCCCCTAAAGAAGCCTTAGTTTTGATATGTAACTAATCATGTCTTGGGGCACTATGGCAAATTTTACCTCCAGAATGCATAAAAACGCGTTTTTAGAGGTTATATATTTTCCAATCATTTCCCACCCGGATCCCCCGGCGTTCTGGAGCTGGAAAATTTGTGGGTGCACCTCTGCTAGATAGACTTAAGGCTGAAATACATAAAAAATAAACATGAGAACGTTATTCCTAGAGAAGTGTAGTTTCTCCTCTTAGAATGTAGTTTACACGGTATCTACCAGTGTTGTAGTTTTGGTAGAAAATTATCTAATACTATTTTGTTTATATTTTGACTGATTATCAAGGAGAGCTGCTATTTATAAAATATCAAATAGTAGCACCAGACTGCATTTTGGTCGACCTTTAGTGTTGGCAAATAATTCGGGCACATCTGGAATCTAAATCCTTATTCTCTCAGAGAGGAACAGACTGACTGTTTACACCTCAGGAGGACATGTTTGAAGTGTCGGTGATTGACCTCATCGGTTACATGAAACCTGACATTGTTTGTATTCTAATATTAATCATGTTTCATCGTACACTTAAATTTTTGTTCAGTGTAGTTATAAGGGGATAAATAAATGTACCCCGCCAGACACTACATATATCAGACTTAGTGGAGATGTGATGGTAATGCAAGTAAGAATTGACTAAGGTATTCGAGAGTTACCTGAATCCAAGTCAACAAGGTTCTTCTTGTCGTCTTCCGGTAAGGGGTAGACGTCAGGTTCCCTTGTGTTTTTCAGACAGGTCTCGAGTTTTAACATCTCCATCTTCATTGGCTCCATCACCTTCTGACGCTTCTGCTTCTTCGGTTTCACTCTTAGGTTAGGAGACAACTTGAAGGAAACTATGGTACCACTGTAAGATCAGACAATACAATCAGTAAAATAATATAATGTCGGTCATCATTATCAGAGAGGAGAAACTCACTCTGCCCTCTGTTCGATTTCTATACACAATCAATCAGTTTCTCCACAATGCCTCAGTACAAACTTCATTACTCAATTGATAATGCTTAACCACTCAATAGATAATACTTAATACTCAAAGATACTCAACTCATTAGACAAATGCTTAGTGCTCATAAATATTAAAAAGATGCTTGGTGCTTAGTTCACAACTCAAATAGTGGCGTAGATACAGAGGAGGGGGGGATTAGGTAATATTACCTTGTAATAAGCTCTCATTTGTGTTATCACGGCTAACACCCACTAATCACTAGTGGGATAACTTATATAAAAGAATATATATGTTTACGGAAAACATCTTCGTGTCATGCTATTATTATTTGGACTCTTATCTTTGTAACTTCACTTAAAATTAAAATCCTATTCAACTTGAATTAAACTTTACAAAAAAAAATTAATGTAATACAGTCTAATCCATTATCTTTATTTTTTTTTATATTCAAACTTCTATTTAATCCATGGTGAAATGCGATAACTTTTTTAAAGTACATGAAAAACTGGTGTGCAATGATTTAAGAACAAAATGGTCTTCACATTACAAGTTCATCTTCATCCGGTTCAATATTAGTATCGTATTTTGGGCCAATCAAAGTCAATCTTCGAACTCCGGCCATAGTGTTGTTTTTTTTTAAATAAAAGTATATCAGACGAGGAGACAATTTCTGTCTTAGAAACGTGTAACACCATCCCAAGAATGATAAATTTCCTCTTTCGAACAAATTTTAAAATTTAGATTTTATAATCATATTTGGAAATATATAAGCAAGCTTATTAAAAATATATAGTTTTGTTCACATCTATTGATGCATATGTATACACATATATGTGTGTATGTATTTTAATTTCCTCCCACATCCCTCCCAATTGTTTGATACGCGACTGAACTAAGCTACAATAGATAATGGTTGTGAAGATTACGTAGGCTAGGGTTTTTGTCAATAAACTGATTCATTTTGTCGTCTGATGTTGATCTATGTGACTAAAATTTGTATCTTGTGCGAAATTTGAACCTAATATTTTTTGTGCTTAAAATTAAACAAATATGTCGTAAGCCGAGACTCACTCGAAACCGTTGTCTTTATGTATATGTATACTCGTAGATTATATTGGCATTAAATTGATATCATATCTATGTAACAATCAAGTTGAACAGTTGTTAGTTGTAGTTGTGTGTTTATAGATTATTTTTACATGATTAGAGAGAGAATCGAGACTGCCTTGCTATCTAGCGGAGACACACTTAACTAAAGCCTCGTTATTTAATTCCGATTTTTATCCTTAACTGACTCCAAGTATTAAGCCACTGATGTGCTAAAATTAATTATTTTTCATACATTTATCTTTTACAACAATTTTTAATGTACTTTTTATTTTTTATAAATTTATTTAAATTTAGTTGGAGCCGAATTCGTAGAGTATATTCAATTTTTAATAAATAAAAAATAGAAGAAACTTTTATTTGTATTATTTATTTTTTTTAATGTAAAAATGGATTTCTATATCTAATATACTGTCTAAATAGGTGAACCACTGAATGGTAATAAAATCCAGGATTTTCTATAATATATAATCTAATCAAATAGTGCATTTAGTTGTACTGACATAGTTATAATTTATCCCGTGAAGTTTTCAAACATCAATTATTCTTAAATTTTTAGAAATTCTTTATTTTAGCTTGAGTTATAATTCGAATAAAAACTATGTTAGTAGGTCTGTTCCATTTAAAAACATCCCTTGCCCATAGAATGACAGAAACTAAAGACATTGTCCCTACACATTTACACAACAAAAATCCACAAAAAAAAAAAAAAAATCAAAACAACGGGCATAATATGTAAGTTCTTCGTTTCAGAGACTTGGGATTTTAAAACTTAGTTTTTTCGTTTATTTTTCTAACGACGACTGGTAGAACAATTGACCGATTTGATGAAATTACGCACAAAAGCGCAGCGATCCTATGCTAACTTTTTTAAATAATGATAACTTGAAAGTGCCAAGCTATTATGGTAATGCCCAGCTGTCCAGACAGGCGAGCCAGCAAAAACTTTTATAATTTATTGGAAAATTGTTTCCTGGTAGCCATATTGAAAACAAATATATACGATAACAAGCAAAATGCAATTGTTTCTGCTAATTGTTATGAACGCAGTAATAGTTATTACTACGTTTTATTATAAGTGTGAGGAGGTTACCTGGAGTCGCCAATAAATATGATGGGCCTGGTTGGGTGGAATATGAGCCTGGTCAGTGTTGTCTGTCCGTATCTCCACAGAATGAACTGTTTGCATAAAGGTTTAGACGGATTCAGGCTCAGGTCGTACACGTTCACCTGACAGTCCGAGGTGAGGAGGGCGAACACGGTGCTAGAATAGGGAGCCCACATCACGTCCACTACGCCCGTGTTCTGAATCAGCGTGTACAGTGGCTTGCTGAAACATCAATAGAATTATAACAGCGTGCGCAGCGGCTAGCTGAAACATCACTCGTATTGTCAAAAAAAACAAAATTCGCAACATCTAATATCTCTTTCCAGTCACATACAGCCAAATTAAAACTTAATTTTGTTGTCACTTTCAACTGAAATTGACGTTAAGTTCCTTGGCATCAATAATTTCAAGATGAGCCTCCACAAAGGAGAGCTCTAGAAGCCGTTAAGACTTCTAGACAGCTCGGCTAGAGTAAGCTGAAGGAAGAATGTCCCTTCAGCCACATGAAGAGTCACTCGACATCATACGCATGGCAGGGTAAGCAAGTACTCAAGTTAACGTCTACATCTCTGCCCATAAACACGATTTAAACAAATCTACTCCAATGTAAACTTTAGCAACCTGTTCCAACCCTATAGAGTTTTATATACGTATCATAGCAACAAACTTACACCAAGCACTGTCAAATGACAATCTTTATAGGACGGAGATAGAAATTCAAATTTTTCTAAAAACTGTGCAACTGTACATTTTAGACAATTTAGGTTTTTCAGTGAGATCTGACATTTCGCTTCTAATAATTAGATTTGTTTTATCAAATTTTACTTGTTTATCAAGTTTTGGCTTGTTTATCAAATTCCAAGATGTCAAAAAAATGAGGAGCATGTTTGGAAGACACCTGCAGCTTGCAGAAACTTGTTATTGAAAACTAGTTGGTGACGTGCACGAAGAAAATTATTTGTCATTCATAAGTGGATCTACTGACTTCCTTCCCTCCTCGTGTATGTTGACTTTCCTGTCTTCAGCGGACGTTATGAAGAGTGTCCTGAGGAACATGTTGAAGTGGATACGAGAAACGGGCAGACAGTGAGAGTGATAGACGGCCAGATAGTCCGTCGTGAATCTAAGACAACACTTGAGCACCATCCCATCCGAGGTACCGATGAAAACGTTCTCCGTATTGTTCGGATCCAACTCCATCGTCGTCGCTACCGCTGTAACAAAGAAACTCTTGCCATTATTCATTTAACATCAAAACTAATAAAACTAGTTTTATGGCATCATAATACTTTCCATCTATAATTTCTATGTCAATGAGAAAGTAAAAAAAATATGAAAAGAAGGGTTACAGGTTTATTCTGGAATATCTAGATAAATGTGGCTCAAGAATTTCAAGTAAAAAAGTTATATTTAAGGATATTAGTATTGTAACAGTAATTTTTATGTCAAATAATACGCAGCGTAATAATAGTGTCAAATAATACGCAGCGTAATAATGTTTGGGCTTATTTTTAATGTGGGGCCTTAGGCGGACTGCCCCTCCACCTCTTGGTACGCCACTGCCCCTGTTTTTCCTACGACAAAATATGATAGGCCTTTTATTTTTTGCATATTTTGTCTACTTTCCTAATTTATAGGTATATTTTTGACCAAACTGAAAAAAATTAAATAATAATTTGTTTACAATGGTTAAGGGAATTTTCGGTGGGAATTTAAAAATTTGGATTCAGCGGCCCAAAAAACAAAGTAAGCCCATATTCACAACCACCATAAATTCTTCCAGGCATTATTTACTTTGTGTTGCAAATACGAAATTCTTTCTTTTCTTTTCATTTAGAAGAGTAAATATATAAATGTATATATAACTAAGCTGAAGCCTTGTTAGCTATTTGCTCTAATTTGCAGCAGAAATAAGAGTGTTGTACCTTGGAGTGGTTTGGGCTCGGTGATCTCGTTAAGGAAGGGGAAGGGGTTGGTTAGCAGAGGCTCCTCCATCATGGCAGGGTAGTTAAGATTCAGCGCTATCGACCTAACAGCAATATTAATATATTCAATGACATTTATTAATAAATTATTATCATATTGTTAGTAAAACTTTACAAATTATAAATAATGAAACACATGATTCTGCTAACACTAACTTTATTCTTCAAAGCTTTTAACTACTACGGCCAGAGTCCACTCTGAGTCAACAATTATGGCCAAAGGTCTCACTGATTGACTGTGAAGTCACATTGTTGTTTATTTCAGGACCCTCTAATAAAGTTACAATGACAATATTGGCCCCCACCAGTAACACTTGTAATCTTATGACTAGATTTATAACCAGTCATTGTAGTCTCAACAGACATTTGCAGCTAGGCTAGGTTAAAAGTTCCTTCTATCGGCTATGCGGAGAGGAAGATATAACTCCTACTCACCTACTAAACTGCTACGCAGCGTTGGCTCGTCTTAGATAGCAGACCTTTGGAATGCCAATGGTTCCCTTTAAGAGTTTAAAAGGCTAGCTCTTAAAAGACTGCTGACTTTTTGTCAGTCAGTCTCTTCAGAGTATAGAAACATCAGTCAGAGAATTCTTCATCCAACCCCGTTTACTCAATGAACCTAAGCAGTCTTTTTATGTTTCTGGGTTTTTAATCCCCCCCCCCCCCCAAAAAAAAACATGGCCGCTAGTGGTTGAAAGTCGGTTTTGTACAATAGTTACTTGTTCAGAATAATCATGCTCCGTAGACGAAATTAATTTCGTACACGAATCTTCTCATCTGGTTCTGCCACGTCATTCGCGTTTATGAAGCGGGGTTCACTTGTTGCAGAGGGGGAATTTAACGTGGTGAAATCAATTAAAATCATTTTAATGATGTATAAACCTATTTTATCTCCAGAAGGGACGAAAAGTAATTTTTCAGGGCTAGTTTATAGGTTATAATGTTGGTTTTTTCATGCCCGTTCTAAAAAACGGGGAAATAATGTAAAAACGGGATTATAATCCACCTTCTCCAATCTAATTATTTTATAAATAGTAGATAATGTAGTAAATTTTTTGAAATCAGATTGGCAACACTGCTTTTTAACTCCCAACTGTATTGCGAGTCATTCTACGATGTTTTTTTTACTGTTGTTTAGCTGTCGTCGTTAAACTTTTTTTTATTTCTTTAAAAGTGATTATTAATGGTTTTAAATCATTTCAATAATTTATATTATTTTATTTCTATATTAAATTCGTTTAATAAAGAAATACAAATGTTTTATTTCATGGAGAAATCTTATATATCGCTTTTTTTGGAGATTGTATGTAAAAAATTTTATGTACCTCGAGAATAATGCATTATTATTCCCTTATTAATCCCTCATTGATCCCTAACTATCCCTTATTAATCCCGAGATTTCGCGACGGGAATTAAGATACCTAATGCCCTTGGCTCGGGATTTAGTTGCCTTATTCCTTCAGAAACAACTCAGTCACGCGGGAAATAATATCTTACATTATCCCCTAGCTGCATAAATAACTATTATCTCCAGTAGGGACGAAATGTAACTTTTCAGGGCTAGTTTATAGGTAATAATGTTGGTCTTTTCATCCCTGTTCTTAAAAACGGGGAAATAATGTGAAAACAGGGAATTAATGTAAAAACGGGATTATAATCCACGTTCGCCAATATAATTATTTTGTAAATAGTAGAGAATGAATAGCAAATATAGTGAATTGGTTGAAATAAGGGTGGCAACACTGCTTTTAAACTCCCAGCTGTATTGCGAGTCATTCCACGATGCTTTGTTTATTTTTATTTAACCTTTCGTTGAACTTTAGTTATTTTTACTTTTTCTCACTACTAATAGTAGGAAAAGTATTGTTTTCACCAACATTTTTTTTTTCGAGATTTCAACGGAATTATCCATTTTAGGTGTTTTTAGGACCTCCTGAGTGGTTTTCAGCATGACGTATGTATGTGTATATGTGTGTATGTGTGTATGTGTGTTATTATCGAAGCGCCCAAGGTATTTAACCTAGAGAGTTGAAACTTAGCAGAAAAATCAGTCCTAACCTGTAGTTGTGCCGCCCGGAAAATCAACTTTTTCCCCCATCTTGAACCCAGTTTGTTGAGTCAGCAAAAAATTAAAAAAATCGTAATACATCGATTATGGTCCTGATCGAGTTGAAATTTGGCACGAATGTACCTCTCTGTATGACAAACAAGCCCACCAAATTTCATTTTGATATTAGCCGCCATTTTGAAGTTATCAATTTTTAAACTTTGACGGTTAATGATACCGAAAGTATAAATAGGTTTTTGAAATATAGCATATCTTTGGAACCGGAAAAACTTAAGGAACAAATATAAAAAAAAACGATAAAGTTTCATTAATTAGTTTAAAAGTTATAAGCGAATATAATTATTTTTATTAATACGATAATTTTGATGACGTCAAAGTTTGTTTACATCTGTCAAATTGCCGCCAAACTTCAAATAATTAAATAAAATATAGCTATTAATAATAAGGTTATTTTTGAAGAATGATAATAAATCAGTTAGCTCCTCCTGCTGCGAAGCAGCAGGAGAGGCCACTTTAGTGGCCTCTGAAGTGAGGAAAAATTCCGAGGTACCCCGTACCCGATTTTTTATTACATTAAAAGTGATTATTAATTGTTTTAAATCATTTAAACAATTGATATTATTTTATTTCTGTATTAAATTCGTTTAATAAAGAAATGTTTTCTTTGTTGAATAAATCTTATACAGCGCTTTTTCTGGAGATAAAACTTTGTATGTAGGTACCTCGAGAATAATGCATTATTATTCCCTTGATATAATTATCTCCCTCGGCTACGCCTCGGGAGCTAATTGGCATTAATCCCTCGGCTTCGCCTCGGGAATTTATGATACCTAATAATACCCTGGGCTTCGCCTCGGGATTTAGTTGCTTTGATTCCTTCGGCTTTGCCTCAGGAATCAACTCAGTCACGTGGGAAATAATACCTTACATTATTCCCTAGGTGCATAAATAACTATTATTTGTACTTAAGCGTTCTCCTCTTTATGTACCACCCCACATGACGCAATTAGGTAAAACTAATAATCAAACCAGTTAAACTTTAATCTTTTTTAAACGATTTTTTTTGGGGGGGGGGGGGTGGTGTTGGGGAGTTCTCTCTATTTTTTGTGTTTGGGTAATACACATAAAATAAAATGCAAATTTTCAAATTTTTGTGTCCGTTACTTTAGAAGAACATGTGCATTTACGACCGACAGATACTCGCAGGAAATATAAGGGTCCACGGTTTACCTACGGATCCTAAAAACTAGTAAGAATGTTGGATTAAAATGTTAAAATGAATAATACAGACATATACAGGTAAAATAAACGAGGGGCATATAGCTGGTATTTTTACCTTGACAAGAAACTCTAGTTCTCGATACAGATTGTTGCGTGCCACAAAACAACTTATTATCAAAACCACAATCTGATATCAAATTTTTATTTTGTGATAAAAAGTGGGAAAATATGTTCATTTTATTTCTTTTTAACTAACACATTGTATAAAATTAGAAATAAGTTTTTTTGTCGTGCACACTCTACAGTAGAGACACATTGCAACTATATTTTCTAAACCAATGTCGTTGCAGTTGGGTTTGACCGGCCACTTATCTTGATTAAAATCAAAACCATTTATTCGGTCATGAGAGTATGCAAAAATGGGCCAAAGAAAATTGAGTAAAACTTTCTCATATATGCACATTCTTATTGGAGTAGTCTCCGGAACCGTTTGACAAAATAGTCTGCTAATTAGTATGGCACATAGCTTCCTCACGTCCTATTTCGTATATTCTAATGAGTCAATGCTTTAACAACCTATTACTTTCAAATGTATTTCATTTTCCCCCCTTTCTTTAAATCTGTCAAAATTGTTTTGATTCTATTCATGAATTAAAGTATCAATTTAGCAAAATGTAAAGAGTGCAGACGGTTGAAATTAATCAGGGGCTATCTGTGGGCTACTTTCGACCGACCATACAAATTTTATAAAAATCAGATTAGCACTTTTGAAGATAGAGGTGTAAATAAATGTATCTTTGTTCCAATGTGGAAGAGTAAACTAATGGACGCAGATAATTAAAACTTATATAAGACCAACAATGTAAAGAATGACCTACCAAGCAAATTTTTAATAAAATCGGACGAACAGCTTTTTAAGATGTGATGGTTCGCATAAATTGAGCTGTAAGACGGTCCTCAGCTTGGTTTTGGGAAGCATGGTAATTTTATTTGTATCTTGACAAGTGCCTTTTTGGAATGGGTCGTTAACTTAGTTTTCCTTAGAATTCTAAACAGGATGTAGTCGTAGTGGTATGTTCTTGTGTTTTCTTGACATTTGTGTTGGTAGATCGGATCGTGGGATTAGCTACTCAGAATTTTGTCAGCTTGGGTACATCAGCACAAAATTACTGAACTTGTTTTAAGCCTGTAGTTTTTTAGAGTGGGAACTGGTTGTCCAGAGAGAAAGAGGAGTAAGTTCGATAAGAACGGATCACTTTTGATCTGGATTGGAAGAACGACACAGGTTGGTTAATATTAGTTTTAAGTAGGGTTTTCTCTATTATCAAGTCACACTTCTCTCTCTTAGTATGTTAGTTAAATTATTTAGTCTCAAGTTGTGTAACCTTTTATCATTTTAACTTCTAGTCACTTTGAATCATTTTAGGTATAATCACCTACTCTTATAACGGCAGGTCACTCAGACAGCTTTTATGTACTTTCTTACCCTTTTATTCTGGTTATTTGGACCAGATCTTTTGTGTTAACAACTCTTTATGCTTTGGCCCGTGCTTTGGCAGCTGCTTTTGCCCATTATATTGTCCTTTATCTGAGAAGTCAATGAGTGGTAGTTGTGTTCTGCTTATGTAACCCTATTTTCCTGGAGATAAAGTTTAGGGATTCATGGCTCTCATGTTTGCTGCCTCTGTTATTATTTCAGCAGAGGCCTTGAGGCTCATAAACTATTAAAATGGTGGAGGCGCTGGGCACCGTTGCCCGGTGCAACGATTATAGAGCGACAGACTGACAGACACGGAACCAAAAATGTTCCCTGTCTTGGAATTTTTTAATTCGGAGACATAAAAATTATTAGTTCTTCAGAACGACCACATAGCTTCCGCTACCCTGGGTAAGCTCGGAAGCAAAAATAAATGGACTCGAAAATCCGAATTAAAGACTAAAATGTGGTGCAACAGCCCGTGGAGGGCCCCGGACCTAGGCCTTCCAATGACGAAGCTAAGACTATTCTTTCCATTTTATTTGTTTGAGTATGAAGAAATGTTGGATACCTGACGACGACTGAGTTCCTGACATTCCACTTGTAGAACATTCCGTCTGCTGATATTGTGTAGAACATGAGCTCCTCCAGACTGGGATCCCACATTAACTAAAAAAATAAACCTTTCACTTGTTGTTAGTTATCATTTACCGCTTAAATTCTAAAGACAGCCCTTTTTTCTAATCGATAACAACTCGGTTCGTAATACAAAAGTACTTGTTACAGCAGTACTTAGAACGATTAGGACAGTTAATACTTGGTAGATTTTAATTTGATTGCTTTTCTAGATGAAAGATCGGCCCGAAGCGTACGAACCGATACCAGATCGACCAAGGTTCCTACACATTACAAAGGCAAGAAATCATCTTTAAGTCCGAAGAGACGAATTTTTGCCGATTTATTCGACGTTCGATTTACATGGTATTTTGTGACGACTCTAAACACCCACGATGTCGAGGAAATCTTAAGATAAGATTGCAGAAGTTACCTTCCATATAAACGCCTGGTGTCCCTGCTCAGCGTGACTGTGTAGTCCGAGCTGGAAGTCGTCGGACGGGTCTCTCGTGTCGCAGCAGTGTACGGCCCCGTCATATGTCGCGTAGGCGAGGTAACTCTCCATAGCCGGGTGGTAGTCGAAGCAGGTCACTCCCTCGTTACACTCTCTCTTGTACTCGGGGTTCAATGGGTCCTTGATGCTGTACACGGTGATGTATCCTCTGTCACTTCTCTGAGTGAACTCGACTATCGACAAAATATTAATACCATTATCATTTAAATAATTAGATAGGCTTCAGTGGTCGGTGTCGTAATCAAGTGGTAGTTGTTATGGTGTTAAAAAGTTAATAGTTGCTGTTATTTGCATATAACTGTAGACGCTCCCAATACTGGATGCGGAACGTCCCCACAGAGGTACAGGTCACATGTGTAACGCTAAATGTTGAGTTTTATAACTACTTTCGAAGTACAATTTAAACGTTAATAACTATATGAGATTCAGCGCATACATGACCCGTATGTTACTCCGAAAATGTCCGGGTTGGAAGGACAGAACTGTATGCAGGTGACACTGAGGCCTTGGAACTCGCTTCTCTTGAACGTCCACAGTGGCAGAAGTGAGCCTTCCTCCTTATTGTATTCGTCGATCGGATCTTCGTAAAACTTCATGTCTGAAACAATATAGGCAAATTTTGAGGGTAATTTAGTCGACTTTTCCAAGCACTTCCCAGTGTAGTTTGGCTTGCAATAAATAAGCAAGGTTTTTATCCAACAAATTTTTATCGGAGCTTTGCTCAGGAGACTGAGAGTCAATACGATGTAGCATCTCAATTTCGATTCTCTTGCATTTAACTAATTTAAAACATTTAACTAGTAACCAATGCAAAAATGATAATTTGACGAAATGTCGGCCGATAAATACTTGGTAGAAAACTTACTTTTCTTACAAGCTATCCTCGCTTTTATATAAAGGTCTTGTAGTGTCTTGAGTATGCCATCCCAATACATATAGGCATTGCTATGTCCAAAAAATTAAATGTTCTAACGTCGATTGTCGGATGTAATTAGTTTGGATTCGTCTTTTACTCTAAAATAAATAGTCTCTTAAAACAAATATAAAGGATACAAGACGTTTAAGCTCTCAGCAGTATTCATTTGCTATGGGGAGACGATTTTTTCGTTTGAATACCCTAAAATAAATTATCGAGTTGGTTGATTCCTTTTTATGAAAAATCATTATCAATTATCTCCAATCTCTCGCGCTCTAGACAACACTCTCCTAGAATAACCATGCTCTTCAACTAAGGTTGCACAAATATTCAACTCTAAGTACCTCACTATGGCTTTAAACAGGATAAAATTAGGTTTTTTTTCAAGGATTTTGCGGAATTTAAATTCTTGTTCAGTAACTCATCAGTTTTCCCAATTATTAATTAAAAAGGTCCAAATGATCTGTGTTCGTTTTTTGTATAATAAATCATGAGTTTTATTAATTTATTGCTATTTTTACATACCCGCAGTAAAGTCGAAGAGGGAGTTCTGAACGACCATTCTCTCCAGTATCTTGGCCCTGTGAGCGGTGATCTTGTTAAAATTCTTACTCATGGACGCCTCCTCGTCCGAGGAAGACTCGTACTCGGGTTCCGCTTCCACCTCGTCTGGGTTCTCCGCCTCCATGTCCATCTGACGCTCCAGCTGCCGCTGTTTCTGCTGCTCTTTTATTTGCAAGTCCTTCTGGTAGACGTCATATATAATGTACGTAGTGATATACTTGTTCAGCCTTCCCATCGGTACCGGTATTGTCTGGGTTGTTTTTTCCTAAAAATAAACCCAATTAAGAAGTCGGTAGGAAATTGACATTTTATCATTTGAATACAACCTGGTTTATATAAAACCGGTCACGTTATTTTGAGATTCCTGTCTGTATTTTCCCCAAAGATGGAAAATCGTCTTATCTCATCCTATCAATGTAGGAAATATAATAAAAGGAACTTGATTAGTATATCGTGAGTATACAGTACTTATTCTATGGTTTATTAATGCTAATTGTCGGTATTTAAGTGTGCTACTGACCCCGGTCATGGTTACTTCTCCCTGAACGCCCCGGTCAGTAAAGTTAAACAGGTTAAAGAGTTTCTTCTTCTTCAAGAATCTGATAGGAGGTTCATCCTCGAGGAACTTGAGTTTCTCCTGTATCTCCAGCGGTGTTTCCTCCATCATTTCCTTTCCTTCATCCTCTCCTTCTTCTTCCTCCCCTTCTTCCTCCTTCTCTTCCTCTTCTATCTCCTCTTCCTCTTCTTCATCCATCTCTTCTTCCATACCCTCTTCTTCAGGAGCAGGTGGCTCTGTCTCCAAACCCTCCGCACCTTCTTCTCCCTCTTCTTCTTCTTCCACTTCTGTAGATGATTCGCTCGCAACTAAACACACCAACCTTATTAATATTGCTTATTGAAATCGAGGTTCCCTTCTCTTTCCCCGTCTACCGTTAGTATTACTCTTTAAATATTTATAATTGCTCTTTTGAAATACCGTATAATTGCATTCTCTATATCAATATGCATATTATAATCCTAACACACTGAAAACAAGAACTCAGTGCCTACCCTAAACTCCAGCTCCAGCTCGGAGCTAACTATTAATTAAATAAATTAAAATGTTTAATTTTATTTTATGTGTGTGACAACTTATTTTGCTTGGTTGACACTCTGTTACTGTGTTATCCACCATTTTTGTTTTCAAATTAAGATAAACTTGGTGGGAATTTTGTTTGTCTTATAATCAGAATATATCAAATCTGAAAGATAAAAAGTGTTATATTCCTTTGTACCGAAGTACATTAGACTAAATTTCAATTTGTCTTAATAGTAATTTATGTTGTTACCAATCCTACTTTTCAAACATTTATGGATATCCAATATTGGTGGAGGTGGGTAACAAAGTAAAAGATTACCGCTTAATCATTTCATGCAGGTTGTTAACACACATTTATTTAAATAATATTCCTACATTTAAAAAAAAACGCTATTTTAGAATGCGCTAAAAAGGGTAAATATTTTTTTTAAACGGCCATAATATTTCGAGCGATCACAGTTGTTTTTTACGTGCGTATGTCGCTAAAAATAAAGCGTTGGGAGCTATGAATATTTTTTGTCATTTGTTTGATTTCTGTATTCCGAGCATTCCCGTTTAATATTTTAGAGAAGTAAGTCATAGGATTGAGTTAAAGAAGTAAATCTAATGCAAGTGTTCATTAAGTTTTGTAAACAAAGTGCCCCACGCATTTATTTTTAGTACCATACGAATATGATATGTAATAACTCGTAGCACATGGCAGTCTTTTTTTTAAATGATAATATAGACTATTTTCTCATTTTTAGTCTTCTACACATTAAATAAATCTTCACATTTTCAACTTTTGTAATTTTAGTTTTATATTTGTCAAGAAAAATTATTCACTTGTATATTTAAAAAAAAAATTACAATTTTTTTGAATTTTACCGCAATATTTGTCCTTATAAATGTGTAAATGCATAAATGTTTTTATTAATTTATCGACGAATACAAACGCTTTTGTTTGTAAAACTAATTTTTATTTTATTGTTGTTAGAAATACATAAATACAAGTTTCAGCTTTCTAGGTATTCGGAAAGTGGGTCAAATAGAAATTCCATGATTTTCCCCTGACAAAAATCTGACCCAAAAAGACAAGTATGAAGCTAGTTAAATGCGTGTGAAAATGAATGTTAGACATTACGTGGTCAAGCACGAGAATTCAGCTAGCAAGATAAATATAACAGATGATAAGAGAGAGATGATAAAATCTCTAAAGGGATGTTAGTAGTTGTGAGGGTATTAGTGTTGCTGTCCCCACGAATCTCACTTGCTCCACATCAGGGTTGGCTAACCTCATGGTGGCACAAGTACCTGTGTACTGTATACACTCTCTTGTATATCGATGTCTGTTATATCTTACTTTATTTTTTTTCATAGATAGCTGTTCGATAGTTTCAGGATAATGGGTACTCACTCTCGTCGGGGGCCTGCTCGTCTTCTATTTGCCACTGTCCTTCGAGCGAGTCGACGTGTATGAGACCTGGGGACTGCCTCATGATGTCTTCATGGTCGTCGCAAGGCTTCACCATCTCCCTGTATTCGCCGTGGTAGTAGTGCCACTGGTACAGTGGCTGTGGGTATCTCGGGTTCTTACCTGACAGCTTCCTTACTACAGTCTCGCCTAAAATCTGTAACCATACTGACTTTTACAGAAGTTAAAAGTACTCTATTGTTTCAAGTAAAAGTAAAGTCAAACACTCGATGTGTTGAGACGCTCACATCAAGAGCACACTTACATCAAGATTTAATTTAATCTTGATCTTAAATGGGCGTATAAAAAATATTAAAAACCTAAATATTATTATTTTACGCCTCAAGAGCTTTAATTTAATATAAAGAAAAAAATTAAATGCAATCAAAGTAACTTAGTGCGTAGTCGTAGCTTAGTTTGTTTACTGGAAGACAAGGTTATTCATTGCCATTAAATTAGCTCAGAAATAATTATTTTCAAAGAAAAACTCTTAAAATGCGGTATATACAGAAAAACTGGATTGTTATGTAGATTGAGGATTCGTAAGCGGGACTAGATAAGAATGAAAGTGATTAATGGCATGATGTTACTCTAATATAATAAATTATTTAAAATGAGTACTGACAAGTTGGTCGTCAAATTTGAGAGGAGTGACTTTGGTAGGATCTCTCCTGAGTCTAATTCCGGGTTTTGTGAATTTCTTCCTTCTCTTGAGTCTCTCGGCGATCATCATCCTCCGCATTCGCTCGTTATCTTGCTTCTCGTCCCAACCCTGCTCCAACGTAAAAATAACATGTCAGAACTTATGTATTCCATCACTTAAACTTGTTACTTATTGCAAATGGTTGGTGAGTAAAACAACCTGAATTCTTCCACTACCGCTACACTTTATCTTAACGTAAACTAGAACGGTCCAAGGTGTCCAGAAAATCTTCAAAATTGCAGTAACTAAAAGAATGCCCCATTGTGCTACAGTACCTATACAGGTACAAGTTCTGTTCAAAAAGTTCCAGTACTGTTAAACTATGAGCTAATGGAGGGTCGGAGAGCAATGTGGTTGGTATTACAGTTTAACTAGGACGTACCCGAGATCGCCTGACTTTACAGAGTGATGATAACCTTCTTAGATGGAAACCTACAGCTGCTAAAAAAAAAAAAAAATAATAAAATGAAAAAAGCATCGAGCTTTTTCTTATAAAACAATTAGGAGGTTTCTATAATGACTAATGCCCGTGAAGTCAGTTATTAGAATCTTAATTTATCTAAAACTTTATATAATTTTTTTTACTAAACTAAACCTTACCAAAACTAAATAGTGATTCACTGAAATTTCAAACTATTTTATTATAAAACTTTTTCATGTTAATTGAGTTATATTACTTACCGTATTAAAGAACAGTATACAATGAAAAAAATTGTAAATGTAAATCGAATTAATATTCCCAGATTTATATTATAAAAATTAATCCCCTTAAAAAGAACAGAGGGAAGTAACAATCTAAAGAAGGAGTGTGAAATGTTCTTCTTTAGACTGTTACTCCCCTTAAAAAAACATAAGTTTGATATTTCTTTGTCCAAAGTACATTGGACTAAACATACCTTTGTCTTAAAGTTATTTAGTCAAAGCCATTTATATTCTGAAAAAACACAGGGAAGTAACAATGTAAGAAGTATCTTTTTACCCACAGTTGAGTATATAATACTATTTCTTTGTCATTGGGCTTGTTTTGTTTTTTTTAAAAAATAAAAATAATAATAATAATAATATAGAAAGATACATTTCTGAGTAGTAGCTCATGAGAAAACAAAATAAACAATGCTTTCAACTTTTAAATCAAGCGCCATGAAGATAACGCTATGGTTAACCGAACTAACCGATGTCTGAATTCGGTCGAAGGTATCGCAACCAACCGCTGGTTTACGCCAACGCTGCCAGTTGTTTGGTTGGCCTTTCGGGACATACCGGTTACTTTTCTGTCGACCTGGTCAGTGATTCCGACCGTACCCTAATTGTCGATTATCCATACGAGAAAGGGCAGAAGAGGGCCGAATGTCATTTGGCTCATGCCATGAAATTCTCGCTGAGAAAAGTACATGCTCCCGAGGAAATGACCCGAACTGCGGCCAAGAGGTGACTGGACGTTGGATCACCACAATGTACTCTATCATTCTGCCTTGCTCATTCGCCATTTTTGCACTAATAGAGCACAACAGTCATCCCTTAGCCTCCATCTCCCACTGTGTCTCTGCAGGCTCTAATCTATTACCAAATCTCAAGTACGTAATGACAGGATAGTGATTAGTTAATATATTGTATCTGACCCACTTTTATTTTGCTTCTGTTTTACATGGTAAGAACGTAGGTTAGCTTCACGATAAATATAAATATAAAATATCCACTGTGAACATACTTCAAAAAGATGTATAACATTGCATGCTGACTAAAAACTTCTTGTTTAGTTGTCCGACTAATTGGCCGTTATCTTTAAAATATTAAATGTGAAATTTTAATAGTTACATATTCTTCTCCTATTCTTTGAGACTTCTAAAACTATGTATAACGACATGTCATGCTGACAAAAATTGTTGTTTAGAAGTCCAACACATGGGCCGCCATTTTAAAAAAATTAAGTTTGAAAATCCCGTTACTACGGAAGTTACTAGTATAGAACTATACAGTTGTCACTAATGCTGAGATGCACCTTTATGCTGAATTTGAACAAATCGGCCAATTTTTACGCCATTTATCGTTTGGCAAAAAAGACTAAGTGTAAAAAGAAGTCACTATGCTTGTTTAAAAATCGGGTAAAGCTAGCAGAATTGATTTATGTGATTTAATTTTTCACCATTATATCGCATTAAGTGTGGCACATAGCTTCCTCGCGTTCTTTCGTATACTTTAATGGTTTTATGCCTTTACAACCTATTTTTGTCAAATTTATTTAATTTTCCTCCCTTTATTTATATTTTTCAAAATTGTTTTAATATTTTACATGAATTCAAGTATCAATTTAGCAAAGTTAAAGAGCGCAGACGGTTGAAATGTATTTGGGCCTATCTTTGGGCTATTTCCGACAAACCATTCAATTTTCATAAAAAATCACATGAGTTATTTTAAAGAAATGTATATTTTTGCACATGTGGAAGAGAAACAAATGTACGAAGGTTAAAACTGGCTTTATTGTAGGACTAAAGTTACCTGTTCTTAAAATGTAAAACGGAACTATCAATGTTGGGACATAAAAACATTGATATAATAATGATAAAATAAATTAACCAGCGATTTGGCACAATTGAGGAGATAATAGAAAATTCGCAGATGGTGCTAAACAATTTTTTCAGAAGGCGTTAAGAATAGATCCAACAGTGGAAATTACGGTAGGAAAAATGTATCACTTTCCATAGGGAGTACTTTAAAGGGGACTATGTGAAATAACCTGTAAATATTTTCAATAATGTATAAATATTAGTCCAGGAACTTTCTGATCAGACCTCGTATATCAATGGGGATGCAACCGGTTGCAGCATTTCACTTATATGATTACATGATTATCATATAATGCACACTGACCGACAGAACTAGTGTTTCAGATATCTGTCTCCTAACGAAGGGGATGTATCCTGGATACTGGTAGTGGTCCTGGAAGTGAGGAAAGTGGGTGGTAAGAAACCTGAACGGTTTGACGTCATCAGCCAGAAAGTCTTTGAAAGTCTTGGGTTTGTCGCCTTTCTTCCTAAACTCTCTTGAACTTTGCTGCCTTTTCATCCCCAGCCCAGATCTAGCGCGACGTCTCTCCACTCCCTCCGGTTGATCAGGCAAGTGCGGTTCGCTCTTCCTCTCTTCTTTTTTCTCCTCCGCCGCCTCCTTCACATCTCCGATCTTTACCTGTTTCTTTTCCGTCATTGTTGATGTTACTTTCTTATCGACACGTAACCCTACTTAATCCCGTCCCATCTTAAGGTCATCCTCTAAAATAAATATCGCGTTAGCAGTACATTAGACGAACTCACACTATTTAAATGTCGATTAACGATTTGACATTGACTTGTTTACGTTCTAATCGACCCTGGCAGCTATAATATGACCTACGTAATCATTCCATAGCCGAATTCCATTATTAAGGGGATGCAATTAAGAAGACTTCTAGTCATCTGTGGTACTAGGCTCTCCGAGGCATTAGGTAGTCCAGTTTATGCATGCTATATAGTCTCCTGGACTATTCCTTGTTTGAAAAGTGATAACGATAACTTAAAACAGCTACTATTTCTGAAACAAAGGGGCAAACTCAACTGATAATGTAACAATAGAATAATGGGTTTTGTATTTTTAAAAGTTATTAATGTTTGTAAACATTTTATTTTAACGGATTAGGCAAGTTTGAGTTCAAAGGGGGACATGAATAGGTTACTGTCAGTTTATTTATGGGGTGTATTCCAGTACAGTGAGTTTTTCGGGTTTCCTTATTTTATTGAGAGTAGGCGGTACTCTAATTTTTAAGATTTATTTTTTCTATATGCAGGGAATTGTTCTATTGAAAGATGTACGGTTAGGAGAGGAGGTTCTGAAAGTTGTATGGAATAAACAGACAGTAAGCTAACAAAAGTTTTGAATAAGGAGTAGTATTAGGTGTAGTATAATGGCAAATAATGTAATTCGTTTAGACAAGTGTATTAATTAAATAAATGAGTATTCCAAGTAATTACATTGGTGTCGAGAATAAACTAATATTGGCAGAAGAAACAGGAGAGAAAGTCACAGCAAAGATGGAATGATGGGAACACGCATCTTTACTTAGTATCAAGAATGGCAAAATTTAGATTCCACGAATTGTTAAAGGCAAATATAATTGTGATTACATAGAACAGTTTTAAAGAATATTTAGGGTCAAGGGATTGGGGGGGGAACGAGCTAGCCGAGAAAACCGGAAAAGAACTATTATGGCACATGTAGAACCAAATGCATTACGCTCTGTAAAAAAAGTATTTTATTGATAATTACGTAGATGAACATATAATGATATATTTAAAGAGACATTTAAACAAATATTTAGGTTTGAAATAACAATATTCCCGGAACGTTTTCCTTTTGATGGAGATAAAAGGGATGAGAGCTAGAGGTAACAATAAAAAACCTACCCCTATATTAATAAATTATAATACATTTTTTACTTAAGCACCCCCCCCCCCCCCCCAAAGTAGTTAATAGTTAAGACAAAGGAACATATACAGAGTAGCATATATTCCTTAGTGTAAATTTCTATTAAGACGAAAGGATATTTATTCCAATGTACCTTGGGAAAAAGGAATATCACACTTGTGTATATATTTGTGTCTCAATGTCTTGGGGGGCAGACACAAAAACCTTTGAGGATGCTAAAGTAAAAGAGTGCCAGGTTTTATGTTAAAAAAAAATCGGAGCTTCAATTTTATTATTATTATATATATATATATATATATATATATATATATATATATATATATATATATATATATATATATATTTTTTTTTTTTTTTTTTTTTTTTTTTTTTTTTTTTTTTTTTTTTTTTTTTTTTTTAATCGCTTCATTTTGACGTTCTGAAAAACATATTGAAAATCGCCAGCTAGATCGTGGTCACGTTGATAGATATTCAAAGGCAAAGGTTAACAAATTCGGTCTTTTGCGATGACCTCGCTTCCTATGGCTTGGACACCAATCAAGGTGGTTATCAAAATTAAAGATAACAAAATTTCCAACAAAAAATTCTCATTAATAAATAATAAATAAATAATTGTAATTTTTTATGTACAATGAACGGTTTACAGGATATTGTGCGAAAAATCTATGAATATCTAGCATCCGTCACCGCACCATTTTTACGAATATCTCGCTTCCTTTGGCTGGAAGACAAATTAAGGTAATTATCAAAAAGAAAGATTATTAAATTTCTCACAAAAAAGGTCTTATTCGTTTTTTACATAGTTTAGCATTTATAGGAACAGTTTAGCAAGAAACCTAGCATACTATAACTTGCGTCGTGATTGTTTGCGCACGGCTTTTTATTTAAAAAACAATTATAAATGTTAATCGAATTAATATTCCCAGAGTTATAATATAAAAATTAATCCCCTTAAAAAGAACAGAGGGAAGTAACAATCTAAAGAAGGAGTGTGAAATGTTCTTCTTTAGACTGTTACTCCCCTTATCAAAACAGAAGTGTGATATTCCTTTGTCCCAAAGTACATTGGTCTAAACAAAACATCCCTTTTTCTTAATAAATGTTTAGTCAAAGTAATTTTTATCCTAAAACAACATAGGGGAGTAACAACCTAAAGTAGTACCTGTTCTGTGTAATCACAATTATATTTACCTTTAACAAATTCGTGAAATATAATTTTTTTCATTCTTGATACCAAGTAAAGATGTGTTCCCACCACACCATCTTTGCTGTGACTTTCTCTTTGGTTTCTTGGTTTCTTCTGCCAATATTTGTTTATCCTCGACACCAATGTAGTTACTTGAAGAACTTATTTATTTAATTAATACACTTGACTAAACAAATGACATTTATTTACTAGTCCAAGCAATAGGAAGCGAGATATTCGCAAAAGACCGAATTTGTTGACATTTACCCTTGAATATCTTTCAACACGACCACGATCTCGTTGCCGATTTTCAATATGTTTTTCAGAACGTCAAAATGAAGCGAAATTGAAGCTCCAATTCTTTTTGGAACAGAAGCCATATTTATTACTAAAATAACTGGACTATGAGCTTTATTGAATCTCGAAGTTAATATTTCTGAATTTTCTTTTCTTATAGATCCCTTTATTAAAGCTAAGTTTTTATTAAAAGCAAAACGTCGTCGTGTGTTTGGAGAATGTTGTAAGTTATTGTTTTTTTTTTACCATACCCTGGGTTTTTCTGAAATTAGTTGTTATATAGTCGCTGTCGTGTTTATTTCGTTATATATATGCAGTATGTCCATGGATAGAGTTGCGTATTCGTGTAAATTCCAAAAAAATTCAATTTTCAAAGAAAAATCACTCTTCATAAAATCTACTGCTTGTTCTTAAATGAAGATTTGTAGTATTACTTTTTGTTCAAAATGTACCCTGTACCCAGAGAGCACCAGTTTCTAAAATTGTACTCGGATTATGTTTCTAAAACTGTTCTCGGATTCTAAAATTGTACTACGTAAGAGGATGCCGGTCCAAATTACTACTATTCAAGAAAAAGTATTCTCTATCATTTCTTTTAGATACTATACCAAAAATAGACTGCCAATTAGTGTGGCACATAGCTTCCTCGCATCCTATCATGTACCATAACAATTATTGTTGTATTACTTTATTGTAATATTGTTTATTTTGTAAAAACTATTAATAGTTTTAGCGATCTTTAACACTTCATAGTTGCTGTTGGTTTTACTAAAAACTTGTATTTGAAAAAAATGTTTGTCTCATTGAATAGATGAAATTAGATTTTTTCCCCGACCTAAAATTCCAATTTTAAATTTAAAGTTCATGTTTACGCGAGCGTTGCTCGTGAACGCTTGGACGTATAACGTTGTTCAACGAACTTGACCTGGGCATTGGTAAAATGAACATGTCTACCAAATTTCATCAAAATCGGTCGACATTTACTCAAGTTATCGTCGCACGTTTCATAATTCGCGGACACACAGACCGACAGACAGACAGACAGACAGACAAACAGACAGACAGACACGAGACCAAAAATGTTCCCTGATGTCTGAAACGGATTTCTGTCTTGGAATTTTTGAAATCGGAGGCATAAAAGTTTTTCGTTCTCAAAAGTGAACACAATGCTTCCGTTACCTTCGGTAAGCTCGGAAGCTTTTTTTTTGCATTAAAATGCCGATAATCTAATTTAAAAAATCCCCCCCCCCCCTTTATTTATAAAATGTCAAATTTGTCTGATTCAAATACATGAGGGGGTCGATTTAAAGGTCTCATTGATAGCATTAAAACTTGTATTATTGCTTTTTTTTATAAATATGAGTTGTATTATAGCTTAAAAATATGAGTTTTTTCGATTTTGGAAAATTTTAGCAATTTTCAATATTCTGTAGAACCGGTAGAAATTGGAGTAGAAATACTTTCGACTAGTAAATTTGAAAGGAAAGTTTGCTCTTTAATTTTTAATACAACAATTTTGTCGATACGAGCAGCCGTTGTCAAGTTATAAGCGAAAAACCTAAAAAAGTGCAAAAACATCGTGGTTTTTTGCCCACCAAAATTTATCCGCCCTGTTATAGAGGTTCCAAACTTGGAGTTGAAATATTATCCTGATTATGCCTGAGGACACACAAAAGAATAATAATTTCCTGCACCGAACGCAAGGTGGACCCCCTTTATTAACCTCTCGTGACTAGACTATTAACAGTTTTTTTTTTTTAAGTTCTATTGCATTTAATCTCATTTGCATATCTTAAGGTAAAACACTAAATCTTCGAAAGCTAACCGGCATTTCTAAGTCGGACGTTTTTACACGCTTTATTTAACTTCACTTGATTTATGTTTGTTATAGTTTGTCTCCAAATCGTGTAACCTAAATTTGACTTACTTTTCGACTACCTAGAAAGTTGAAACTCGCAATTATGAATTTCCCGAGACAAAAATTAGACATTTGTTTTCTAAACTTTTACAAAAATCTATAAAAGGCCATCCAATTTTTTTAAATTTAATTTTTATCACTAATTTTTATTATTAATTTTACAATTTTTTTCTTATTGATGGTCGGGGCTAAAGAAAAAAAGGGCCATTTTACGATATTTCGACCCCTCTTTGGGTAATTTTTAAGCTGTCTTGAAAATTACTAACTCATCATGTACATACTATAAGTTCTGTTTTAATCTAACCGTGGTAGTTTTGGTATCAATTTATTTGAAATTCTATTGTTAATATATTTGTGTCAATTTTAATTATAGAATTTTTTAACTTCTACTTAAAACCAGAAAAAATGTCTTTTCATTATTAATTTTATTGTTGTAAGTAACCTAGAAAATCATTTGTTTTTTCTCTCTCGTATCAAGGATAAACTTTGTCAATTACCGATTTGTAAAGAATCTATATCGTCTGGTTCGACGATAAACATCAATATATAAGACAATCGAATATATTGGAATGTATATAAGAGGGTGTGACAATAGTTCAGGGTACGGAATTTCAGCTTCAGGCTTAAAAAATAAACAAAAAACTTACCAAAAAAATATATATATACTTTATTTTAAAATTAAAACCATATAAAAAAAAGCATCTTATTAGAAAAATGGCGGAGGTTGCAACACAAAAAAATTAAAATTAGAACAAAGACTCGAAATATAATTGAACGGGAAAATACAAAACTGGAAGGAAATACAAGGAAAACATGTCGAGGTGAAACACAACATGTTTAATGTGAAACATGTACAAAACTTATTCTCTTTATTCTTGATCACAAATTTACAAATCAAAACCTTTCTAACAATACAAATTATAACAACCTTTATAACATTACCATACAAAATAGTTGAAACTAACCTATATAATAATATATCACTATATAATTATTATATATATATATATATATATATATATATATATATATATATATATATATATATATATATATATATATATATATATAAGATTGATATTGTTGTTTGTCTAGCTATAAAACCGTATAAAAATACATAAAATCCTACATAAAATCTCTCCTCGACTTATTTCATCCAATTTGCTTATTTTTTTTATTTTTTCGTTTACAAACAACTGTGAATTACTTAAATACAATATAATTTTTTTATGATATGATTCCATTTTTTATCGGCAATACAATTTGTTATTCTATTCGTTAAAAAAATAGGCAAAAAAAAAACAACAAAAAAACACAACATTTTATATTACAGTTAAACAAAATTTAGTTTAAACAAAAAAAAAATAAAAAAATAGTTAAATCAATATTTATTACGTACAATAAAAACTCGTTTATAAAAATTAATCGTCGTGAAATTTAATTGATTAAATGACGAATAATTTTTATAAATATGTGTGTATTTTATTTCAGCAAACATTCTTATGCAACAATTTTTAAATTGTTGCATATCAATACCTCAATTCTGAACAGTATAGGCTTAAAAACCCTTACGGCGCCCCTCCAAAAGATTAACCCATATTTGTTTTTAAATTTAATAAGAAGTTAATCTTAATTATTTGATTAAAATAAATGTAAAGTTTAAAGAAATTATATAACAATAAATATTTAGTAGAAATCATATTTATACGTTTTACAGTAATTTAAATCTGACTGGATCCTGCAATTATTGTAGCCTTTCTTTAAACTTATTGCTGGGCTTAGTCTACTTATTTACAAAAAGTCTACACTGACTGACGTCACAGCCTTCCCTTCTATTTTCTCGCCAAATGCCAAAAATAATTTAAGTATCCTATAAATTATCCATTCTTGATTGTTTCGTAGGTATAAAAAAGAAAGTAATGTTAAGTTAAAAAAGTGTCAATCCACGCCTTTAGTTATTGCCATTATCACTGTTAATTATAATAAAGTATTATCATTATTACTAAGAAACAACAAGGGAGACACACAGTTACAAAGTAAATGCAGCTGCGGCAATTCAACTCATACTACTAAGCCACAGTCGAGAAATAAGACCAATCAGATATTATTATTATTATTTTTATTATTATTGATAATTTAGCTAATAATTGTATTCCTAAAGCCGTGTCCAGACAGCCGAACCGAAAAGAGGAAACGAGCCAAGCATTGATTTCTGCGCATGCCCAGTCTGAAATGCGCAGGCGCACTTTATAATGAGCATGCGCAGAGACCAATATTCGGCTCGTTTCCTCTGTTCGGTTCGGTAGTCTGGACACGGCTTAATGAGTCTGGACAAGAGAAATAACATTGCTTGCCAGTACAAGCTGAAGGTGAAATTTTCTGTTCACCAATTTGATATTGCTTCTGATTAACCAGATTTCCGGGTAAATTAAATTAATATAAACGAGCCTTTATTGTATCGTGAGTTTCTCTCGATAAAGAAAAGAGAAACAAAGTTATATTAAATTTCTACAATATATAATATTATTTTCTTGTTTTTCATTTCATTTATCACATTAAATTATTTATTTTTTAATTAAATTTCCCATTTTTATTTATTTCTTTAATACTAAACAATTTGTCAAAAGAGCGTATTTTTAAATATCACTTGCACTTATTTAAAAAAAAAAAGAACAAAAAAATATATATCACTATAATTCATTTGATTTTGAAAATTCATTAAAGCCAAAAGAAAAGAAAAAAAGTTCAAATCACAAAAATTACTAATTTTTTTTTTTTTTTTTTTTGCTTTTCGAATGTTATTATTTTTACGAAAAGCAAAGATAAAAGATTTTCACTCCACATTTCAATTAAAAAAGTAAAATAACTAATAAATAAATAAATTCAAAAATCAAATTAATAATTATAAATTCAATGAATCTTTACAAAAATAATTATAATAATGAGAGAATGACTCACCGCTTACATCTCTACATTGTTACCTTCTTCGTGTAATGACTCGTCGCATACATCTCTACATTGTTACCTTCTTCGTGTAATGACTGGTCACTTACATCTCTACATTGTTACATTCTTCGTGTAATGACTGGTCACTTACATCTCTACATTGTTACATTCTTCGTGTAATGACTCGTCGCATACATCTACATTTTTACCTACTTCGAGTAATCCATCTTTCTATTTTTTTAAGCACTTTTCTTATTCTACCTATATCACACTCCATTTTACTTGTGCTCCCTTAATTTACAAATTCATTATTTTTTTATCTAAAATTGATTTATATATATGTATATATATATATATATATATATATATATATATATATATATATATATATATATATATATATATATATATATATATATATATATATATATATATATATATATATATATAAATGATTATTTTATTTTAACTAAGAAACAAACAAACAATTATTAACATCTAATTACTAACAAATAACATAAATGCCTATTTAAAAAAACATTATTAATGCTTCCGAGGAACCAATTATATTTTTAAATTAAAATCAAACGCAAATATAAACGAAGAGTTTATATGGGTCACTACGTTGGAAAATATAAATTTTATTATTTGCATGGTGGCTACAATATTATTCTTTAATCGTTATTTACCGTTTCATAAATATCAAATTAATCGTTAAACCGAGTTTCATAGCATTTTTTTCTTATTGATATATCGGAAGCTCGGCCGCTACAATTTTACTCTTTAGTTAATCGACATTTATGGAAAAAATATAATAAAATATCGGGAAGTCGAGCCGACAAATTGGCGTCGTTCAGCCAAATACTCGCGGTGAATATACGTGGTGCGATGATTTTTGTCTACCCGACCCCGTCGTATTTCATGGTAGTAACTTTTACCCCCAAAATTCTGCAATTTTTCGCTGTACACAACCGGTTTTCGTTGTTTTTTGGGACCTACTAAACTGAGGATTGGTTGAGTGTGGAGTACTTACGTAGCTCTATTTTGATTGGTTCAAATTTGTTGACGGCAAACTTAGTATCGAGAGTAGTAACATAGTCATTAACATTCAATTCTAATGTTATTGTAAAAAAACGGTTGAGATAGAACAAACGGGGCCACAAGTATAATCATGTGTAAAATGATACACCACAAAAGAATCTTGCATTGCTAGCAAAAAATCCGTTACAAAATAATGGTTTTAAAAGTACGACACAGACCTAAGAATTGTTAAGCAAAGGATACCTCTATTCTTACCTTACAAGTGGGCGTCACCTGTGTAGATGATTTACACGTTACAATCGGTTTAAATACTTTAAAAACTCTTCATTTTGAGATATTTGTTTAGCAGTCACTGCTGTCTTACAGCTTAGAATTTTATTGATGGGTATACTTGTGGCCCCTTCTTGTTTTACCTCGACCGTCAAGTCGTCACACTATAAACAATAGTTGTTAATTTTGGTTGTAGTTCAATAGGGTTTGTACTTAACCAATAAATAATGTTTAGTAATAAGTAATGCCGTAAAATCAAATAAGTGAAAAATCAATGTATTGGTGTTCGTGGTGTTATTTAAGAGATGTTGTGAAGGCCTTGTTTGCTAGGACGGTTGTAACATAGCCAGTTAAATCTCAAGTTTGTAAAATTAGGTGTTTTATCCGACTCGGAGCCACCTGGGTTCAGCGCAACAAAAAATCTCTTTAAACCTAGTACCTCGGTAACGCACCTCGTGGCTTTGCTATTGGAAATGCAACAATATGTAACAATGGTTTTCACATCATTGTTGCCAAAGAAATTTCTGGCCGATCTTGGTCGGTTCTAACAATCGATCTTGGAAAATTATAAGTCGATAAACAAAACTAAAATGTGTTTCAGTATTGGAGAGGCAACTTTTAATCGGTTATTTTAACTTCAGATTCGAGGCTAATAATTAATGTTTTTGGCGTAGCTCCTATATCGCACTTGTTATCGTCGAGTCGACGAGGCTTTTACTACGATACGACTCGCCGACGATTCAGAACGGACCCGTGGCGGCTTGAAAACAGTGTCGGACAGAGAAGTGTGTTTTTGTCCATCTGTTTGTTCGATGTCTCTTTGTTTGTTTGTTTGCCGGGGGCGATGCCGGGTGTCTTCTGCGGGACGTGGTGAAGTGGAAGCGGTTAGAGGCAACCGCACCTGTCGACCACCATGCCCGGAAGTATGGAGTAGATGATGTTTACTTCGCTGTCGAAATAGAGCATGGATATGGAGGACATCTTCCTCGGGGCGCAGCAAGCCGTGGACTTGTTGGACATCTGGGCGAGGTGGGTGTGGGTGTACTCCTGGAGGAAGACGTAGGGACACTCGCCGGAGCAGTAGTGAGCCTCGTATTTCTTGGGGGCAATAATCCAGTCCCACCCGAACTCCTCGAAGTCAACTCTTAGTGGATACCTGCAGCACTTGGTCTCGGTAGAGTTTTCCTGGCAGTCGATGCCCAGGGTCCTCTTGGAGCGGGACTTCTTCCCCGCCTCTGTCGTGTTCACCTCCACAAAAGGTACCTGAAACAATAAAAACCCAAATTTCAGATGCCATATAAATCTAAATACCCGGGGGGTCAACGACAAAGCTACAGGTGCGCGATAGTCTGCAAGTCGACCAAGCAATCAGCCAAGACCCAAGTCTGCAACATTATGTCTTCCCAGCAAACTAGCAAATATGATTAGAGTAACTCATCAAATTTTAGGAAACAAAATATAAAGTAATATTTTAAAATTCTATTAATTATACGGTGTATTCGTGAGGTTTTCATATGGAAGGTAACCGGCAGAAAGTGAATCGAGTATTTAAGGGCGAGCCGTGGATTGCATCAGCCCTCCAAGCTCAGGTTTCACAATTTCTTACTGTAAAACTTAATTTATTCTGAGTTGTAGCGTCTTTGTGTTTGCAAGTGCTTACTCATCTAGCCGTCTTTTTTTTTGTATTTTCTTAACTTTTTAGGACGTTAGTTTAGACAGGCCGACAAGAGAAAGGCGGCGCCGTGTTTAGGAAGGCGGCGGCCACGGTTCTAGTTTCGTTGACGGACAGGAGGTGGGTTTCTAATTACGGCGGCCGAGTGAGCGGAGCCTAGTCGGAGCCGACATCTGTTATACCGACTTATTAAATCGATTTTTCTCGACGTCTATCGATTATCCGGGTTTATATATGCCGGTGTGCGTGATTAGGCCTATGCATGCAGTAGCTTCCCACTCTTATGCCACATGCAAATCGGAGCCTTATATAGGTTATACCGCCCCTCCACCCCCTCACGCAACCCCGCCCCATTACATTGCCCGGTACGTCCTCGAGTGGAAAAGAAAAACTTCTTGCTGAGAACTCGGTCTTATCCGACGTTTTAATCTATAAGGAGGTAGAATTCGCAACGCCTCGGAGAGAGAGCCGCGAGGAAAGCGAGCGAACCAAATCGACAATATCCCTTGCATGTTTCAACAACTGCTCCCTTCCCGGCACCAACGTGGGACAATCTATTAATAAATCCGTTTTTCTTTTTTTTAATTATCGTAAAACAGTTAATTATTTGCAAGTAAGCTAAAGAAAACTTTTACTTTCAGGAGCCCGGTCTATCCAAGGCCGGTCTCTTGTCTCTCGAAATTTCCACCGTTATTTCTTATCATTTTCAAAGAGCGCTTCTATTCTGTGACGATGTAATCTCAAATTTGACATATTCGGTATCGACTTCTACTATCCGATATTTAATCTTTGTTAATAGAGAATCATGATTCGTCCATCAGTTCATTCAGATCGAAAATAATTAGACGATATTCCAATTTTTAATAACCGTAAACAGCTCATGTTTACTCGTAGATCGGTTAAATTATTTGCCATGAGTCTACCGGTCAGTTTAATTAACAATGACTAAAGTTGTCAGTCAGTCTGTACACAACACATGCCATTATAGATTGACGATTTTATCGTAATTATTACTTTTCAAATTTGAATAATGAATAAAACAGTTTATTTATTATTTGTTTACTTGTAAAATACTACAAACATTCCCCCCTTACTTTTCCCGTTATTTATAATTATTGGTTGATTGCAGAATGAAAGAATTAACGAAATAAAACGCAGGCCACGACCCAGAATCGAACCCCTTTACTCCTGGATTTACACTCTAAAGCTCTGACCTGCGGTGTAGCCAAATAGTTTGACAGAAAATTAAATATTTGACACTCAATAACTGAAGGCTGATATAGCTGGTGTGCTACAAATGCAGCAACTGAGAAAACTAGTTAAAAGTTTACATTTCATTATAGGAAATTAAATTTTAGTTTTTCCTTTCTCAAATATTAAGGAAAAAATAATTTTCTTATACACTACAATTTACGATGAATGAAGGTGGTCAACTTGTGATAAATATCTATACATTGTAATCTAATATTGTCCTATTTTCTTCCTACAAAAATGAGTACAATGAATAAAACTCGACGACCTCTTTGCTCGACCTATCTTTACTTCTAAATTTGTTTATTATTATTTTTTTTTTTTTTTATATACAAGTATATAAATTCTCGTTTTATGTACGGTAAGTGCTGTTATAAGTTGTCATTATTTCCCTCTTAACCCCCTTATATTTTTGTTAATCTTTAAACTTTCAAGTTCTTCAAATTCGAGCATCTTAATTTTTTTGAACGATGTATTGGGTTTATAACAGATTTTATACTGAATGTAACCAAATTCATCAATCCTGATTCATGATCTATATTTAGTGTTATTAATTCTTTTGATTCCGATAATAATATATTCGGTTTACAAACTACGGATTGAAAAATAGATCACAAAGTAAGGGTTCTGGGTAGTTCAAGCGGTTGGTTCTCAATCAGTCAGATTAAGTAGCATCGGGCAAGCTCACTACTAGATGGGTGACAACACAGATCTGGGTTTAATTCATGGACCGGGTCTCTCCCCCCATAATGTCTTCTCAGCATTGGGAAGCTTCTCAAAAGAGGTAGTGCTATCAGGTTTCGGCCTGGAGAACCATGGTCGTAAGTATAGGTTTACCGACCTATACTTCACACAATTGTCAAGATTTAGGTCCTCCAACCTGGGTTTGTTCAAATGGACACACCTAATTTGTCTGTGTCTTCGGGTGTAAAACTCCCCGGAATAAAAAATACCAGGAAAGCGCTTAGGAAACAATGCTGCGACTGGCAATCCTCGGTCTAAGATTTCTTTCTTCACGTCGAAGAATAATGACAGCTTCGACCATCTGGTGGATTTGGTGCCGGTGCGGCCACAATAAAACCAAACTTTATACAGGTTTTACTTCCAATGACTTTCTTTTAAATCGCTGGGTCTTGGTAGTGGTGGCTTGGTTGGCAAATTAATAAAAGATAAGATGTTTTATTAAATAGATGAGTGGCAGGGCTGAGGAGGATCTAACTACTTCCGCCTTGCTCGGGCCTCCTAAGCAACAGGTTTCGTGACAAAGCTATCTCTAGCATGTAGATCGGTTCCCTCTAGGACGGCACCAGGTCGCTTTCCGATAACAACCGGTCCGCAAGCCTTAATTAACCCCCTCTCTCCCCCCCCCCCCCCCCCCCGAAAAAAAATCCTCATATAAACGGCCTAACAGATTTTAAAGCGGGTAATTAAAGCGAATTGTTTCGGAGGCCGTTGGAAAGGTGAATAACTCCATAGATCACGGGGGTGACACGCAACGTAGGGCCACGCGCCGGTCCTGCCCCAACCGGCGGAACAACTAGGCCCAAAAACCTTGAACAAACTCCGCGGACCCGGGCCCACTCGATACGTGCGTTTCCCGTACACGCGATCCCACACCTCACACATGTAAAGAAGCACGACTACGGGTCGTTACCGGCTCAGCCGAATCATCCGCATTTTAAAAAACGCTTTATTTAACGATTAGGAAGGCCTCCCTTGACGCTCATATCGTGTCGTATCGCATAAAACACCATGCTGGGTTTTTTTTTCGGCAATTTACAAAGGTCACGAGGACTTTGAACCGGCTGCCTCTTTGTCTCTTGCTGTCACTTCAGGGCTTGTGCATGTCCGTTAAAAACACCCTCTCGGAGATTCTTTGCGATTTTATCTGAACGCGGAAGGACTAAGCCCGAAGTATATATTAACTACTCTAATACTACTTTGAAAAGATTTGATTGGGTTAAATCAGTGTCAACCATTTTAATCTTCAATTTGAATTATCTTTTATTCAGAATCTAAAAAAGAAATTAACTTGTCCTACTTGCTCATTTGTTCTGAGAGGGTATTTTTTTTATAAGGGGTCACACGAATTTCTCTGAAATTGTATCCTAATTTCAACCGATTTTATAAAAGAAAAATGCTGCATTTTTTCTTTTTTCTTCTTCTTCAGCAGTCTAACTTTTTCCAATAGAAAACACTAACTTGGGTAAAAGGACTATAATTTAATTTTTATAGGAGTTTTTAAAACTCATAATGAGGTAAAGAGCAGTCGAAATCGAGTGAAAAAAATACTTACCAACGAGGCGTCCTCGTGTGTTGTGACGACTTGAGCTTTCTTGCCTCCAGGTCCTGAAGTCTTGATGACCAGGCCGAAGTTGTCCCTGGGCATCCTGAACCAGTGAGATACTACAACCTTCACGTCTACCGACACCCACCGATCTCCTCGACCCACGCTCTCCTGACAAATTAATGCAACATTAAAAAATTACAAAACTAGTTCTTTCCACTTAAGTTATGTAGAACTCTGAAGATTAAAAGCGGAAGTGGAGTAGATATCAATAGAATAATGAAACACTGGAAAGCCTCTCCATCAGAATAGTATTTATTTTACAAAAATATAGCTTTCGGCCTCTCGGCCATCATTAGAGCCGGTAAAAGATAAAGGACAAACCCGACGTTGAGTCACATGAAACATGGAGTCCGTTTTTTTTTTTTCGAAAAGTTCCTTATGGCCCGTTCTGGCCCGGGAGTGAATCCGAAAAAAATGACCAAAATCACCTTCACAAAATACACAAAACCACGGTCACAAAATAACCGTCACGCAACCAAGCGTCATGAAATCTACCGATGACAATAACTTGAGTAAAAGAAGACCGAGTTAGTTAAAATTTGGTACACATGTTCATTTTACCAATACCTAGGCTGAGTTTGTTGGACAACGTAATCCGCCCAAGCGTTCATGCGCAACGCTCGCTTCAAATTTAAAATTGGAATTTTAGGACGGGAAAAAATTCTAACTTCTTCTATTTAAAAGATAATAAAATGTTTTTCTTTTAATTTTGCCTTAACTCCTCTAGTACAAATAGTTACTTTTAATTTTGTCTGTTTTTTTAACTCCGCCATGTATAAGTAGTTAGTATCATATACTTAGCACTGTAATTTTATAATTTATATTTAATTTAAAGCGTTAGGAACTTCGTTCCTCCCGGGTGTCCCGCGACACCACACGTAATTTTTCTTTAATGTGGCTCAACGTCGGGTTTTTCCTATACCATTTACCGGCACTGATGATGCCCGAGGGGCCGGAAGGTATAGTTTTGTGAAATAAACACTATTCTGTGGAGAGGCTTTCCAGTTTGCCATTATTCTATTTATATAGAACTCACTAATAGTAAATTAAAATCGAGAGCGAAATCTATCAGTTTCTTGTGGAAAACCGCAATATTACCCAACACTATACCACAATATTGAATACAGACTGTTGTCCACCAGTGTATTTGGTCATTAGTGACCCAACCTGACTAACCAGCCAAATAACTTTATTAATGAGTCAAAATAAACTCATCTTATTGGCTATAACTCGTCATTTAGCTTTTTGAGTTTTGTTGACACCTAAACATGTTCAACAGTAAGGGCAACATGTAGGTCAGTGTGAATAATGTTGGCGATATAGAGGACGTTACCTTGATGGTGCTGACGTGGGAGAGTTGGGAGGTGTCATCGGGTTGGGAGAACTTGTACACGGATATGTTGATGGGCTCCTCGGGTCCAACGCCCGAAGGTTTCCCGTCCTTCAGCCAGAGCCAGAGTCTGGCCTTCAGCACCTTGTTGTCCTGCACCTTCTCCGAGAACTTAAAGTAAAGGACGTCTTGGCGCCTGATGTGTCTCACTCGGAGGACTAATCACGCCAAAAACAAAACACACGACCCAACATTGGTCTTAACATTTTCAAATTGATAACACCAAACATAATTACATCGTAATAATTTGAGGACCAAAAAACTCAATATTTAATTTGATAAGAGTAACCTACTCTTATGGTAGCGCCAAGCCGAGGAAGTGGACGTAACTCGACGTCAGGGCAAACACGAGTAAAGCTTCATTCACACGGTGGCACTAATCCGCGACATTCAACACCACGACGTTAGTGTCACCTGGTGTCGTTGTTTAAATAGTAGATGTCATGGCACTACAATCTACAGTTTGCGCGTTATGAGTTGTGACTTGTGACAGCGTAGGAAAATCCGAAAAATTGGGAGGGGGGAGCCAATGAGAGGTCAGGATTTTAAATTCTAAAAGGTCTGGCCAACTAGGCAAACAGAAATTTCACTGGCCCCACCCCTTCCACATCAGGCCTAGAGGCTTTTTTTTAATTTAGGTTGGCTAATCTGAGTATCAAAAGTTACAACTAGTAACGCGCATACTGTAATGTCAAGCATCAATAATTTTTAACATTATGTCACGGCACTACCAGTTGAATGCGTAGAATAGCCTTCTTTGGGAAAACAAACTAATAAAATAAATTGGAATAAAATTGTAATTTAAATCAAATTATAATTATCATTAACTACGGGAGACATACAGAGAAAAATTGAACCCATCACCGGTACTTGAACCACGGGCCTCCTATTAATCCGTTACAGGCGCTCTTACCAACTGAGCTATACGGGAGAATGATTTTTCTCTGTCGTTACCGATACAAATCCCCGAATCCAAGCTTTCAATCTTTTCTACAAGTCTAGCAAGCAAAATATTCACGGCAATAGAACTAGACCGAGAATTAACTCTTATACATAATTAATTATAGGAGGCCCGTGGTTCAAGTCCCGGTGATGGGGTCTATTTTTCTCTGTATGTCTCTCGTAGTTAATGATAGTTATAATTTGATTTAAAGTAAAATTTAATTCAATTTTTAAGTTTTTTGGTAGTTTTCATACTACGGAAAGTTAAATTTTAATTTAAATCTAATTATAATTATTATTAACTACGGGAAACAGACAGTGAAAAATACACTCCAGCGCCGGGATACATCCCGGCGCTGGAGTGTATTTTTCACTGTCTGTTTCCCGTAGTTAATAATAATTATAATTTGATTTAAATGTAAAATTTAATCTTTCCGTAGTATGAATACTATCTAAAACTTAAAAAAATTGAATAAAATTGTAATTAAAATATGATTATTTACATAACATAAACTATTACATTGTCAATGTAGTAGTTTGTCCTGGTTTGCTACTGTGAAGAACTGTCACTATAGTGTGGAGAGAGTGTGTGAACAGCTCATGACATTCAGTGTCATGAGCATGAGACATTAGTGCCACCATGTAAATGAGTCTTCTACAGAAGCAAAAAGAGTCGTAGATGTTTCAAAACTTTAAAAATTTCCCAGTCGTTAAATTTATAAATTGTATTTTTCATTTTGGTCGAGTAGGAGTTTAAAGGATCAGTGATATTATAACAATCTCAAGACAAACTGCTTTGTTCTAATAATTTCTCTATGTTACGCCGATGAAACAACAGCTTATTTTTAGAGTGGACGGTGGTGAAATTAACACGTTTTATTTAATTTTTCAGTCGTTATAGCAGAATGGATGATAGATTGATATTGGGTGAGCTAACTGATAAACATTGCTCAGTTTCACAGTCGTCTTTCAAAATTGCTTCATTTGTTTTTACCCTGTTACAACGATTAAACTGTCACAGACAGATGGATCATAGACCTAAATAATTAAATGTATTCTATGAATATTAAATATAATACGTCCAGTTGCATTTAGTTTTAATATTTGAATGTCTATCAAACTGATATAGGTTTGAGAGAGGATAAAGGCAAAATAAATTTAAGGGCATTTGACCTTAGGTTAGTCCTGAGGCTTGACCTAAGGTCCAACCTTATGTTCGATCTGAGGTCTAGTAATATGACAAAACTCGATGCAACTCAACAATTTGGGAAGTACAATTATAAAACAAAAAGTGAATAAAAAAGCTGAATTAGGAAAACATGCTCAATTCATACCCAATACCATCGAGTTAGATGTACAACATGCCTTTACTAGAACATGTACAACATGCCTTGACTAGAACATGTACAACATGCCTTCACTAGAACATGTACAACATGCCTCCACTAGAACGCAATTTTAACGTTTAACACTCGTCTTCCTTCATCAGTTATCAGCAATATTTTATTGGACACAAGTTTATTTGTTGCCATTCAATCTACATACTTGCAATTTCATATTATCTGTGTATTCATATTGGTATTCATGTAATTTATGAACTCACATAGTTAACACTTAAGAATGTATAACAAGGCATTAACAGGGGGGGGGGGGATGATGTGACGTGTACATGGAATGGTAAGTTGATCAACATGATTGCACGGTTTGCATTATTCTCGAGGTTACCAAAGATCCCTTACAGGTTTTTGGTGAAAATAGAGAATGATGTTGATCAGTTTACTGTCAAAACACTGAATATTTGTTTTAATAAAAACATACTCATAATATTAATAAAGATTGGAATCGACCATTCTAAATTATCGTTATATTGCTAGATCTTCATTATCTTGTCTATATTCGTTTTCGGTGATCTTAAAAAATTAACCAATATTTACGGATTAAAAAGGCCGAAACAATTCTATGCGATAAATATGGAACAGATTTTCTCATCGCCTAAAATTTAGCACGAGTAAGTCAAAATGAGATTTCCCGGTCGGTGACAAATGTTGTTTTTCTACAGTTAAAGTCTACGTCTAAACTTGAGCATTTTTTAGTTAGGACTAAGTGAATTGTAAGGGCGTTAGGTTGGTTCAATATAGGATTGTCGGTTACCTGGAAGCTGATAACTGGAGGTTGGAGTGTTAAACGGAAAGATACTTGTGTTTAGTATCATGTGTAGGTGTTATGTGCAGCTTTCCATTACCCAACATAATAACAGAGGAAAATTTAAATGATACCAAGAAAACAAACAAATTCAACAGAACATAACAGGGTAGCGGGTTAGAAGGAACAAACATAAAGTAGACTCTACTGGCCACGCCATGTGCAGCAGTCAACTAGCTGTAGACCATACTACTCCAAGCTAGAACAAGTGCACGAGTAATAGCACTGACTAGAGACAGTGCAACAGCTGGAACGACGGTATCAACACAAACCGAAACAAAGGCTCGAGTTCAAGCTAGAAGTACCGAACAAGTTTTTGTGATTTCCTCATCTGGGATAAGTGCTTGAGCAAAAAAGATTTGACTTGGTCCAAAAGTATACAAAAATAAATAGGTTTATTTTACTATATTTATATATTCTTCGATAACAAAGATATATAACATTAATTTGATCTCATGCAGAGAGTAAAAAAGGAAAAATAAATAAAGTTGCCAAGTATGTGCTTCCAGTTCAAACAATGGATCCGTAGGCAATTAACCGTTAAAAATTCGTGTTAAAAAAGAGTTCCTTAACCAGCATAATCGGCACCCGTTTCAAGATAGCGGCCATTTAAAAGTTTGTTTTAGGTATAAATTTTGAACCGTTTATATTAATGGTATGTAACAAACGCCTTTAAATGTAATTTTGTCATCGATGCACAATCAAATTACTCCGAAGTCCCTAGCTCAAACGTTTTTCTTTTTAAGATCTTGGGGAAAAGAACTACAAAATATGAGATATTGAAAAATTCCATAAAACCTATTTTTTGTTTTAAAAAAGAATAAGTGTGAATTTTTAAAGATGTTTTAAAAAATTGAGATGAGGGGTGGGAGTTTATTAGACAAATAACGGCATAGTTTCAAATTTTTGTGTTGGATACTTTCGGAGGTGCGTGTCCATGGTTTTGCCTACGGACCCTAAAAAATCATACGATAATAATTTGATATAAATAATGTAAGGAAAATCATCAATATATAATATATAATCACAAAAGAAGTCTTTTTACTTTATTTACCTTTAAAGGAAAATATTATACAATATTATTATTATTTTTAACTTAAAAAAGCCATATGACCAAGAATAAATTACTACTATAATCATTAGAAAAAATAGTGTACTAAAAAATCAATAATTAAAATTGCAACAAATACATTCATAACTAGTCATATAAAAGTACAATTTATTTTTTTATTTGACCAACAAATGTCTAGAAGAAACGTAGACTTATTAAATCTTGACCTTTGGTAGATTATTGAAATTGATCATTCTAGCATGTGAACTTGATTTGTTCTCGATAAAAGTACAGAGGCATAAGGCTATTGACGCATCTATTGGATGCTTTAAATATTTGGTGATAGTATCTGAGATTAGAACCAGTTATGTCGGTATTGCGTCCATAATTTATAAACATATCCGTAACACTGACACCCGGATGGTTTATCCATGGCATAGGTTGTAAACATTTGTCACACTGTTCGATCCTATTAAATATTCTTGTTTGCACTTGGTCCAGTTTCTATGTTGATATCGAGTAAGTCATCAGGTGGTAGATACATCGACAGCAGAATGCCATGTTTGAGCCTCTCTGAATTTTAGAATCATGGTACCGGCTTTATGTTCCAGTCGTTCCAACCCTCAATTAAATTTTAGATATCAATTATCAAGTGGTCTACAAATCAGTGCACAAGTGCAGCTGATTTAAAAAGAAGAATCCTAAGTTATCGGCGAATCACGTGATTTTCATATGCTTAAAACCATTGTATTCTCAAGGTGCCGATCCAGCTGCTTCTAACATATTATTAAATCTCAACATTATCAAAGGCTCGGCTAATCATCGGGAAGCTTTTGAACGTCTCTACTAGATCTGTCTACCATATGCATACTAACATAATTAATTACTTTTCTTCCCCGATTTAAAATAATAATTCCACTTGTTTTTAATGTTTTTAAAATTACAGTGTTACCATCAAACCGCTATTTCATAAAAAGGTCAAATAAATATTTTTAATAAAAAACTAACAAAAAGTCACCAACAAATAAATGATATAGAATAACATAATTAAAAACAAATGGGACATAAAATATGTTGATTAAAGAGAAAGAAAGGAAAGAAAAGACAGGAATGTATTTTAAATTTATAAGAAGAGAGATAAGAGTTGATAATGAATTGCTACCTGGGCTGTGTATAGAATGTGCCGGGGATGACAGTGTATTCGTATATAAGTGAGCGGTTCGAGCGTGCCTGCGGTCTCTCCCTATGGACAACATGCAAACAACATCGTCTTGGTTTACAGACTACAGCCCTCCCTCTCACCGCCTCCCCCTCGCTCCTCCGCCTCCCGACATATGTCTCTTACCAGTTCCAAAAGTGTAAGGGCCTTAATTAAAACAGCCTCTAGACTATAACATTATTGTGTTTTTGCTAAAAAGGAGTTAAACGTGTTGAAACAATATAACGCAGAAATGTTCATTGCCACAGAAAATCTCTTATATATATACATAGACGTTGTGGCATTGCACTTGTGGATTTGCAAACTGTTATAATAGTCCAGGAGACAGGGTGCATAAATCATGTTTATGTTAGTCTGTCACTTGATAGGTGACCACTTTGATTTGGAGAAATATTTGACTAACTAACCTATTAAGTGCCAGACTAACATCAACTTGATTTTTAGTATACTGTTTAATTATGTACTTAGGTTCATGAATAATACATTGCCCACCAAAATGGGTGGACATAGACGCTCTCTGCTGGTCTGTTTTTTAAAACAGCTTTTGGCAATGCTATGTCCTCAGTGGCGTAGCTAGACCATTGGGGGCCCCCCGCAAGAACTTTTTGGGGGCCCCTCGCCAAAGAAAAGAAAATTGACGAGCAAAAAAAAAAAAAAAAAAAACCTCTTGTGTTCAGGATGGGGTACCCTCGACGTTGGTACAAGGGGTAGTAATTCCAGTTATTTCTGGATTTGGAGGCCCCCTAGCACCAGGGGGCCCCCCCGCAATGCGGGCCCGCGCGGGCCCATAGTTACTCCACTGTTTTTCCTGCACGTTGTCGATTACATATTCTTGGAGGATACCGAAAAATGAAGTCGTACACGACATTCTAGCTTGATGTTAGTCAGTCACTCTCATGCACTCTATCTCCTGCACTATAAGGATCATCATGAGTATACGTAGGGAATGGTCTCTGCGCAGTAGCCTTATTGTTGAACCAGCTTTCATTTTAAGCTGTTAACTTCAGCTCCGGCAAGTAACATGAATTACGAGGCAACAAGATATAAAGTTGCAAATTTGAATCGTAACTTTCTAGAGCTCCAGGAACAGGAAAATTAAAAGTTTCGTTTCTAAAACTGGAAGCATCTTCAGAGGAGTCGAGCATCTTTAAGTTGACTCGAAGCAACATACTATTTGTCACGTCTGATTGTTCTTAATTTTATTTTTTTTTTTTTTTATTGATTATGGTTATACTGTTTTGTCGACTTGTTTGCTTATTTGACTTGTACTTTCTTTTTTTTAATTGTTTGTTTGCTTCTGATTCTATCGTTTAATTGAAATGTTTGCAGCTTCGAGTGAACAAGACGATGTTTAATAGGAAGAAGCTTCCAACAAAAAAATTTGCCTAGAGCGGTGGAAGCTGTAAAGCAGATCTATCAATTTAACGTTGAATTTTACGAATTACAAAGTGCACCCCTCTGTAAATCTAGAAGCTGGACAGAATTATAAATTAGACCGCAGCAGTCGAATTTACAGGAATAATATTGACTGTGCCAACGGAACAAATTGTTTACAACTAAAAGTTAATTTTAGGAATACTTTATAACTCTAAAAATACCGAAAATGCTACAAACGAATTGGTTATTTAATTTTATAGTTTGTTGCTTCAAGATAATACCGCGATGCTTTAAATCCTTTAAATAGAATTGTTGAGATTTTTCCATCCGCTTTCAACGTCTAATAAACCTATATTCTTAAACATTTTTAATAATTCATAAATATTATTTTTGTTATTAACAATCTTTTTATTCCACTAACATTGTGATTGAGATTATGTCAACTCCTAATTAAAAGAAATAGATTGGCTAAGGAAGGTACAAGAGCAGTTGTATGAGATGCCCTCTGTAAAGAGGAACCACCTGTAAGGAGGAGGCCTCTGTAAGGAAAAGGCCTCGATAAGGAGGAAGTGGTGACAGGATGAAAGGTCGAGGACCCCCTGTAGGGCTGTAAATCTGTAATATGTTTGTTCACACAAATATCTTTCTCTCTCTGATTCACTCAAACTCAAACTCAAACTATACAGGGACTCATTGCAATCTCTCGGGTCCAAACACACAGTTACCTTTGTAAAACATCATAATATACAAAAAAAAAATGGTTTGAATTGAGCATGTATAACAAAGGTAGAATATACACATTAAAAATAATAATCATTATTATTATTATTATTATTATAATGGGTTTTTTGTTTTGAATAATAAAGGAAAGGATTGTTTAGGATCAGAGCACCTGTGTACTGTTTTACTTGTATGAAAACTTAAGTTGATTATTATCGTGGTCCGAAGCTCTTGAGTGTCAAGGAGACTGTAATGCAGTATTGGAGAGAGGGTCGCCTAATCTGTCGCTGGAGATATCTAAATATCTTTTCCTCAATTTTACACCGAAAACCGCTTTAAGCTCGGACATCTATTTCTAATTTAAGCTTCAGAATATTCAGATCAGAGGGCTATTTTATCCTAATTTAATAATTCCGTTTACTCTTGTCAGCTTAATAAGATTTTGGCTTGATATTGTCTACTTATCAGTGGATAACTCGGTTTTCTATTGAATATTTGGTGTTCATGTTTACCGATTGACTGACTTTTGCTTCTCTCTAAAAAAAGGAACAAAGACAAATAGAACTGCAGTAGATTGGAACTTCAGCGGTAACAACGTTAAAATACCGTCATAAAATCCATGCTTCTCTTAATTTTACCCTTTAAAAAGTATATTTTATTATGCTAATTTTAATTTATTATAACTTAGTTTATTCCTAAGCCATTTAGTAACACATGTACTCTTGTAGGGTGTGCTATGTGGGTTTAATTACAATAGATATTTTCCGATCATGAATAAGAAGGGCCATAAATGCCAGTAATTGCATTTTTGAAACCCGAATGAAAACCTGTACTGTTTGTAAGCATTGCAGGGTTAGCAGCGACGTTAACCGGGCTTAATTCGTGAAGGTCTCTTCACTACTAAAGTCTTTTTAGGTCCAAAAATGGGCCTGAAAATTCACTAAATTAATCGTCGACAGTCTAAATTGTGTCAGTACACTACTATTTTGAATCTTTTTTTTTTTTTTTTTTTCATATTTCAAGAACCTAAGTTTATTTTTTTCTCCGAAGGAATTGCTTAGTGGACTTGAATTATTTTAAAAATATGTCAGAAACATTTAAATTGATTGAAATGAAAATTTAGGCTGTAAATTGGGCGTTTACGGGGAAATACGCATAAACGCTATGAATGGAGTTTTAGGATTTACACCAAAGACCAGGCAATCAGCAGGTTGGCAGGTTAAATTATATTTTGTGCATCTATCCACCACGGCCAATGTTACAGTGACGACTTAGTATTTCTGCGAGCTATTAACCCTAGAATCCTTATGTACGTCATTTTGACGTATATGTTTTTGAAAAAATGTGGTATTGACTCCACCACTAGTTTTTTCGCGCTCATATTCAAGGTAATCTTTCCTCAGTTTGTCTGCTTTAGGCAAATGTTACTAATAGTTTTGTCTTTTTAGTTTTAGGTGGTATTGATAATAACTATATTATCTATACCACCTAGTCTGTATTATTTGTCCAAAAACTGGTCAAATTTATATATTGTTTATAATTTAAAAAAAAAAAAATAGTTTTTCTTGTTTTTTTCTGTTTTTATATAACTTTAGAAGTTAACAATTGATTGAAAATAAATCCCTGAATGCTAATAAAAAAATATAACTTTTTCATAGTGTCTATTTACATGCTTCATACTCACAAAAACCTGTGTGAACAAAAACAGTGTTGTGTGCGCACTCGTGCGCGTAAGTGGTAGGGTTTGATATCTAACAATGTTGCACTGATGCAAACTCATGAATGTGTTTTATCTGGTGGCTTCAAAATAAATGTTTACTAATTATAATAAATGTTACTAATTTTTATTAAAATAAATGTTTATTTTCTAGTTGACGTCAAATTGACGTATGATAAGTAATAAAGGGTGTTTTTTAAAGATAAGTATTCTAGGGTTAACTCGAATTAGAAATAAGTATAAATTAATTGACCGAGCGAAGCAAGGTCTGTGTTTTAACTTTTTCTTCCCCGGTCTTGCCCAGGTACTGGTCCGTTTTGCATTTCGTTTGAAATGTTAGTTACGCGCTTACGACCAAACGCTTGGTTCGATTTTCTTCAAATTTGGCATAGATGTTCTTTGAAATCACAAAAAATAACGTATGAGTTTTATATTTAATTAATTTCATTTTTTATAAAAAAAAAAAAAATAATAAAAATAATTTTTTTTTGTTTATCCTGAAATTTGGCATGAATATTCCTCCAAGTCTGGAAAATAAATATGTGTAGTTCTTGTTTTCTTGAAATTTGGAATAGATGTTCTTTAAGACATTAAAATCGATTTATATGGTTTATTTGCTTAAAAAATGTTTAGAATTAGCATAAAAATAGCCTTCCTAGCAGGGAATCGAACCCGTCCTCTCACCGTCGATGGAGAATTAAGAGGACGGCATCTTCCAGGCTGCGCGCGCATATAGGCTGCACGCGCAACACATTATTTATTTTTTTACAATACACATCGCCATTTTTCTTTTTTAATTGCTTACTGTTCATTACCTACAAGTCTATTTTGTCTTTCGCCGTCAAGAATAATATGTATGTATACTTCACAATAGTTAAAATTATTTGTTATTGTTGTAAGTTTTTCTTGTAAGTTTTTCTGAGCAGTTTATCTTATTTTACTTCCACTTGCCTCTAAATCTTGTTACCTAAATTGCCCTAACTCCTGACTACCTAGCAAGCTGAAACTTGCACAGATTATTTATTTCTGACAATGAAAAATGAACGTTTCTCTTCATTAAGTAAAACTGAATCTGTAACAAGTGATTCTTATAAAGAAAACTCAAGTATATTTATCTTTAAATTTGGTTTCATAAATAAAAATTAATTTGTAAAAAAAAATCGAAAAGGGTAATAGCCCGGGCAGGTCGGAACCTGGGAAGGGGCACCGGGTATATCGGGGCCAGTGTTTTAGGTAACCATCTGGACAAATCTTCGAGAATTGTTATTTTAGCTTCGCTCTGTGATTTGACTTGAATTTATTCGAAGCAGTGATATTATTTTAACTGTTACGAGTGACCTCGTGTGATTATTAACTGTTTTCTCATAAATCCAAGAAGCTGACAGAACGGAACAGAACATGGATTGCGGCAGAGTGACGGAGAAGAAAATTTCTTCTCATTTCTCGCGCATTTCTTTAGGAAATTGCGAGGTTTGTTTTGTTTACGGGACCGTGAGTGGACCCGGAATAAACTGTTTACACTTAGAATAAGGTGGTTCTGACACAGAAAACCGAAAAGAGACATTATTCGGTTTCTAATAAAGCAGAGCGATCTTGTCCAAGACTCGTGGCGCCGAGCTAAATTATTTATCCGATATACGAGGACGGTGAAGAAATTATGAGGTATTTGAACATTGTGTTGTTTTGAATACACCCACTCGTTTCTCACGGGTAAATCGGAAAACGGATCCCGTGTGTGCAACACTCACGGTTTGCAGTTTCAAATTATCAAGAGGATGCCAAGCCAAACATTGGTGGCGGCGCTTAGTTACAATGTAGCCGCGGTATTTTGGTGCCACGTCCTTGCCATCTGCATCCTACAGTGCACATAAATCGCGACGGTGACCTGTGCATTTCAAATGGACTGTGAAGTATTTCGTGCTCCGTTGACAAATTAGAAGAAATATTAAGACGCAAAGCATACCTTGTTTGTTTATATAAACGAATATTCTGACATTTACCGACGACGAATTAAGGCAATTTTTACCGAATCCAAAAGCGCAGTTATGTGTGAAAAGATTAACATGTTAGAATTGTTTGTAATAAGCTTCAATGATATCTAAACTCAAGAGAATACTTTTACTATTCTATTAAATGTTTTAGTTTCCAGTATAGTACTGAGGTTTTACTTTGCAAACTAAAAATTTCTTCCAAAAAAATAAAAAACACAAAAATAGAAGAATAGAAGAATAAAGCAAGGCAAGAATCAAGTGTAGAAAATAAATTATTGATATACTTGTTATAAAATGTTTTTGTTCATTAAAGGCTACCAGTCTATTTCAGCACTCTTATAGTTACTCTATTTAGAGAACCGAAATCATTTACCACATTTAATTAAAAATAAGAAATATTCAAGACATCGATATGTTTCTGATCACAACGGGGCAGATATATCTGTCGTTTTACAAATCTGAAAGTGCGATTTGTTACATGTTTCATCTCTAGAATAAGGTTGACATCTATTTCTGTGTTGGTAATGAGTTTATTTTAATGATATTTAGTTGAAGTAGTACAGGAATGTGAAACACACTCATCTTCCTGGTATGTAGCAAGTGTTTATTTCGACTGAATAAATAAATAGAAAAAGTTTAATAAAACTTGTAGTACATTTGATGTTATTGAATCTCTAAAATTTCATATTTTATCTCAATGCCAAAAGAGAACTCTTAGCGATTCAGCTTTTACTTTAAATTTTAACTTATGAGGATGGAATTAAAGAAATACAAGATACAACCCCTAGAAAATTTTAATAATTTATTTATTTATGTTTGTATGCAAAAAAATTAAGCTGAATTTAAAAAATGAATCAAATATTTAAAAATGTAATCATTTTGTAAGACAAATGAAGGTGTTTTATATGATGTGGTTGATTGCAAGGAACATGTTGGAGCCCAGCCCAAACTGCACCGTCCCCGGACCCCACTTAGTTGTATCAACAAAATTTCACTTTTTTCCCTAATCCACTCACGGCCTCCCAGATGTCCCGTCTAAATTTATCCGCAATAAATTATTCTGTTAATAAAATTGCATTGGAGAGATACATTCTTTTCCGACGGTCCTGCCGAGATCGTTTGTTTTATCTTTGACATTACCAACAACGTTCCCTCAAACTTTGTAAATAAAAATAATTTATTTTACCTACACTTTTATAAAGTGTGTTTTTATTTATGACTGGATTTTTAATCTGTTTGTAAAAACTCGGTTTTGATATTTTATAATAAAGCTGCGTAGATAAGTTACTATGTAAAACAAATTAAATAATATGTACTTTCAACATAATTTTCGGTTCACACCTGTAAAATTGCGACGTGTCTTAAATTTGTTTAAGTTAACCGTCGACTTTATAAAATGTTACATTAATCAACGGAGCAATTAAAAGAGAGAATAGTGAGGTTGCTCGAGAAACCGCGCTTGTAGATATGTGCCACTTGAATATCTTAGCACAAATAACCAAAATACTTAGTCAATCTTAATTCACACATTTTTATCAATAATTTTTGTACGGGTTGTATATTACAATTTAGGGAATTTGAATGAATAGTGATGACATATTGTGGATTGCGGATTGGATTGGGATGATGGGAAATGGAGTCATGGAAGGATTTGTATTGGAAGATCGCTAATTCGCGAACAAAGGGAACTTTGAGATCATTATGAAGGGTAGGGTAAATTTGGAGTGTCAGTTATATTTCTTAGAATTTTGGATTGAAGAGATCGGATAAGGTAGGAGCCAAAGCTTGGTCTTAACCCAGAGTTCAGTACCGTAAGACCCAGTGGGCTGAATTACGGTGTTATAAATAAGTAATTTCTTATGAGTGTGGGTAAAGGAGTCAGCGTGAAACAGTTTGTAGCATCGGTTACAGTTTTGCCGTTAAGGTTTTGTGTGGTGTGTTCATCATAATCGTCGATCAAGGTGTAGCCCAAGGCAACGGACGGAACTGGAGTGAGAGATAGGAATTTTCTTCAGAGTTATCGTTTCGCATATTCCATGTCTAAGGCTCAATGAGACGTGAACACTTTTCATTTGATTGATTTTAACTCTCCAATTTTTTAGTATTGCTTCTAGGAGAAAGAGGTTTTGCTGTACTTTATCAGATACTGCAGTAGAAGATTTATTTGATGATAATATGTATTTATCGTAGGCGAAAGATGAAATCCAAGAGCAAAGTAAATAACTTAAAAATCGAGTCATATACGACTTTCTAACGTTTTGAAACTACGTAATGACACATTTAGGCCCGTTTTCTATTGGGAGACGGAGACGGTGACTTTATTTCTGACATGGAAGACCAAAATGCATACCTTACAACGAGAACTTCCACACATGTAGCTGGAGAGGTTTTGTCTCCAAAGCGAGGGAAGATTTTTCACCTGCGTAGGTGTGAGCGATGCTGCCAAGTGGGGAGACGACACATTCGCCGAAATGTAAGCAACTAGTTAACACCTTTCACACACGGGGATTAAACGTCTCCTGCTCTCAAGCTCTTTTTAGTCTTCGTGATTTTATATTTCCTTTTTTCGTGTTAACGACCTTATTTTTAATCAAAAAGGCGCCATCTCCTATGGTGAGCTAGGACCTTAGACGTCAAAAGACGCCAAGTGCGGAAACGAAGACGTCTACCAAGGATAAAGCTAGGGTCTACGTCAAGAGACGCTATGCCCGGAGACAGAAACATCTCCCACAGTGAAACGGGCCTTTATTGATTTATTTAATTGAAGGAATAGTTAAAGAGAAGTGGAAAGTGCGGATCAGGTTGTAACCGGTAAGGAGCTCATTACGTTATCAGGTTGTTTATAGGAGATTTGATAACAGATCTGATGAAATGCACCCTCTCGCTGTTCTACAAGAGTAGTTTTATCTTTAGATACACAATATGTAGAAAATCGATCAAATATTTTCATTCTCAATAAACATGAACTTGTTTGTAGTTTGAATTAGTCACATATAAATGATACACTCCGTTATATTATCATGGGCAAATTTACCATACTCTAAAGAGCTCTAAATTTAGATTAATTTATGTCTGTTTTATTGTATTTTATCTGTGCCAGATTCAACAAACCGGAGCGTTATGTCATGTGATTCCATAGGCTAGCCTAATCAAAACATCATTTTTCCATAGGATAAAACTATAAAATTAAACCTGTCGACGAAATTTTCCTTTTTGTTTTCTTATATACGTAGTATTTATATAAAGAGAAAGTATTACAAAAATTAGAATCTAATTGAAAAGTGTTTGTAGGGTCACCTGTCTACACAGCTTAGCTTTATCATATTTACTATTCATTTGTAGATAATCTTAATTTAAAAGAGTTATTGGAGGCTCGCAGCGCTCGCCTGTCTGGCCCTTTCGTTCCAGGAGTCCAGTATAATGGACATCATTTTCAGGTCTTTATTTTTGGCCTTATTTTTGGCCAACCTGATACCTTCTTTAGTGATTTTAACTCATCAGTGTAAACAAAAATAATTGTAACTATTAGATAAACATAATTTCGACAGGTGTTTTTCGTCCCAACAACATGGCATCCTGAGGAATGTATATATGTTTCACTTTTTTCTTTTACATTTTTGGCAGTAATTGTTTTGCAAAGATAAAAGTTAGAACTTGTTAAATAATGATTTTCAATCTCAACAAATGTTCAAATTTATCACATAATTTATCGTTAAAATTTGATGTATAATATAATACTGGACATTTGAACTTTATGATCACAATTGGTTTTGTAATATGCTCAAGATCAGGTAATCAATTCAGAAGGGGTAATGATTTAGAACTTGAAAGTGAGTTTGATGAATTAGATTGTTTTATTGCAACCTAGGAAATTAGATTATTCCCGGGATTTTTTTAATCAAAATATATTTTTCAGACTAGAATCTTCTTGTTATTTTTACAAACGGTTGTCAAAAATGTTGGACTTTGATTCGAGATCAAGTGGATAGATAAAATGAAATTTTCATTTGCTTTAAAACAAAACTTTTATGCAAATAGGGACTATAACAGAATAGGATAAGAAGAATACAGTGGGGATAAGATAGCAAATAATTTCAAATCACATAATTTAGCTATCAATTTCAATTAGGGTAGTAAAATCACAGCTGATTTTACTACCCTAATTGAAATTGTAGAACATCATACCCTATTGTTGTAAGATGAATTTCGTGTTCTGTCGAAGTCGACTTGAAATATTTTATTTAAATTATGATGGTCGTCTCCAATCCAGTCGATTTTTTCGGTCCGTGGGTTTAAGTGTGGATCTGTCCGTCGGTTTTTGTGGCCGACGGTTGCAATTTTAAGAAACTAAAAGAATTAGGTGATTCATCGCTAAACGGGCCTCGGCGGCGCCGTAATAAATTGCGGGGGCCGATGTGGAGTGAGGCATCGTGAGCCCGCTTTTGACACAACAAAAACTCAATTAATAATCAACTTTTTTTTCTCATGTACAGGCGGCAAAAAAAGCAAGCAAAACTTGATAGTAGAATTTATCCAGGTTTATAAGAGCGAATATTATCTATTACACGCGACCTCCCCTTCCTACTGCCACCCCTTCCTACGAACCTTCAAACTGTATTTATATAATCGTAAAAATTAACATTCAAAGCAGCTCTAAATATAGTTTTTCTTTTTACCAATTTACTGGAGGACAACACGTAATTATTATAAAAATAATACTATTTATAGCTTCATTAATGTAAATTTTTTATAAACTGAATAATCTGGTAAACGAAGTTAATTCACTGCTTGTTTTTTACCCTGACAATGCATTATATTACTACGAAGAGACCTGCAATATATATATATTTTTTTTTTTTTAATTCGAAATGCTTTAATGGATGAGTACGACGACATTAGACATTTGGATCGACTTGAATAAATAAAAATTAAGACATATAGATTTATTTTCCTTTAACCACCTCTAACCACCTCAAGAGTCCATTCTTGACTTGGACTTTCCATCTTAGTTAGTGTTGTGTAAACGAAATAATTCAATATAGCTGATCTGTTCATTGTCTAACCACACTGCTATTTCAATATCTCCCAAGACATCTGACACTAGAAGCGAAGCGGGTCGCATCGCAACGCACAACAAAAATGCTAGGGCGCAGACTAGAGGTGAAGTGTTACATCTCATGTTATAGAAAGATTTTTTGTTTCAGTCATTAACTGTTTTTGTTTAACGTATATATTCATAAAATGGATAACTCTGATGAAGAACTTTATTTATTTTAAGTTCTTCTCGATGAAGAAACGAAACAAAATACACAAAAAAAAGAAAGCCAACCATGTGGTGTCACAACATTTTTATAAAAATGTCTTACTATGCATATTTTATTTCTCAATGTATATTTTATTCTCTCTTCTGTATATTTAATTTTCTTTTTCAAGAGCTTTCTGAAAATTTTATTTTATATTGGCTACCACTTTAAAAATATTAAGTGAGAGAATTTCCAAAAGCAATTGTGTACAGTTGTTAAAAATGCTGAGATGCACCTGTGGGCCAAATTGTGTTCAAATTGGTCAAACCCCCAGTGGTGCGAACCCACTTCGCTCGTTCAGTTATCGATTAATAGAAAAAGGTTATTATTAATTAATCTGCTGCTCAAAATAAGTGTTAATAACTTATATATCAAATAAATATACAAATATTATCTAATCCAAAGTTTTTAACTACAATTGTAAAATTTCAACCATAAATTAACTATAATCTGGGGGCACGGCTGTGCCCCAGCCAAGTCGAGCATATAGCCTTAACATCCTTTACTGGAACCAACACGGCAATTTTGACTCCTTTATTATCCTATTGAAGATACTTAGATATATAAAATTAATTTAAATTTAAAGTTCATGACAAACTGAACCAGAAATAAAAATTTCACACCTCTACCCATAGTAGTTCATAAGATATATTATGAGCGTGAAGTTTTGTTATTTTGTCACTCACTGACTGACTGACTCACTCATAATTCTAAGGCACTTCTAACAATCCTAGAAACTTGTAATTTTGAATATAGGAGAGTTTATTGTACAAATAAAGAAAAAATTAAAAAAATCTGGTTCTTTGTCCCTTTTAAGGCGAATAGAAAAAACCGCCTATTCAAAATATTGTAAAAAAAATTAAAAAAATTGTAAACAGCGCCACTAGAGCTACCTAGTAGAGAACTTCATAACTAAAAAGTGAGGTGAGGTTGATTTGCCATTAATGACAGTTATCTTAAATTGTAAACATATTTACTCCAGATAATTTACTCAGTTCAATTTCAACACCCACTGACGAAGAAGTTACACGACATATTAACAAGAACAAAGAAAGAAAAAGACCCGAGAACAATCAAACAAGAAAAAAGAAAGAAAAAAGACCCAAGAACAATCAAACAAAAACAAAGAAAGAAAAATCAAACAAGAAGAAAGGCCTATAATGAGCGCTGACGTTAAATCTTAATCTTTCCAGGGAAATTGGCAACTTGTCACGAGTACCTCATTTGTTGAGCAGTTGTACCCCTGCAAAGGGTTCCGTACCGCTTAATTCTTATTAAAGGTCAAGAGACTTATACTCTCAATTAGACTACGATATAGTCAACGTATGTGGGTCCTTTGAACAAACCTGGATTACTCGTGTCTCATCATCAACCCATTACTGGATTGATACAAGAAAACCAAACCCATCACACATGTGTGAAGTGTTGGTCGGTATACCATGTCTTCACTACTCTGGCATCATCGATTATTTATCGAACCACCAAGAGTACGTCAACCATGGTTTTACCAGCCGAAACCTTTGTGGTGCAAACTTTCGAGAAGCTCCCCATTTGTTAAGCAATACTGGGTGGACATTAAGCTGGTGGTCTGGGCTGGGAATTTAACCCAGATCTGTAATGATTCTTCGTGATGCTCCCTCTTCTTTGACAAAACATCCCGTAAAATAAATATTTCATTTTTACACCACAACATGTGGAATGCTTTTATCTATAAGTGCTTCGGCTGCTCTACAGCTGACTAGTTATTCAAGACTCTTCCTTATTATAACACAAGCCGTTAAGCCCTCTAAATATAAATTAATTTTATATTTAGAAAAAAATTAAATATTAAGTAAATTAATTTCACGTATAAGTGAGGTCACAGTTTGCCACGGCCCAAGATGCCTTAACAAATCAGTTATTTGTTCGGTGACGTCTGCCTTCAGCCGTAGCCTTCTTGTCCCTGTTATTTTCTGTGAATTTGTATTATAAAACAGTCGATAGATAAGTAATAAGTAGCAAATCTGAATTTATATTACACAGCAGTAGAGAAGTACCTAATCAATATCTAGTTGCAAACGAAATATCTAGTGATAGGTTTAGGTACACGTACAACGTAATCTGTGTAACTAAATATACGTATTTAAAATGTATCCCTTTACTTTTAGGTATATTATCGTGAATTTAAGTTTAAACAAAATATTGTGCGTAAAAACGTTAAATTTATCTACGAATAACTTATTTTAACTTTTATACGTGATCTATAATGGAGCTTCGACTTAAGATTCTATTTATTTTGTTTATTTGTTACCTCAACCGTTTGAAATAATGTGTAAAGTTTATTTCAGTAACTTAAATAAAAATAATAATAAACTAGTATTAATCTATTTAATTGTTTTGTCTCACTCGCTATGAGATTTTACTATAACAGAACGGAAATTCAAGTGATTTTAACAAGAGAAATTTTAACATAATTATGATTTGAATTATCAAGAAATATTTTACGGCTAAAAGTTTCTTTGCCATGAAAACTCTAAAACACGAGATATGTTAAAATCAATTCGAATCTGAAATCTTACATAAAATTAAATCTTATACATTAAATGCAAATTTATTAAATTATTATATTGTAAATATGAAAAGACTTCACATCTAGGAGTCAGCGGCTAAATGTTTCCTTGTGCTACACTGCCGTCGAATGAAATCACTGAATAGATTCGTTTCCAAAGCGTTTGTAAAAACTAGTGAAGACAACATTATCACGGATAAAATACCAACCTCATATTAAATGCCATTTATTACGCCGAAATTCCTCACTTTCATTATTATTTATAAATAATTGCTTCCGAGCTTACCGAAGGTAACGGAAGCATTGTGTTCACTTTTGAGAACGAAAAACTTTTATGCCTCCGATTTTAAAAATTCCAATACAGAAATCAGTTTCGGACATCAGGGAACATTTTTGGTCTCGTGTCTGTCTGTCTGTCTGTCGGTCGGTCTGTGTGTCCGCGAATTATGAAACGTGCGACGATAACTTGATTAAATGTCGACCGATTTTGATGAAATTTGGTAGACATGTTCATTTTGCCAATGCCCAGGACGAGGTCGTTGGACAACGTTATCCGTCCAAGCGTTCACGAGCAAAGCTCGCGTAAACGTGAACTTCAAATTTAAAATTGGAATTTTAGGTCGGGAAAAAAATCTTACTTCATCTATTCAATGAGACGAACATTTTTTTACAATACAATTTTTTAGTAAAACCAACAGCGACACCGCTATGAAGTGTTAAAGATCGCTAAAACTATTAATAGTGTTTACACAATAAACAATATAACAATAATTTGAATGTTAATATAACAATAAAGTACATGATAGGATGCGAGGAAGCTATATGCCACACTAATTGGCAGTCTATTTTAATTGAGTTTGAATTTAATCTAACAAAGATCTCCTTTTAAAACATATTAAAAACATTAAATATTCTTTATCTACACTTTATAATCTTTCTAATAAATGAGGAATAAAAATTATATGGAAAAAGGTAAATGCAGTTGGTTTGTACAGGTAGACTTGACGAACCTTAGTAAAACAAACTGGGAAGTGGGACCATGCCATGCAGTACGCCATGCTACAACGCTATAACATGAATGATGTATTTCCACACTACAATTTTGTGCTTTATGTTTTTTTCGGTTTTTTAACCATATAAGTTAAAAAAAAAAAAAAAAAAATCCCGCCAAGTACTTGCCAGCAAACTACTAAAAGGGTACCCTCGGTCATAAAAATCCTTATTTCCTACATTATATATTTATTTTTGTTCTAAAATATGTATAAAAAGTTGCACTTTGGAGAAGCAAAGTGTGCATGTTATCCTTTATCATCTTAGGTATGTGCTTATTTGGGGGTAAAATGGCCGCCATTTTAGAAACGTGATATTTATTTGTGATCTATATTTCAATATCTTTTTACAATACCACACTTAAAAATTACAAAAAATAAAAAAATGTTGCAATCAGTTCGCAATTGCTCGCTGATCGAAGAAATTTTGAGTTGAGCAATTCGCAACATTTTCTCTGTTTTTGGGTAAAAAAGAAATTGTAACTTGTATATTGAATTTCAAATCTATAGCTACAATAGGTCATGAGATATGATCCAAGATGCGACGGACGGACGAACGAACTACCAAAAGCATAAGGGTTCTCGAAACCCTACAAACACGAAACTCTTCATAAAATGATAGTTTTACTTCCGAGCTTACCAAAGGTGACGGTTGCATAGTGACCGTTGAGACGGCACTTTCTGAAGAACGAACCTTTCTTTGTCTCCGAATTCAAAAAATTCCTGGACATAAATCCGTTTTAGTCGTCAGGAACATTTTCTGTTTTGTATGTCTGTCGGTCCGACATTTTTGCGAACCATCATTTTTTTAAAAACTACCCCCGATTTCAAATACATTTAAACAGTTCACCGAAAGTAGTCAACAAACGGTCCAGAAATTATTTCAACCATCTGCACACATCAAATACTGCTAAATCGATTAATTTACTCTTGTAAAAAAAATTAGTGTGGCACATGGCTTCCTCGCATCCTATCATGTACTTTATTGTTATATTAACATTATTGTTATATTACTTTATTGTTATATTGTTTATTTTGTAAAAACTATCAATAGTTTTAGCGATCTTTAACACTTCATAGCGGTGTCGCTGTTGGTTTGACTAAAAAATGTTTGTCACATTGAATAGATGAAGTTTGATTTTTTTCCCGGCCCAAAATTCCAAATTTAAATTTGAAGTTCACGTTTACGCGAGCGTTGCGCGTGAACGCTTGGACCGATAATACTGTCCAACGAACTCGTCCTGAGCATTGGTAAAATGAACGTCTAACAAATTTCATCAAAATCGGTCAACATTTACACAAGTTATCATCACACGATTCATAATTCGCGGACACACAGACCGACAGACAGACACGAGACCAAAAATATTCCCTGGTGTCTAAAACGGATTTCTGTCTTGAAATTTTTAAAATTAGAGACATAAAAGTTTTTCGTTCTCAAAAGTGAACACAATGCTTCCGTTGCCTTCGGTAAGCTCGGAAGCAATAATAATAATAAATAAATAATAATTATTTCTTTACTATATTATTTTTTTCCAGATATTTCAAAAGAACCTGATCGTAAACGAAAGGTAAACAAATAACTTGTAGAACAATTTTTTAAACATGAATAATAATAATTCATTAAAAATTATTTAATAATAAATCAATTAAAATAGATATTATTGGATTTAAAGTCAGTCTCATTATGTATTTGAGGAGGTTAGTTCGAGTTCGTATCTATTATATTTTAAATTACTTTTCGTCAAGTACACTGCACTACGCTGGACCATATTTTTAGTACGACACCAAGATTTATATTCGATTTGAGTGGAAATGGAGTGCGAGGTGAGAAGGGACTGTCACCGTGATAACAGCCGTTCTGACGATCAACTGATAAAACTAAATATAGACGAGTTTAAACAAACAGCCACAACTCCCACTATTTATAGAACCGTAGTTTTTTCTGCAGTCTCTCCGGCTTTTAATTAACTTATTTTAATAAAAGAGAAAAACGTTCTTTCCTTTATTAAAATAAGTAAGCTTCTTTCTATGAATTGGACTAGTTTGTTGCCAAGCTTCTTTCTATGAATTGAACCAGTTTGTTACCAAGCTTCTTTGTATGAATTGAACTAGTTTGTTACTTCTTTGTAAGAACAAAGAAGCTTCGTAACAATTTAGTTCAATTCATAGAAAGAAGCTTGGTAACAAACTAGTTCAATTCATAGAAAGAAGCTTGGTAACAAACTGGTTCAATTCTTACAAAGAAGTTTAGTAGCCAAGTAGTCCAACCCTTACAAAGAAGCTTCGTAACAAACTAGTCCAACCCTTTCAAAGAAGCTCCGTAACAAACTAGTTCAATTCTTACAAAGAAGCTTCGTAAGAGACTAGTTCAACCCTTACAAGGAAACTCCGTAACAAACTAATTCAAGCCTTACAAGGAAGCTTTGTAACAAACTAGTTCAATTCTTACAAAGAAGCTTCGTAAGAGACTAGTTCAACCCTTACAAGGAAGCTCCGTAACAAACTAATTCAAGCCTTACAAGGAAGCTTCGTAACAAACTAGTTCAATTCTTACAAGGAAGCTTCGGAATAAACTAGTTCAACCCTTACAAAGAAGTTCCGTAACAAACTAGTTCGATTCTTACAAAGAAGCTTCCTAACTAACTAGTTCAACCCTTACAAGAAAGCTCCGTAACAAACTAATTCAAGCCTTACAAGGAAGCTTCGTAACAAACTAGTTCAATTCTTACAAAGAAGCTTCCTAACAAACTAGTTCAAGCCTTACAAGGAAGCTTCGAAACAAACTAGTTCAATTCTAACAAAGAAGCTTCGGAACAAACTAGTTCAACCCTTACAAAGAAGTTCCGTAACAAACTAGTTCGATTCTTACAAATAAGCTTCGGAACAAACAAGTTCGATTCTTACAAAGAAGCTTCCTAACAAACTAGTTCAACCCTTACAAGGAAGCTTCGTAACAACTAGTTCAATTCTAACAAAGAAGCTTCGGAACAAACTAGTTCAACCCTTACAAAGAAGTTCCGTAACAAACTAGTTCAACCCTTACAAAGAAGCTCCAAAACAAACTAGTTCGATTCTTACGATGAAGCTTCGTAACAAACTATTTCAAGTCTTACAAGGAAGCTTCGTAACAAACTAGTTCGGGTATAGTGGACTTTTTTTTTTATTTTGGAGTGAAAGAAAGAGGGACGATGTTAGAGTGAGAAATGATTTGCGAAAGAACAGTGTAAGAAAGCAATACGAGAGTGTGGTTCGAGAAATAGTAGTAGGAGAGAGAGGGAGTGATGTGAGAGAGAGTGGTGTGAGTGAGAGCGGTGGGAGTGAGAGCGGTAAGAGAGAGAGAGGGTGGTTTGGTGTGAGAGAGGGGTGAAGGAGAGATTGGTGAGAGAGAGAGAGTGGTAAGCGAGAGAGATTGGTAAGAGAGAGAGATTGGTAAGAGAGAGAGAGAGTGGTGAGAGAGAGCGATGCACCCAAACAGACTTATCTCCGTGCATTTTCAACTTGACAATTAGAAACAAACATCCTGTTCAATATCTTTTGTCGGTCTTACCGATTCTCGTCGCAAATTTTTTGCGGTGCGTTTAATTTTTTTATCGAGGCCCAGACGAAACGAAAGGTGGGACCGATGGTATGACTTGCCCCTGGCCGCGGCATAAATCGGTTTTTTGTGCAGGGGGAAGGGGTTATTCCGTACTGTTAGTAAATCGTGTCGTCACATAAAACTCCTTCTTAGTGAGACAGCGTCGGTGCGTCTTACTACCGACTGTTTTTATGTGAATTGTCTTCGACTTAAAGCGGTGTTTTACACGTCCGACGGATACGCGCAAATAAAATGTTCTGTTTGAAATTACCGAGGGAGGGCGAACTGGGTACAGTACTTAATATGTTTCGGTACTTCGAGGCGGTAGGTCGGACCGGGTACAGTGCTTAATATGTTTCGGTACTCAAACTTTACTGCCCTCACTATATTGGACTTGAAGTTCTTCATTCATTCACACCGTTTTTACTGCACAACATTATTATTTAGTCCTTAACCTTTGAAAAACATTAAATTATTATTTGAATTATCTTATTTCATTTTATTATGGTGGTTATTTTTTATACTTTCTACAGTCCGGACGGGATGACGAGTAGGATTTTTTAGGCTTAATTGCAGATGTAGATGTAGAAACCTCGATACCCTCGTACCATATTATACCTTCCTCTTCGTACCACACATCTTCCTTCCCGTACCCGTACCACGTACCCTCCTCCACGTACCACATACCCTCCTCCTCGTACACTAATATTTAATTATTTAAAACTTTAAATTTGTAAATTATTGATTTAATAATTGACATCGTAAATGTTTCAATATAACCACGTTAGTTTTTATGTTTGCCTTTTATTGAGTTTAGAAAGCAGCCAACAAGACAAGTATCGTTTAATAACTCTACCGCTCTACTCGGTCATCTGCTAACGGATTTACGTGCTATTGTCAGCAGTGATACACGTGTGTCTCCTCATGCAATCTTATCGACTACTAACCGTATAGCCGTGGTTTGCTACGGTAAGTGTTATATCGCATTGCGTCTAGTTGAAGGGGGTCGGATTGCACTTGTTTACCCCCTCTTAGCCGTACCTTTATTTTATCACTTGAGAAAAATGAAGATTCATCCTAAAAATATTGTACAAGTTTCAAGAGACAAAATCATATGCATAAACTTTTACGAATCGACAGAATTCACTTAAATATAGGTATTAAAAAGCTAGAACATAGAAATCTCTCCGACATTCCAGTTATGTAATTAGGTAATTACATCCGGATTATTACGTCCCTTTAGTCAACTACCCTAATTTTAAAACACCTTAGGTGTAGAATTTAAAAAATGCTTTTATGAAACGTAAACGCCGTCGTTTAGCCAACTCTTGGTCCACAATCTCAAAACAACATAATCGAGATTATTAATTCTATAGCATTTATGATTTCTCAGATTTTATTACTTTCTATATTCTTAACTTCTCTAATTATGAACTCGAATGAGAAAGTGGTCCGATAAATCAAACAAAAAAATAGACTGCCAATTGGTGTGGCACATAGATCCTCGCATCCTATTACGTACTTTATTGATTTTATGCTTTTACAAGCCATTATTGTCTAATTTGTTTGTTTCCCCTGTTTTTTAATCTGTCAAAATTGTTTTGATTTTTTACATGAATTAAAATATCAATTTAGCAAAAGTTAAAGAGCGCAGACGGTTCAAATTAATCTAGAGCTATCTGCGGGTTACTTTCGATAAAGTATAAAATTTTCATACAAATCAGGTAAGTACTTTTAAAGCTATAAGTGTAAATAATTATATGTTTGTGTGCATGTGGAAGAGAAACAAATGAGCGCAGAAGGTGAAACTTATATAGGACCAACAATTGGCAAATCATGACCTACCATCCAAATTTCATTAAAATCGGACAAGTAGTTTAAGATATGGTGGTTCGCAAAAATTGAGCGACAGACCGACCGATAGACCGACAGACAGACACCGGACCAAAAATGTTACCTAATGTCTGAAACAGATTTTTGTCTTGGAATTTTTGAAATCGGAGATATAAAATATTTTCGTTCTTCAGAACGATCACATAGACCGTTATCTTCGGTAAGCTTGGAAGCAAAATGTATTTTATGTTTTCTTTAGTTTTTTTTAACATCAGCCCTGAAGTTTAGGCTACAATAAGCGTCTTCACAGACTAAAGACTACAGATAACCAGACAGCAGCCCACTTTTTTAGACTCAGGGGACCTCAAAACGTATAAATCCATAAAATTACGTAATTTTCGTACCATATTTTTGTTTACTAGTGTGTAGATCCTTCTCGAAATCTTATGCCGAGGGTGATGTGTCTGTCCGTCCGTCGATCTTTAGTTCATATCTCCCGAACCGTTTAAGCCAAAAAGTTGAAATTTGAAATACTGACATACCAAAAAAACCATCCACAAATAGAAAAAATATAGAGAAGATAAAAATTTAATTTTTGGGGCCTTCCGCCTAAATTTGTTTATATTTTATTTATTTTTATATAGAGGAGGACGGGGAATAAAAATGTTATTTCATAATATAATAGCGTATATGCTTAATAATCCACGAAACCCTAAAAAGTATTTGGATACAATTACTTCCCCGTGATTTTAATGTACTAATATCAAGAGAAAGAAAATACTGTGCGGAGATGATTGCAAGACAAACTTAGTGCTGTACATATCCAAGTAATTGTTAGACAAACTTAGTACTGTACATTGTACATATCCAAGTGATTGTTAGACAAACTGAGTACTGTGCATATCCAAGTGATAGTTAGGCAAACTTAGTGATGTACATATCTAAGTGATTGTTAGACAAACTTAGTGCTGTACATATCCAAGTGATTGTTAGACAAACTTAGTACTGTACATATCCAAGTGATTGTTAGACAAACTTAGTACTGTACATATCCAAGTGATAGTTAGACAAACTTAGTGCTGTACATATCCAAGTGATAGTTAGACAAACTTAGTGCTGTACATATCCAAGTGATTGTTAGACAAACTTAGTACTGTACATTGTACATATCCAAGTGATGGTTAGACAAACTTAGTACTGTACATATCCAAGTGATAGTTAGACAAACTTAGTGCTGTACATATCAAAGTGATAGTTAGACAAACTTAGTACTGTACATTGTACATATCCAAGTGATTGTTAGACAAACTTAATACTGTACATATCCAAGTGATTGTTAGACAAACTTAGTAGTATATATTATATTCGTGGTTTGACGCAACTTCATTTTACGCTAAATTAATTGAAACGGTTTCTGCCAGTTTAACAGAGTGACGGACAGAGGGACACATCACCCTCGGCATAAGGGTTTTTGAGAAGTACTCGTATCTATGAAACACTAAAACTCGTGTGGTTTTACTACCCTCGCTGTCGCTCGGGTGCAAACTCCACACTCGCATGCAAAATGCTACTTTCCGCACTAGATGCGTAATTCACTATTATTTACATCATGACACTTCTTTCTCTCCGTATACGAACATAATAATAATAAATCATTTTTTAAAAATAAAGTAAAAAAAAAAAAAATAAAATATAAATAAAATAAATAAATATATAGAGATATCACAAAAAGCATTTTTAGTAGCAAACCCAGTACCAAACAAAATGAAATTTTCTTCTTACGGCTATGGCTTTATACGAATGTTTATACTGAATATGTAAGAGAACAAACAAATTTTTGTGACAGGGTTGGTAAGGTTGAATCGCGAGAATCGGGTCGTAATTATACAAGAGTAGGATCTAGTTGGATTTCACGGCAGCTGGACATTCCTCACCACACTGATATCAAATATTATACAGGCCGTTAAAATATAAATCTATTCCTCCAAGATACCTCAAGGTTGAATACATTCTTTTTATTTATTTATTTAACGAGAAGAAAGTAGCGTATTTAAACTCGACAAGAAAGTGCCGAAGAAATATTACGGGCGTGTCACATAAGAAAAATCCGTACGCGTAATATATATCTGTTTTATAATTAAAACATTAAAGTATACGCGTTGAAATTGTTTCTGCTTGCCATCGTCCGTGTAATACAGCTCTGATTTTTAAATACGACAAAGGTACGTATGAAATATAACTGCGGGGGAAAGAGACGGGGACTTGGCAATATGTCACAGATATCACAACCTAAATTATTATTTTAGCAAATTTATTTTCAAATAAAAAGCGAGGCCGGTAAGAATTAGTTGGGATTAATAATATGTTGTTTAGTACACTGTGTGGACAGCGATAATTTTGTAGCCCGACATTTACAAGAGTTTATAATAATTTAGAAACTAGATTTGTATTTACTTGACGTCATAATGCAAACTCTAGATTCGTCTCTCGTATAGTACATCGTTTTTAAAAACAAATTAAAAATTAGCTAAGTATTTTATAAATTATTTAGATCAAGATGGCAAGTTAGTAAACTACAAATATTTAAAAAAGCGTTAACAAATTTCCTTAAACAATCAGAATTATTATTGTACATTTTAATTAGCAAAACTTAATTTATGTTAATTAAATTACACACGTTAGGTTAGAAATGAAAACCTGAGTATCAGTGATATAGAATGTGTTTTTATGTAAAGTAACTTTGCATTGAAGAATCTGAGTGTCACCATTAGATATTAAAATATGCATTACCAACATCAGGTCAAAATTATCCTCCAATTTTAAAAACTATCATCATTTCCAAGCTTCCAAGCTTACTTCCAGAATATACGATGTACCGAGAAAACTTTCATTTCCAAGCTTACTTCCAGAATATACGATGTACCGAGAAAACTTTCATTTCCAAGCTTACTTCTAGAATATACGATGTACCGAGAAAACTTTCATTTCCAAGCTTACTTCTAGAATATACGATGTACCGAGAAAACTTTAATTTCCAAGCTTACTTCTAGAATATACGATGTACCGAGAAAACTTTCATTTCCAAGCTTACTTCCAGAATATACGATGTACCGAGAAAACTTTCATTTCCAAGCTTACTTCTAGAATATACGATGTACCGAGAAAACTTTCATTTTCAAGCTTACTTCCAGAATATACGATGTACCAAGAAAACTTTCATTTCCAAGCTTACTTCTAGAATATACGATGTACCGAGAAAACTTTCATTTTCAAAATTACTTCTACAATTTTAGAAACATTCTGCAATTCAGATATTAATTAAACTCAATGCGTAAAAGTTACGAATTTATAATTAAAAAGTTAAAGCCAATATTTTAATAGATACCGGATTGCAGCTGAACATAGAAATATAACATGGTGAATAGTAAGTGATTATCACTGAACGATTATCCTGCGAAACAGAATTACTTCTTAGTCGCCTAGTTACCAAGTGGAGAAAAAAAAAATTATCTAAGAGTGTAGTACCTAGGTTAGTAAAAGACAAAATCTCAGTGATAAAATCTAATGTTGTCTGATTGTAGTACCTGACCTACTTCAGTGTAACAGTAGTACAAAATCTCAGTGAAGAAAATAAATTTTATGTGATTGTAGTACCAAGGTCAGTGTAACAGTATTGGACAACATCTCAGTGATGAAATCTAATGTTGTCTGATTGCAGTACCTTACCTACGTCAGTGTAACAGTACTTCAAAATCTCAGTGAAGAAAAAAAATTTTATGTGATTGCAGTACCAAGGTCAGTGTAACAGTATAGGACAAGATCTCATCAGTGATGAAATCTAATGTTGTCTGATTGCAGTACCTCACCTACGTCAGTGTAACAGTACTTCAAAATCTCAGTGAAGAAAATAAATTGTATGTGATTGCAGTACCAAGGTCAGTGTAACAGTATAGGACAAGATCTCATCAGTGATGAAATCTAATGTTGTCTGATTGCAGTACCTGACCTACGTCAGTGTAACAGTAGTTCAAAATCTCAGAGAAGAAAATAAATTGTATGTGATTGTAGTACCAAGGTCAGTGGCTGCATAAATGTCTAGTCATGCCTTAGTATATTAAAAATAAAATCTCCTGTCAGGAAAAATAATCCAATAGTGACAAAAATTGTTTATTAGATCGTTAAAAAATGTGGTAAAATCGTGCCTACTTGATGTACTTTTATCTGGCTTCCTTCCTTCTTTTCTAATATACAAAATGCATTTTATTTGTCTTCCTCCCTTCTTTTGCTATATACATAATGAATTTGTATCTGTCTTCTTCCCATCCTCTTTAATAATATCGATAGAATTTGTATGTCAGTATTTCCTATAATTTTAAGTTTTTTTATACGTGCTTCATAGATTTAATTAGATCTTAATGAGTTCGAGTGAGGTTTGAATGCTGAATCGATTATTTTAATAGTATAATGTAGCATTAAATAAAGTTATGGTTTATAGAGAATAAAATTGTTATTTATGAAAACTCGAAGTCCGAAATGAAAATCGTGATGTGTTTAAAAGTGATAAAGTTTTAGTGGGCAGGTTGATGCCTAAGTTACGAGGAAGTTATATTACGTGGAATAGATGCGAACACGGGTTGTAATTGTATTAGTTACACTAAGATAATTGCTTCCTTATGACCTGTGACGTGGTTGCACATCTGCTTTCCCTAAATCGTTCCCATTGTTTACATCTATTATAATGGTTTATTAACAGTAACACGTGGGGTGGTCTGAAGACATCGACATTTTGTGGAAATTACAGGCAGAACAAACACCTACATAAGCTGCATACCTTGTTGAGTTTATGGACAAAGCCAAAAACCCGATGGTTTTATTTTACTTAGCCCTCTCGTAAACACCAGTTAAATTGTCACTAAAAGATCTGTATTTTATTTTTTACTTCTCAAATAGGTAGTATTCATAGAGAGAAAGTATTTTCATGACGTTTTAAGGTCCGCTGAATCCAAAAAAATAATGTCTGTCAGTAGCGTTGTCTGTGCAGAAACGTGTAGGCTGAACTACTAATTCAGAAAAAATACTTGATCAGAAAAATTGTACCCCGTAGCGAAATCGATCAATTATCTTTGCTTTAAATTTGGAGGCACCACCCTCTACAAACTTTGAATAAGCGTAAAAAAATATTGCGGCAAAACGATTCCGTCGATTTTTCCAACATCCATTCAATTACGAATCTATCCATATAACTCGTGTTCCCTGAAAAAAAGGTTATCTGAGAAACAAACAATTTGAGACGAGAATCAAACAATAAGTCAACACCTCTCAAACACTTTTTAAATACGTTTATATGTAGGTGTATCGATTTAATTAGATATAATTTTATTTTAATCCGGTTTCATAATGATATATAAATAAATGTTGTTTAAGTTTGTCGTACATATTTCTTCTAAAAGAAGAGTTTTCAGTTAAGACAGCACAGAATAACACTATAGTCGCAGCTACTTGATACCACATGAGAGAAATCGATGAGGTGTCGAGCTCTCTTCTTGGACAATAATATGGTTATTTACCGAGTTATTTTTTATAGATCTTAGACTGAACATTTTTAGTTTTAGGACGCCCACGGATTTTCCGACGTCGTCCAACTTATAATTGTCTTAGCGAGGCTTTTAAGCGACACCGTAGACACGGAAAGCCTGTCACACGTATAAATACTCGGTTCCGGTCTACAGGGCAGCCACCACGCCGGCACGAAGACACCCTGTCTCGACTCGCAGATATAAAAAAAGACATTTGGCGAAATTCAAATATCAAAGGGAAAAGAGGAGTTGAGTGACCGGACCCGGTCTGTCCGAAATCCTATATTTAGAGGTAAAACGGGTAAGGTCCCGTCAAGGTCTCACGACCGGGTGACGATCGGACCTCTGCGGGCGACGTTTAAATTACCGGCGTGCGGAGTAACGACCCGCCTTATCATCGGTTTACTACAATGAAGGTGTAAAGGGGACGAAGAGACGTTTTGGCACCCGCGGGTCCTTGGTCTCGTTAGAACTTGGCATATATCCCCTTCTTGTACATCTGGCATCTCCCGACCACTTTCTTCTTGTAATCCGTCTTTTTTCGAGTTTGAATTTTATTTCGGGTGTCAAGCTAAGATTCCGAGATGCACGCTGTCCGAGGCTCCTTGTCATTCCTTGAAGACACCGACCTTCCACCCGGACAAAAACCCATCTGACCAGATGCCGTCACTCAATTTCTTTTGTACTATGAGGTCATACTCCACAATATAATTAAATACAAATCACCATCCTTTTTTTATTTTTTTTTATTTAATTAAAATTGTGCATATTTACAGCGATCAACTATATACACATATGTTTCACATTTATCTAACAATATATATATATATATATATATATATATATATATATATATATATATATATATATATATATATTATATATATATATATATATATATATATATATATATATATATATATATATATATATGTGTGTGTGTGTGTGTGTATATATAATCATCTTGTTGGTGTATGAAGAGATTTGCATGTAAGACGAATTTTTTTAAGATCATTTGTTGATAATTAGCAGCTGGGAAAAGTAAAACAAACAAAACTAGCCCACAAAAACAATGCATTTATTTTAAAGTCTTTCTATAATGTTATATATTATATAATATTAATGTTAACCCTAAAATTTGATAAAATGTTTATAAATTACTACAAAGTCTATGCGACAAGTGGCAGCTCGATTGTATGACTTAAAAAGAAGTAATTAGCCAAAGATTTGACGATAACCAGCCACATACAAGCAAATAAAATCCAAATTAATATAAAAAAGAGGTATTTAAAAGGAGTAAAAAGAAGAAAAAGAGGCATTTAAAAAAAGGTGTTGTTGTGTGGGAGTTTTTCTCTTGCCCACTGCTAAAGAAACAATCTTATGCTCACATCAATGTGAATTAAAACATTTACGAGTGTATTATTCGGACTTTAATTGTGACTAAACACGACAATTGTATGTGTATTACTAATTACAAGAATTAAACTTGTATCGAATGGCTTGTAAACTTGACATATTACTTTCTACTGAGTTTTTCTTTAGAAATCAAACTTTATATTTAAGTACAAGTTAAGTAAGTTTATATTTAGGTTGTTCAAGGTTGGTTCAATTTAGGTTGTTATAGCTGTTGGCAATGACAATTAGCTTCCCAGTTCTTTGGTGTCGCACCTTCGGTCCGTGGTAATATTAGACATTTCATAATAGTGTATTGTAATTTAAATTCTACCAAATGGAGCTAATATGAAATATAGATGTGACTGCTTTACAAACATCTTTAAAACAAAACAAGGAATCTTTTACAACTTTTAATTTACAATAGTAGGTACATTACGTGTCTAGTACAGAAAGTAGCATTTTGCATGCGAGTGTGAAGTTTGCATCCCTGTCGCTCGGGTGCAAACTCCACGCTCGAGGGTAATAAAACCACACAAGCAAAACAAAATGCAGTTTTCGCATGAGTTGCGTACCGTGCTTTATCTACGGTTGTGGATATAATAATAAATACATAAAAAAATGTAACAAACTTTCTGTATGTATGTTCGCATTTCTTTTTTGATTTAGATGACATTAATTCATTGAATTAATTATTTCGGGAGGCGTATAATTCTCCTTATTTTCGTCATAATCAATTAAATCACTCATGGTTTTTCACTAAAAACTCGATATAAACAGTTACTTTAATTAAACAAACAGCAAATTAGTTTTGTTAAATGTAAACAAATCGCTAATCGTGCGTTAAGGCGAAGAATTCCTCTTTTTTCCGCACTAGGGCGGCAAAAAAGAGGAAGAAAGAAGAATTCCTCACCTTATCGCACGATTATGAAACGCGTATGCGCAATGAAAACAGCTACGAAAAGAATCACTTTCCACGCATCTAAACAGAGATATAATGTTTATATTTCGTATCAATCGTAGATAAACACTATTTTATATTATCAAAACGTTCTTTTTCTTAGTAAAGTGAAAAAGCGTAAGAAAGGAAATTTGTCTTTATAGGCTCTTCAAAATTAAAACCAGGAATGACTAGTTCACAAAACAAAAATATGTAAAATCAATTTTGATTCGGTGCTTTGATAGCAGCGACAATTGGGGGAGAACAAATGCTTAGAAATAAAGAAAAATAACCTGGCTGGGAGTGGGAGAACTAACAAGTTGAAAAAACTGCTATCTGAACCAAGCTTGTAACCAATAGTACGGGAAACCGAACAAAATCTAATCTTCTTTCGTCCAAATACTGTCTAACAATTGTGTTACTGATTTGAATTGCAAGCGTTGATTTACATTCTTATTGACTTTTTAGGTGTTTTGAGGTGGTTAGAGATGGTTATAGGTGTTTAGAGGTTAAAGAAGGTTAGAGTAGAGGTTCAACTCTTGTATTTAAATTCGAGGTACGTCGTCTTATCGTTTCGAACAAATGAAGAGCGATAACAGTTTAAAGTCTATTATAAAATAGTCTAGTCTGAGCAGGACATTTTCAATTTTCGACACGATCGGACAAAGTAATGCGATAGAAGGGACGAAGTGTCGGAGAAATGTTAGTCAGAAGACGATGTACTTGCAGGGCAATTGCCTGAGGAGTCGGGAGAAGATGCAGGTTTGACGACTGCATCGCACACATGCGCAACACTCTCTTCCTAGCGATAGTCAAGGTTAGTGGTGTTACATCCTTAACAAGTCCTCTATTTTTGACTGGCCCACGTCACATCTAGTGCCGGTAAATCTCCATATCCCCGTCTATAAATAGAGGTGCGAGTGCCGACTTATCGACCTTTCTGCGATCGGAATGGTCGCTTAACCACTCGGGATTTAATAGAATGGGTTTGGAAGAGTTCCGACATTAAATAGACGACAGGTTCACTTTAGCCTCCTTATACGAAGACAAAACCGCGGGAGTAAGTTCCGTAACACGGCTTTTCACTTAAACAGGATTGATTCCATATTTTAAAGTGAGTGGCCCTCACGTAAGTACAGAAACCAAAGCGAGCTGACCATCCTTACTGCATCTTCCTCTTCACACTGTCTTAAGCCAGGACTCACCGCATTTATTCTTTATTTGTCCCTACATCTAGACTTTTATATAATAAATTCTTTATATTAAATATAATATAATCTAAACTCAACTGATTTTTAACAAAGCCAAATTTTACGAATGCACCTAATTAGAATGAATTAAGAGTGAACTGTCACATATTTATCTAATTAATGTGATAATCTAATGAAATTGAAAGATTATTTTATAATGATACAATCTAGCGAGGGTAATTTCGGTATAACTGTTTATCTCAAACCGGATTTTTCCGAACAAATCGAATCGAAAGCTGCCTTCGGTTTTAAATGGAGTACATTTTTTTTTTACACACTTATATGTTCCCTGGGTACAATAAGTGGTTAAAGAAATTCTTTTGCTTTCTGATCATGAATCTATTTTAACCGAATTCAGTACATGTATATTCAGAGATATCGCACCGTTTCGAACAAATTTTCCACCACTCGTCTACCTAGAAAGCCTACACAGATTATTTAATTCCAATGAAAATACAATAATTAGTCATTTGTTTAACAAAATCATTTGTTTTAGCCGATAAATCAATAAAGTTTCAGATTTATAAGGAGAAATTTTGACTGTAAAGTTTATTTTATTTTTTTATTTATTTATTTTCCTTTGGCATTAGCTTTTCAACTATACAGCCATACTAGTATATGATGGTTTTTATTTGCTCGTTTTCCGATCTAAATTAAATTTTTATTTGTTCTCTATTTAGAAAATTGTATATTTCACGAAGCACATGGATACTATTGCTTTGGACAATGGTTTTATAAAAAACTGGTTGTTTTATTTTATCTGAGATGCTATGGAGCAATCTCTGTCTATATCTCTGTACCTTGTATACACTTCATAATTATATGCTCTAAGTCCCCGACTTCATTACATCTGTCACACATATCTGAGGAGCTTCTTCCGATCATCTTTAGATACTTGGGGCAGATTTTAAAGTTTAAAAAGAAAAAAATTATTTTCAGAAATTGAACAACGACGACCATTGACAGCTTAGTGAAGTTAGATTACCTTATAAAGATTTAATGTGACGAAGACAAATGTATAAAATAATATTACATTTTTACTTCCATGAAAATGGAAGTATGATATGGTGGTACCCTCTAAAACGTGATTCCGAGATTTCTGTGAAGGAGGGGGTCTTACGAACCCGGGGATATCATTAAAATCAGTTTCATATACATATGTATGTCTGTGCGTACGTATTCGTTCGGAACTTTACACCTTTATAACATCGCTTCAAGACATCGTATTGAGATGCGGTTTGCGGAATTTTTTAGAAATTGAGTCGGAAAAACTGATTGTGCAAACCCAAACATCGTAGCTCACGACGCTACAGTCGCTTAAGCACGAAATCGGTCTGTCAACGATAACTTCAGTAGGCTTTATTTTATTTAAATTTCCTTTGGGGAATATATATGTGTCCTATATGGTAGATTGTACCTATACTTTTTGAGCACAATCGGACAAGCGGTTTGGGAGATATTGGCATTTTAGCGTTTTTTTAAAAAAATTCTTTGGGCAATTGTGTCCGTCCAGTTGATTATATCCAAACACTTCTTACGTTAAAATACGCAGCTTGTAGACTACTTTTGAATGTTGAAGTTGCTCAATTTAATAATTAATTCCACATTTCATGGAAGTCATGTGTGGGATTTCCACACCGGTACTTTGTCATTTTTTAATTGCGACTGTGAACGCTTGTAGAACAGTGGCTGTTAAAAAAGTGTTCTCCTATTTTGAGCATGTTTTGTAAAAGCGTGTTATATATATATATAAACTAAAACCAGTAAGTGGTGTTTAATATAGTGTGGTGTGCTCCACTCAACTGATGTGGTTACAAGCTGAATTGTACTGTGTTTTCGTTATATTTAACTAAATTTGAATGCATGCATTAAGAGACAAGTTTCGGAGAAGAAGAGATCGATGATTAATTAGGCGTATGAAAGACGAAGGTACATTTGTTACAACGGTGACCTCGTTCGCAGTTCCCCAGATTTGAATAGCTGGCTAATTCGATTCATGAAATTCCGTTTTTTAATCCGGCACGAAATCGTATGACATCTAGGCCCTCAGAAATCATTCATTTAGATTTTTCTTAAACAAAGTCGTTTGGATTGATTTCTAATGGAGGTTTTGATTTAAGAGACGCCGCGCCGTTTTGAAACCCCTTCCGATGGTATCCGAGAAAAAACGTATGACCGCCGACACAAAATTAACTCTCCGGCCTTCGGACTCGATTTTACATAATTTATGGAAACGTTTTTTCGATGATTCGGCTCTTCGGATCCGGTTAATATTAGATAATTTATGCTAAATCTAATTATACACTGACGATGAATTTCAATTTTTTGGAACATGGAAAAATCCATATTTAAAAGTAGATTTGTCGGCCCGATTGCATCTTGCTCGGTATGAGAAACCAAGAAATCGTAAGTTGAGAAACCCGACCGTGCATCGCAACATCGAGAAAACGAAAAACTAACGTCTTCGGTCGCTCATACTTGCACGGTCGGATGGAGTAAGTTCCGATTAAATTACTTCCAGCCCGATACTCTACCGATTACACTGAAATTTAGTATAAAATTATACCCCTTAAGGGAAACTATCGATATCAACTCTAAATGACTTTTTCCTCTGAGAAGTCGTATTTGAGCACAGCTATTTTCTGCTCCCTAAAGACGGAAAATATAGCATTGTTTCTTCAAAAAAAAATATAGTAAATTATGTATTTAAATAATAAGTAAATGGGTAACAGCGGCTATTAAAATAAATGTAGGTCAATGAGGGACAAGGGAGGAGAAGGAATCAAAACGATTCTCAGTTCTACAATAAAATGGACATTCATGCTGAGGTTTTTTTAAATCCTTTACATTAGTCTCGCTTTTGTGTGTTTGTTTGTGGCTGACTGGTTTTCGTCAAAATTTTCGGAGGGCTCATTAACAGTCTTTCAGTAATCCAATCGACATGAAACTTACCACATAGACTCTCTACCAGTACAAACATATTCTTTTGAATAATAGGGTCATCCACACTAATAACAATTATACTGGAAAATTTTCAACTCGTTTTTTTCTATAAACAATCGACTATCCTATGACTCTTACAATCAAAATAGATATAAAGGATTTATAATAAAAACTTCGTCGGATATCATTTGTCGCGATCCATATCATTAACTATGGATTTATAAAGTGGTGATAACGATCCAGGAATGACATGTATAATGGCTGTTATCGTAATTGTAAAATAGACAGTCTCAGGATCCGGGATTCCAACTAGATATTTCCACGTCAAAACTGTGGTTTCCTGCTACCCCATACTATTAACTTAGTTATTTTTAACACACAGCATCTAAAGGTAAGGGAATACGTATATCTCGCAGTTAATGCCAGATTTCATTCTGTTTATTTTTATTATCGACTGCTATTTAAATAAACAATGAGGATCGCTCAAACAATAAATGATGACGAGCATCAGTTAAACAATGAGGATCACGAGGTTTGGTCAAACAATAAGGATAACGAGCATTAGTCAAACAATGAGGATCCCGAGGTTTTGTCAAACAATAAGGATAACAAGCATCAGTCAAACAATGAGGATCACGAGGTTTTGTCAAACAATAAGGATAACAAGCATCAGTCAAACAATGAGGATCACGAGGTTTGGTCAAACAATAAGGATAACAAGCATCAGTCAAACAATGAGGATCACGAGGTTTTGTCAAACAATAAGGATAACAAGCATCAGTCAAACAATGAGGATCACGAGGTTTGGTCAAACAATAAGGATAACGAGCATTAGTCAAACAATGAGGATCACGAGGTTTGGTCAAACAATAAGTATAACGAGCATTAGTCAAACAATGAGGATCACGAGGTTTGGTCGAACACTAAGGATAACGAGCATTAGTCAAACAATGAGGATCACGAGGTTTGGTCAAACAATAAGTATAACGAGCATTAGTCAAACAATGAGGATCACGAGGTTTGGTCAAACAATAAGTATAACGAGCATTAGTCAAACAATGAGGATCACGAGGTTTGGTCGAACACTAAGGATAACGAGCATTAGTCAAACAATGAGGATCACGAGGTTTGGTCGAACACTAAGGATAACGAGCATCAGTCAAACAATGAGGATCACGAAGTTTGGTCGAACACTAAGGATAACGAGCATCAGTCAAACAATGAGGATTGCGAGAATAGGTCAAAAAGTAGAAATTAAAATTGTGAATTATATTCTATTATATAGTATATTTTTAAGTTCGGTGTTCGAGAATAACGGTTTTAGTTTAAAATATTAGTTAGTATGGGCAATTAGACAAGATAACTGTACATTATTCTTTATGCTTTCGAAAAGCAAATATCCACACAATCCAGAAATTAACAATTATTATTTTTATATTTTGATTGATCCTCACTATACTTGTTGTTTGAATGATCCTCGCTATCCTTATTTGTACACATTATTAATAGTATACATATATTATTAATATTATACATCTCTTCACGGCACATAACTATATGTTCTCTAGTGGAGAGATAACCTTAGATGCGCTAATATATTAAATCACTTGTAGAATATGTAATTATGTAATGTATTATTTGTATTATTATTGTTTAAAAAATTTTAATAAAGGTATTATTATTTTTAAAAATATATATATATTAATGTACGATTAGTATTAATCGGAAACTTTGTAATTCCTCTTAATAATAGTATAATATATAGAAAGAGGAATTATTACGACGGTACGAAATTAAAGTCCTGGAAATTGTAGAGTCCAATCAAGAGGTATCAAAAAAAAAAGATCGGTCAGTAGAATGAACAGACGCGTGGAGTCTAAACTGCTAGGCTGATTTCCGTTAAATTCATCAAGTTTTAAGTTAATAAAGTTCATTCATCAAGGCATAAATGATCAGGAAAATCATTCCTCAAGGCCATTGTGAGATATTAATTCTAACACCAAATTTAGCGTTTTTTTAAAAAAAAATGTATCGGATAACACAACTACAAATTTAATTTGTAATAAGTGATAATGATATGTGGCGGGAAAGACATGAAGAAGAAGAATTTTTTTTAAATTTTGAATGGGGTATCAAATGAAAGGTGTTGAAGAGTAGATTATAAAAATATATCACGTGTGGTTAGTGTTTAATTTTCCGCGCCATTTTGTCAAAAAAATCAAAATTTTGCGTTCCCCTCCCCCTAAAACTGTATTTCTGCTGTTACTAAAAATATAAAAAAATATGAAAAGTGTGCGGTCTGCTGGGCCAAAGAAAAAACAAGAATACCAATTTGGAACTGATTAACTTGGAATCCAAAATGGCGGCTAATACCTGTCATGGGGGAAAAAATATTTTTTTAAAATTTTGATTGGGGTATTAAATGAAAGGTATCGAAGAGTATATCACAAAAATATATAACACTTGTGGTTAGTGTTTAATTTTCCAAGGCATTTTGTCAAAAAACATCAAAGTTTTGCGTGCCCCCCTAAAACTGTTTTTCTACTGCTACTAAAAATATAAAAAAATATGAAAAATGTGCGGTCTGCTGGGCCAAAGAAAAAATAAGAATACTAATTTGGATCTGATTAACTGGAAATCCAAAATGGCGGCTAATACCTGTCACGGGAAAAAATTATTTCTTGAAAATTTTGAGTGGGGTATCAAATGAAAGGTAATTAAGTTTAGATTACAAAAATATATAACACTTGTGGTTAGTGTTTAATTTTCCGCGCTATTTTGTCAATAAACATCAAAACTTTGCGACTTTCAAACGCTGCTGCCGCCATTTTCTCCCCTAATTGGAAAAGGCAGCAGTGGTTTTTCTTACACAAAAATTGATGATCTTTCAGATAGGCTTTGGTTTTTTCGGGAGACTTATCATGACAGAAACCCAAAAATTTTATGTTTTTATTTATTTTTTATTTCAGCGTTGTCCGGTCCCAGACATGGCAGCAGGTCCATTTTATGTTCCTCTATGAATGGCGCAACGAATTATATGTATTAAATTTGGGAGACCTATCATGACAGGTTTAGTGTCGTGGGCTCCTAGACTATTATGTAAGTTCGTATTTCTCTTTTGATAAAGATGACATTAATTTATTAGTTGTATTTTGTGCCGAATCAATTATTTTGGGAGGCGTATTATTCTCCTTATTTTCGTCATAATCAATTAAATCATTCATTGTTTTTCACTAAAAACTCGATATAAACAGTTACTTTAATTTTAACAAACAGCAAATTAGTTTTGACAAGTGTAAGCAAACACGCTAATCGTGCGTTAAGGTGAAGAATTCTTCTCTTTTACCACACTAGGAAAAAAATAGGAATTATGAAACGTGCATGCGCAATGAATACAAGTATGTAAGGAACACTTTCTAAGAATCTAAACAGAGATACAATGTTTATATTTCGTATCAATCGTAGATAAAATAATTATAATACAAGATAACTTAATAACGATTAAGTAATGATAAAATAAGTAATGAAATAAATAGTGATAAAGTGGAATATTATTTTTTATAAAAGTTTAGAAATAGATAATAATAAATTTCTTAAATAATCGGATAACATAATATAAAGGTGTGAAGATATATTGTAAGATAAAATTCTCTAGGCCACCTCCTCTTCAAACATCTTGGGAGGTTGCTTGGGATATACTGAGAGGACAGGAGGTGTATAAGAGGATTAGGATATTGAGATATTTAGATTCATGAAATTTTCTATAATGGGATATGGTTAAATTTCGGACAAAGAGCACAATCAAATCTTCATGGAGAGTAAGGTTAGAAACATAGAAAGGAGCATTGGTTATTTTTCTAAGGTTTTTCGACTCCAGGATTTGGAGACGATGGGACTTGAAAGGCTTGATGCTGCCCCACACTTCTAGACCGTAGGTCGAAGCTGGTTTTAGAACAACATTAAAATATGAAGCTTGTTGTTAAAAGAAATCTTAGACCTACGATCAAGAAGACCGAGCTGTAACATGTATCTTTGTGTGATGTCAGTAAATTTATAAATTACTAAAATTTTAATTCAGCATGACTATGTAATTGAAAAAGCACTTTCGGACCAATTATTTTTACAATAAAGCTGATGAATTTCAGTGATTTAGTTTTGTTGATTTTGAGTAAGTTACAATATATCTTGCTAGAAATGACTAAATGTGAACAATGTTTATTTATTTCAATAAGATATAACACACTTCTGTATAAGTGACAATATCCCTTAGTCTTCGTTGATCGCACCGACTCATTCAGTCAGCCCTAATCTCAATTCCATTTAAAAAAAAAAAAAAAAAAAAAAAAAAAATCTTCTCAATCTAACTAACGACAATGTCGAAATTTATTTGATTTTTAAAACAAAACAAATCAACTAAATTAATCAATTCAGCATGTTTCTACAACAACCTCTCTCTCAAAACCTATTTGAAATAATAATAAAATGATAAGGTATAGTGAGGTATATGATAGAAGGCTACTTGCACCGGGCGAAGGACAATGACGTAATCTCGATAATACAGAGTAGGTTTGACACTGTTGTTGTCTTACTCAAAGTCTCGAGTCAGGAGAGACAAACGATATAGAAGTGGAAGCGGATTAAAGACAAGGCAATGAAGAGTGGCAAGGTTTGCTAAATCAGTGTACGAGGTAGGTCAGTGTCACCAGTCAACTCTTCTCCTATTGTCCAAGGTTCCCTCTGTCCCACCTCTATACTTCCAACTCGGTCTACTCCTCACTTCCATGTACAAGTACAAACACTGCAGCCACTTCTATCTTCTATCTTAACCACCTCTAACCACTTCGTACCTCAACTAACCACATCTAACCACCTCTAACCATTGCTAACCCCCTCAAACCACCTCTAGCTCCCACTAAGCCCCAGATCTTTTAAAAAAAAACATTTTTTATCGGACTCTGGGGACTTTAAAGCGAGTAGATCCATCCAAATCTTATAATGGAATTGTTGTACCATCACATACATACTCATACTACGTATGGAAAAAAGTAAACAAGTAAATTTAATAAATAGTCTGCCAATTAGCGAGGCAATTACTGTCAAATGTATTTAAGTTTCATCCTATTGTGTTGATCATTTTACATGAATTAAAGTATCAATTTAGCAAAATTTAAACACAGATTGTTGAAATTAATCTGGGCCCTCCGTGGGCTACTTTCAACAAACTATCCAAAATTCATAAAAAAACAGGTAAGAACTTTTGAAGATTAGGTGTAAATAAATGTATGGTTGCGCTCGTGTGAAAGAGAAATAAATGAGAAGGTTAAGACTTATATGGGAGTAATAATGGGCTAATTATAACCTATTATCAAAATTCCATTAAAATCGAACGTTATTTTTTAGGGTACGTTGGTCCACAAAAATTGACCGATATACAGGCACGGTACCAAAAATGTTCCATGTTGCCTGAAACGGACTTCTGCCTTGGAATATTTGAAATTAGAGACATAAAAAGTTTTTGTTCTTCAGAACTATCACATAGCTTCCGTTAACTTTTTAAGGTAAGCTATGAAGCAAAAATTTTGAGCAGCGCATTTTGAAAAAAAAGTCGGCGCAGAAGGTTGAAATTATAATGGGACTAACAGTTAGCTAGTAAAATTACACTCAATTCAGTTATCAAGCTGTTTGGATTTTCTCTACAAAGTTGTTCATTTTTAAAGCTTTTCTGATTTTTCACTTCAAAGATATTCGTATCATGAAATTATTGAATCGAAGAAGGTAAAATTGGTTGCCGAAATCCTATTAAAAAAATTCCGAATGGATCGGACTAGTGGACTGTTGGAAAACGTTCGGTAGCTAGTGGGGTTTGTATACTGTAAACACATAAATTTAGCTGTTTGTTTTTGTTATTTAGTAGCGCGTTCTCTGTAGGGAAGACTAATTTGCAAGATAATTTGAAAACTCGTATTCTGATTTGAAGAGAATTTGTTACGACAGTTAAAGTGTACAAGCGGACCAGCAGAATAGATTTCCAGATGCTTTCTTCAAGTGGTCTTACCACACAGTACTAAATTGTATTTCTGTATATTTAGACAGCCATATGCAGGTCTGTTGTCGTGCATATGGCTAACATGTTTCACGACGTTTGCATTCGTGCATTATGTCATGTCACGGTTGCTTCATCACAACACAAAATATAAATTTTTAGAAACTGGAACGTTTCGACGAGATTTCTCTTGAAACAATTACCACTTGAAAACTCTCCCGACAATGGGTTTTGTAACGATGATCAGCAGAATGTAAGGGTGATATATAGGGGGGTATATAGTGCACTATGTGCAAGGGTTAGATTGCGGAAGAAGCCAAGGTGTGAATGTGCCACTACGTATCGACCAGCGGTCGGACAGCGGCAGGGCTAGGGTTTCCCTGGCTTGCATCGTCCCCCGCACCTTCCTCTCTTTACGCAACTGCATATCAATCAACCCACCTCACCCGAACTATAAATAAACTTGTCTCGACCCGAAATCGCCGTCGTACTCCCGTTCCGACACCCACGTTTCCTTGCTTTTCACCGGTCTCCCATTATTAATAACTTTTTTCGGGTCCACGGTGCCTTCCGCGTCAATTCCTCGGCCCGAGAAGCGACACCTGTTAATTTGATTTTAATCAGATACTAATTACCGGCTCGGGTCCTTGTTTCCATTTAAAATATTTTATAATATTCAGGAAATGTTGTCGGTGGAAGAGGTGGCTAGAAAGTTACGGCCAGCTTGCTAGTCTCGGGCCGTCTTGTCTGCCGACGTCTGCTTCATTTCAGTTTTCCACCCAAAAATTCACTCTTCAACTCCACTCGCTATTTAAACCTCCAGTTTATCGATAAAATTGCACTGAGCAATGAGTTTGTAGTCAATCTAATTTATTAGTGCTACTGGTAAATCTAATTCATTAGTCCTAGTGATAAATCTAATATATTAGTCCTAGTGTTAAATATAGTATATTAGTCCTAGAGTGAAATAAGTTAAAATAGGAAATTATATTACATTTAAATTCTTGTCAATTTTGTTGATGGTTGATCTAAGAATTTATTGATTTTGCTTTATTCTCTACAGAAAATGTCATCTCATGGTTGGTCTATTACATAATGCTGAATTTATAATAATATCAACCAGCGTATAATTACATAAAGATCCTTTAACACAACCATACATTATATATAGATACTTCAACATAACATCTATATAGATCCTTCGAGATAACAGATAGATGTCATGGCTCCTCCCAAGTCAAAAATGTTCTTCAATATATATAAATATATTAGTAGCGTATAAGACGAACATTGAGTTGGTACCCAGCGCATCAGATGGTCAACTAGTTCACTAGAGTTCACTCAACTACAGTTGAGTGATTTACTCAAGTCCGCATTTAATTTATTGTAAGTGTAAGTAGTATTAATGTTTCTTTTAAAATTGAGCATAAAACTATTGAAACAATGAATTTAAGAGATGTTTGTAGGGAAGAAGCTAAGAATAGAGCTGAAGCAGATAACCGGCATCCCTGTGTTTCCCTTATCAGTCACATCTCTAATCTAATTGCGGCCCAAACATTTCACTGTTGGCTTTTATTTATTTGATCGGCAGACGATTACAGGTAAATGGAAAACATGTGGTGGCATCACACTGCAGCCCATCATTCCTTCAAAGACTAATGATAAGTTTTGAAAATTATCAATTTAAAGTTTAATTGTTTCATCGATGCATTTTAACTGGCTAAAAATAACAGAAAAATGTGTGTATTTTTCTAATAAACATGGGAATGAAACACTAAGGAATAGTTAAACTTTTATTTTAATCTGTATAAATGATAATGTTTACTGGAGAGCAAGTTCGAGGACAAATTGAAACGCTGCCCCTAGAAAGGAATGCAACCACAGATGCCTTGACGCCACAATGCTTTAAGGAATTCAAACACAGATGCCTTGACGCCACAATGCTTTAACTAGCTTTAACCAATCAGCTACATAACCAGTTTGTATTTGATCTTTATACGCAGTGAGAAAGTAATGAGACGAGGTGAAAAAAAAATGTTAATTTTTACACGTTTTTTGGTCCACTGAGTCCGAAAAACTAGATTTTAATAAATGTCTGACTGTCTGTGCAGTCTAAACTACTGGGACGATTTCAATGAAATTTGGCATACATGCGTTCAAAAAAATCATACTCCAAAATAAAATCGAGAAATGAATTTTATTTCTATAAATTCGGGAACGCTACCACAAAAAACTGAAAAATACGAATTTACACCTATATTTAAATAAGAATTTAACAATCCAAGTCGTTTTCCGGGAAAATATCTAGTTTCCGAGATATCGATGATGATAAATTTGATTTAGCTGAAAATCCAAAAACTAAATTGAATTAATCACCTGTTATAAAAACTTTATATCCGTTTCATAATAATTAAATTAAATTGGATATTTTTGGATTTAAATTCGGTATTACAATATATATGAGAAAGTTTTGTTTTAGTTTTTCGGATCGATTTATTATTGTGTTAAAATCGATTAATTTCTATTGGACAAATAGAAGGTAGCCAGGGATAGAAACACTTACAGATGCTCACCATGTGACCCAACACAACAACACAATAATCTCCACCGTATTAAATTCAACGAAAAAAAAATCTTCTTTAATGAAAAAAATATATGTATATAAAAAAACATGTAAGGTTGATATAATTAGGCCTGGGTTGATTGCGGACCCAACAGCTGACGTACCCGATAGGGTTGCCACAAATATCTTAACCACCTTTATAATATATATATATATAGATATATATATATATATATATATATATATATATATATATATATATATATATATATATATATATATATATATATATAATACTAATATATGTGTTTTTTTTATTAAAGACACCGGAATAAAAGGGATAATTAGGAATAGTAGAAGTTTTTTGTGGGGTTGAAAGGGCGCTTCCTTCGTAGATCCCACACCAATCAAAAAGGGAGTTTTTTACCCCAAACTTTTTTTGTTCTTTACGCTTTAAAAGGTCGAATTTTTACACAAAAATCGTGTGTCTAATTACAGGGTCAGGGTGTGTAATAGTGTTGTAAACTATTTCTCGATGGGGATGGTTGGATGTTTACTTCCGGTCGTGAGCCGACTACCGAACTAGCAGGCTTCATCCAGCCCTTTAAACACTACAGGTAGTCGACCGACAATAGTCCGAGATTTTAATCGACAATCTGCTCTCGGATATTTCAGGTAGCCAAGTGAGCTTGTATCCGAACAGCTGATATACGACATAGCTTGTCTTCCGTCTCTACCCTTGTAACAAATACTTTACATTTATATTACAAAGTCCCCTTCAAATTCTCATTTTTATAAAAAAAAGAAAGAAAAAAGAGCCACCAGATGTCAATTTAAACAAAAAGAGATATTATATTTTTATAAATATTAGTCTCTTTTTGAAATTCTAAATTTAGTTTTATCTTTTAATTTACCTTCATTTTAATTTGTAGTGATTAATTAATTGAAACTAATTTTTCCGTGTTAAAATGTATTAATTAAAGCAGGTAAACTATTACAATGACAACTTACATACAGATTCCTCGGGTTAAACATTTGCAAGTTAATTTTTTAAGGTTTTCACTTCCGGATACCAAGAAATCTAAAATTTACACATTTTATGTGTTTTCCATGATAAATGCAAGTTAACCAAAGTCGTAATTAATAATTGGTCAAGGAGAAATCCCAATTACTTTTTTTTGGTTACTATATTTTGAGTTTCCTTCCTTTGTGGTTTTTTTTGGAGGTATGCCAAGCTGATCCTGTCCAAAACATAAGGCTCTCGGAACGTCCGGCAGCGTAGAGGTAGCTTTGGCCGTGATGTCGAATTTCCCTTCTTAAACATTTTAATTAAATAAGTTTAGTACTTTCTTTTTAAGTTTTGTAATTTTTTTTATCTACGATTGATACAAAATATAAACATTTTATCTCTGTTTAGATACAAAGAAAGTGATTCTTTTCGTAGTTGTATTCATTGCGCATGCGTGTTCATAATTCCGCCCAAGTGCGGAAAAAAAGAAGAATTGTTGGTTAATGTAGTGTATCTGGGGCACCATGCATAGAAATGAAAAAAATTGGCACATAAATTTAATTAATATTTTTTTTTGGATTGATCAAAAATGCACCAATAATGGATACTTCTTAATTTCATAAGTTTTCTCTTACTACATTTTCCATCTTCAGTCATCTATTTTGAAACACAATTATATACAGGTCGATTTTGCGAATCTTGGGCGTATGTATCAGTCGTAGATTAACTGGGCTTCGATGTAGCGTGCCTGGTCTTTTGAGAGAGGATGAAATGAAAAAGCATTCATAATAATGCAATTTTTATCAATATACAGGAAACACTTTAATTATATATGCATTATATTTGTCAGTTTTTCCATTTCTATAAGTGGTGCCCTAGATACGCCACATCAACCTTTTTTTTCTGTATTTATTATTAAAATCCAACAATCGTAGATAAAATACGGTATGCAACTCGTGCGAAAACTGCATTTAGCTTTGCTCGCTGTCGCTCGGGTGCAAACCCCACACTCGCATGCAAAATGCTACTTTCCGTACTAGACGCGTAATGTACTATTGTAATTTCAAACTTAGTGTTTAAGGAAGCATCAGTGGTACTCCTCAAGTTCATTCCTCCTTTGTTTCAGTCAGTAGAACCTCTCCAGAACCCTTTCAAGGTTGTAATTTGAGTCAATTTTCTATTAGCAATCGCATTTAAATATTGTGGAAAATTGTTTAGTTTGGCATTTCATGATTTTGTTTGGTCTTATAATTTTAATTTAATTAATGTGAAGGTAAACTTCTTTTACTTTTGGGTAGCAAATGCTCTCAGCGTTTCTCTGTTTTATAGTTTCCTTGAATCCATTTTTGTGTCGTTTTCATTTTTGAAAATGAATTTTTCTTAATAGCAGGTAATATTCTCCATTTGTTTTGGGTGGTTAGTCCAGGACCGAATTTGCCATAACCTCAACAACCATCTTTATCGTTCTTTTGAGTTAATTTAATATATACAACCTATTTAAACTATAAAATAGAGTTGGTTCTTGTCCCCCATGAAGAAAAGAATCTGGCGCTCTGAAAAATATGTATATGTATTTTTTTATTGTAATTATTTAAAAAAAATAAAAAAATACGACCCATCCCTAACTACCAACTGAATTGGGCATGCCCATATTTAACGTGCTTTGTCGCAATATTCGTTTAAAAAAATAAATAAATAAACGAGTTAATTTTAAGTTTGAGTTTTATCGAGCATTGTGAAATTATTATTATTAAAAGTGAAGACTCACGTTATATATTATACAGAGGAAATAGAGAGTTGCAGCCACCACTATCTGATGGGCTGAACCATCCACATCTGACTGTATAAATAGTAATAGACTTGAGATGCATCAAGATAGGACATTTGCCAATCATGGCATTGAGGGACGGCTGCTGTTTTCCTGCCGAGATCATCGCGGTACATAGTTTTACATGGAATAAAGTTTATTTTACTTGAAATACAGTTTTACTTGGAATACAGTTTTACTTTGAATACAGTTTTACTTGGAATACAGTTTTACTTGGAATACAGTTTTACTCGGAATACAGTCTTACTTGAAATACAGTTTTACTTGGAATACAGTTTTACTAGATTTACGTGTAAACTTGTTAACTGGGACTGTTCTTGTTGTGTTCAATATTAAAACAGGCGGAATTAAGGAGATGAAAATTAAATATATCAAAGGCTTATGTAATATATAAATTAAATACATCAAAGGTTTATGTAGTATAAACATGAACACGACAGGTTATGTAGGTTCTATAATTTGGTGTTATACTTGAAATTACAATAATAATAATTAATATAATGCTACACAATTTACGTAATGTAAAAATGAAGTTAAGTGGAATTGCTTATGGAAACATTTTCTCGATTTGATCGTTTTTGGGAAACATTTAATTCATGAAGACATTGTTAAACCCAACATTTTATTAAACAATTATTACATTATTAAATGTTTTGTAAACAAATTTTCGCCCAGTAAATATTTTAATTATCAACCTTCTAACAAATATAATAGTATTTTTTAATTTATTAAAAAAAAACTTTTAATATTTGATTTATATTTTGTCCATACCTAATAATATCTACATAATGATTAAAAAATACTATTAGATTAGTTAGTAGGTTTCGAAAAATAGAAGTAGATAATCTGTCTTAAGGCTATAACAACCAATAATTGTCAAATTTATTCAATTTACGCCCTTTTTATAAGATTGTTTTGCTACTTTAATTGAATTAAAGTATCAATTTAGCAAAATTAAAAAAGTGCAGACTGTTGCAATTGATCTAGGGCTATCTACTGGCTACTTTTGACAAACCATCCAAATTTCATAAAATATCAGAAACATACTTTTGAAGATATAGGTGTAAATAAATGTATGATTGTGTGCTTGTGCAAGAGAAAAAATAGGTGTAGAAGGTTAAAACATATGCGGAACCAACAACGGGCTAATTATGACCTACCATCCAAATTTCATTAAAATTGGGCAAGTAGTTTTTAAGATATGTTAGTTCGCAAAAAATGAGGGAAAGTTACGGAACCAAAAATGTATCCTGAGGTCTGAAACGGATTTTTGAATGAAAAGAGAAATATATATATATTTTCGTCCTTCAGAACGATCTCATATACATTACCTACCGTTAGGTTTGGTAAACTCGGAAGCAATACTTGTTGTGGTGTAGTTATTCCTTATAAAACAAACTTCAATACTACGAATAGTAGAAGTGGATACTTGTTATGCAGTTATTCACAGCACAATATAGATCTAAGATAAAAGCTAAACCAATGTCATTTTAATTGATTTAAATTGTTATTTCCTTATTTAAATTTTGTTTTTGTATTTAAATGGATTTACTTTAGAGCTTGCTGTAGGTAACGGAAGCATTAAATGATGTTTTTATGTCTCCTATTTCAAAAATTCCTGGACAGAAATCCGTTTTAGACATTTATGGTTTTTTTGTCTATCTGTCCGACATTTTGCGAACCACCATATCTTAAAAACTACTCGTCCGATTTTACTGAAATCAGGATGGTAGATCGTAATTAGCCCATCGTTGGTTCTATTTAAATGTCAACCTTCTGAGCTCATTGTTTCCTTCCTCGTGATCACAAACCTTTTCTTATAAACAACTATCTCTTTAAAAGTACTCATCTGATTTTGATTAAATTTGCAAGGTTCAACCGTGAGCGCACATTAAATACTGAATAAAATATGTGTGACCCCATCGGAAATCGAAACGAATCTATCAAATATTAATTTGATATTGATCAATTTGACGATTAGGCAAATATCATTTGCCAATGATATATACACTGACAGAGAGTCACAAGACCAGAAAAAAAGTTCCCTGACGTCTAAAACGAATTTTTGAATTCTGATACATAAAAAATGTCTTTCTTCGGAACAATGACATACTTACCTTCTATAAGTTCAGAAGGAAAATTAAATAAATTAAACGATAATGGTTTGTAAAAGGATACTAAATGAAAGTAAGCGATAGTTAACGCAAGGATATTTTAAATTTTGGTGTTCGTATTTTAGTACCGATGAATAGTTTTAAATTCATATTAAGATGAATCATTTTATCATATTGACATTATATCAACGGCAATTTCTTTTATCATATTGGCATGATATCAGAGGCAATCATATAAGCATGTTAATTATTAAAAACAGTGAAGAAGAGTCAAAAGTAAAAATTAAATTTTTGATTTACAGATGATTGTAACATTTCATTCTTTGCTCGAGGCTTAGTAGCATTTATATTTAAGTGCGTGCAAATTCCCAAGTTAGAAAAAGCTTAAGTTAGATTTTTACTTTTGACTGAGGCTCGTTATCCTCGATTTATATATATAATTCAAGGATATCCACAAATTTATAATTTTTTAAAACAGTAATTGAGAAGATGAGATAAAAATGTGCATGTAGAAATGCACTCCACTGTAGAAATGTGTATGTAAAAATGTGTTCATGTAGAAATTAAAACAGAGAGGGCATTTTAACCAGGATCCTTACACAGACCTGGTTATAGTCATGGTTAATCATCACGGTTTCAATCTGTTATCTCGCTTTTTATTTAATAAAACGATTAATTCCTAATAAAACATATTGGAACCGTATATCTAATTCCTTGTTTAACTATTATGCATAAATATCGCATACCATTAACCGCATTATACTTTCACAGTGAAATTATGAATTTAACGTTATTTATTCTTGGAATAAACGAGGAAATTATTTATTTTGATAATTTCTGATAATATTTCTATTATTAACTAATCAAGTTTTACAAGCTCCTTCCTCCAAAAAATAAATTCATTTATTATAAATATCAGTCAGTCTAAACAAAAACTAATTCTAAAAGTTTTACGTTTAACTTCTAAAATGTAAATAAATACTTTATTCATTGACGGTTTAATCTACTAAGTAAAGGTTTAATTTACTAAGTTAAACTGCATTCTAAACCTTTTCCGCCTAAATTTATATAATATATCCAATTAAAACAGCAAATTTAATTATCTGTCCTTGCCGGTTGCTAAAATTAATTTAGCATTATTGAACACACAAAGAGAAAAAGACACTCGGCCAGGATACGAACCAAGGACTATACAACATTTTCATTCCGACACACTATCGATTTAGCTACAAACATTATTAAAGTTTTACTGACAATAGGGAGTATCACTTTACCACTTAATAGAAACTTGTTAATAGTTAGGAAAATTTTCTCTAACCACTAAATAGCAACTTGTTAATAGAGAGGTACATTTTCCTTGGCCCTCCGAGCCCGAAATATTTCCTTTCCAACGAGAATTTCTGCCTCGTAATATTCACAATAATTATAACACTAAAAAATGTAATCGATTATTGTTATTACATCTACATAAAGTGGTTCCACATGTTAACATTTCCTAATTTAAACTTCTTCTTTAATTTGGAGAATTTGTAAAACATACCTACTTATTGCATTACTCATTAAATGCCTGACTTTATTGCAAAAAAAGAAACGACGACGGCTCGTATTTAATACCGAATATGTTAAGAACATTTAATTAAACCATTGCGACATCCATCTTTAGCCGAATATTACAGACAGAGGTCCATGAACGTATCATGTATAATTTCAAAATTAAGTGACGTCAGGGGTAATAAACGATGATGATGGTGATATTTCATCCATTTTTGGGGATATTCTTAAATCTTATCGAGTATTCACACTGTTCCTTTCGTTAGGAAAAATAAAAGTACACAAAATAAATACATTAAAATTCTGTACAATAGATAAAATCATCAAAACAATTTTATAAAAAACATGGAATGGTCTGAAGCCGAGTCCTACAGAGCTCAGCGACATACAATCTGACAGTCAGTTGCTAGCGACGATTGTACCTATAGTAAAGAATTTTAACGTTTTTATTTTGTTTACTCTTACTAATGAAAGGGACAGCGTGAATACTCAAAAAGGTTTGAGAATAACCAGAAAAAGGAATGATATATCACTTTGTTTATTAAAAAATCGTATCGTTTATTACCCCTGAAGACACCTGATTTTAAAATTATATAAAATATAAAGGGGACGGCAGAGAGAAAAAATAAATTATCGTGTATTTATCCCCTTGTCTATTTTTAATTTTATTAATTACAAAAACATTTATCGTTGAAAAATCAGGGAAAAGCTAGTTTTTCTTGCTCTCTGCTGTAGTAAAATCTGAATCATCGAACAAACTAATATTAACATGAATTTAAATAAATTGACAAACCTCTAAAAATAGTTTTTATTTAAATAACAATTAATAATTTTTAAGTAATTTAATAATGATTATAGAAATGTATGTGTAAAGTCCCCGTAAATACATATAATATTTGTGTATTATTGATATATAAGATTATATTTAGATTAGTCCACTTGGTCACCGATTTACTAATAATAAGTTAAATGAATTTTCCTCATAACTTTCACACTTTTGCCATTAACGTATTTTTGTATTCAGTCGGATAGAAACAAACCTATTCATAACTATATTTAAATCAAATTAACTCCTCTACCAAGAATTTTCCATGATTCAATTTTCCACTTCAATAAAAATACCATGATGGTTTAAACGATCATTTTGTTTTTATTTAAGTGTACTAATTATAATTATGTTTTATTGCCACAAAATGTCAGTCAATACAACCGATTTTTTATTACATATTATATACGAACAAAATATTTAACAGGTTTCAAATGTATTGTTATTTTATGATATGAAGAAATACTTACCGTCGATACTTGCTCGATCTGAGGATTTCTGGACCGGTTTCGGCTATACGCCATCATCAGCAGAAGAATGAAGAACTCTGAGAGGTATAAATGAGCTCGTAAAGTCTATATAAGAGAGAGTTCATTTCGACTCACATTTCTTCTGATTGATGATGGCGTATAGCCGAAACCGGTCCGGTGATCCTTAAATCGAACAAGTATCAAGGGTAAGTATCTCTTCATATAATTACTTACTAACTTGAGGAAATAATCCTCAATTTGGCTTATTGTTATTATATTTATTTATTGTTTTGTGAGGGTTTTCGACAACTTGGTCATAAACACCCGATACAATAGTTATTTACACATGTTGTATTAAGTTTATACATCTTAATGTTCCAAATATTTAAATGGCTTTTGAGCAGTGGTTTCGTCGACTCGTAGAATTTCAGAAATGATTGTTATTGTCATTTTATTTAAATCATTCAATTGCGATATTGAATCAAAATAAAAATAAAATTTTAAAAATCACAATCAAATTATGTATTATTAAACCCTTGAATATACTTTAAAAATTAGAATTCAAGTCGAAATTAAATATATCCTAAAAAGCATAGGCTACAAAGACGGTTTCCTAATATGAAGGATATACGAGTATTTATGCAGTCACAAGATAGTTTAGTTAACGGCAGTGGATATTGGTTCCCGATATTGGAAGCGTATTGTGTACTAGTTGGTGTATCTTACTTGGTGTAAGTAACATGGACACATATAAAGATGCTTCACAAAAGGACGAAATATGGGAACGGTTATCGGTCGAGAAAGTCCAAATATTTCGGGTAAAGGATTTGTCATAATGTAATTTTTAGTATAAAGGTAGAATACCCAGGGAGGTGCCCTGAGTCGGGGAGGAAGGGTTGGCAGACGAGGACTTTAGAATAAGATAAAATGAAATAAAATAAGTAAGACAGTGTACTGACGTGGTTGTGCGAAGGCGATGACCCGCTCGGTGGTGGCAGAGGACTCGTCGGGTTCGTCAGTGGCGTGCTGCCTGAAGTCGGACTTGACGTCGTCGAAGAGTGTGGTGAGCGGTGCGGCTATGTTGGGCATCTGTCGTCCCGTCATGTTGGGGGCGGTCTCCATGCCCAGCTTGGACAGTATCTCCCTCTTGATGGCCTCCAGGGAGATGGAACGGATCTCGGAGCGAAGAGCACAGGCAGGACAGTGTGCTAGGGAGCAGGACGGTGCCAGTACCAAGGCGAGTGCTAGCCACAGGGCGAGCGCAGCCGATATCATCTTACAAGCCCTTACCGCATAGCTAGACGCCGGCTCCTTCTCCTGCCTGTATTCAACACACGGCTCGCTACAGTGTTACAGCTACAGTCACCCCTCTGTCACTACAACACTCCCCCACTCCAGCCATACACATTATTACACTCCCCCGGGTCCCCTCCACTGTCCCCTCCACCGCTCCTTCAAATACATAAAAAACTATTCGCAACCAGTCGCGTACCCAGGGGCGCACAAACCCCCTTCTAGAATTCTAGTAGTGCACAAGTAAACACCCCCCCCCCCCCCCCCTCTTCCCCTCCCAACCCACACACACACAGACATATATATATATATATCTGTGGCAAGAAGTCAAAATATGATTTGATCGAATTTAAATATTTTTCTTGGAGTAATTGTAAAATTTGTTTTGCTGTGAAAACTCAGTTTTCTTAAAGAAAACCTTTAATTTAAATGAAAACTACTAAAAATATTCTTGGTATTAGTTTTTTATTCACCGCCAATGAAAATGCGGCGCTATTAGCCACTTTTTTAAAAAAGTTTTCCAATTTTCCGGATATATTATATTTTGCCCACTCCTAATTCCAATCAAGAAAGGTTAAAGAGTAAGGCAAAATAAAATAAAAACAATTTGGAAAAATTTGTTAATTTATAATTTAAAAAAGTCCAGTCATGCACCATGACTTAATGAGCGAATTTTCAAAGAAATCTGCGTATTATTGGCTTATGATAATATAGGAAAACTTTGGTTTAGAATTTTTATGGGTGAAAAAAAATTGGTACTCACGGGTACGGGGTACAAAAGTCAAAATAGTACAAACCCTTCAAGATGCATGTCGTTGGAAAGATTTTTAAGAGTACAGTAATTGTTGTTTTGAGGGGGGTAAAATGAAAAAACATGTTTCTATGCTATTTTTTACCCTAAATGCTCAAAATTTGACCCTAAATGGACTCCAAAAATTCTGAAAAACGAACTTATCCTTTCTTTTGATATTATTGACATTTTAAAATTTGTTTGGATTTTTTAAGTGCATCCTAGCGTGAGATATCGTCTGGAGTGACACATATATATACGTAAATACATACATAAATATATACATATACATATATACAATATACATACGTACATAAAAAAGTTAAATTTCAGGAATCGATCCAGAAAGGTCTAAAACGGATTTCCATGGAGAAAATTTTCAAAAATTCGCATTACAAAAATGTTAAAGGCATTGCAATAGGGTAACAAATGAACACAGCAATTTTTTATGTAGAATTTAAAAAAAAATCGATTTTTTTTTTAGTAATCTGTTTGTCATCAGTGGTACTACCACCACCCGGTACCCCTACCACCCCCTGGTGTTATACTTTGCCACCATCTACTCCTGCCTATCTTTCAAGTAGTATTGTTGGAATTATATGATGTGTCTACCATTTCATATCTTGCCATTTCAAAAAACTTCTTTTTAGACATCTTATAATTAAGAATACCAAGCATCTAGGGAACTATATGTATGGCCTAGCTAGAGATTCAATGAATTGCTACCTTTAAGATCTCACAGAGAGCTGCCAAGTAGTATAAAAGCCCCAATTTAAAAAAAAAAAAAAAAAAAAAAAAAAAAAAAAAAAAATGGACATGTCACAAATGGTTCATGCCACAAATATATACTCTAGGTGGATACTTATTCCTATGCTTCTCTACAGATGTTATTTTTAATGTTTTTGTTTTTTTTAATTTTACGGGTTTAAACTATCTTCAAGAAGCATTCAAAAATTTCACAAAGTAAGAATATTATCTCGATGTCACAGAGTTCACCCCACCTCTTATTTGTATATCCCCCTCTCCACTCCTATTAATTAATTATATGTTTAAGGGATTTTTGGGGGGAAAAAATCCCTAATTTATTTTTGATTTCTTCTATTGGAGGAGCACTTTTGCTAGTTAACTTTCCTCGGTTGATATTGAAATCATTATTAATAAAAGCCTAAAATTATCTTAGCACTTCTCAAGTAGTAATTCCCAAACTTAATAAGGTTCTCTGGGCTCAATTCCCCGTCTATTATTACTTTGTCCCTATTTTCCTCCTCAGGGATAAAAAATTAGAAAATCCCTAATGGCAGATATTAAAATTAATTTAGTAATTACCATACTATATAACTTTTATTTCGAATAAGTAGTGATAATAGGTTAGTGAGGGGACATGGTTTAAATAAGTATATGACTTCTATCTTTAAACAAAATGACCGTTTGTAAATACGATTTACTGAAGTTGTTTTGTCTTAAAAGGAAGCTAATTTAAAAATGTTAAGGTTCTACTTCAACTGATTCCGGATAAATTAATTTTCTATATAAATTTAATTAATATGGTGGATCAAAACAATAGTTATTAGCGAGCACCTACAAATTTTCATGGTCATTCAGGTCCAATTGTTGCAGAACATTTTAGTCAGTGAGTGGCATTTTGATTTTATATATATAGATATATACTCCTAATAAATTCAACGAAGATAAAAATACATATATAAATAGTTAAAGATAGCTATCAAATGAAGGGTCCAAGTTCTAGCAGGAAGCATTCTCGATTCTAATTATGAGCAAATTGTGAATGATCCCTTCACTGAATATCTAAAGCGGACTTGGGCCGAGCAAGTCGACTCTATAAACATATTCTTTGTTGATACTTAATTTAATTTTGTGAGGAAGTTTGACCAAGTCTCTCGGAAACAATCAAGTTAATTTTAATAACAAGTTAATATAAATATTATAGAGATTTAAACGTGAGTTGATTAGCTGATTGGTCCGGAAGAAAAGAAAAGAGAGGAATCAAGTGGAATCAAATGGAACGAAGCCTTCATCGTTATTACAATAATTCTCTTTGTTCAAACAAACCACTTCATTTTCTCGCCCAGGAAAAACACTCGGCTATAATTAAACATGAAAAAGTATAAAAACAAAACAATGTCGTAAGAGTTATTAAAATTGTTTATTTTTAGATTTGAGATTGCCCCGCGGGAGGGTAGGTCCTGCAGCTGTTGCTTGGATTACATCTCTTGCCGGCACATTTATTTTTAGCCCCAAGAAACCCGAAATCCGGATTTTTTTTTTTTTTTTAGGAAGAAAAAAAGTAGGATTCAATGACATCGTACCCACACAATAATAATTAAACCCACTTTCCTTTCACTCATTACTTTCCATTTCGAATCTTTAACTAAAAGCTTAAATCATTGTTTTGCCTAACTCGTTGTTTTCCGCTGCTTCATCTTATTGTTTTGAGGGCGTTGCTTCCACTTAACGATACATTTTTTAAACCACTAATTTGAGGGCCGACGTTCTAGATTTACAGGCGCTTTTTATATAATATTTCTCCATTTTTTCTGCGGGAAACATTTTCGTTTGCCTTTGGCTTATAATATGGCATCCTACTCACGTGTACCTTTGATCAGCGTGCAAACTGCGTCGCTTGAAAAACATAGATACACGGCTAATCTAATAATATTTAAATATTTTAACGAGGGATGTATTTTGGCGAAAATTTGGTACAAGAGTACATTGAGGAGTGAGTCATTGATAAGTATGTCGGTTGATAAAATAAAATGAAGGCAAACTTTGTGCAACACTAATTGGTAGACAATTTTAAATTAATTATGTGAGTTGATAAAGTTTTTTAAATAAGTTTGCCAATTAGTGTGGCACATAGCTTCCTTGTATCCTACGTACTTTAATGATGTTGTGCTTTTAAAACCCGTAATTGTCTGTGGACTACGACATAAGATCCAAATTTCTAAAAAAAATCAGATGAATACATTTAAAGGTAGTTTGCCAATATTAGTGTGGCATATATTATAGCTTCCTCCTGTCCTATCGCGTATTTTTCTTTTTAGCCTGTATTACCCATTATTGTCTAATTACTTTTTAATTTTTTTTCTCCCTTCATTTTAAATATAACAAAATTATTTGTTTTTTGTTTTTTTCTACATGATAGAACTATCAATTTAGCAATATTTCATGTGCGCGGACGTCTAAAATAATATGGGGCCATCTGTGGGCATTTCGACACACCATCCAAATTTCTTAACTATCAAATGAGTACTGTTAAAGATATAGGTTTAAAAAAAAAAAAAAGTTTCTGCTCATGTGGATACAAAGGGGTTGAAATATAGGTTATTTTTATATGGTTGAAAATAATATGGGACCAACATTGGGCTACTTGTGACCTACCACCAAAATCAGACAAACATTTTGAACGACAGACCGACAGACACGAGACCAAAAATGTTTCTTGACGTCTGAAACGGAGTTATTACATCCAGGAATTTTTGAAGACAATATGTTTTGTTCTTTAGAAAGATCACAATGCTTCCGCTCGGAACCAATACTACCTGACATTTAGAAACACGGTACAAAAATGAATACTAAATACTGCCTGACAGTTTAAAACAATTACTACGTTTCCTTGATGTTTCAGTGGATTGAATACGGGTTGAATACAGTTTTTGGATCCAAATTGTCCATGGAAACCTAGATTCAATACGGATTGAATACGATTTAGATCCAGATACGATACACTAAAGTCTGGGGTCGTATCTGGATTGAGTCTCTACGCAGAGAGTAAGTGTGAGCGCCCCTATCGTTTTTTCTGGTGAAACAAGTCAAATCTGTCAAAACACCACTCACTCAACCAAAAAATATAACCTTTATTTGTAAATTTTAGTTTTGTTTTTAAAAAGAAACAATAAACTGGGTTATAAAAGGTGAAGGTTATAAAATTATTTATTGGTGTATTGAAAACGTATTGAATACGTTATTGTATGTACCATCAACACGACGTTTTAAATTCATTTTATTCTGGGTCCTTGAAGCTGTGTTGGGTTTGTTTGTTTTGGTTTATATTTACATGGTTTCTTTCCTTCAGAAGGTAAATCAAAGTAGGAGAACGTCCGGGATAATATTTTGCTTATGCTTTACTTTCGGCTCAAGGTTTTTTTATACGCAATCAAATGGGGACAAATCACAAGAACTCCAGATTAAAAATGAGTTACACAATTTGACAATAGCCAAATTCTGAGTGGCAAATGTGGCGTCAACCCAATTGCTATCGGTCGTCTTTTACAAAAGCACGAGGTTGATCCACGAACACAAACCTTTAAACAAGTAACAAGCTAAGGAATCCACACTGACCAGCAGAGGCCCGATACCTTCAAACACCTCTCTAATCTCTTAAAAAGTAAACTACTTCAACAAATAATTTATTATTTGCATTAACTTTATAAATAAAATGATGTTCCGATTGTGGAGAAAAGCCCTAACAATAAGGGAGAATTATAGCAGCCTCATTGTTTAACTAGAAAACCAAAAATCGTTTTGATCGAAGTTTCGTGTGGAAATTAAATTAAAATGGCATCGTTAGAATATGAATGGAGCGAGGACGAGTAAAGTCGAACATTGGTAAAGGAAAAATCGTTTGAGAAAATGTCCTATGCACAGGTGATAGGTGATGAAACAATGAGGAAGAGATAGTAAGCGTGTTCACTGCCTTGTTGACACTCGTTGCACCAAACTGCATCTTTAACTCTTTAACTAAATCAGTGACGTACTTCAGCATTTAAAAACAGAGCTCATTGAAAGTCTCACTTAATTCGTTATACGATAACGGGATGCAAAATATACCTATAGAAATGCATTTCTATAGGTCCCATAGCTCTAATCAAAGGGGGCAGTGTAGAAAATTGATAAAAATGTTGTCATTTAGAATTGAATTTTTTTAAAGAAGAAATGAATATTCGAAAAGGCTCGTTGATATTTTATGGACCCTCATAGATTGCCGGGATGATAATAGTAGTAGAATGATGGAAGATGTGCAGTAGTGGTCCGATTGTACCGTGAATACGGTGGGACTGGCACGTACAACTCCGGCCTATGAGGGCATAGTTTTAAATATTTTAGTATAGATTGACTTACAAGAGACCTGGATATCGAGTAGAAAGCTGAACAGCCCTGTTTTATTAGAATATAGCTGTGTTCAGCTACTAAACTAGATCTCTACTTCTTGTCTCAACAATACTCTCCTGTTCTGCAAGGCCGCAACCAGATTATTGTTCTAGTTAGTAGATGACCATTTATTTTGGCAAATCATAATCAAGGGAGCCTGGCCATCTTAAGTGATATAATGAATTACCATTAAGAAAATACAATAATAGTTTCAATATGTAATACTAACTGGATTCCACGCTTCGCTACGGAGTCTGTATTTTTATAAAGTCCTATATAATTGTATATATTTTGTTTCTTCGTTTGTAGCTGGTTAATTAACCCTCTTCATGTGCTCCACTCATGCTGAAACTTGGCACATAGAATTTGTAACAATATAAAAACATCATACAAATTTTAGTTATTAGTATTATATAAAGGATTATATATATATATATATATTGCAGTGTGCAAACACAGTATTTTCATTGCTTATATATATATATATATATATATATATATATATATATATATATATATATATATATATATATATATATATATATATATATATATATATACACTTGCTGCAACAATTTGATGATGTTTTAAACTATTTATTAACTAAGAATGCCCAGAGACTACCTTATTTATATACTTCTCACCATGGATCAAAAATAATTTGCAAAAATCCCTAATTAGCAATTAATATCGACAACTGGAGAAGCATTTTTAAAAGTTAAAATTTCAGGAAGTCCAGAAGCCCTGGTGTCTGATCGAATCCTTAGGTTAAAATTGGAATTATCTTTCAATAATATATACTTACACCTTTAAGACACCTGTCCTAAGTGATAATTGCCTAACTTTAGAGGACCAATCTTGACTCAATTTCTCTTCATTCATGAATTTTCTTCCTTCATAAGGGTAAACATTTCATCAAATTACTTCTTGGCAGACATCAATATTATTTTAGTAAATACCAAATAAAAAAATTATAATCGCTTCAAACAAGTGTTGATAATTATGTTACAGAGGAGAATGTTTCAAATATGTATACGGCCCCCATTATAAGTCATAATGGCCGATCAGAACAGCCTTTCTCAAAAGTTGTTAATGGCATAAAAGGAAGCTAACTTTCAAAGACCAAGGTTCTATTGCAATTGCTTCCGGAGATATTGCAATATATCGAATTTCCCATATAGATAGCCCCATAGATGGCCGCATCTTAGCTCAAGATGGTAGATCATAGGAAGATTTATTAGCGAGCACCTAGGGTGCAAGAGGAACCTAACTAAAACATTTCATGGTCATTGCTCTCGTGGTTTCAGAGATATCGAGTCGGTCAGTCATTGCAAACTATATTTATTTATTTTTTTGAAGGGTGTTGGGCAGCTTTGTCATATCATAAGCTTTATTATAAATGTTTTAAAAATATGATTTTTGTTGTTTGTTTTGTGTGATCGTTACAGATTGATGAATCAAGTTATTTTGCCAAGGTTAACAATACTCCTGTTTCTCCACTTGTTATTTAATTTGAGTTTAGTAATCCTTGTCACTTATGGATCAGATGGACGCTAGTGATTGACGATGAAGTATAACTACGAATATGTGAATAAAAGATTTTCAGAAAAATATATACAGTGGTCCTGGAAAACGCAACGAGGAGGATCAGGACAAAGCCATAAATGTCAAGCCACATGTCACTGATGTGTGCGCTCAAAAGGACATAGGTAATGTCATTAAAGCATCTTGTATCCGCTGGCTTGGACAAGTTGCTCGAATGGAAGAGAGCAGAATACCCAAGAAAATGATGGACGGAAGACAAGGTGCGGAAGAAGAAGAGGGAGACCAAGATTTAGGTGGCTTGAGGATGTTCAAGATTTCCTGTGGAGGCTGTGCGTATGCTCGTGGAGGTTGGGCGTATGCTCTTGGAGGCTGAGCGTATGCTCTTGGAGGAACTGCTGGCTGGGAGTGCGCAGGATAGAGAGAAATGGCGAGGAGTTGTTAGAGGGCCAGTAAGTATGTAATTATTTATTAAACCATATTAGTGGTCAGGTGCCCCTATAGAATAAAATAGAAACTAATCAGTAGCAAATTAGTTTTAGAATGAAAATGAAGTCGGTCTGAGTATCTTGTCGAAATATTCCTTATATTGGTAAATATTATTTAATAACAAATGTGAGTACACCCTAATGTAAATCGCTTGATTGTTACCAAAAATCGGTGAAATCGTGTCTCGGTTTGGAGTCGATTTAATTACTAATCGAAATTTTAAATCTTCCTGCGATGACCGTGTAGATCACAAATCGAAATTCACAAAGGTTTTTATACCACCTGTATTACTATATACAAAATATCACTCGATGTTGTGTGCTGTGACGGTGTCTTTCACCAGGATTTGATTGATTATAAAACTTAATAGCAAATATATACTCCATATTTACTCTTATTTTACATTAAAACCTAATTTCGTCTATTATTTTGTAGTATAATTGTTGAAAGAATATCTATTGTTATCTGCTTAGTTAACAACTATTTTAAAGGTTAAACCGGCATGTATATTATACTGATCTAATTTTGATCCTTGCTTTATCTTGCTATATCATGCGTGGGGCGTTAATAGACAAGGTAGTCAAGCCTTCAATAGGTTTAAGTATTGTGGGCTTAGCTGACTATATATACTACTACAATAATGTACAGAATGTTAAATAAACTTTTCTTTTCCTTTATAATTTAATTTCATGCGTTTATGTATTAACTTTATTTAACGGAACTTTAGGTAACGGAAGCATTGTATTCACTTTTGAGAACGAAAAAATTTTATGTCTCTGATTTTAAAAATTCCAATACAGAAATCCGTTTCAGACATCAGGGAACATTTTTGGTCTGGTGTCTGTCTGTCTGTCTGCCTGTCTGTCTGTCGGTCTGTGTGTCCGCGAATCCTTGAAACATGTGACGATAACTTGAGTAAATGACGATCGATTTTTATGAAATTTGGTAGACATGTTCATTTTACCAATGCCCAGGACGAGTTCGTTGGACAACATTATCTGTCCAAGCGTTCACTCGCAATGCTCGTGTAAACGTGAACTTCAAACTTAAAATTGAAATTTCAGGTCGGGAAAAATCTAACTTCATCTATTCAATGCGAGATAAATATTTTTTTCAAATACAATTTTCTAGTAAAACAAACAGCGACACCGTTATGAAGTGTTAAAGATCACTAAAACTATTAATAGTAGTTTTTACAGAATAAACAATATAACAATGAAGTAATACAACAATAATAATGTTAATATAACAATAAAGTACCAACAAATAATTCCCAGTACAATCACATTATTTTGCGAGGAAGCTATGTGCCCAGGGACGGATGGGGACACCGGGAAGACAGGCAATTTCCTGAAGCGCTAATTTCCACGCTAGCCAATTAGAAACATTGGTCTGACTATTCAAAAAACTATCATATCAATATAGGATTTCATCAGTGCTGCCAGTGATACAATAGCTCAATTTTCACTTCTTACAAAACGTGTAAGCGACGCCGACATTTCAGACAGCAATATAATATGGGGTCATAAAGACAAAAAATACCAAGCGTCTTTACGCTATAATAAGTGCTAATTCTGCCACTCCTACTGTATCAGTGAGACGCCGGAGCGCCTTTATGAATATGAAATAATAATAACACGTCCATCAGCACCCCCAAAAATGCAATTTTCTGGATCTCTTTTGATTATTTTCTTTGTTTACTAAGAAAACAAGTGCAAGTATTCTAGCTTAGCAATGTCATTCATCAGTTATTTATATCGTTGGAATTTAGAATCACAACTTTTGGCGCCTATTTTATTTTATCACACATTTACCACTAATTTATTGTAGCTTTAGTTATCGCATTATGAAATAAAATATGAAAAAATTGAGATATTTTTACCATCATTTTACTAAAATTTGAACATTTGTACCTACTTAATATATATGGGACAAAGAATGAGTTCTCAGGGAGGGCGGCCCCCCTGGTTACCTCTATTAGATAATATGGAGCCGTTTGATATGTTTTCCCGTGCCGGACGCTACCTCACCATCCACCCCTGTATGTGCCACACTGATTATAGCACACTGATTATAGCCACACTGCAGACTATTTTTAGTTAGTTTGTTTATTTTTAAACGAGCTGTTAAGCCCGTGGCAAAAGGCTTAATTTTATATTTAGAAAAAAAAGTAAGTAAATCAATGTAGATATCTATTTAGACAAGTTATTATATCTACTTAAAGACCAACAAATCAAACCAAACATTTATTTTTATTGGAATAAATGTGGTTGCCTTAGCTTAGCAATAACAAATCATTTCGAGTCGTCACCGTCAGGACTCTACTCGACTAAAAAATGATGCTTTATATTAGTTTTGATTTTGTATGTTTGTGCGTGTGAATGGCTGTCGTCACATTCTTTGGAAGGCAAATTAACCCTCTTCCAGTCATCCAATCGAGCTGAAATTTGTCACATATATTCTTTACCAATATAATTGTATATGATCAAAATTATTTATAATGAAACCTTAGTTTTAATGATATAGTTTATTTACAGTAAAGTTATGAATATAGTTTTTTGTTAGTTGTATTGAAGTGTAGGGTGGACAGAATAGCGAGATGGAGAAGCCTAAGGTGGAAGTGTCAAGTTACGTATTTGGACAAATAACTAATTTAAATTTAATTCAGCTGGTCTGGGGCAATGTGGCGCTCTACTGTATAATACGATGCACATTGGACGCCGCGGCTCCACTCACTCGGCCTGCATCCCACTGCATCGTTCGCCACTCTAACAAATTAATACAAATAACAAAAAATCCTTCTTCCCACTTCTCGTCCTCTTTGATTTTTTATTTATTTGGACCGTTTCTTAAACTGACGAAAACCGAAGAACACCGGTCAACACTGGTCCGACAGATTTTGACCTCGAGGAATAAAGTTTACGATTTGAAAACGTTTCCTCTCCTCCGGACGACGTTCTCCTGTGGAAAATGACGCCTTAATATGCATTTATATTATCCAAACACAATGAAACTACAAGAGAAATTAATTTTAGCTCTAAATTTAAGGTCCGAGATAATGAAGTTTATTTAAATACGAATCTATCTAGTGGGGGTCTATTTTTCTCTGTATGTCTCCCGTAGTTATTGATAATTATAATTTGATTTAAAGTAAAATTTAATCTACTAAAAACTAAACTAATACTACCAAAAACTAAAATATTTGAATTTCTAATAGATTGTACTAGGTACAGGTACTAATTGAGTACTTTATAATTATAAGCGTTAATTCTCGGTCTAGTTCTATTGCCGTGAATATTTGGCTTACTAGATTTGTAGAATAAGATTGAAAGCTTGGATTCGGGGAATTTGTATCGGTAACGACAGAGAAAAATCATTCTCCCGTATAGCTCAGTTGGTAAGAGCACCTGTAACGGATTAATAGGAGGACCCGTGGTTTAAGTCCCGGTGGGGGGTCTATTTTTCTCTGTATGTCTCCCGTAATTGATAATTATAATTTGATTTAAAGTAAAATTTAATCTTTCCGTAGTATGAATACTACCAAAAACTTAAAAATACGAATCTAACGATATAAGTAGTTTTCCCGGGGAACTCTAGTTACCGAGCTATTGATGAAAATAAATCTTATTATTTGTCGAAAATCGAAAAAAAGTAAACAACCATCTGTTAAACACTTTTTAATTAATGGTAATTTTTCAAATGATGGATGATGTAGGTGTAGAATAAAATACAATTACATGATAGTAGGAAACGTTTCGACCCTAAATAAGGTGACAATTACAAATACTACATTGCATTATTTAAAATTGTGGAAGCTTAATATATTAACTTCGTCCTGTATAATTTAAATTAATTACGATCTGTCCAAATTATCTCTAATTATAAAAAATATTAATTCTTGATTTGGTCAAGTCAAGTCTTTAAATACTGTGGATATTAACTAATCCTTTCTCTAAGAGAGAGCGTCAAATGTGAATCATATTAATTTAACATAAAAATTTAAAAACATTATTTTTTATAAGAAATAATGAGTCAAAGTGACATAACTAACATTTAATAAAATATATATATTTTTTTTTTTAAATTAATTACCACATTTTTATCAAATTATTAATTAGTCTTCTTTAATTAATTAATAATTAGTAATTAGTTTATAAACTAATAATTAATAATAATAATAATTATTAACTAATAATTAATCATTTAAACTAATATAATTCACATTTGACGCTCTCTCTTAGAGAAAGGATTAGTTAATATCCACAGTAATTAAAGATTTCATTATGTAAGTAAAACTGATAAATTATTGTTTTATAATTAGAGACAGTACAGATCGCCATTAATTTAAATTAAACTAAGGATGACCTTATTTAGGGTCGAAACGTTTCCTACAAACATTAGTTTTTATTCTACACCTACATTATCCAGCATTTGAAAAATCACCATTAATATATATATATATATATATAAGGTGGCAATAAACTTAAGGTTTATTATTTATGTAAACACCTTTAGCGAATTTTCGAAGAAAACTAAGCTATTGCAATGGCTTCGAATTTTTGAAAATTTTCTCCATGGAAATCTGTTTTAGACCATTCTGAATCGATTCTTAAAATTTAACACTTTTTTATGTATGTATATATGAAAATATGATAAAAAAAAAAAAGTACATAATAACAATTACTGTACTCTTAAAGAGCTTTCCAACAACATGCATCTTGTAGGGTAAATGCAATTTTGACTTTTGTACCCCGTACCCCTGTCTATCAATTTTTTTATTTTTTTTCACCCATCCAAATTCTAAACCAAAATTTTCCTATATTATCATAAGCCAATAATACGCAGATTTCATTAAAAATTCGCTCATTAATTCATGGCGCATGACTGGACTTTTTTTAAATATGTTTGAAAATATATCAATTAATGAGATATTATTGGATTTTAATTCAGTATTAATATATCTATTTGAGAGGGTTTTGTTCGATATATCGGATCGATTTTTCTAATTGACCTCTGAAACGTGGATCCACCATTTTGCCACACTCTGTTTTGTTAATGAGCATTTACAAGGTGTAAAATGGAAATTAAAAATGGACGCGTGGCGTCTTAAACTTTTCCTCACCAAACATAAACATATAAATGACAACCCACAGCTTAAAGGTGTTGTTTGTGTTTAAAGGTAAATAGTTTCTATCGATACTTCCTTTGTTGATATTGTCGATTTAGTTTCAAAACGAAATAGAAGGTATATATATATTATTTAGCGTTAAAGTTTAAAATATGATATTTTCAAAATGGTGGCAGATGTTTTATAAAAAGGTATAATTGGTGCAAATTTCAGCACAAATGGAAAATATTATCGATTTTTCACGAATTTTTTAAATGATTGCAGACACCGCAAAATTGGTTAATGACTTCACCAAAATTTATCATTTTCCGGGCGGCACAAATACATATAATGAAGAGTTTTTTGCAAAGTTTAAAAAAAAAAACAGGTGTCAAAACATAATGTCCACCCCTTAAGGAATGATTGCTTGAGGATTTTCTATTATTTTCCCGTGTTTGGGTTCATTCTATATTATGTGGTTATTCGTCCTCTAGAGAGAAGAATAGACAGACAAACGCAGGAAATTTCAAGGGTCCTCGGTTTTGCCTACGGACACTAAAAAGTGTTCAACAGGTGATTGTTTTTCTATTAAGCTAAATCAGATGTAATTACATCAATATCAAAACCTGCAAATCCATCAAAATCTCAAAAATGAATTTTTCCACCAGTTCGATGCTTTCTTTTAGTAAAAATAAACATTAACTCATTGCAGATTTGTTATAAAATATAGACTTTTTTACTTTAGCACCCCCTACATCCTTTGCGTTAATAGTTATTTAAAAAGGAACATATACACAGAGTATTATCATATTATATTCCTTAGTCTAAATTACTATTAAGACGAAGGGATTTTTATTCCAATGTACCTTGGGACAAAGGAATATCACAATTGTGTATATAATTGTGATCATATCCCTTAGTCTAATCAACTATTAAGATGAAGGAATATTAAATATAAAAGTGCAAACACACAAACCATTGAGACTTTTGTCTGTTAGTGTTATTTGCAACATTTTTAACACTGATTTAATTGTCTTTTTTAATATTATATATCTATAAGCCAATTAATTATTATAAGGTTTGTACAGCTAATGGAACGACACACAAACCCTAACCACGTGCCATCCATTACATATTTAGTTGTATAAGCCTTTTGGCAAGGGGACTAGATTACACATAATATGTACTAGCTGGATTCCTGTGCTTAAAAAGCATTAAAATATTTTTTTATAATTTGCATATATTTCTAATAACTAAATAATTCCGACTACTGGAGGAGCATTTTTGTAAATGATAAATTTCAAACATCAGAGGGTTCTTCTGGACTCAATTCTTTTTCGTTTTTTCTACTTTGTCCCCATTTCTACCCTTGGAAAGTCTCAATTGGAAGACATCAAAATTAACATAAACGACATTATAAATTATTATACTATATAGATTTTATTGCCTAATTGTCAATTGTCAGACACCCTAATAAAACAATAAATAAATAAATAGATTTTATTTTAGTATTTTAAAGAAGTGGTGATAATTATGTTAGTGAGACATTTTTTAATAAGTGTATACGGTCACCATCTTGAAACAAATGGCCGTTTGGAAAACTGTTTTACTGAAGTTGTTTTGCCGTAAAAGGAAGTTAAAATCCGATTTAATAATTCTAGTGTAATCTTTTCCGGAGATATCGTCGTGTTGAAGTTTTCTTATTATAAATAGCCGCTATCTGAATTTAAGATGGTGACCAAAAGCTATTTTTAACAAACACCTAAAAGCAAAGAGGATCCTACCTAAACAACTGTAACGTTCAAGTGAAACTGGTTCTGGGAAAATATCGTTTTGATCAATTTTGGCCGCCATCTTGAATCAAACCGGCCGATTAGAAAACCCTTTTACCAAAGTTTTTTATGGTATAAGAGGGAGCTAAATTAAAAATTTCAAGGTTCTGGTGCCATCAATTCCGGAAAAATTGTCTCACCGTATGTTCCATTATAAATGGCCGCCAAAATAAAATAAGATAGCGGATCAAAAAAAAAGATTTCATAGAATGTACCCAGGGGGTATATAGAACCTACTTACAAAATTTCATGGTCATAGATCTAGTGGTTTTAGAGATATCGTGTCTTCAGTGACTCAGTGTGTGAGTATTTTATATAGATATGTGTGTGTTTTAATTTATGTATATATTAAGTTATAAGAAGAAATATACGAGCTTTCACTTTGTTAATTATCAAGTACGTTGAAATACAATATAAAAAGTGAAAATCTAATAAAAAAGCTGAAAGAACAATAGTTCGGATTGGATATTTATTGGTAAATAAAACACGCGGACGTAGTACGAGCTGTTACGTGCGTAAACAAGGGGGCCATTTACTGCTACTACATATAAAACTTTATCAGTTCGTCAGTTCATCAGGAAAAGCCATGGTAAAACTGCTAAACATTATACATATATTAAAACATATTAAACAACAACAATTACATTAACAAGGTGCTCGTAAATTCTTTGCCCCGCTATTGCGTGTTTACTGTCACGCTCAAAACCCCCATTCTTTTGTCCGAAATTATTTGGTATGGTTTTTAAAAATGCATTTGTATTTGTGTATTTGCATCGGTGTGGCACCTTGGAATAGTAATTATCATCCTCTCGGTTGAATTTAATAGTTTATTAGGTGATTGTCAAGTGGTAATGTTGCTTCTAACACTCCATCATAAATCTACTTTCTTCCTCCATAATTAAAACATGCAAAAATACAATCCGCTTATTATATCGTTGAAATTTGTTTTAAAAAAAATTCTAAATTGTTGAGGTTTGTTTACAATAGAATTATTTATAAAACTTTAAAAACCCAATCAAAGATTAAATTGTGGAATCCGGGAACTCTTGGAATAAACTAATATTAACCGTATTCTAATCTGACAACGTGTTTATGACTGCTAACTCGTTTGCTGATCCACGTGATATTTTGCTGTAATTAATCCGGAAACCAACTACGTTTTTATTTCAAACTGGTTTTAACGACGAAATTAAATATTCCCAAACAAAAACGTAAATAAAGAATTAAATAGATCTAAGAGTAAATAAAGACGACTCTTTGCTAAAGTAACTTCATTCTACAAAGCCAGCTTTCAGCCACTAGTGGTCTTCAATGTCTTATACAATAAATGGATCCGTTACTATAATAGTCTACCGATTAATGTAGCACATAGCTTCTAATTATTAGACGAATGATCAAATGATATTTGGATCTGTTTCGATTCCCAGTGTAGTCAATATAGTGAAGCAATATTATACTGGCCCAGACGGTTGAAATTAATACGGGATTATTTCTAGGCTACTTTTAACGAACCATGTAATTTTTTTAAAAACCTGATGAGTGCTTTTGAAGATATAGGTATAATAAAAGAAGATTTGTGCGCAAGCGGAAGAAAAAGAAATGGGCGCAGAACAATGAAATTATTATGGGACTTGGGCTCATTATGACCTACCATCCAAATTTTAACAAAAATGTTGGAAAGACAAACAGACACGGTTCCAAAAATGATTTAAAGTCTGAACCAAATTTTCTTTATTATAATTCGGAGACTTCAGAACGATCACAATGACACCGTTACCTTCGGTAACGATTTAGAGTAAAATATTAACTCTGATCCTTTTGATTTCTCCTGCATATATATTCTTAATTTATTTAAATCGATTAAGTTTTTAGGCTATGCGTATTTGTTTGGCAAATATTCTACATATATCAAGTTTAATTTTGCTTCCGAGCTTACTGACAATTAATATGGCACATCCTGGCGTCCTGACGCGTATCCTTTAGTGATGTAATGCATATTTACAACCCATTATTGTCTATTTTGTTTTTTTAATTTTTCCCCTCTTGTTTTTAAAAATCTATCAACATTGTTTTGATTTTTTACATGTATAAAAGTATCAATTTAGCAAATAGTTTAAGTGCGCAGATGGTTAATAGTACATTATGCGTCTAGTGCGGAAAGTAGCATTTTAGCATGCGAGTGTTGAGTTTGGTAAAACCACACGAGCAAAGCAAAATGCAGTTTTCGCACGAGTTGCGTACCGTACTTTATCTACGATTGTTGGATTTTAATAATAAATTCGTATTTTTCTTTTGACAAAGATGGCGTTACTCCCGAATTAATTATTTCGGGAGGCGTATTATTCTCCTCATTTTCGTCATAATGACATAAATCAATAATTGTTTTTCACTAAAAACTCGATATAAACAGTTACTTTAATTAAACAAACAGCAAATTAGTTTTGTTAAATGTAAACAAACTCGCTAATCATGCGTTAAGGTGAAGAATTCTTCTTTTTTACCGCACTAGGGTGGAAAAAAGAGGAATTATGAAATGTGTATGCGCAATGAATACAAGTACGTAAAGAATCACTTTCTACGCATCTAAACAGAGATACAATGTTTATATTTCGTATCAATCGTAGATAAAATTATTATCAATCTATAATCTATAGGCTACTTTCGACAAACCAACCATATTTCTTCAATATCGGCTCAGTGCTTTAAAACATATTAGGTGTAAACATAAAGTTTGTGGAGGAACCAATGGGTGAATAATGTTGCAACTTATCTGGGACCTATCGTCCAAATTTAATTAAAATCAAAGTAGTTTTTAAAATATTTTGGTTAGCAAAAATTTTAGACAGACCGAAAGACCGACAGACAGACATCATACAAATAATTTTATCTGACATCTGAAACGGATTTCAGTCTTTTTTTAATCGGTGACAAAAATAATTTACTCTTCAGAACGATCACAATGCTTCCGTTACCTTAGGTAAACTCGGAAGCAAAAGGGTGAAAAATTAAATAAGTTATACAATAATGGATTGTAAAAAGATAAAGTAAAAGTAAAAGCATAATTAAAGTATATGCGATAGGACGCGTGGAAACTATGTGTCACACTGATTGGCCGTAGGGATGGCCAATTGAAATTATATTAATCGATTAATCGTTTGCCTTTTATCGATTATTAACTTAATTACATATATCATTAAGCCGATTAATCTAATGAATCGATTTCTTCCATTCAAACCTCCATTGGATTTTTGAGGTGATATAATATTATTTTTTTAAAGTTTCTTCTACATATCGCATTATAATAATTTTTATACAAAATGTTAAGATTAAATCAGGCTTCATGTTGACGGCATATAATAGTTATTTATGCACCTTGGGAGTAAAGTAAGCCATTATTCCCCGAGCGAGAAAGTTGGTTCTAGAGGCGAAGCCGAAGGAATTAAGAGTATTTAATTCCCGAGGCGCAGCCGGGGGAATAACGCTAATTAGTTCCCGATGAGCAGCCGAGGGAGATAATTATCGCGAGGGGAATAATGGCACTTTACTCACGAGGTACATACAAGATTTTATCTCCAGTAGGGAGAAAATACACATTTCCGTCCATTGCACAGTTTTTATTTATTATTTACATAAATAACGATAATTATTAGCACTTTTATATGAGATATAATATTAATATAATATATAATAATAGCAGATATAAGAGATTCAATATTAAAAACAAATAAGAATTGGAATTAAACTCAAATAGAAGGTCATTTAGATGCAGGTTATAAACAAAGATAAACAAGGTCGAAAAAAAAGTGTCGCCAACCTGATTTCAACAACTTGATTACATTAGCCATTCATTTTTTACTATTTATAGAATAATTAAGTTGCCAATTCTTACTTTTTCGCCCTACTTTACTTTTTCGCCCTACTTTTACTTTTCCTCCCTACTTTTTGAATTCAGGGAAGAAAAGACTTATTTTAGTCCCTCTAAACTAATCCAAAATCATAACTTTTTCTCCCTATTGGAGATAAACTAATTTAAACTGGGGTCGAGATGCTGATGATGAAGGAGGTGACCAGGAATCTAATTTAGCAAACAGGTGTCACTAAAATTGGCACCAGAGAAACAACATTCAATGGGTTAAAAACTAGGATTGATAAAAGTGACTAATATTAATATTTCTCTCTCCTTATCTATTACCCTGATTAACAAAATTGAAACCAGGCTTTGTTCCTTTGAGTACAGCTTTTAAAGACACCGATCCTTATATCTTATCTTATAAACACATGCTATAAACACAGAATAAACAATTCATCAGTTCTTATTTTTAAATAGAGGGAATTAAAAAATAGACTGCCAATTAGTGTGGCACATAGCTTCCTCACATCCTATCATGTACTATAACAATTATTGTTAGATTACTTTATTGTCATTTTGTTTATTTTGTAAAAACTATTAATAGTTTTAGCGATCTTTAACACTTCATAGCGGTGTCGCTGTTGGTTTTACTAAAAAATTGTATTTGAAAAATGTTTTAAAAAATGTTTGTCTCATTAAATAGATGAAGTTAGATTTTTTCCCCGACCAAAAATTCCAATTTTAAATTTAAAGTTCACGTTTACGCGAGAGTTGCTCTTGAACGCTTGGACGGATAACGTTGTCTAACGAACTCGTCCTGGGCATTGGTAAAATGAACATGTCTACCAAATTTCATCAAAATCGGTCGACATTTACTCAAGTTATCGTCGCACGTTTCATAATTCGAGGACACACAGACCGACAGACAGACAGACAGACAGACATGAGACCAAAAATGTTCCCTGATGTCTGAAACGGATTTCTGTCTTGGAATTTTTGAAATCGGAGGCATAAAAGTTTTCGTTCTCAAAAGTGAACACAATGCTTCCGTTACCTTCGGTAAGCTCGGAAGCAATATTTAGTTAAAATATAATTAAAGAAATAAAGTTAAATTATTCATCGGTACTTGGGATGAGTTTTCTGTGTATTTCTCTAATTGGAAGACAAAAAACCATCAAAATTGTTTGATTATTACACGAATAAAAGAATCAATTTAGGAATATTCAATGTGTGCAGTGGTTGTAATTAATCTGTGGCTATCTGCGGGCAACTTTCGACAAACCATCCAAATTTCTTAAAAAGATGCGTACTTTTGAAGAAATAGGTGTAAGTATGTATGCATGTGAAAGAGAAATAAATGGACGCCGAAGATTGGAACTTATATGGAACCAACAAAGGTCTAATTATGACCTACCATCCAAATTTCATTAAAATCTGGCGAGTAGTTTTTATGATATTTTGGTTCACAAAAAGTGAACGACAGAGAGACCGACAGACGGACACGGAATCAAAAATGTTCCCTGATGTTTGAAAGGGATTTCTGACAAATCGAAGATATAAAAAATCTTTTATATCGAAGATATAACAAATTTTCGACAACGATTACGCAGCTCCCGTTACCTTTGTAAGCTCGGAAGGAAAGGCGGGGGGGGGGGGGCATTAAATAAATTAGATAATATAACTCTAACATCTAAGTATGTGCGATAGGACGCGAGGAAGCTATGTGCCACACTATAACTAATTTTACACTCTTTAAGTCGACACGTGAAACAGTCGATCTGAATGGACAATTTTTTAATTCTGAAAGATTTAGGATAACACCGCAACCTACTGAGAAGATTCCAAAAAAAAAGGCTCGTGTAAGTTGTGGAAGAGCTAAAAATAACTATACATTACAATTCGCAAAAACATTTCCTGAAAAAAAATGTCATAATTCTATAAAAATGAATTTAGGTGTCAGTGATAAAATTATTTTTTACTACCTATTCATTTGTTATATCTATTTTATGACCCAGTTTTGAAATAATTTTATTATAGATTAGTTTTAATAAAAACTATTACAAAAGTTGTTTTGATTGTTTTATATATTATACTATTAACAATGCCAGTTGCTTTTGGTAGTAAAAAAGCGAGTATTTCTCTTTACTATCATTCCGTCATTGGAAATATTAAAAAGGCCAGTCATGCACCATGACTTAATGAGCGAATTTTCAAAGAAATATGCATATTATTGGCATATTATAATCTAGGAATTTTTTTGGTTAAGATATTGGATGGGTGAAAAAAACAAAAACAATAGGTTCACAGGGGTACGGGGTGCAAAAGTCAAAATAGTATTTACCCTTCAAGATGCATGTCGTTGGAAAGCTTTTTAAGAGTACAGCAATTGTTGTTATATACACTTTTGTCATATTTTCATAAAAGAGGGGGGTAATATGGAAAAAACACGTTTTTATGCTATTTTTGACCCTAAATTGTTAAAATGTTACCCCTAAATGAACTCCAAAAATTCTGGCCACCGAACTCATCCTTTCTTTTGATATTATTGACATTTTAAAATTTGTTTGGATTTTGCTTCCGAGCTTACCGAAGGTAACGGAAGCTATGTGATCGTTCTGAAGAACGAAATTATTTTATATCTCCAATTTCAAAAATTCCAAGACAGAAATCCGTTTCAGACATCAGGGAACATTTTTGGTCCCGTGTCTGTCTGTCGGTCTGTCGTTCAATTTTTGCGAACCACCATATCCTAAAAACTACACGTCCAATTTCAATGAAATTTGGGTGGTAGGTCATAATTAGCCCATTGTTGGTCCCATATAAGTTTCAACCTTCTGCTCTTATTTGTTTATCTTCCACATGCTCACAAACATACATTTATTCACTGCCATATCTTTAAAAGTAACCATCTGATTTATATGAAATTTTTATGGTTTGTCGAAAGTAGCCTGCAGATAACACCTGCCTAATTTCAACTTTCTGCGCACTTTAAATCGTGCTAAATTAATATGTCTTATACTATAAAGCCGGATGGCTATCTAACTCACTGACTGACATTAATGTTTACCCACTTCCAGAAGAGCTAGAGACGCGCAACGTCCATATTGTGAACAAAAATAACTATACAAAGTTCACTTTTCCCCCTTCTTTCCCCTTAAAAAAATAATAATGGGCGACTTGATTTTTAAGCTGGTTTGGGGGCTTATTATTGCGGCTAAACGGTAAGTCGTATTAGAAAATGGATAGCACAAGTGGTAACTGATTTTAAAAGATCTACAACTTTAGTCCTATGAGTTTTTGTCGTATCATCATCGGTTGTACCTTAGATTGTGATAATTTTGTTATTTTTTGGTTTTATTTTTTTCCATTTTTGTCTTTGAATGACCATAGTTTCTATAATAATTGGCCGATTTTATTTCTGATTGCGGCGATTGAATCTCACACTAATGCTCTTTAAATTGAGTATATTTTATTTCATTAGTTCGTCCTACTTGGTGAGAACATGAGTGTAAACTTTTCCCCGTGGCCACTTTTTTTGGTTTTAAATATTGTGTCGTATATCATTTTAAAGGCCTAGATAATATGTACATTAAAGCTATTTTATTTGTTGATTTTTTAAAAATTGTGTACATGTACTTTAGTACCGATTTATAATTTTTTTGTAGGTTAAAGGGTTTAAATACTTTTTTGATATTAGGTTTTTTATTTATATGTATTTCTTAGTTAAATGAATGTTAAAGTTAATCTTTTATAATATGATGTACATCGTTGAAAAGCTCTTGCATAGTAGATTAGTTTTTGTTATATTCTATTTTGTGTTATTTTTAGTTTTGAGGGGGGTAAAAAAAAAAAACTTTTTATACAGCGGTTTCTACGATTTGGTTGCAGTTTTATATATATATTTTTTAAATTAATTATATGTGCGCTAACTTTTTGTGCTTGTTGGAGGCTTTGTTTCTCCAACAAATGTTTAAATTTCTTCAACTTTATTAAATATTTACTGGAACAGTGCCGCGTCGTTCCAACTTTTTGATTATTTTTATCGAGGTATTTTTCTTAATTCGGTCTTTTCTTTGCGAAGAAGCTATATGCCACATTCATTGGCAGAGTATTTTAAGTGCATCCTAGCGTGAGATATCGTCTGGAGTGACAAATACATATATACAATATACATACATTACATACATGAAAAAGTGTTAAATTTCAGGAATCGATTAAGAATGGTCTAAAACGGATTTCCATGGAGAAAATTTTCAAAAATTCGCATTACAATAATGTTGAAGCCATTGCAATAGCTTACTTTTCTTCGAAAATTCGCTAAAAGGCTTTTTGCATAGTTTCATAAGAGAGGCAAACATTTTTGATAAGTTAGTAGAATGTGTTCCTTGGGTTTACAATTTTTTAGAAGTTGGGTCAATTAAGGAAATAAAAGTCTCACTTTTGTAATATTTCGATCCCTCCTTGAAATAAAGTGATGGATATTATTAATAATTCTTGTTTGAAAATTAAAGTTTTGATTGAATCATGGTGATTATCGTCATTTATCTGAATACAGGTTCTGTTTATTGCACTATTTGTTACAATTTCACTATTATTCTAAATAAATGAATTATTGTAAGAACGCATTTCGATTTTTTTATATTTTTATCTTCCACTCTTTTACAATTTGAACTTAATCACTATAAATAATATTTCATTGAGCAATAGTTGGTCTGAAAAACAGAACCTGTATTTAGGTTAATGAGGAGAATCACAATGATTCAATCAAAAATTGTGTGATTGTGTCTACAATCACCAGCGCCGGTGCTACACTTTTGGCCGCCACAGGCAAGACGGTTTTTGGCCACCCCATTGAAATAGGCATTTTATGACCCGGGGGGGGGGGTGAATTTTGGGGGCTTCGCTGCATATATGTGTTTGCGGGTTATTACACAAAGAATAACTGGAAAGTTTCAAATTTTTGTTTTAAGACAAACGAAAGAAATTATAATTGTCCTCGGTTTGGTTTCGCCTACGGAACCTAAAAATGGATATACCTAGAGATTATGCAAATTAACCAAAAGTTGGCCTATAAGTTAGTAAGTTTAATACTTTACTATTAAACAAAAATATTCCTATTTTAAGTTGGTAAGAATAGTATTGATATTATAAAAAATAGGTCTAAACTGTCACTGAGACATGAATATTTCCACTAATTGTAACTGAATTTTTGGATGTCTAAAATTTTATAATATTAATATCATCTGAGGAAAAAATTATAATATTTAAATATAATCATATACAAATTCTTTTTTTTTTCTAGGGGCCTGAAATTTTCTATGGCCATATTTTTAATATTATCCTTAGTGAACATTATATTGTGAATTGTAATGAAACATGCGTTTCTGATACTTTATTTTAGATTAGATTAAAAAGTAAATTTTTACTAATAAGCCATCTTTTGTTAATAACTACTTAAATTATTTTCAACTTTTTAAAATAAAATAATTTTTCCACTATCAACCGCCCTTACAGAGTCAGAGGGCTGAACAAAGTTTATTTAATATAACCTGACTAGTTTTTAAAATTGTGCATGTCACTATTGTTTAGCTATGATAGTTTTTGAGTTATAATTAAGTAAAGTAGGCTATTTTTAAACTCAATATTAAAGGAAGGGTACTTCTTTAGATAGTTACTCCGCTATGCTGCTTTAGAATAAAAGTAACTTTCACTAAATAACTATTACGAAAAAGAGATGTTTAGTCCAATTTTGTTTGCGACCAAGGAATATTTCATTTCTGTTTTTATAAGGGGAGTAACAGTCTAAAGAAGTGCCATAGGAAGAAACCTATAACAGAACTGAGCTTTATATTTTTACTTTCTCATATAAAGAGAAAGTAAAAATATTTGTGATGGCGCAAAAATTCGATCTTGAGATTTTGATGAATTTACACGTTTGGATGTCCCCTGAGTCCAAAAAAGCTGTTTTTAAAAAATGTCTGTCTGTCGTCTGTGGATACGCCTGGAGCCTAAACTACTGGGCTAATTTTGACAAAATGTGGCATACATGTTCAGAAAAATCATAACCCAAAAATGAATTTTAGCTCCAAATTTGGAGCCGCTACCTCCCCAAAAATTCTGAAAAAAATCATTTCCCGAAAACGGTTCCGACGATTTTGATTAAAAAATTCTAAAATGTAGTCTCCATTTAAATACGAATCTTACGATATAAGCCGTTTTCCCGGGGAAATCTAGTTCCTGAGAAAATATCTTTAACCGCGGACGGAGAGAGGCCAGGATCGATTCCCCGCCGAGGAGAAATTATTTTTAAATTTTGATGAAAATATTTAATAATAATTAAATGTACCTACTAAAACTAATACATAGAAAAAACTGGGCTAAGTAATTATGAACTCGTATATCAAAAACTTTGTCTGAATTGCCTCGGACCGATTTTTATTTTATTAGGATTAGGAGAGATATATATAACAATTACAAAATTAAGGGAAGGGTAGAAAATAAACAGCTATAAAGGGGTAAGAAAAGAGTTAAGTGAATAAATAAAAAAAAGATATGAGGTATAATAAAAAAGACTTAAGGAGGGTTACGACAAAAAGCAAAGACAGCCGATAGTTTTTTTTAGGAATAAAAAGAAATAACACCGGTGTAACCAAGAACCAACCCGAAATGCGATTAGCTCGGCTACATAACTAAAACAGCACCTGATAAGATATTGTTTAGGGGTGTTATTACTATTACTAGGGTTCCATCTCTAACTGCCTACTCAGTACGGAGGTTACGCTCATTATTATCTTTTTGCTATTATAGATTTTGTTTTTCAATTTATAAAATAAAACGAACTGAGGGCGTCATCGGCCGCCCCCTGAGTTTGGCCGCCACAGGCGGCCGCCTGCCCCGCCTGTGCGTAGCGCCGGCGCTGACAATCACACTAAATAATCGTCCAAATTACTCACAGTCAATAAACAAGCAAACAGAAAAATAAGTTCATTTCCAATAAAAATGCAGGTGATATCCAGCAATCAAAACCGGTCTTTAATAAAGTGATTATTAAAAAAAAAATCTGTCTGTAGTCTCAGCAGACGCGAGGAGCCTAACTACTGGGCCGATTTTTATAGAATTTGGCATATTCAAAAGAATCACTCCCCGAGGGCAAATAGAGTAATTATTTTTAGCCCTAAATTTAGAGGTGCTGACCCCCAAAAATTCTGATTAATCATTTAAAATAATCTGCCAATTAATATGGCACATAGATTCCATACATCATTGCACACCTATTACCCCAATTTTGAACCACTTCCCGTCTTTCAAACTTCCCCACATTTTGCACATTGAAACAATTAAGGTGAAGAATACAGAAACCAAAAAAATAAAAAAGTTGAAAATAAGCCCAGTTTTTTGAAAAATGGAATTTTTTACAAGCTTTTATTTAAATCTGTCAACCTTGTTTTGATTTTGCTCCCCAGCTTACCGAAGGTAACGGAAGCTATGTGATCGTTCTGCAGAACGAAAATATTTTATGTCACCGATTTCAAAAACTCCAAGACAAAAATCCGTTTCAGACATCAGAGAACATTTTTGGTTCCGTGTCTGTCTGTCGATCTGTCACTCAATTTTTGCGAACCAACTTATCTTAAAAACTACACATCCAAATTAAATGAAATTTGTATGGTAGGTCATAATCAGCTTATTGTTGGTACCATATAAGTTTCAACCTTTTGCGCTTATTTTCTTCTCTTCCACATGCACACAAACATACATTTATTTACACCTATAGCTTGAAAACTACTTATCTGATTTGTATGAAACTTTTATAGTTTATCAAAGCACATATCCCCAGATCAATTTGAACCGTCTACGCTCTTTATATTTTGCCTAATTGATACTTTAATTCACATAAAAAATCAAAACAACATTTGACAGATTAAAAAACAGGGGAAACAATTATTAAACAAATTAGACTATAATGGCTTGTAGAAACATAAAATCAATAAAGTGCGTTATAGTATTCGAGGAAGCTATTTGCCACACTAATTGACATTTTATTTTACATGCATTAAAGTCTTAAGTTAGCAAAATTTAAAGAGCGCACACGGTTGAAATTAATCAGGGGCTATCTGTGGCTAACTTTCGACGAACCATCAAAATCTCATAAAAATCAGATAGGTACTTTTGAAGATATAGGAGTAAATGAATGTATGTTTGTGCGCATGTGGAAGAGAAACAAATAGAGGCATAAGGTTAAAACTTACATGGGACCAACAATGGACTAATTATGACCTACCATCCAAATTTCAATAAAATTGGACGAGTTGTTTTTAAAATATGTTGGTACGCAAAAATTGAGCGACAAACCGACAGACAGACACGGAACCAAAAATGTTCCCTGATGTCTGTAACGGATTTCTGTGTTGGAATTTTTGAAATCGAAGACCTAAAAAGTTTTCGTTCTTCAGAACGATCACATAGCTTCCGTTACCTTCGGAATGCTCGGAAGCAAAAATAAATATTCTATAAAATAGTTCCCACTATTTGGTAAAGATTTTACAAATGCAGTTCATTTAATTACCATATAAGTCGCTTTCCCGAGAAAAATCTAGTATCCGAAATATGAATGAAAATAAATCTTATTTTGCTGTAAATGGAGCACGAAATGTAAACAATCACCTGTTGAACTAATATGTTTAATAAAATGGATCTAATAATCTTAATAAATAAATGTATTAAGATATTGAGAGATTTAAATTTATATAGAACTGTGCATTTTGTTTGAGTTTGTCACACTGATTTTATCAATTAAAATATTATGCTTATACTTGGTTACTTGAGAAAATGTTTCTTTTAATTTCATTAAAGATTTTTTGACTACAAAAAATCTTTTTAACAAAAATATTGTTGAACTACAAAAAAAAAAAAAATGAAGCTTAGAACTTCAATTTTGTTAGTGATCTCCCAATTACTAAAAGAAAATTATTTTTTCTAAAGGGAAAACAAATAACTTTGTTCTATGTAATACACCAGTCGAAGACCTCAAATACTCTTTGCTCATTAATATTTTATGTGAGTTCTTTTCCGATAACTCTTCCACAATTTTTCTTTCCTGATAAATCTTTTTAGTGTTCTTTGCTGATAAATATTATTACAAGTTCTCTTTGCTGCTAAATATTTTTAGAGTAACCTTTACTGAGCACTCTTTTACGAGTTCTCTTTGCTGATAAATCTGTTATAAGTTCTCTTTGCTGCTAAATCTTTTTAGAGTAACCTTTATAGAGCACTCTTTTACGAGACCTCTTTCCTGATAAATCCTTTTTAGAGTACTCTTTGCTGAGTTGAGTGCTCTATTATGAATTCTTCTTGCTGAATACTTTTTGATGCTAGAAGTAAATGATTGAGCAAGAAGACTGAGAGTGGTTGAGTAAAAAGTCTATTGTCAATGGTAGATAAAGTGTTGTTCAACTCTATTTATTATTTGATATTGGAAGCTCTAATAATGGTCAGCTTTTATATTAAATAAACAACACCATGATGTTATCATTTATTTATATTATTTCTAACGACGTCGACTCTTCTTTTTTTTCAATCGAATGTTCCGTCTTGATGGAAACAATATGGATTTTCCGTTGCTTTCCGCAAAACGGTCCTACGATATCTAGTAAGCGATTAAAAGTAATTTCTAAATTATATCTCAGTAAAGAAATAGTTTGAATTCGATCGGATTCATTGTTGACTTAACGATATCGTATTTTATAATAGGAAAATATTTAAATATTTGAGCTAGTACTTTGTAGAGTGTGCAGATGGATTAAACTTTACATTTATCGCCTTAGTTCTTTACGAGACAAAATACTATAAATGTATATTATATTGTTTAAATATAATTTATATTTTACATATCATTTTGTTTTCGAATCAAAAAAACGTTTGTACGATATGTAAATATAAATTTGCAATCTGTCAGTGCAAGAACAATATCTTCTTCATACTTCTGATCCGTCGAGCTTTAAATGTGTTATGACACATTTATAATAACTAGCAATCTATAGAATCTTTTAATTAAAAACAATTACTTTTTATTTTGCAATTCATTAAGTACTCATTCATTAGTTATCATATTTGTATGGGTATAAAATTGTTCATTATTCCAATGATGGAAGTAGTATTCCAATGGTATTTAGTCATTATGTTATACAAATGATTAATGTTGATTTAAAATTAGTTTAGTATCTATATAATTCCGTTAAGATTTTGTAAATTTAGTTTTTTTATTAAAAGTAAGGTTATTTGTTAAATAATTTTACGAAATAAGAAGACGAGTGGGATTTTGTGTGACGCTTACATTGAATAAAACTTGAAGTTTTAATATCTTAAAACTTACTCGTATTGAATAAGTGAGTGTTAAATCATACGCGTACTGAGTAATTAAGTGCTAAATCTTACTCGTAATGAATTAATACTTGTTAAAACTTACTCGTACTGAATTGATAATTATCAAAAAACTTACTCGTACTGAATAATCAAGTACGTTAAATCTTACTCGAACTAAATAATAAATAAGTAAATGTTAAAACTTACTCGTATTTAATAAATACGAGTAAGTTAAATTTGTGAATTTTATCTTTTATTTTAATTTATTTATACATTCTATTATTGCAAACCAATAATAAAACAAAAAGAAAGTAGATAAAATTTCGTTATCAATTTTAATATTGACAAAATGGTCTGGTTGTCATTAATCAGGATGACCCAATGTTAATTAAATCGTATTAATAAATCGAATATAAATAAATTTAATTATCATAACATAAATATAGTTTTAGTGACAAATATAATACAGTCGTCTTCAGTGTCTACATAAATATGTGTTCTAAATTATTCCGGCCCAAATAATTTGTAGTTTCTGGTTGTTATTAGTCAAACAATTCTTCTAGAAATGTTTCCGTGATAACATTTTTAGAATTAAACTCTCGTTTAGTTAAATTGATTTTTATTATATGTTATAAATTAAAAATATATCACAAATAACAACATACATTTAAAATTGACGTGAGCATATTATTTTATTTTCCTTTACTAACGGACAAAAAACGATATATTTTAAGTAAGTGGTTACTTCCAGATTTTATCCGATTATTCGAATTAAAAAACACTCAAACTCTTAAGAGAGCAGAACTTAAGAGTCCACCAAACTAACCAGTGTTACCCTTTAATTAAAATATATATAATTATAATGTAACAATATATAACCTACAATAAATAATAATATTAAAACCTTAAACTCGTATTATCGTTTTTATAAAATGACTTTACAGAAAATATTTTTATTTTGAAATACATTTATACACGAATTTATAACTTAACTTTTGTTTACATGATTCCTCTTCAAATATTATTTGAATTTATCAATCGTCTTCAACTTTAATTTGTATTTTTATCGCTAATTAGTACAATTATAACAAATTATATTCAGACGTTAACGTGTTGGGATAAAGGAGGGGGGAGTGGTGTTTGTAATTACATCGAATTTTTTTTTTTTTTGTTTAATAATAAATTTTCTTACCTATACTGAGTATTTTTTTTGTATATAATAATATATATTTTATTATCGGTCATGATAAAATAGAAAATAATAAACCTTATTTATTAAAATTATCTTACGTAAAAAGAAAGAAAAATCGCGTAAATTATTTTTGTTGTTTTAACTATTTAAAATTGAAATTATTATTTATTTGATAATTTAAAAAAAAAAATAAAAATAAGGTTGTAAAAGATAAGTCGTAAGATGGTGATGTTTACAAGACGTGTATACGAAGAGTAGTTAGTATGTAAGGTGGTTGATTACCTGTTAGATGGAGTTGTGGGTGATGCAGGTAAGTAGACAAGCGGTGGACTCGACTACAGCCCCATACTAAGCTCTCTTATATAGAACCTACCCCCTCCCTCTTCTCGGCCCCCTCCGCCCGCCCCCCGTCGAAATGCACCCATTCAACAGTTTCCCTTCAACAGTTTTCCCTCGCCCGCTAATTTCCTCGCCGCCTCCGATCGAACCGCCCCCTCAGTCGAGTCCTTGTATTAATTACTCGACGATGTTTTCCGTTTTTTTTCTTAAACGATATTACCGAGATTCAGGTTTGTCCGTGAAGTTACCATTATTTTTCAAGCGAGTGATACAAAATATATTTATTTGATTTGTCGGCTTTGAACTTAGCAGACAGCAACATTTTCTATTAAGCAGCAACAATTTTAGATTTCGAGTACACTAATCAATTTGACGAAAGAGTTTTATAGACTTTTACTTTTCGGTTATATAGGACGATATTTCTTCTTATTAGGTAGCTATAAATTCTATTTATTTTTTCTTTCTAGCTTACCGCAGATAACGAAAGCTATGTAGGACAGAAATCCGCTTCAGACATCAGGGAACATTTTCGGTTGCTTGTCTGTCTGTTGTTCAACAATTTTGCGAACTATCGTATCTTATAAACTACTCACCGATTTAATTGAAAATTGGGTGGTAGGTCATAATTAGCTTATTGTCGGTCCCATATAGTTCAACCTTATGGTTCTGTCGGTTTCTCTTCTACATGCTCACAAACATACCTACATTTATTCACACCTTTATCTTTAAAAATACTCATCTAATTTTTAAGAAATATGGACGGTTTGACGAAAGTAGATGGTCTCAATTTAATTGCCACCCATAGCTTTCGATTATATGTACGTTAATTATTGCTAAATCAATTTCTTTATTTGTGTAAAAAATCAAAAGAATTTTGGTAAATTAAAAAATAGACTACCAATTGGTGTGGCACATAGCTTCCTCGCATCCTATCACGTCCTTTATATTGATTTTATAGTTTTACAAGCCATTATTTTTATCAATCTGTCAAAATTGTTTGGATATTTTACGTAAATTTAAGTATCAATTTAGCAAAAGCTAAAGAGCGCAGACGGTTCAAATTAATCTAGGGCTATCTGCGGGTTACTTTCGATGAACTATAAAAGTTTCATACAAATCAGATGTATATTATAAATGTATGTTTGGGCCCATGTGGAAGAGAAACAAAAACGCGCAAAAGGTTGAATCTTATATGGGACCAACAATGAGCTAATTATGACCTACCATCCAAATTTAATTAAAATCAGACGTGTAGTTTTTAAGATATGTTGGTTGGTCAGACCGACAGACCGACAAACCGACCCGACGGACTGACAGACCGACAGACAGACACGGAACCAAAAATGTTCCCTGATGTCTGAAACGGATTTCTGCCTTGGAATTTTTTAAATCGGAAATCTAAACATTTTTCGTTCTCCAGCACGATCACATAGCTTCCTTTACCTTCGGTAAGTTTGAAAGCAAAAATTTAAAAAATCGGGTATGGGGTACCTCGGAACTTTTCCTCACTTCAGAGGCCACTAAAGCCTCTCCTGCTGCGAAGCAGCAGGAGGAAGCAGCATTGGACGTGGTCAGTACTTGGATGGGTGACCGTTCTTAACTAACTGATTCATTATCATTTTTACAAAAAAAACAAACTTATTTTTAATACCTATATTTTATTTAATTATTTAAAGTTTGGCGGTATTTTGACAGATGTAAACAAACTTTGACTTCATCAAAATTATCGCACTAATAAATAATTATATTCACTTATACTAATAAACTAATTAATAGAATTTCATCGGTTTTTTTTATATTTGTTCCTTAATTTTTTCCGGTTCCAACGATATGCTATAAGTCAAAAACCTATATGTAATTTCAGTATTATTAACCGTCAAAGTTTAAAAATTTATAACTTCAAAATGGCGGCCAAAATCAAAATTAAATTTTGTGGGCTTGTTTGTCATACAGAGAGGTACATTCGAGTCAAATTTAAACTCGATCAGGACCATTTTCGATTTATTACGATTTTTTAAAATGTTTGCTGACTCAGCAAACTGGGTTCAAGATGACAGAAAAAGTTTACTTTCTACAGGTTGATTAACTACAGGTTAGGACTGATTTTTCTGCCGTTTCAACTCGCTAGGTTAAATACCTTGGGCGCTACGATGATAACACACATACACACACACATACACACATACATACGTCATGCTGAAAACCACTCAGGAGGTCTTAAAAACACCTAAAACGGATAATTCCGTTGAAATCTCGAAAAAAATATTTTTGGTGAAAACAATACTTTTCCTACTATAAGTAGTGAGGAAAAGTAAATAGATGATAAGGAGTAGGAAAAGCATTATATTGTTAAAGTACACGATAGGATGCGAGTTGTGTTAGGGAAGGCTTCCAAATTCAATGTAACCTTGACAGCTAGTTATTAAGTTGAATTAGAGAAGGCTTCCAAACTCACTGTAACCTAGACAGCTAGTTATTAAGTTGAATTAGAGAAGGCTTCCAAACTCACTGTAACCTATGCAGCTAGTTATTAAGTTGAGTTAGGGAAGACCTCCAAACTCACTGTAACCTAGACCGCTAGTTATTAAGTTGAATTAGAGAAGGCTTCCAAACTCACTGTAACCTAGGCAGCTAGTTATTAAGTTGAGTTAGGGAAGACCTCCAAACTCACTGTAACCTAGACAGCTAGTTATTAAGTTGAATTAGAGAAGGCTTCCAAACTCACTGTAACCTAGACAGCTAGTTATTAAGTTGAGTTAGGGAAGACCTCCAAACTCACTGTAACCTAGGCAGCGAGTTATTTTCTTTTTATTATACTTAATATATATGTATTTCATTATGATATATTCATTATAGAAGTATCATTATTTATTATCAATTTCATTCAGAGTCAATTGGATTAAGAGTCTGGTTTTGTAGTTTTACATGCTGCCCTCTACTTTACTTTTATTTATGTAAGTAGTCTATTGTTTTTCGCATCTTATTGTTCATTTCAAGACACTTCTAATAGTCTTAGTGTAGTGGAAAATTTTACATTTACACTACATGTAAAACTTTTACATTTAAGAGGCGTTACTTAAAGCTTAAGTTCTGATAGCTTAACTTTTTTCCACACGTTATCATTTAATGTTAGTGGTAAATCGACGAATTTCTTAAAAGGTGGATAAACCCTGCAAGGAAGGGAAGCAACTCAGGACAATTCGTTCAAAGTGTCGGAAGCAAATAGATCCATGAGTTTTTCTGCGTACGAAGTAGTTCATCATTCTTTTGAAGAGGAATCTATCATTAGTAGTTTAGACTCCACGCGTTTGAACAGACCAAGGACGACAGTGGTGAGGTTTACATTCTAAATGGAGAGAAGTAAGGTGCAATGCGTTAGTTTTCCTTATCACTGCATTATCAATCAAAGTAGTTGCCTTGAACTCCGGCAGTGTGTTACGGGCGAGGACGAGGAAGGCTTTTAGCGCGAAGGGTGGTTGGAAGATGTAAAAGAACCCGACAAGCTCGGTAGTGTTAACAATACGTTAATATTTCAATATAAACTCTTACACCCTGCCTTAATACAAACACGTCACCGAGAATACATCACAAATCGACAATAAACTAACAAAATATTTCAACTGCCACACTATTTTTTACCAGGGAGGTCAACGTACTTGTACAATTATTTTCTTGAGTTTTTCTTTACCCACCCACCCGTTTCCCTATTGCAGGTCAACGTACCGATTCTACATTATGTGTACATTATGTTATGAAAAAACCTATAAATAAAATTATAAAAAAATGTTAACATTGGCTGCGATAAACAAATAACTATGAAGCTAAAATTTAGTAGTCCTACACACACAATTTTTATAAATTGCACTCGACACAAAAATTTAAAAATAAAATTTGATGATCTTAATAAACAGATTAATTAATTAATTAACTAATGAATAATTATTGTATTGCCATGGAAAATACATAATAAGGGTAATTTTGAACTTTCTAGGAAATCTGGTAGTGGGTCAAATTTAGCTTGCAAGATTTAAAGACAAAGAAACTGACCTAAAACAATTCAAGTTAAATAAAAGAGGGCAAAAAAAAAACCCAAGATTTTTAATACTTGAGTCATATAAAACTCAGAAAATTGTTTTCAACGCACCTGCATCTTTGTGTGATGATATTGTGTTGTGACTCATAATGATACGGTGTTATAATTTTTTGCATTGAATATTTCAGGAGGCAGTCCCACATATACAGCTAAAATAGAGTTGTTGAGTTATGACTGTATATAAGTATATTACATTTTTTAAAAAATTGTGAGGTCTGAAGCTGCAAGAGGAAGTAAAGATTTTTTTATTTTATTACATATATAAATATGACATATTGTGTGTGTGGTGTGTGTATAATCATAATAAATAATAATAATAATAACCCTTAACGTTTAATTAATAAAATAGCATGTTAACATAATAGCATGTTTTTATATTGGTACAGAGTCTATTTGCCAAGTTTCAGCTCGATTGGATTTCTAGAAGAGGGTTAATTAGCCCTTAAAAGATTTTGACGACAAATATTACACACAAACGTACAAAATCCAAACTAATATAGAGGATTTTAGAAAAAATAAAACAAAAAATGAAACAAAAATAAAAAAGTAAATTATTTTTTCTTTAAATTAAATCGAATTCAATTCAATAGACTAGGCTAGATACAAATAAGATAGGCGACGGATATTAGACAGAATTTATGTTATAGAAAATCTGTTTTTGAATTCGGGGACTTTATATCATATCAATCAGTGGGAATCTCTATTTAGATTTTAGTTCTCTATATTTTCTCTCGATGTACAATGAATACTATTTACTAGGTATATAAGAGGATTCTCTTATATACATAGTAAATAAGATTCGCATATGTATATTGTATATGTAGTAGGTATATAAGAGTCCTAGTATATAGTATGTATATACGAGTCCTAGTCTGCAGTAGGTATATAAGATTTATAAATTTATAGTATAAGTAGGTATATGAGAGATAAAATTCAATTTAATTTGACAAAAAATGTTTTATGGACGCAAAGCATATATATCGGTCTAAAATAATTTCTTATTTTATCAACAATTACTCACTTTAGCCTCAATTTATTAATAAAACAAAGTATTATGTGTAGGAGTATGTCGTAGAAACATAAAATTAATTCAATTCCTTAAAACTTAATTTTAGGCTCTCCGGGAACCAAGACATCTGAAATGACACAACAAATAAAATGTAACCAGAATAAATTTAGAATTTAAAAAATAAACTTTTAATTTATTACTTATTTAGAATGAGTGTTTGAAGGTGAAAGAAAATAGTTTAGCTTTATAGTTGTAATTTAGTTGAGTAGACTAAACAGGTGGAGTTTAACTCGTTTCCCTAGAGAGCATTTGTTTTAATGTCCAGGTACTCCGTGCCTTGGGTACTCTACGCTTAAGTACTCTTTATACTTAATATAGGGAAATCACTAGATTTCTATTATCCGGATTATTGCAAGTCAACTTACTCCAATCTAGTATCCGCCTACAAACAGCCTCTCTTACTTCCTTGTATTATCTTCTCTTTTAAATAAATAATCTTTCAAACAGAATCCCAGATCTCGTTTAGAAACAAAAATCTAAATAAATTGCAATTTGCCTGTGAACGCTCAGTAATGACAGACGTCATTTGAGTATTTATCTTTATAATTGAAGGATGAAGCTTCAAGCAGAGCACTTTAATAAAAACTAATATGAAGGGGGGTACCTTATCTTGGACACTTGGCGAAAATCAACTACCGCTGATATCACTGATAGCTGGTGAAGGCGGCTAGATTGCTAAAATAGTTGTCAGGCAGTCAGGCTCCTTCTTGACAGGTAGTATCACAGGAAAAGATGCCCTCAAAAAAATGCCATGAATTGTGCTAGGGGCAAGTGCCCAAGGTAGGTAACAGTCCGAGGTAAGGCAAGCTCTCCTGAACTACAATCATGTAAATTGTAAATAAACACCACATAAAATTCCCAATGTTAAACATTTTTTTTTTTTGGATAAGAAATTACTTGTATTCTAATTTTGCATTCGGCCCGACGTCGAATGCTCTAACACAGAGCTAAGAATGTATGTAGTTGTCATTTCGAACCAGTTTTTACTCGAATTACTGTTCATCCAACAGTTCTGTGTTTTAGATTAGATAAGAATTGTTATTATTAATTCGTTTTTGCGTTATACCTCAGCAATAATTAAATAGTTTTTTTTGTTCCCAATAGTAAAATTAACCCAAAAAAGTGTGAAAAACGAATAAAAATACCTATTAAATCTATTTTTTTTGGGGGGGGGGGGATATACACCCGAAAGCATTGAGATAATGGCTAGGTTCTCCTTCTCTTTCCAACAAGAAAGGGATGACTATCTCTAACTCCTACCACTGCTCATTTTAGTCTGTCTTTCTTTTTCTTACTCACTAGACTAATTGGTTTACAAAAGCTTATTTTAATAATATAGATAGACCAGCTGGATACGTACTTGTAGGAGTGTTTTATGTTTTAAAATAAATAAATAATTATTAAAAGGATTAAAATGTTAATAACTTAGCTTCTATAATACTCCAATTACCTTGAAAAAACCTAATTCCTAAGACACATTGTACCGAAAAATCACTTATAAATACCACTAATTATTATTGAAATAAAAGGAAAATAAGGAGCTCGATGTGACTCGTCCAGAAGCTATCCGACTACTCCATATTCAGTATATTCAGCATCCGACTACTCCATATTCAGCATCCGACTACTCCATATTCATCATATTCAGCATCCGACTACTACATAATTAGCACTCCATTTTTTTGAATATTCAGCATATCGAAGGCAGTATTAAAGAAATGTCCCCATTAAATGAAACTCTTTCCTCAGTTTAGAATACAGCATTGTGTTGAGGAATTATTGTTAATTTTATTTATTTATTTTTTTAATCAGATTTTGGAGCTTAGAAACTGGTAAAAACAAACCTTCATATTTTATGTCATTTTACAGAGGGGTTTTCAAGTAGATCCCAAATCAGTTTTTATTTTTAGTCCAAGACTTATGAAGGCTGAGATGTGCTTGATCAAAGTCAGCAAAATTAGAAATTTGGCAAATGTGCTTCAAAACTATATGCCAATATATATATAATATATAATATATAATATATAATATATAATATATAATATATAATATATAATATATAATATATAATATATAATATATAATATATAATATATAATATATAATATATAATATATAATATATAATATATAATATATAATATATAATATATAATATATAATATATAATATATAATATATAATATATAATATATAATATATAATATATAATATATAATATATGATATATAATATATAATATATAATATATAATATATAATATATAATATATAATATATAATATATAATATATGATATATAATATATGATATATATAATATATAATATATATAATATATAATATATATAATATATAATATATATAATATATAATATAACTTGTAACTTAACCCATTGAAATGTATAATAATAATTATCATACAGATCAGAAGATCTGTATGTATGTAAATATTATTCCACAAATAATATTTAGCATAATTTATTAGATAAAATTGCTTGCATACGAGTCTGCAAGACAGTGATACATGATGTTGTTTTTTGGTAACGCTTTAAGGTGTCGTATTTTGGTAACGCTTTCAAATGTTATGAGCCAAAGTAAAGACATGAAAATGTCAAACAATTCGAGCGTGCAGATTCTTGGGTTTGTAAATTAGGAATTAAATCACAACATATGTTGTGCACGAAGAAATAAAGTACTTTTCTTCTTTTCCAGTTTATTAAGAAGTTACCTTTTAGCTTCTTTTCCATAATTTTATAATAAATGCTAAAGCTTATAGTATAACAAAAATAAAAAATAATAAAGTAGAAAGTAAATTTTATGTATGTAAGTTTATTAGGAATAAAATTCTAAGGGTTATGGCGTTTGTCCGGTGCAAATCGGAGCAGTAGAACAGAAGTTGTAGTCGGGGGGGCGCCGCTGGGGCGCGCGAGCGACCGGTGGAGCGGTAGCGAGAAGATAAGAGAGTGAGACGTGGGGCAGGTAGCCGATAGGGAGGGGAGAGGTGAAGAGGCCCTAACAAGCGCAGTAGGGGGAGGCCCTACCAAGAGCAGACAAGCTTGATTGCAGATTGCATACCTCCTACAAACTCCTACCTTCCTTTTACAAGTGTAACGCTTTTTGATGACGTTTTTTTGTAACGCTTTCCGAGCTTATGTGCCAAAGTCAAGACATGAAAATGTCAAAAAACCCTGAGATTTTTTTGTCGAAAAAGTAAAACTTATAAAAATAAAACGAATGAAAAAATAGCAAATGAGAAATAGCTGGTAAAGGTAATATAATAGGTGTAATTAATAGGTGTGTATGAATTGTTAAAAATGTTCCATTTTATTAGTAACCTACTCTTCTCGAAATACCTTAAAAGAAAAAAAAAAGTTATTTCAATACAAAAGACAACTTCCACAACAACCTTAAAGATAAAACCGATACTTTTAAGAAAACTAATGTATATATATATATATATATATATATATATATATATATATATATATATATATATATATATATATATAAACACTTTATTTACAAAATATAAACAAGTGAGGCTGGCCTTATATTAAGGTTTGCTTTCACACACAGCGTACTTATCAATCTAATGACAACATTTTAAATTAATAATAGCTAAATTATAAATCATAAAGTTTGAAGTAAAGTCTAAGGTAATACACTAATAGTACATACAGAAATGTACACTATGTACACTAATGTACAAAATAAATTGTAAAGATTGTAACAAAGTATACATCGGGGAAACGATGCAACAGTTAGAAAGTCGTATAAAACAGCATATATATGACATACAAGCTAAAAATGGGAAAACTGCGATTGCCAATCATACTACAAATGAAAACCACCAAATCGACAAACATAATGTAAAAATACTAGGTGTGGAAAAAAATGAATCTAAAAGAAAATACCTAGAAGCTGCATTCATAGCCATGACAGAAAATTCTGTCAATTACAAAACCGACACTAAAGATTTGAATAAGTATTATTCAGCCGTTTTAAATTTCAAGTAGTTTTACAATTCAAATATCCCGCCAAATTCGATGCTCTTATCATTTCCCAAGTATTATTTTATATCAAAGTTATAATAACAGTAAAATCCTCATAATAATTAAAAAAAAAAAAAAAAAATTAATGTTTCTAAACCAAAAAACCCAAATTTAAGATTATATGAAATAATAAAAAATTAAAATTATGTTTATTTCTTCCCTGTTTTTGATGTTATATTTTTCTTCCGTAAGTTGATAAGACAGAAAGTTTACCTTGGGTTACCTCTAGTCATATATTTTAAACATGTTAATTTGTTAATTTTTAATTTGTGTTCGTCCTTTTTGTTAATTTTTAATAAATATAACATTAAAAAGTGTTGACGATGATGATGAGTTGACGAAGCCACTATCTATGTGGTCTATATTAAATAAATATATTTTCAATTGTTTAAACATAATGATCCATACTTCTTAAGATAAGGTAAGAAATAAGTCCTTACCTTTATTTTTGTAATATTTTTTTATTTTAAATCATGTAACAAGTTATTTAAAGAACATTAATTTGTAATTAAGTTTTTTCGATGTTTTTAGGCATGAATATGCCCCGGAGTGGGGCGAAATATAGCCAAGTTTAAGAACGATTTCACCTTAGTTGAAATACTTATTTACTACCCTTGATCGACCCACATAAAAAACGAAGATTAGAAGAAGGGACAAACCTAATTACTATATCAATTACTTTGTTCTTTAAGAGCTTTTCAATTATATACATCATGATAGGTTTTTTGGGTATTTCGATCTTTTGTACCCAAAAGATAACCCCCCCCCCCTCCCCCCTGTTCCCTTTATAAGTACTAAAATAATATTTAAAAACATAATCGCTAAATTAGTACAGTTAATCTGTCGTAATAAAAGGCTGTCCTCCACCTTCTGGACGGTCCCGCAAAGTTGGAGTTAAGCTTTTCTCATGTGTCCCAAGCGATTCAGGCACAAATAATTAATATTTTAATGCCATTTTTCAAAACTGGTCTTATTTTCAATTTTTTTTTTTTTTTTTTTTTTCTGTATTGTTCACCTTAGTTGTATCTATGTGCAAAATTTGGGGAAGATTGAATGAAGGTAAGTGGTTCAACATTGGGGTAATAGGTGTGCGATGAAACTTGAAAAGCAAATAAATTTGGCGCCATTTTTTTTTATTTTTGGTTTCTGTATTCTTCACCTTAGTTGTATCTATGTGCAAAATTTGGGAAAGATTGAATGAAGGTAAGTGGTTCAACATTGGGGTAATAGGTGTGCGATGAAACTTGAAAAGCAAATAAATTTGGCGCCATTTTTTTTTTATTTTTGGTTTCTGTATTCTTCACCTTAGTTGTATCTATGTGCAAAATTTGGGAAAGATTGAATGAAGGTACGTGGTTCAAAATTGGGGTAATAGGTGTGCGATGAAACTTGAAAAGCAAATAAATTTGACGCCATTTTTTTTTTTTTTTTTTTTTTTTTTTTTGGTTTCTGTATTGTTCGCCTAATTTGTATCTATGTGCAAAATTTGAGAAAGATTGAATGACGGTAAGTGGTTCAAAATTGGGGAATCGGAAATGTGCGATGAAACTTACAAAGCAAAGTAATATAAGACCAGTAAAAATCAATCAGCCTCGAATTGTTTCCGCACAAATTACAGATTTACTGCACTACATACACACATACCCACAGACACTCTTGTTCATATATATATATACGAGCCCTTAGGCCCGTGGCAGTCTAGGTCGGGCTATATTTAAAATAATTTCAAGATAAAAAGGACTTTTTATATATTACGTTTTTAAATTTTCTGTTGAATCGTATGTAATGTTGATAATATAATTGTTATTGTTATATAATATATAATGTTAGTGGGAAAAAAAATAGTTCCGAATTTATTTACTTCACATAAATGACAACCATCTAGAGAGCTGATCTTAAACCTATAAAAGGACAAATCTTTGTACAACGGATCTCCCCAACACCAAATCTAAAGCGTGCCATCGATATATTTGAAGTAATATAAATAATATAATCGATATTTCCTGTTTTGCTGTCCTTCAATGTTTATCTATCACAAATTTGAGACCCGTCAAAATGAAGATTGCGTAAATGTGGGATATGGCAAAACAAATAAAATAACTTTCGGATTTTTTCCGAACTAACATTCCGTACAGCAAAATTTGCTGAAAACCAATTAAATTCTGCTGAAAGATGGCTAAAAGTATTAAAATAATATATTGTCATCGTGTTCTGAGCTATGCTAACAGTTTCAAATGTCTAGCTATTCGGGAAGTTAGTTAGAAATCGCTTGCCAGATTTGTACCGGACAAACAAACAAACAAACAAGAAAGCAAGCTAATAAAAACATAGTAAAAAAATTAAAATTAAGTAAGTTAATTTAGATATCAATGTAGATGAGTAATTATATCTATTTGAAGACCAGCAAATCAAAACAAACATTTATTTTTATTGGAATAAATGTGCAGCGTACCCTTTTGTTTTTTAGTTACTTTTATTTTAGTTAATTTTATTTTTATATAATGACAATTTTTTTTTTTTTTTTTTGAAAGTGACATACACTTTGCACATTTGATTCTTGTATAAAAACGAAATTAATTCTTTACAAATATAATCTAAGTAATTACAAATAAAAGTACGAGTATAAATCAAAACGCATTTTATTAGTAGCTCCGTAAATGTAGTTTCCTTTAGCTTAGCAGTAACAAATCATTTGGAGGTGCGTCGTCGTCGCTTTCATCGGGACACTACTCGATTATATAAATGATAGAAGATTAGTTGTTAAATAACTTTTATAATAATATGTAACAAACATGATTATTTTCCGAGCCATTAGTCTGCATCTTCCTTTCCTCTAACTTAATTTTCTAGTCTGTTTTTTCATTCTCCATATGAGAATGAACGCTATCGTCTTGGAAACTAGATTTTCCTCTGGAAAACTAGGTAATTATACGGTTTTATGTCGATGTTGACTTTTTACAAATAAGTCTTATCGAAATCGTAAGAAAAACTTTGAGAAGAAACCAGGTGCCGGAAAGCCTGTATTAATTAAAACACTCGTTATGTGTTGGTGAGATTAACAAGCGGCCTTAAAATTATTCTATTTTCTACTAAATATATCTTCCATGTATATTTTTAATATACCGTATATAAGACGCCTTCAAATATTAGACGCATCCCGATTTTCGAACTAAAAATTTGAAAAATCATTAATGCATCGAATATAAGACTAAGACGGACCCTGTTTCAAAGGAAAACTCTTCCGTTCTCTTTTTTAACAACTTGTTCTTACTTAAAATTTAGGCAGTCTACAATGGATATGGTTGGAATATTGAATCTTTATTTAGATGTAAAGGCTGATTTACACGCATTAAGTAGTTAACTAAATTTTAAGTGACTTAATTTTTAGTAAGCGTTTCCATGTTTTCCACTTAATATTTAGTTAAGCTCTTTAGTTCGCTTCGAAATGTCCAATATAACATTTCTAACCCAATAAAACGTTTCTAAATAATATATAAACAAAGATCTACTAATCTATAAGCGAGGCTTCTTCAAACTTATGCATTTAACTAAATTGCGCCTGTCTAGTGATTAGCCACGCCCACCTACTAAACCAAAAAATAGACAAAATTTTATTCTACTTATCTACTTGCACACTAAATTTTAACTTACAACTAATTACTAAATTCATTGTTTACATGCATTAATTCAGTTAAAATTTAGTTAATTACTTAATAACTTAATACGTGTAAATCAGCCTTAAGGCGCATTTGAATCTTCATTTAGATAAAAGACGCCATGCTGGCAGAGAAATAGCAAGGTTAGATTTTGACAAATCAAATTTTGAAGCAAACAAGAAATAAATAGTCTTCTATTTTTGTGGGTTGTGTTAAGGGTTAAAAAGGTTTGAAAATGAATAGGTTATCACGACAGTTACCACATTTTCGAGCTCCCCACTCCCAATTCCTGTGTAGCGCTGTAGGCCGACTCCTGAACCTGACACAACTCATCATCCGAATCGGTTGTTTTTGTTTCAAATTTCATAATTTCTCAAATTGTAAATGATGAAAAAAGAATGACGGTCGCATTATTAGAGTGCATGAAGCAGTACCATAATTCATATGAGTGACCTTTTTCCTTTCCAGCAGCCAATTCTTCACCCATAAACTTCTCTTTTTCCTTTTGCCGTCGCCGGTCAAGAGAGTCGTGGCTAAAGCCAAACCAATTTTTGTTATGCTTCGAAAAATGTGGAACCATCTTGCCACACGCAAGACACTATAGTTTCACCACAACTTCACCATACGAGATCACGTTGTCGACTGAAGATTATTTGGTAGGTTGGTCGGGACTGGGTTTCTTGGTTTGGTCGGGGACGGGGATTGTCGAGGAGTTGGTTGTGTCTGGTGGTCGTGTCGGATCTTATGTAGGGCCTTTAAAGTAAAAACAAGATCTCAGCGGCACTCTTGATACAGAAGTTCGTATGAAAAAGGTTGTTAGATATATTATACTAGAATACATCGATTATAAGACGCATCCCGCAAAAAAAGTGCGGTTTATATATATTCGAAGCAATACGGTATATTTTCGAACTTGTGTTTGTTCTGCATGCGATGCAACCTATATGATTCCGACTTGGTCTATTATATTTAATGAATCAGGTTTTCCGAGCACATGCCACGTTTTAACATTAATTTCTCTAAATTTTGGAGTTTTGTAGCTGTTCTACCGGAGAAGCAAATATGCAGTGTGTTCTGCACCTAGAAGTCAATACTTTATAAGGTGATACCACACCTAAAAGGCAGCCAAAAAGTTGGTATAGACTATGTATTTTTCCAACCCTTTCTAAAGATATTGCCATAGGGCGATTTCAAAACATCGCACTACTTGATCAGTAAAAACATTTTATTATTTATAAAATATTATAGCTGCAGCATTGAGTTTGCACCATTTTAAAGATTTCTTTCTTTAAGAAAACATTTAGTTCACATTTCACTCATTCTATTCGGTCTGCTGTAAAGCCGTTGTTCGGGGTTTTCGTGGTTTTTAAATAATAACTCATGGGTAATCAAAATAAGCGTTTAATATTAATTGATTTGATGGTAGAAATAACACTGCACTACTACAGAGGAGGTTAAAGGGTGAAAACAGAACTGTCGGCGACAGGATTAAAATGAATATAGGTAAAACTTTAAACTTTAAGATATCGGCGATAAAACTTAAAGGAGTGCGTACAGCATGGTAGTTGAAACGACACTGACTGACTGAAGGGAAGGGCAAAACAAGGGGGTTAAAGGGAAGAGTGGGGACGGAGAGGGCGGCACCCATCTCTCAACCACACATAACACAAATCTAAACATCCCGCCTCCCGTAGAAGGAGTGATCATTCTACCAAAAGTATACAATAAGGATTAAGAACAAATTCAAAAATTACAAAAATAAAGTAAAAAAAACATAAATGCAAGGCTTTAAAAGAAAATAAAATTTAAAAAAAATTAAAAATTAAATAAAAAATTAAAATTAAGGAAGATCAAGAAGATCATCATCACGTCTCGGAGGTTCGACATCAGGGTGAATTGGCAGTGGACACAACTTCGTCACAGCACGCTTGAAGATGCCGCTGGAAGTTCTGACGGAGGCCACTCTTGGAACGGAGTCTTTCCCTGGGTGTAGAGCAATGACTCGACCAGTAGCCCATTTTAGAGGAGGTAAGTCGTCTTCCTTAAGGAGGACGAGGGATCCTAATTGGAGATGCTCTGATGGGCATTTCCACTTGACCTTTTGTTGCAGATGGCCCAAGTAGTCCTTTGTCCATCTCTTCCAATATAGGTTTTGTACTTGTTGCACACGTTGCCAGCGCTGAAGGTGGTTTAAATTCGAGTCAGCCGATCCTGGAATAGCCTTGAGTGACTCCCCAACCAGGAAATGGGAAGGAGAAAGGACTTCTAGATCGTCGGGATTAGGAGATAAAGGAAATAAGGGTCTACTATTTAACTGACTTTCTATTTGAATTACAGCAGTATTAAGTTCCTCGAATGTAAAATGGTGCAAACCCATAACTCTACGAAGGTGATGCTTCATGCTCTTCACTCCCGCCTCCCATAAACCCCCAAAAGTTGGCGATTTAGCTGGAATGAACACAAATTTTATTTCATCATCAAGGAAGGATTTACTCACAGCTGTTTGGTGAGCGTTAGAATGTATCAGTTGGTATAAATCATGCAAGACGTGTTGTGCACCAACAAAGTTTCTGGCATTATCGCAATATATTTTATGGCATAGTCCTCTTCGACCTACAAACCTTTGCAAAGCGGCAATGAAGGTTGAAGTAGACAAATCAGAGCAGATTTCTAGATGTATGGCCTTTGTTGTCATACATACAAATAATGCAATGTAACCTTTGATCAAAGGCGCATTTCTTCTAGTAGATTGTTTGAGGTATATAGGGCCGGCATAATCAATGCCTGTATTCGTAAAGGGACGTGAGACATTAACCCTATCGGACGGAAGGTCACCCATAATATAAGATACTGGCTTAGGATTAACTTTGTAACATACAATGCAGTCTCTGGTAATTTTACGGCATAGGTTTTTACCACCTATAATCCAATATTTCATACGAACAGAAAACAAAAGTTGTTGAGGACCTCCATGGAGAATTTTATTACAATGGTAATGGCGAACTATAGATTCTGTAAGAAAGTGTTTAGATGATAAAAGAATAGGATGCTTTTGAGATAGAGGCAGCAACGAATTTTTCAAACGACCCCCAACTCGAATAACGCTAAACTCATCTAGAAATGGAGATAATGATAATAAATTACTTTTTTGAGGTAAGGGTTTATTGGCTTGAAGTAAGTCAAGTTCAAGGGAAAACATTTCAACCTGTGCCAAGTGAAGGATGCAAATTTGAGCTTCCTGTATTTCTTGGACACTGAGTTCTTCATGATGTTGGTAATTCTCGCCTTTGGATTTCGAACGTAAAATACGTATAAAGCGGAGCAATAGAGCTACTACGCGATACATCTTTGTCCAACAAGAGATTTTGTCAAGATTAAGGGCCTTTAAGGGCGGGACAAAAGAATCATTAACAGCAGCAAATGCAATTAAACCAGTAGATTTGGTCTCTGGTATTTCAATATCAGATGATAATATTGGTGGTGAAAATAAGGTTTCATTCTGCAGCCAACTGGGTCCAATTAACCACATATCAGGCAGCCTGACTGAGCCTCGTGAAAGGATGTCTGCCGGATTATCCTGGGATGAAACATGAAACCATGATTCTTTAGAAGTTTTACGTTGTATGTGAGATACACGATTGCTTACGAATGATTTCCATCGATTGGCTGTCCCATTTATCCAATGTAACACAATCGTAGAATCAGTCCATAGCATAACTTTAGATATGGTCAAGTTTTTTAAGGATGATTTTATGGAAACAAATAGATCAGTGAGGAGCACTGCTCCAAGAAGCTCGAGACGTGGTAAGGACAAGGATTTGACAGGTGCTACTCTAGAACGAGCACACAAGAGTCGAACGCTAGACTCTTGTTTCTTATTTATAGATTTCAAATAAAAAACCGATCCATACGCTTTCTCACTGGCGTCGCTGAAGCCATGCAATTCATAAATACAAGGATCTTCAATATCAATAACACATCTTGGAAATTCAAAATTATTTTGGAATAAAATATCGGTCTTTAATTGAAGCCACTTGTCGGCAATAACGTTGGGAAGAGGCTGATCCCATTCTAGTTTTTGTAACCATAATTCTTGAATGAATATTTTTGCTAAGATGATACATGGACCAAGTAAATGCAATGGGTCGTAAATTCGTGAAATTTCACTAAGTATTGTTCTTTTAGTTATAGGCAAGGAATCGTCAAAATTAATTTTGTATTCGAGGACATCAGGATTAGGCTTCCAACCAATACCTAATGTTTTTACACTCTCATCTTCAGCTAGGTTCAAGGTAAAGTTAGGATCTATTTGAATGTTCTCCAGACCCTTCAAAATAGATGGCTCATTGGAACACCACTTCCTCAACATCATGCAGCCAGATCGGAACAAGCCATCCAACTGAAATTGTAGCTGACGTAATTCATACAAATTGTTGGTTCCTGTTAGAAGATCGTCAACATATAGATCATTTAAAGCTACAGGATAAGCCATGGGGTATTTGTCGGATTCATCATTGGCTAGTTGTTTTACGGTACGAACTGCCAAGTACTGTCCTGGGGCAGTACCATACGTCACGGTTTCTAGTCGGTATAGTTTTATATCATGTTCAGGAGATTCTCTCCAAAGGATTAATTGAAAGGCAGTATCAGCTTTATCAAGGAAAATTTGTCGATACATTTTCTCGACGTCGGCGGTCAAAACATATTTATGCGACCGAAACCGAAGAAGAATTGAGAAAAGGTTTTCTTGAACTTTAGGCCCAACTTCAAAAATGTCGTTGAGTGATATCCCTGTCGAGGTTGCAGCAGACGCATTAAAAACTACTCTTAATTTCGTCGTAATGCTGTCTTTCTTTATAACCGGATGATGAGGAATGATATAATGTGGGGATTCAAATATCTTTGTTAATTCTTGGGAAGGGATTTCAGTCATATGACCTAGATCGATGTATTGCTTAATAAATTCACAGTAATCACGGTGCAATTCAGGGTTTTGAGCCAATCTTTTTTCAAGGGATGTAAATCGTCGGTAAGCATTGTTGTAGGATTCACCAAGAGTATTAGGATCTCCTTTAAAAGGTAATTTAACGTAGTAACGTCCGGTAATTTTATCTCGGCTAGTGGTATCTATATAATGTTGCTCTATAATAGATTCTTCGGGTGACAGTTTCTTTTCTACTGCGTCTTCGACTTCCCAAAATTTAACTAGGAGGTCAGAGATGGAATCGTGAGTATCAGGTAAGTTCAATTCAAGGTTTTGATTAGATAAATGACTTAAGGTACTAGTTGGGTTAACTGACAAGTAACGTCCTGAGACGATCCAACCAAGTTTGGTTTCTTGCATGGTTAAATTAGTATTAGGTATTTTAAATCTTCCCTGAGATAGGATGTCAAAAAATATTCCTGCTCCAATTAGTACTTGTACTTCATTAGACTTATGAAATCCTGGATCAGATAATTCAATATTAGAGGGAAAGTCCCAATCTGTAATATTTAAATTTTCTTGTGGCACGTTTTCGGTTATACGTCGTAAAACTAGAAATTTTAACTTCGTTTTGAATGAATTGTGACGGGACCGAACAGTAGCGTAAACGTACTGCTTAGCATCAGAAGAGCACTGGTCAATGCCCTTTACTGGAATGTGACAGTCATGACGTTTTAAATTAAGCTTGTCAAGGATATTTTTCGAAATAAAGTTACATTGGGAACCACTGTCCATTATACAACGTACTGTAATTGAATTTCCCTTAGAATCGGATAAGTCTACAAGAGCAGTTGCAAGCAGAACATCTGAGTTATCAGGTTCAGCTGATAAGGCTACAGAGTTTTTATTCGATACGGCATCGACGTGTAAAAGAGTGTTATGTTTCCGGGAACACACACGGCATATTCCTTGGCTCTTACATTCATCGACATTATGATTATTATTAAAACAGGATACACATAGCTTATGCTGCTTAACTTTCTCTATGCGAGTTGTAACAGGTAAACTCGCAAAGACAGGGCATAAATAAAGCCTATGTTTCTCTGGACATGCAATGCATGTAGGAGAATATGAACTTTTAGGCGTAGCATTGGATGTAGAAGCAGTTGAATTAGTTTTACTAGTAGCATTAAAACTGTAAGAATTTTTACTCTGTTGATAACCTTTGGGTTTATTTTGGTTAGTAGAGGAAATTTTATTACCGTTGTATTTCGGTTTGTTTTCATTATTGTTATTACCTGTTGATTTGTGGTTTGCGTTTCCGGAGGCTTGCAAAATATGAATTTGTTTAATAAGAAAATCTTCTAAATTACTGAGGGTAGGTATTTTATTTGTAGATAGATCAGTCTCCCAAGCGCGGAGGAGATAAGTGTCTAATTTATTTGTCAACAGGGGTACTAGAATGAATGACGCTTCATCCGTGTTTTGTTCTAAAGCTTTTAGTGCTCTAACAGCTTTAAAAAACGTATTGGTCAAATCGCGTAGGTCGTCTAATCGTGAAGGTCCTGGTTTAATAGAAGGTAACGACAACAAAGTATTAACATGACTTTGTATTATTAGACGAGGTTGATCATATCTCTCTTGAATTAATTTCCAGGCTATTTGAAAATTCACTTGAGTAATCGGTAAGTTAGCAATAACATCAGATGCTTGGCCTTTAAGGCTCGATTTCAAATAGTGAAATCTCTGCACATCATTAAGTGTTTCATTATTAACGATCAAGGATAAAAAATTATCATGAAATGGCTTCCAGTTACCTAGATCTCCATTAAATGACGGCAAACTTATTTGAGGTAATTTTATATTTTGAACATTGAAATTATTAAAATTGTGATTTTTATGAATAGTTGAAGTATCGGGTTCGCCCAACAATATTTCTAATTCAGACAATATTTTGAAATACGTTTCCTCAAGGTCTTCGAGATCGTGAGAATGATCACAATCCTCGACGGCGAGATCTTGAATCACGGAATTATACTCAGACAATAATGGTTTAAATGTGGCTATGCGAGCCGGTAATTGAGGTCTTAAATGTTCGGTATATCCGGAAATGAAGTTCTCAATTCTAGAAAAAGATGATTCAATGTGTGCTTTCTTCACGTACAGGAGTGCCTTGACACTGTCTTTCTTACCTTTGTTTTTAGCCATAGTGAAAATATTAAAAATAAAATATATATTATAAATAGAATAAATAATAGGATATACTATATAAAAAATAAATAATTGGGTATCAAAAGAAATAAATATACATAGGCAATGGTAGAGGAATAAAAATAAAGTAGACTGTAGATAGGTTTAAGTTAGACATAAAAGGGGAAGAAATCAAGAAGGTAGCGCCATCTAGTAGAGAGGGCTAAGAAAAATCTGGAACGATCTAGAATCTAGGAGATAGGAGGAGGGTGGTAACTAGAGGCAAAGACAGTGGTAGTAAGGGAACAAGGGGGTAGAGGTGTATAGTGGGGGATGTCACTGACCTCGGTACTCCTGAATCAGCTGACGTTGGTCTGAAGTCGGTTGAAGGCCAAGTCTTCGGTGGACGTAGGTCTCTGTGTGTGTGTGGTAGGTGAGGTGAGTGTACAATAGAGAAAGAGCTATAGTAGTAGTCTGCGCGCTCACTCACGTGTCTTACCGCTGGAATGGTATAACGCACTGCACTACAACCTTACGCTATCTACCACTATCAAGGTTATTGTTTTTATAACTTTAAATTTAATTATTTTACGAACTGTAAATCGAATTGTTTTAATTGTCACAGTAAAATGTTCATGGTAACAAGGTTATTTACGCGCTAAATTCAATGCACGGTTCAAAGGACCAAAAAATGTTCGGGGTTTTCGTGGTTTTTAAATAATAACTCATGGGTAATCAAAATAAGCGTTTAATATTAATTGATTTGATGGTAGAAATAACACTGCACTACTACAGAGGAGGTTAAAGGGTGAAAACAGAACTGTCGGCGACAGGATTAAAATGAATATAGGTAAAACTTTAAACTTTAAGATATCGGCGATAAAACTTAAAGGAGTGCGTACAGCATGGTAGTTGAAACGACACTGACTGACTGAAGGGAAGGGCAAAACAAGGGGGTTAAAGGGAAGAGTGGGGACGGAGAGGGCGGCACCCATCTCTCAACCACACATAACACAAATCTAAACAGCCGTTCAAAAATGAAAAACGATTATGTTTTAAACATTTTGAGCTGTTACAACTCAAAAACCAAAAAAAGCAGATGATATAAAAAGTTGGCGCATTTAGTAAGCTCTAAAATTGTTTCTTTAATCTAAGATATTCTAATATTAAATTGCGAAAAAAGAGTGAAATGAAAAAAAAACGTAGGCCTAAACCGCAGCTGGTTGGGACCTGGTTGGTGTTTGTGAAAATCCCATGTAAATCTTGTGTCCCAAGTTTTCTTAGATTAAATTCGTGGATGCCACCTGTGATGTACTCACACTTCTGATGTAGTCACTGACTTCAGTCAATGACTAGGTTTCAACTAGGCAACTGACCATGACTCCTAATTTTTTAAAGTTATTTATCTTTTAAATTGATTTTAACAACAAATACCTCTAACAAGGTTATAAAAGAGGGACAAAATATCTATCACCTTTAACCATTATAAATAGGTTTATTATTTGCCACTATGGACACAAAAGAGTCAATAAATTATACTTAAAAAGGGGACTACATGTAATATATTATTGTATAAAATAAATTGTATTACTTTTCTTTTGGTTATCTTTCAATACAATTAATTTTTGGGGGTGTCTAAAAATGTAGGATGCCAACTGCCAACATAAAGGAGAGAGGTTGTATGGGATTTTCAAAACATCCTGTTTATTATTATTTTGGTGCGCAACCTGAACCTGAAAAACTAAACAAGGGGTTTATCTGTGCCAGGATAGAGCAGCTCCTGACATCTCTCGGTCCACCCTGAAACTAAAATTCTTTTCTTTAACTCTCCTACGCTTTTACTTACATTTACTTAATCGCATATTAACGTTTAAAAATTAAATTACTATAATAAATATACATTTCTGTCATTTTATTCTCAAACTGTCTTTATGATAAATGTAAGATGTAATATTAATGTATGCTGTTCTAACTCAGGATTTTGAATAAAAGTTACAGAAACGCTGCAAACGTATAAAAGAGTAGGTATGGTAGTTTAGTATCTTCAATACGAGATTTCATCCTTTTACTCGTATATAAAAGAACAAATCTCTGTACAAAGGATCTCGCCAAAAAACGAATTGAAACAGTGCGCCATCGACGTTGAGAGAAGAAAAATTACCCAAGATCATGAGGGGTTGTTAAGGTTTTTGCTCTTCCTTTCAAGCGCCATGGACGCTCGGTCCCCAGTTTTAGTTATAATATTACATACGTTAATTATTAATTGGCAGTTTTCTGTTTGTTTTTTTTATAATTGGACCACATGAGGCATATTAAGAAAATATTAGTGGGAGGGGAGGAGGGGGTCTTGCCAAACTCAGAATTTATTTCCCATCTAATAATCTATATGTGTATATATATATATATATATATATATATATATATATATATATATATATATATATATATATATATATATATATATATATATATATATATCAGGGGCCCGACGATGCCCACCCAACTCTGGACCTATAATACCAGACCAAGAAGATCAGATATAGGACTTATCAGAGACGAGCGTGCTCTCACACCGCCATATTTGCCTGGCTGGCAAACACATTAGCAATGAAAATCCTGTGTTTGCACACTGCAATTAGCTAGCTACACAACTTGTGTGAGTGAGAGACACCAAGGGATGTGCCTCGCAAAAATGGAACATAGGAACTGTTCCAACATCAGACTTACGTCATCAAGATGTTGGCTCGGCATTACGCCATGTCCTGCCTGCATTGTTTCATCGCGTCCAACTCATCAGGGGCCCGACGATGCCCACCCAACTCTGGACCTATCCCTTGGTGTCTCTCACTCACACAAATTGTGTAGCTAATTGCAGTGTGCAAACACAGGATTTTTATTGCTAATGTGTTTGCCAGCCAGGCAAATATGGCGGTGTGAGAGCACGCTCGTCTCTGATAAGTCCTATATCTGATCTTCTGGTATGGGTCCAGAGTTGGGTGGGCATCGTCTGTCCGTTTCTTGAGCGGTCACGTCTCCAAACTTATTGCAGATTCTTTTGAGTTGACATTTCTGTGGCTTCAAGGGACGATTAGACGATCCGATCTGGCCTCCCAATGTCGTGGCCACGCTCCCTCGGTCCGAATACCTGATCATGCAATCCGCTTTCCTGGTCACGTTTTGGAGAAGAAACTAGAGAGGGAAGTCGGGTGGAAATCCCATACGATTTAGCATAGAAAAGTGGGGGTTCTCCTGGACCCCATCACTTCACCTTGTGAACTGACAATGTAATTATCGGTGGACCCGACTTCCCTGCCTCCTGAAGGAAAAAGCCTGACCGGATTGAACCGGGCCGGGCCCCTGTATAAAACAACGTTTGTGGAAGAAGAAACAATGGGCGCAAATGGTTGAAACAAAAAAATCCTAATGTCTGAAACGGATTTCAGTCCATGATTTTTTTAAAATCGAAGACAAAAAAAAATCGTTTTCTCAGAACGATCACAATCCTTCTATTACCTTCGGTAAGCTCGGAAGCAAAAAACATAAGCGTATCGTATTTCAATTTATTAGACGTGGAGCGGTACAAACTGCAATTACCGTTGGCTTGTATATATAGCTGACTCTACATAGAGCTCAAGTTTATAAGTATTATCAAGACATTCGTACTGTAACGGTGAGTAGCTTCTAGACTAAGTTATTTCTAGTTTCCTCCTCTCATCGTTAAAATGATAAAATACTTGATTTAAGTAGCTTACTTAGTAAGTAGCTCAAACAACTTACCCTTCATACTGGAAATGTCACTCTCAAATAGAAAATAAATTATACCGAGAAATTCAGCAGAGGAGAAAAAATTGAAATTAAAATTTTCAAAACTAATAATTTTCCCTTTAAGAAGGAAAATCAAAGTATTTATAAACTACATTTAATTCTCTTTCTATTACTTTTAAACTTTTCATATTTAAAACTGACAATATTTGCTCCTTGACATTTATATTTTACGAAATTAAAATTATTAATAACCAAGCTGATCCATAAATAAACTTACTCATGTTCAAATAGAATTTTTCAACAATTTCCTTGATATAATACTTGCAAGAGCAGTTCATTGTATAATGCTCTTTGCAACATTGTACTTGTATAAAGCACATTGTATCATGGTATAAAACTAATTTAATTCTATGATCCGAAACCTTGTAGCAAAATATGTAGGTACAAAAAGTTTCACTTTTAAGAAGCAAGGTGTCCATATATTATCCTTTAGAATCTTCGGTATATACTTATTTTGTTCTTTTAGGGGTAAAATGACCGCCATTTTGGAAACACGATATATTTTTGTGAACCAAATTTTAATACCATTAAAATAATACCCAACTTTGAATTTTCAAATAATAAAATTTTGGGGCTCCATTCCGGCCCCTTAATTTTTTTTTATATCATCTCGCGGAAATATCATTGGACCACAGAGATGCATATTTTTGTATTTATGTCTTATTTTTAGAACCTGTCCTAATGGGGTAGCGGGGAGGAGGCATTATTTTTTTTTAGGTTTTATTTTTCTCGGGGGTAAAATGGCTGCCATTTTGGAAATACGATATATTTTTCGATGCCTTTAATAGCTTCAAATACCTTTAATTCAATACCTTTAAAATGATACCCAACTTCGATTTTCAAATAATACAAATTTCGGAGCTCCGGAGTTACGACCCCCTAAAATTCCCAAAATTTTACATTTTTATATAAACTCTCGGTAATATCATTGGACTACAGAGATGCATCTTTTTGTATTTTTGCCTTATTTGTAGGACCTGTCCTAATAAGAGTAGTGGGGGGGGGGGGTTGCTCTTTGTTTTAATTTCTTCGGGGGTAAAATGGCCGCCTACTTGGAAACACGATATATTTTTGTGAACTAAATTCAATACCTTAAAATTTGCATATAATAATAATTTTGGGGCTCCGTATTTACGACCCCCTAAAATTTCTGAAATTTGACTTTTTTAAATCTACTCCCGGAACTTTCATTGGACCACAGAGATGTATATTTCTGTATTTTTGCCTTATTTTTAGAACCTATCCTAATGGGGCAGGGCAGGGGGGGGGTACATTTTGTGTTTGTTTTAATTTTTTGGGGGGTAAAATGGTCGCCATTTTGGAAGCGCGTTATATTTTTTATCTGCATTTCAATGTCTTTGAAATGATACCCAACTTGACAATTACAAAAAATATAAAACATTGCGATCTATTCGTAATTGATCGCAGATCGCAGAAATTTTGAGTGTTTAAGTTCGCAATAGTTTTTCTGTTTTTGGGAAAAAAGTTTAACTTGTATACCAAATTTCAAGTCTATAGCTTCAGTAGGTCGGGAGATATACTTCAAGATGCGACGGACGGACGGACGAACTACCAAAAACATAATGGTTTCTAGGTCTAGGATGACCTCGAAACCCTAAAAAATTGTTAGCCATATAAGTCGTTTTCCGGGGAAAAATCTAGTTTTCGAAACATCGTTGCAAGTTAGGCCCTCCACACACGGGTCGACTGATATGATTTATTGAACTCGAGTTTCAAACAACTTATAAGTTGCCTATATTAGACTGTTTTAATCTTGTATAGTAATTTAAAATAAAAATACGTGTGGTGTCGCGGGACACCCGGTAGGAACGAAGTTCCTTACATTTTTCATTAATCATTAAATATAAATTACAAAATCACACTGCTAAGTACGTATATATTGCTAACTATTTATACATGGCGGAGTTAGAATAGAGACAAAATTAAAAGTAACGAACTATTTGTACCTAGCAGAGTTAAGGCAAGATTAAAAGAAAATCATTATTTATATAATTAAAGCAAGCGTCTTACTATAAATATATATTGAATATAAGAAAAAAATTGATAATGATGAGTTTATAGAGAAAGAGTATGTTTGTTAAAGGAGTTTGGATTGAAATAAGATTGTTTTCTACCTACCCGGCCAATTAATTTGAAATATTATAAAATATATCTCTACCCTACTCTACAGTTTCTGCTTGTGTCAGGGTGAAATTTTACATGATTATATTTTATTTATTTAAAAAAAAAAAAATGACATTAACATATATAACAAAATTAATCAAATCAAGTCAAGTAACAGGCTTCCTTAATAACACTTTTTCCCGTCTTTTGAAGCTTACGTTGAAGCGTTCACGCGCGTTGCGCGTGAACGCTTGGGCGGATAACGTTTTCCGACGAACTCAGTCTGGGCATTGGTAAAATGAACATGTGTACCAAATTTGAACTAACTCGGTGATATTTTACTCTAGTTATCGTCATCTGTAGATTTCGTGACGGATTTTGCGTGACAGTGATTTTGTGAGGGTGATTTTGTGACGGTGACTTTGGTAGTTTTTTTTTTCGGATTCACTCCCGAGCTCCAGAACGTGCCATAAGGAACTTCGTTCCAATAAAGTTTATCTAACATTCGGGTTATTAATATTCTTTCTTCCGCAGTCACGCATTCCCTCATATTTGTGTCCTTTTTACTTTCTCATATAAAGAGAAAGTATTGTGATGGCGCGAAAATTCGATTTTGAGATTTTAATGGATATACACGTTTTGAGGTCCCCTGAGTCCAAAAAAGTGGTTTTTAAAAAATGTCTGTCCGTCGTCTGTCGTCTGGACAGACGCCTGGAGCCTAAACTACTGGGCCGATTTTACCGAAATTTGGCATACATGTTCAGAAAAATCATACCCCGAGGCGAAATCGAGAAATGAATTTTAGCTCCAAATTTGGGGGCGCTACCCCCCAAAAACTCTGAAAAAACGTGAAAAAAAAAATATTTCTCGAAAACGGTTCCGACAATTTTGATTAAAAAATTCTAAAATGTAGTCCATTTAAATACGGATCCAACGATATAAGCAGTTTTCCCGGGAAAAATCTAGTTCCTGAGAAAATAGCTTAAAACGTGGACGGAGAGATCCCGAGTTCGATTCCCCGCCCTCGAGAAGTAATTTTTATGGTAAATTTTGATATAAGTTTCAATAATAATTAAACGTACTTACAAAAACTAATAAATGGAATACATTGGCTATGTAATTATGAACTTGTATATGAGAAAGTTTGTCTGAGTTGTCTCGGACAACTCAGACTTCCTCAACAATTTCAGGAAAGAATATTTGGGCATTCCTTAGAATGCTACAAACATAAAAATATTTACTTCTTAGCTCTAGAACATTGCATGGGCTAGGCTTGATCACCACCCTTTTTCAAATCCCCTTTTCTTTGAACCCCTTTAGGTAGAGAATTTCGGGAAATCTTTTGCTAGAATCTTCTTAAGTCCTGAAGAGGTTTTTCCTTAAAGTTTAACTTGCTACCGTTAAATCGAGCAGTTTATCATCTTTATTTTCGAGATATGAGATCAAGAGTCGAAATTTAGAATCAATATATTAATTTGCATACATTGAAAAATGTTTTACAGTATCGGGGTAGAAGACGGAGTTGACCTGGTGACCGCTGTGACAGAGAGGTTTAAGCCGCCCAGTAAAGTAAGGAGAGATAGTAAATGATAAGATGCCTGGTTGCGTGCAGTCAATCCCCCCCCCCCCCACGAATTTGCATATCCGATGCATAAATGCAACAAGAGCGGACACAGTGCATGCCGAGATGCCTTTCAGTTTAACAGGGTGCCGAATCTTAAATCAGATTGCAAATATCAGTTCAATATAAATGTTCTCGTACGATCCCAACGTAATCACCAAGTGTGAGAAAAAAAAATCGAATCATTTTAACAATTTAGTATTCATTTATTTATTTATTTTACAAGCTTTTATTAGCTTACAATGTTTGTCAGCTTTCCACGCTTTTCAGCTTACAATGTTTGTCTGGGACAAATCTTTTAATCTTATTTAAACCATTTCCCGACTACTTAGAAAGCTGAAACTTGCACAGATAATGTATTCCTGGTGACATTACAATAACCAGTCATTAGTTTTACAAAATCGTTCGTATAAGTTGATTAATCGATAGAAAATGAATGGTTTGTTGAATGTAGCCCACATATGGTCCCGTATAATAATTTCAACCGTCTGCGCTCATTAAATTTTGCTAAATTAATACTTTTATTTATGCGTAAAAAAAATCCAAACAATTTTGAAAAATTTTAAAAAAGAGTCTGACAATAATTAATGAAGCCCATACAGCTTCCTTGCGTCCTATCACGTATTTTATTAATGTTATGCTTTTATAACCCATTATTGTCTCATTTTTAATTTATATTCTAATTTATAATTAACATCGGACGGGTAGTTTTTAAGATAATGTTGGTTCGCAAAGAGGTTAAACTACAGACATCCACGAGACCAAAATGTCCCTTTATTTAAGAAACAAGTTCCGTTCTTCAGATCGATCACATAGCTTCCGTTACCTTAGGTAAGCTCGGAAGCAAAGAAGGGAAATATTGAATAAATTCGACAATAATGGAGGAAGATATGTATCACACTAATTGTCAGACTTTTTTTTATTGAAGCGAGCTTCTTACATTCATCAAAATATGCATCTTGTCTGTCGGTCTGTCTGTTTGTCTGTCAGTAACTTTTACGTGTCCGACGATAACTTGAGTAAAAGTTGACCGATTTTGGGGAAATGTGGTATACATGTTCCTTTTACTAATGCTCAGTTTAAGTTCGTTGAGCAGCGTTATCCGTCCAAGATTTCGCGCGTAAAGCTCGCGTAAATGTGGCCTTAAAATATAAAATTGGAATTTCAGGACGGAAGAAGATTCTATCATCCCTTATTCGATGAGACGAACATTTTGTACAAATACAATTTTTTAATAAAACCAACAGCGACTATTAAAGTGGACCTAAACGTTTAAAATATGGGAAACAACGTGTTTACCGATATCTTACGTTCTAACGTAACGATTTTAATATATATTTATACACATCGTCTAAAGTACAATTGAAACAGGTATGCAAAATTTCAACTTGATAGAAGTAGCAGTTAGTGAGTAGTGAAGTGATACAGTTGTAATAGTTGAAATGAAGATGGTCGGATTATGTAGAAAGGCATCTTCTTCCCCACTACACGGCCCTTTACAATCATCCTCTTTAACTATCAACTCATCAGGATTAACTATCTTAACAAGTAATATTTATTGCATTAGTCATAGTAATGACTAAATATGTAATATTTATTAATGCCATAATTTAATGATGATGAGGTAATGATATGGCTGAATAAGGACTACCACAACACAAATAAGTATTTCAGCAGGATTTTCAAATTTGTCTCTGACTGACAGCTTTTTTTATTTTTATTATTATTTCGGTGGGAATATGTGTTTGTTTTGCGATGCAGTTAGTTACTGAGGATTCATTTGTTGTTGGGTTAAAGCTTATTCCCTCCTAAATTTCCAAGGACGATTAAAAAACTAACGATATGTATTGATTGAAATAGTGGATCGGGAGGAGACGGGATTGTATTCATGGGCACCGCCTCGTATTTATTAAACTTAGCTCGGTACGATGGGTTTTTAAGCGACAGGTTTAAGAAAGATATATTGTGTAGAGAACCGTGTACTGCGGACCGGGTACTGAAGGACCTCATGTATAATTCAGCGGCACTCGGCGCATGATTCATTTTACATATTCAGTACAAATCTCGGTACCCCCCGAGCTAACATTCGACATTTTTTAGAGTGAATTTTGATTTTACCTTTTTAACCATTTTTTTCTCGTTTTTCGGCTACAAATTGTTTGTTGTTCCAGGTACTGCGGAGCCAAGGTCGGAAGGTCGATCGGCCATTGTCTTGAAAATTTACCCTTTTATTTGGAGAATCCTGAGTGACATGATCTCCAATCTTGTTTCTCAAGACTATTACAATATGTTTTTGTCGACAACGATTCTTTTTACACAAATTGAAGAGAGAGTGGAGCCTCCTGTTTCCTTCTCGAGAAGCTAGAACACATCAATACAAGGAAAGTCCACATCTCGAGTAGCTAGAACCCAACAACACAGGGAAATACTTTCTTCTCGAGTAGCTAAAACCTGACAACATAGGGAAATTAGATCTGAAATGTACTCGTATTCTCAAAAATATCTCTATTTGACTATTCCAACTGAATCACCCTTTGAAATAGTTTACATCATTTCCAAAGATTCACTGTCAAAGCCGATGGCTATCCAAATATCGCGGAAGTGGCCTCCGCACAAGTCGATGTTTTTGTTAGTAGGCAGCCTACTAACAAAAACATCGACTACTGTAGGCTCGTAGTTTACAACCGGGAAGGTACAAAATTTCTTCAGTTTTTTTATTTTATAATGAGCAGTAAAGTAATGAAGAAGATGTTGTACATTGTATTTGTACCGTCAGATTAAAATAAGGACTCAGATACTACTGAGGCATCCGTTCATTGAACATAACTTTCAATGTCGGCTATTTATTGCGGCAAAATAATTGCAAGAGAGCGGTGCAACATTTATGGCATTCTATAGAATGTATTTAATTAATATTAGTTGTGTGTAGTTATGTATGTATTTAATTAATATTTACCAATTTAAAACATTGTAATAATTGATAAAGAAATTATTAATAATAATTCAAGAGCACAGCTTATTTTATTCTACTAATAAAAAATAATTATGGATTTGCAAGGTGTAATAATTTAAGCAGAACTCTTATTTCATGAATAACAAACCAAAATCAACTATTAAACAATTATACAAATAAAATTGACTGAAGATTACTCTAGTTAACTAAAACGTTTCAACACGAAATAAGAGTTCTGCGTAAATTGCTAAGCTAAGGCAACCACGTTTATTCCAATAAAAATTAATGTTTGTTTTGATTTGTTGGTCTTAAAGTAGATATATAACTATCTATATATATAAAATCCAAATACCACTCACTCACTGACTCACTGACACATCACGATATCTCAGAAACCACTGGACCTACGACCATGAAATTTTGTAGGTGTGTTCCTTTTACCTCCTAGATGCTCGCTAAGAAATATTAGCCATCTTGATTCAAGATGGCGGCCATTTATATACAAAATTCGACAAGACGATATCTCGGGAACCAATTGTACTAGAACCTTGAAATTCAGAAGTTGGCTTCCTTTTATGAAATTAGTAACTTTTGATAAATAGTTTACCAATCGGGCATATTGATTCAAGATTGCGGCCATACATATATAATAGTCAACATGTGTGCATGTTCTTTATACAAATCTACAGTTTTAGTCCGATCTCGATGAAAATTTGCACACTTGACCTTCAAAGCAAGGGGAAAATCACTGTCTACATGAATATTCAAAATTTTAATTTTGGTTCAAAGGGGTACGGGGTACAAGTAATGAATACCCTTTATAATACCCTTTTTCATGATGCATATCGTTGAAATGCTCTTTAAGAGTACAGTAATTGTTGTTATGTGTACAGTTTTGTCATATTTTCATTTAGGAGGGGGTAAATTTAGGATATTTGCAAATGATCTTATCAAAGAGGTGGGGGATATAACTAGGAGGGATAGAATCTAGATATTATCGCATAGTAAAATAATTTGTATGCTTTCCTGGTAGTTTATAAACTTATCAAATTTAAAAACACTCCGTAGCGAAGCACGGGTATCCAGCTAGTATCTATATATATAAAATCCAAATACCACTGACTCACTGACTGACACATCACGATATCTCTGAAACCAATGGACCTATGACCATGAAATTTTGTAAGTGTGTTCCTCTTACTTCCTAGGTGCTCGCTAAGAAATGTTTTTAAAAATCCGCCATCTTGATGCAAGGTGGCGGCCATTTATATAAAAAATAAGACGATATCTCCGGAACCAATTGCACTAGAACCTTGAAATTTAGAAGTTAGCTTCCTTTTTTGATAAATGGTTTACCAATCGGGCGATTTGATTCAAGATGGCGGCTATATATATATAAATATGTGTATGTTCTTTATACAAATATACAGTTTTTGTCCGATCTCGATGAAAATTGGCATACTTAACCTTCAAAGCAAGGGGAATATCACTGTCTACATTAATTTTTAAAATTTAAATATTGGCACACAGGGGTACGGGGTACAAGTAATGAATACGGGGTCAAAGAAATTAATACCCTTTATGATGCTGATAAGTGTTGGGTCAAAACGGGGTAATAAGGTGTAGAAGATTACTTCATAAAATTGGCTATATTTCGTCCCGAGAGGGACATCTTCAGGCCTGAAATCAGAGGTAAATCCTTTTTTTAAATGATTCCTTTATGATGCATATCGTTGAAAAGCTCTTTAAGAGTATAGTAATTGTTGTTATGTGCAGTTATATCATATTTTCACTTAGAAGGGGGGTAAAATGGAAAAATATAGCTATATCTTATAAAAAAAAGAAGAGTATCCGTATGAGAGTATATCTTTTATACAAATTTACAGTTTTATCCCAATTTGATGATTTGATGATACGGGGTCAAAGTAATGAATACCCTTCATGAAGCAATTTTGTTGAAAAGCTCTTTTAAGAGTACAGTAATTGTTGTTATGTACAGTTGTGTAATATTTTCATTTAGAAGGGGGGTAAATTTAGGATATTTGCAAATTATCTTATCAAAGAGAAGAGGGTATAGAAATAAGTGGGAGGGAGAGAATCTAGATATTCTCGCATAGAAAATAATTTAAATGTTTCTCAACGGTAGTTTATAAACGTATCAAATTAAAATAACACGCCGTAGCGAAGCACAGGTATCCAGCTAGTAACTTATATAAATGGATATCTAAATTAATTTCCTTAATTTTACTTTTTTTCTTAATATAAAATTAAGCTCCTTGCCACAGACTTCATTTATAATTTAAAAAAATGGTTTTAGGGGGCTAATATTATTTCGAGTTTAATCTATATATATAAAAGTCAACGTATGTGTGTGTGTGTGTGTGTGTGTGTGTGTGTGTGTGTGTGTGTGTGTGTTTGTTCTTTATACAAATCTACAGTTTTAGTCCGATCTCGATGAAAATATGCACACTTGACCTTCAAAGCAAGGGGAAAATCAAGGTCTACATGAATTTTCGAAATTTCAATTTTGGTACACAGGGGTACGGGGTACAAGTAATGAATACGGGATCAAAATAATGAATACCCTTCGTGATGCATATCGTTGAAAAGCTCTTTAAGGGTACAGTAATTGTTGTTATGTATAGTTTTGTCATATTTTCATTTAGGAGGGGGGTAAAATGGAAAATATAACTATATCTGTATATAAAAAGAAGAGTATCTATATGAGAGAATGTCAACAATTTGATGAATATTTGCTCACTTTCCCTTTAAAGCAAGGGGGAGGTCATTGTCTACATGAATTTTCGTAATTTAAATTTTGGTACAAAGGGGTACGGTGTAAAAGTGTCAAAGTAATGGATTCATATGATGCATATCGTTGAAAAGCACTTTAAGAGAAAAGTAATTGTTGTATGTACAATTTTATTTAGGAGGCGGTTAAATGGAAGTTTATAGCTATATATCTCAAAATGATTGATTTTTGTATGTGCGTGTATGTTCTTTATACAAATCTATAGTTTGAGTTCGATGTCGATAAAAATTTGCCCACTTGACCTTCAAATTAAGGGGAAAATGACAGCCTACATGAATTTTCGATATTTAAATTTGGTACACAGGGGTATGGTACAAGTAATGAATACGGGGTCAATGTAATGAATACCCTTCATGATGCAAAAGCTTTTTAAGAGTACAGTAATAGTTTTTATGTACAGTTTAGTCATATTTTAATTTAGGGGGGGGGGATTTAGGATATTTGAAAATTAGCTTATCAAAGAGGAGGGGGTATAGAAATATGTGGGAGAGATAGAATCTAGATATTCTTGTATAGTAAAATAATTTATATGTTTCACTATGGTTGTTTATAAACTTTTTTATTTACAATAACACTCCGTAGCGAAGCACGGGTACCCAGCTAGTTATGAATAAAGAGGAATTGAAAAGAGCAGTTACGTGCAAGCAACGTTTCTTTACACAAATCTTTCAGTTTGAAAATGACTCAAAACAGGCTATTTTGGATGGTAAAGACTTTCAATAAGTGGAATAGGTAAGATTTGTCGTTAAAAAATCCCCTTTTCAATGTCAATACGATAACGCTCGGCTCGGCCTCGCTCGGTCTCGCGTGCAGTGTGAAAGCTGCCTTAGCCTTAACCTGTGAAATATTTCATTGACAATATATCGCAGGGAATATCATTTCTCCTAATATAAAATCAGTCAAACACGTTTTTACTAGTCAAAACTGGAATTAAGTTAACACTACTTTGTTTAAATTGAGTTCTTTGAGAAAACTGTAAACATGAGTTATAAACGACGACTCGCCCTTAAAGTGGCTGTTTGCATCGCTTATTCACAAACATCTCCGAGTTAATGATGCGTTACTAGATGAGGATAAAGCAAATAGACTATCATTATTTTTAAATACTTAGATTACGGCAAAAAGAAATACGGACATGACCGGCGACAGAGCTCAATGCTTATCTTCTTAAGAACTCGTATGAGTTATGAGCCGTAGAAAAATTAATGGATGGAGGCGGGGCCTGGTAATTAGTACAACAGCCTACGACTCGGGGTGGACACAAGACCGTCACTTCATCCGACAGTACGAGAGTGGGGCACCATGTTCGTCACTCCAGTTACACGATCTAGAACTGTATCAAAAACGAGTTACAACAGTTCGAAGGCAGTCCTTCAGTAAGTCGTCTTAACTTAGAGACCCCAGGTGAAGTCGCTATCGACTACGATCTAGTTGTCAAGTGGAAACACGATGCTTAAACCGTGATTTGTTTTAAAAATCAGACTTTTTTTGTTCTATTTTGTTAATATCTTGGTTCGGCTTTAGCATGGTGCCTATATTTGAATATTTATAGGAAGCCACTAAGTTCAGCGGTGTATTACTTGCATGGTTTCTGAAGTGAGACGATGAAATATCTCACGTAAATGTTTGCGTTTTGGAAATTAATTAATCTCAAAAATTGATTCAATTAAAAAGAAAAAATCGGGAAATCCCTCTTTAATTTTGTTTATAAAATGACGGATTACGGTGAAGACCAGGACACTGAGGCGATGACTATGAGTTCACCAGAAGGAGAAGTCGGCAGTGGTTACAGGTACTGTTGCAGGCAACGTAGCGTGCCATCCCAATTCTCTTCAGGATATAAGTTCAGAACCAGAAGACAATCCGAACCCTGTCCCGACGGCATCAGACATAGGAGACAAGCCAACGCGAGGGAAAGAGACCGTACTGTCAGGTAACGCACCGTTCACTTCAGACTAAGTGCGTATCTCGTGAATAACTGGTTACCTACCTCACTCCGCAATCTGTAAATATTTTAAATTAAAATTATGATTTCAATAGAGAAAATAGAATATCAAGCAACAAGTAGCCTAGGAATTCAAATCGGAGCATTTGGATGCTAAGGATTTGTCCTGGAGATTTATGGATCTGTCCTGGGGATCCCTATGGTTCCCAGTGAGGAGGTGATTTTTTTTCTCAGGGTATAACAATAAGAAAAATAGCGGAAGAAGGATCTTATCCCTGGTTTGAAGGAAACTATAAAAATAGAAGTATGATAACACTACCGACTTAGAGGTGATTAGCTCTAAGTGGGTTAGATTTATCATTATCATGCTTATATTTTCATCGATTCCATTTCCAGAGATAAGATGCGTATTTGTAAAGCATATTTACATCTGACTGGAAAAGAAAACTGATATTTATGCTTAAAATGTGATGTAAATGAAGGTTTACAGTATATTTTAATGGATAGAGAAATATTATTATAAAAATTTACTCTCCGGAAATTAAATATAACCCTTCTGTCATTGATCTCTATTATTTTTACGGTCTGCCTCCTACAAAAGATATATTTCAATACCTTTTACACTCAATAATAGAAATTTCATTTATTCCTTTTATAAATTTATCATCATAATCATTACATTTATAATTAATGCAAGTAAATAAATTAAAAATTTAATAAACGGTTGTACACAATGGCATTATTTCACGAACCAAAGCCAAAAAAAGTCAGAAAATATCGGGATGGCGAAATAGTGCTATTTTGTAGTTTTCAATTTAAACGTTTAATGCTCCAAAGATCAGTTGTTTTTAATTAATCAAAATTAGTGAAAAAAGAAATCGGTTTATGTAATTCAATATATATATTTATTTAGAAAAGTCATAGATGCTATTACTAAATATATATATATATATATATATATATATATATATATATATATATATATATATATATATATATATATATGTATCCCTAGGTTAAGTTAAGAAATTGATTTGGCTCTAAATTTAGTGATGCCACCTACCATATTTTGAGCCATGCTCTTTAACAGATTTCTACTTTTTCATGCCTCTATTTAAAGTATGAAAAATCACATTTCTTCTCAAACCTAAAATACGGTCTACAGAAGTATAGCTTGGCGCCCCCCTGCGATTTCTTCTCCCACAACACTGAAATATCACAGCGATCAGATAGATTTTGGCTGGTCCAAAAATCCTGGTGAGAAAGGTATGCTTCGTCGAGCCAGTTTAGTCGCCTTAATCACGACTGTGGCCTGAGGAACGATGCGTGTGCGAATTAATTTTTGTTTTCTTCATAATACGCCCAGGACTCTGACCTTTTTCAATATCTATTTTTTTAAATTTTATTTTTGTATATTATCAGTTAATTTAAGACGAATAATTTATGGAGTAGTTAAAACAACAATAATTGAAACATTTGCTACTGCGGTTTAATAATCTACTAAAAACCCGGGTTTACACTTACACTATGCTGCAAAACATACTATATAATTTTTGCTGCATGTAGCACAAATTTCTTTTGACCTTTACCTAAATAGCAGGATTAGGATAGCAAGATTTCATCTATATAACTATTTAATCCTACTTTGTAGCATCTCCTTTGCGTGTTTTTGTATACTTGTAGCATTTGCTATATAACTTTACTATATGCCAGGTATTACTTCATAGTGTAAGCCCGGTATTATAATTAATTTTTGTTTACTGTTTAAAGTTGGTTATCAGTGTTAACAGTGCTTTCGCGATGCTGAGAATGCTGATTCCGACCCAGCCTCCAGATAGAAAGTTGTCTAAGATCGAGACTCTTAAACTAGCCACAAGCTACATAGCTCACCTAGACGCGCAGCTCATAGCAGGTAACAATCCGCTTTAAACTAGCCACCAGTTTCGAGCTCACCTAGACACACAACTCCTAGCAACATTCATTTAAATAAACTGAAACAATAACCTAAAACAGAATTTAACAAACTATAAATAAAAAATTCTAGTATTAATAATTGATACTAAAAACAAATTTTAAAAAAAGTAGAACATTCATTTAAATAAGCTAAAATATTCATTTAAATAACGTAAAACATTAATTTAAATAAAGTAAAACATTCATTTAAATAAAATAAAACATTCATTTAAATAAACTGAAACAATAACCTAAAACAGTATTTAACAAACTATAAATAAAAAATTCTAGTATTAATAATTTATACTAAAAACAAATTAAAAAAAGTAAAACATTCATTTAAATATGCTAAAATATTCATTTAAATAAAGTAAAACATTCATTTAAATAAAGTAAAACATTCATTTATATAAGCTAAAATATTAATTTAAATAAAGTAAACATTCATTTAAATAAAGTAAAACATTCATTTAAATATAGTAAAACATTCATTTAAATAAAGTAAAACATTCACTTAAATAAAATAAAACATTCATTTAAAAAAACTGAAACAATAACGTAAAACAGAATTTAACAAACTATAAATAAAAAAATTTAGTATTAATAATAGATACAAAAAACAAGTTAAAAAAAGTAAAATATTCATTTAAATAAACTGACACATTCATTTAAATAAACTAATACTTTAACTTACTATAGAATTTAACAAATTATTAAATCAAAATTGTAGTAACAATAATATGATAATAAAAACAATTAAATAAATAGTTAACATAAGAATAAAATTGTACCTTAATAAATGTAGTTTAAGAAAAGATGTGAGGAGTTGTGCACCGCTCCGACGATGACAGTAGACTAAAGTAAAGGAAATAAGAAGAAGAAGGGGGGAGGAGCATTACTGTTTACATCTAGAGTCCGAGGCGTGTTTATGCTGAAACTAATCTTTTTATTTATACTTAACCTTGCGAAAATCCAACTTTATTATTCAATATTTGTTTATATTTTCTTTATACTTGTTTTTAACTATAAATTATAACTATATAATAACAAACATGAGCTTATAAAAATGATTATATGTTAAAACCGTAAACAAGACGTTATTTACGGAATTTTAAATTAGTTTTTTTTATAAATACTCATTTTTCTCGGCAAAAAAGGCAGATAATTTTTTTAAAAAATACTCGTTGTAAATAGCATCAGTGTGGGGTTTAAATATCCCAATCGAAAATTAAATCGGCCAATTATCGCGGACGACATGAGAGCTCAAAGAACAAAATTTACCGAAAAAATATCAAATGTATTCGATTTAAGGTAGAACCGTTGGTCGTACGACAAAATGTCATAGGACCAAAGTTTTAGATCTTTTAAAATCAGTTACCGGTGGTACTATCCGCTTCTCGATAGGACTTACCGTTTAGCCGCTATAGCCCTTCGAAGAAAACCTTCAATTTTCGTCCGCCATTATTATTTTTTTTTAAGGGGGTAAACATTTTTTTTTAACATTTCGGATTTTTCTAGTCGGTTTGGGCCGATTTGGGACCAAACGCAAAAAACCGCGAGTCTCTAGCTGTCTAGCTGGTCTGGAAGTGCCCAAACATTTTGATAACCCGATCAGCTGATTAGCCACTTTATTTATATAAATAAAATAATAATAATAAAATAATAATGTTATTATTGATAAGTACAACCCTAAGCTAATATTTGAGCTGTTTTAATAATATTTTACATATCCCATCTTTATTTAGATATGATTCAAGGTACATCAGAATAAGCATTGTGTACCATGGACCAATATGTAACATTATCTATAATATGTATTTTTATAAAAAAAAGAAAGGTTCTTGATTTTCGCTTAAGACTAAGGTAAATCAGTGGCGTATGCAAAACATTTCATGTTTATTTCATGTTTTATTTATTAAATGACCCAAAGGTACAACACTCTCCTCTACTTGAAATATAAAAGCTGACAATTGCATGACTTCTATCGAATGGCTGTATGTATATTAAGATGTATTAGATAAGTACTATTTGGAGTATGTTTTAACAGGTGCGGTAGACGAGCCTTGTATCCTGGTGAAAAACAATCTATGGGAGAGAGAAGATGAAACCAGGGTCTCCATCTGTACCTTTTGCATGACTTCCCCTACAACCGCGTATAACCAGGTTCGACATTCTTACTCTATTTCTTAGCTCTACAAGATTTAATTTATGCAGTTAATTCATTTGGATATTTTGTCTCATCTTGAGACAACATTCTTTAATTATTCCTCTGGACACATGGTAGATATGCAGCTAGACCCGTCAAAAACATCTAAAACTGCGCATAAACCTTTAATTTTCATAGTTGTTTTTAAAAAATTGTTTACCATAAAATTAAAATTGTACATTATATTATTTTATAACCTATTACTGATGTTTAATTTTTGTTAGACAGGAATGAAATGAAGAAGAAACAAGAAACTGTACAATGCCTATATACACTATACACTGCATATACTCTAAGCATCTCATAGATAGAGCAATAAACAACTTGACTCACTACCAACGTAACAAACATAATCCACCAACCATATAACCATAAACGTACCAAACTTTTCATAATTGTTTATTATCCGGTGAAAGCCATCATATCACCATCACCGGATGTCAAGGATTTCTCCGTTAAACTGACATGATTTAGAGCAGTCGTGTCGTGGAAGCGTATACGCACCTTGCCAAACGTTGTTTATTTTTACAAATTGTAAAATATAAAGTTTTTTAATTATTGTTTTGTCTGATGTTACTATTAATAAAAGATATAAACATTCTATAAGTATAAGAATCATAAGTTGTACAAAACCCTATTTGAATTTCATGTTATCCTCTCCTCTATGCAGTGTCTGAATGTTTACTAGTTAATCTGTTTCTTCTGCTGTATATTATTATATACACAATATACGAAGGGCTCACTTCCCTGTTAATACTAATTTGGCAATAATTTAAAAAACATTTGAAATCGATATCAGTAATTTTATTTGACCAATCAAATGAGTTTTGGCGTGACAGCAACTTTAAGTTAAGTAAGTATATCAAATGAGTGAACTAACAATTTAAGAACACAATTTTCATATTATTATTTATAAGAGTTTATTTTTTGCTCTAAATTTTCGTGAATAAAAGACTCGGTGTTCACTTCTGTAAAATAGCCTTTTCAAAGCTCATAGCCGATAATAAGCAAATAAATGTAAATCACAAATATAGATATTATCAATTTCTCAATTAATATTTCCCATCGTATGGTAATTGGTAATCCCATTGTGGTAATCATTCAGAGGGTTATCCGAATTATTTAAGTTAATAAGCTACAATGGTACTACGTAGGTACTACACTTATGCGTGTTGGATTGCCTAATTGTTTTTTGCAGTTTATCCTTTAATTACTTTCAAGCTTACCGAAGGTAAAGGAAGCGTTGTCTTCATTTTCAACAACGACATTTTTTTATGTATCCGAATTCAAAAATTCCAAGACAGAAGTCCGTTTCAGACATGAGGGAATAGGGAACATTTTCGGTCTCGTGTCGTTTCAGTCTGTCAACACTATTTGCGAACTATTACATCTAACTTCTTAAAAACTACTCGTCCGATTTTAATTAAATTTGGATACTGTAAAACGTTGAGATTTACACCTTTCTATTTATTTATTTATTTATTTATTTATTTTTTTTTTTTTTCAAATTTAAAAAAAAATTATGTTGATAGATGGCTTAGGGGTGTAATAAATTAATAACGAGTATTCTCTTTCTTTTACGAGACATTTTGACCCTTTATTGGGTCATCTTCTGTCACAGTTGTTTAATTCTAAAATCACATATTAAGATTAAATTAAAATTTATTTCAGTTCCCTTTTAACAATTAATTAAACGAAGCAAAATCATACTAAAAATAATTTGGTAATAATTAACTATAATAAAATAAAAATTGTAGCTACTTATTCCTTCCTCTATTCCTTCCTTACCTATATCCTTAAAAAATTTGGATGGTTAATCAAAAGTAGCTCGCACAGATCACAGATCGTCCCTTATTAATTTCAACTATATTATGCGCGCAACTAAAATATTGCATAACTGACAATAATTGTATTCATGTAAAGAAACAAAACAATTGTGACAAATCTACGTTTAATTTATAATTAGACAATAATGGTTCGAAAAAGCAAAACATGATTAACCGAACGCATTATTAGGACGCGAGGACGCCATGTGCCACACTAATTTTCAGACTATTTTAATTTACTTTAGGCAATTCATTGCTCATGGCTAAAGCTGATTCATACAATTTTTAAATAATTTCAATGAAACTAATGAATAGTAAATCTTCGTTAAGAAAACAACTTGATATCGATTGTTATCGACCAAATATATAAACGATCTCTGCATAAACGCGTATCTATCAGAAATATCGAATATCGACTTTTTTCGAGATTTTTGAGGCAATAGCAACAGCAACAGGTGGGGCTGCCAAGATATCTCAGTAGTTTTCTTTTAGACGTAGATTTTTATTTTTATTTTATTGTTTTTCTAATTACTTTTACCGAAGTTTACATTAAATTTTAATTCGTTAAATAATAGGGTTGTTGTCGACTTGTTTTAACCGAATGTAATACGATACACGTTAGTCTATTTAAAGAATTTTTGTCAATAGATTTAACGATAAGTAATCGTGTTGATTTATTTATTTGTATAGTAAAACGATTAATTCCTGTTAGTTAATTATGTTGGGTGCAAGTTAGTTAGTGGTCGCACTTGATTTTTCGTGTCAGTTTAACTTATCTTCCTTGTTAGTGTCATTTAACCACATGGATAAGTTGAGGAAATTCTTGAACGGTAACGACCAGGACGAAGATGACGACAGTTCCACTGGAATTATCCACGTAAGTTATTATATTTTTAAATACTTAATTGTACAAGTTCGCTAGTAAATGTTGCATCAAGGCAGGGACAAGCACCTTGTTATTATTTTAAACCACTACTGTAATTTAAGAGAGAAATAAAGTACCGACAATATAAAGACAAATCTTGTATTCAACGGTAAGATTTAAGTTTAGTGGTGTGCTGTATAATAAATTATTTGTAGAACGTCTCTAAGTCGAGCACTTGCTCTTGTTTTTGAATATATATGTTCAATATTTAAGTTCTTAATTCTTTATGTTATACTTAATTCAATTATCTCATGTAGGAACATAAAATATTGCCAATCATTTCAATAAAACTGAAAATGGTAGAGGACCATTATTGGCTGTTCTGGTGGAGACGATACGATCGATTATCGCTTAAGTATGATTTATAGATTTTAGATTTTACATCCCTTTGTCAAAACAGTATTTTCGAGTGTTGCCCCACCAACTTTTTTAAGCCCCTCCCTAAAAAGGCTCTTATTCTGTTATCAACTGGTAAGTAATTAAATTCTAAAAATCATGATATCCGGTACTAAGGTCTTACAAAAAGTGCTTGTACACCGAGTTATAAGGGTACATTCGGAATCACTAACCAGGTTGATCAAGAAATAACGGGTGTGTCCAGAAAAATTAACCTAAACAACCGACTGTTTGTAAACCTTTAGTTGATTTAGCGGTCGACCATGGTGGAGTTAGACTACAGTCAGTTAGCGGCTGCAAACTGCTTCGACTGAGTTAAGACTGCGGTTAGTTCCGTTAGTTAACCATTACGTTACTCTCATAGTGTTAGTTTAAGATTTGATTGACCGTGAGTAATTTTGTGAAATATTATTTTGTTTATTTTATTTGCTATTACTCAGACTCTTATAATGATAAAAAATCATTTCAGTTTTTAAATGCCAGCCCGCGCAATAGCTTCACACACACAGACCAAACCCAGTTTATATTTACGAGTATAACCTGTTCACAGCTGCCTTCCATAAGACCCCTTAGGTGTATAGCATTATTTGAAGCCACCATGACACTAACAAAATATTAAAACTGAATTACTTTTCAGATAAGCTTAATACTAAATACTGGGTATCTTGGTTTATTCAAATACCATTAAACAAGCATTTTGCTGGGGCGCTGTAGCTTTTTTTTAGTTTATAAATATAAGCTGGGAAAAGATTTAACAGGTGTAACAAGGCTCTTGTCTGGTAAAGTCTAGTTAAATTTACTTAAGCTTGGTTCAATTAGATGCACTCTGTTAGTTGTGTTAAATTGTCTCAAATGTCAACGGATATAACTTACTTTGTTTTATTTGCATTGTTGTATATTTGAAGACTTTAAACACAGCATCCACCCTAAGCTGGTCAACAAGGATCCAGTGTTTCATTGGTTGTTTCCTGCTGGGGATCGTGCTGACTATATTCGCTTCCGTAGCCATGTTCCTTAACCGAAGCCTTACCCTGTTCGGAATCTTCTACACCAGCGGCAATATAGTCTCCATGCTCAGGTAAAACAAATCTCACTCTTTGATAAACCCTACTTTACCAGTGTAATTTTTTTTATGAAATTGAGATTTTAACTGTTTCCTATTCATTTTTTCCCCCTTTTATAGAGGTACAAGGCACTATGTGCTAAAACTAAAACTCACGGATTTAGCCAGTTGGAAAAGGCACTATGAACCAACATGCTGGGGAGGTAAAGAGCACTATTTGGACATGTAGCTGTTTACCTCCAGAGAATTAAGAATAAGTAAGCACTATTTCCAGATAGTGCCCTATATCCACTCCACTTAGTAGAGTGGGAGAGCTACTAGTCTTATCAGTATGGCCTTGCGCCATACATCATTAAAAAATCATTAAAATAGCTCTCCCGAAAAATTTACAATTTGGCTCATAGTGTCCTTTACCTCAGATACACAGTCTTAATCTCACTATTTTAGCAAACAATTTATACTATGTTTATATTATGTTTTATTTTATATTATGTATTATGCAAAGTGTAAAAGAAGGTTCTTTAATGAAACTTACCAGCTACAAGAAAACTCATTTATTTGTTTTTTATCTAGTTAAACTTCAAAATTCGTCCCCACCAAGCATCTTTTCCTGTAAGGACAAACTTGCTCTCAGAAATCCTTGAAACTCATATTTTTGCACTTAAATTTTAAAAAATTCTTCAGGGGAGGACCCCTGGACCCCCCGCCATTATTTGTTCAAAGGGGCCCAGAAATATTTTCAGCGGCCCTGATCCCTTAGTCTAATTGTGTATTAAGACAAAATTATATTTAGTCAAAACTACGTTGAGACAAAGGATCATCACACTTGTACATACAAGGGATTGTATACCTTTGTTCTTAATAGTTAATCAGACTAAGGGATATTATCATTTTTAGATACAAAAGTGAGATATTCCTTTTTCCCAAAGTACTTTTGACTAAATATCTCTTTTTCTTAATTCTTACAGGGAGTACTCAACTAAAGTTTTGCCTTATGTCGTCCCCCCTTTTAAGGGAGTATAAATTAAAATAAAAAACTGATGAGAAAAAAATTTCACAACTTATTTTTTTCAAGCAACAGTTAAAGACTCGAGTAGGTAGCTGGTTGACAGCTATTCTCCTATTGCTGAGAACTATCTGAAAGAAATATATATATTTTTTTTAATTTAAAAATTAATTAAATAGTTGTATACTTTTTAATTTACATAGAGCTTGATATTTGTATGTTGTAGCACGTGTTTCCTGATGGGTCCTTTCAAACAGTTCAAGAAGATGTTTGCTTCGACCAGGGTCATAGCGACTGTGCTGGCACTCTCCATGATAGTTCTGACACTGTTTGCTGCACTTTATGTAAGTCACCTCTGGTTTTAACATGTCTTATTAAGGAGAGCAAAAAAATTATCTCTCCGCGTAAAATCTAGCCAAAGCAGCTTTCAGCCTTCGTAAGGCCATCATCAGTGCTTGCTTGATTTCAACTCATTGAGGCTCGACGTGCCGGATATGTACCGGCTTGATATGTTCCGTCATAGCTGGATTAGCAAGACTCTACTATAATAATAATAATTATGACTGTTATGGTCATTTATGCATGATATATATAATTTTAACATTATTTCTCACTACTTAAAATACATTTATTTCCAATGTTCTGTTTTTTATTTTTATAAAAATTATTATTCCAATGTTCAGCCAGGTACTTCAGCTAGTAGATAATAATTATGACAGAGAGGTAATGACGGTACTTTGTTGTTTCAGTTAAAGAACCCGGGGTTGACGCTGCTGTTTATGATTCTACAGTGGTTTGCTCTTACCTGGTACTCTATATCTTACATTCCTTATGCTCGAGATGCTGTCAAGAAAACACTTTCCTCCTGTATCTAACTCCAACTCTACAATTCCTTATAAATAAACCTAATTTTAATTTGTACTTCCCTTACCTGTCCTTGTCATTATACAAAGTCCTTTATAATCAATTAATCTACGTTTTTAAATCGATTATATCTTGATTAAAAAACTTGGATGTAAAGTTTAATTACACTTCTACAACTGGGAGCAAGAGGATGTCGAGTGATATTTGTTTTATTGTTTATAGACAATAACAAAATTATTCGCTGCTAAGGTTTTGACGAGCTCGGCAGGCAGCCAGTTATCAAAAGCAAGTTGACAAGTATACTCATTTGTATCCTTCCTGCCATTAAATGGCGCACATCACCACAAACTAATTACTTGTCTGTAGCAGAGAGCGTGTTAAAACCCCTCGAGATACTTGTAGTAGAGCTAAGAAATGTACCTTCTAGACATAGTCTACTCCAGAAAACATAGATTCTTATAAAGATTCCAGCAGCAGAAGCCCTGCACAATATAATATTATAATTAAAGTAACATTACAATATTAAAACGTATAATTAAATTTAATGTAATTTAATAACATGGCCTATATTTAATTATGTTACGATGCATTTACAAAGAGTTACTTAGTTAAATTATTTTTAAGAGACTGAAATATGTCAGCCAATTATTGAGAAATGATACTTATATAAATAAATTATTTATTTTTTTATTAATAGAATGTTTTAAATGAATAACCCTTGTTTTCTGATTGATTTACATCCTTAACGACACGATGGAGGATGGAGACCATTTAACACATCCTTGTAGATGTCATTATCAGTGCGAAACATGTCTCATCTCCGAGACAATTATTTGAGCCAGGTGTTAAACATTGGTTTGAGGTGAGTAGGAAGTGCTCTAAGTACACGGCTGCACTCATTTCGCATGTCTTGTATGTATTCTATTTATTATGCAACAACTTGCTACAAAACCACTTCTTTAGTACAAGACTCTTGTTAGCTTAAATTCAACCCATTCTTATGACTGAAATGATAGGGGCACCATAATATAGTCCCCTATTATATCAGTTTTAAGTTTTAAGGATGAGTTTAAATGTTTTCGAGGGATGAAACCTATAGTGGTACAGTCAAGTTGTGTTTAATTGCAGTTTACATGAAAACCAGTTGAAAGAGCCAGTGAAGTAAGCTACAACGTATGTAGTGTCAACAAAGACAGGAGAGTGCAGCTGCAGAAACTTGACAACCGATTTTATAAGCTTTTTATCAGCTTTTCTTGCTTGTCAGGGACAAATCTTGAAACCTAAATTTGAACTACTTGCTGACTATCTAGAAAGCTGAAACTCACAGATTATGTATTTTTAATAACAATTCAATAATGAGTCAATTGTTTGTATTAGCCAATAAGTCAATCAATTTTTGTAGTAAAATGCCTTAATAAAATTTAAATAACGACGAGCACGGACAGCTAAGTGAGGTTAGACTAGATTATCAGATTTAATGTGAAGAAGACTAAAAACTGGAAAATAATATTAGCCTTCTATTTTAAAAATAGTTTTGTAAACAAATGAGTCTGTTGAGAAGGGTAGACTTAGCTAAGCAGTAGTAGGACTTAGAGATATCCTCCACTTTTTTATTTTATTAAGATTGAACATAGAATTGTTAACAAGTTTTAGACTACAGGCTATGTATGAAATTTCAACATTATAATTTACTTCCGAGCTATATTTTAAAACCAGACATACTTGCATTCTTATAGGTTTACATACAAATAATAATCACTCACTTAGAAATAGAAACAATCAAGGTTCTATACAGTTATCTTTATAATAATAATCACCACCAGTTATCTATATATAAAATAATCACCAACTTAAGTTCAACAGTGCAAAACACCGGGAAAGGGTTCATTGTTAAATTAACAACAATTTTGATTCTAGCGTAGAAAAAGTTATTTATATATTTGAAATAATATGAAACGCATTGAGCCACCAACACGACCAAATAACAATACTGACATTTTAACAATACAATGTACAAAGTCAGGAAACAATTTTTATTTCCTAAAATGTTTAAAAGTGGCATAAAATCAAAAATAATCTTAGTAGTTAAAATAATTTAAATAGATAATCAGAACAGTTATTAATATTATAATAATATTTTGGACAATTAATATAAAAATAACCACAGTTGACGTACATGGATACAAAAGTAGTTTAGTCTACCAAAATTTTGCATAACTTATTCATTTTTAATAAAACTCAAATCAACAAAATTGATCAATTTACTAACAAAAAACCACATTGATTAAAATTTATTGGAGGATGGTTTTAACTACTTCAATGGGTCATCATCAGGCACTTTAAAATTTACAAATTTAATGTCTATTACATCATATTATAGTCCCATTGAACTACAGGTAAGAAGACAGAATTGCTAGCAACCTGAGAAAACAACAATATTCAATAGAGCAGAGGTAAGACATGGAGTAGAATATTTTATTAAAAAAAAATACTGCAGTTTCATATTTTTATCTCTTTTGATTCAAAAGTTATTGAAACCGTGTAGGGTGACTGACACAAGGGTTTTTTTTTGTTCTACCAACAAAACCCTAAAATGTAAGGCGCAGTGGGAAAAAGCTGCAATAATTAAAGAAAGTGGCGTAAATTTGTAAAGGTCTTGTCATTGTAAAAGGAGTGACAGAAAATAAGTCAAGATAATATTAGTGAGTTTCTAGGTAGAAGTAGATGTACAAACATTAATTTTCAATAACTGATAATAACTTATTTGTCTCATAAAAGCTGATTTGTTTTAAACATTAGCAATTGAGGTTTTTTCACATGAAAACTCAACAATTATTTATTTATAATAATTATTATAATAAATTAAATTTATATATTAATTGAGTATGAGTATTTTGAAGGGTTCACACCAAGAATAGTGAATAATTCTATGGGTTGTAATGTTTCTGTAACACTTGCAATATGTTGGGTCTAGGTCTGTTCAGTCTCTTACAAAGTAACAATACTACAACATCATAGTTACGACTAATGGCACAATACTAATATTTCAATTAGTGGGAAAATAGAATGAGAGCACGAGATTTTGACATATACAAGGTCTTATATCAAAATCTCATTGCCTCTCCCTTCCATTTTCCTACGCTGTAGAGAATAATCTCTAATTGTAATGTTAGTATAGTTTGAATACTTACCAATAAAGGTGAGTAGCACAGTTTGAGTTGTTAATTAAGGCACTGAAAACCATTGCTTTAACTATCAATATAATCACATGCAAAATTCCTTCAACAAACAACTAAAAAATATAAATAAAAATACTCGCCAAATGTTTTTTTAATTTTAGTTCGTCTAAAACACACGTTTACATTTAAAATAACACAATGAACCTTTTCATTTAGAATTTTAACTTTGGGAATTTTTAAAATTATACAAAAATTAGAATTACCTACAGTTAACAATAATAAATTAAAAGTAACAATAAAAACATTGAACACAGTAAAGCTTAAGTAATTGTTTCATTAACTCATCTGTATTTAATTTATTTTCAATATTTTAAAATAAATTTTAGTTTTATGGTTTTGCAGATGGTGGAGAGTGACCTTCCTTTTTTAATAAAATGTAAACACTAATAGATTTAATACAAGATAAGGAATTAGACAACTGCTAAAGCTTTACTATTCACGTTATTTAAAAGTATAAATTAATTATATTAAACTAATAGTACATATCATTTGTTATTCCTAGTGGTTTTCCTGGTGTACTGTCCCGCCACCTCAATGTTACTTGCCCTGATAGTGGGACAATCCTTCCAACTAGGTTTAGGACCTGCAGGTGTCTTGGTCTTGCCCACGGGTGCGGGTTTGTCCTCAGTCTTGTTAGTTTTTCTGGATCCACGAGCCGTAGCAATAGCACCGGGCTCACATAGAGGAGCACTCCTCCAGTCCACTTTGGTTTTCTCCTCTTGTTTAGACCTCTTAGGAGGCGAGTCTTCATCTTCCATCCCATTCTCTTTGTCAACTGAGTCGGAATCTACATCCATAGGTTCGTCCTGTTCTTCATCGCCAGTGTTTGCCCGAGTTCTCTTCTTCATGGTTCTGGCCGGAGCTGCTCTTCCCCTAGGTTTGCTCGGTGTTTTCTTGCCAGCCTTGTCTTTAGGTAGTTGATTCAATGCTTTCTGGAACATATTCCGACATTTATCGTAATCCGGTTCTTCTATATGTCCTAGCTTTGAAACATACTCCATAAATTCAACTAATACTGAAAAAAAAAAAAAATACAATTATTATCACTATAATCAGCACTTAACGAGAGGTTTCTACATTAATATTATAGCTCATAGATTAATGGTAATGTGTAATTTAAATGTACCTTGTACATAACTTATCTATAGTATGAGCTCTAACAAAACCTTCTCTTAGTTTTTTCTGTTAAACTTAGCAGTTGTGGTAACATATCAATTTTAGTATTAAAATAAATTACGAACAGTAAAATGCGTACCTGAAGGTACAGTGGGTGCAAAGACCGCTAGTTTAGCTTTAACTGAAGACATGAGATCAGCTTTAGACTGGAAGACCTTGTCAGGGTTAGACAGAAGCTTCTCCCAGGGAAGACTAGAGTGTAACCAGTGAAGCAAGTTGAAACCAAGGATTTCTAAATCTCCTCTTCTCGTGGCAACTGTACAACATTAACATTTACACATTACAGTTACAACATTGCACATTAGAGTTAAATAAGTTTAGCTGTCTTATAAGAGACAACATGAGGTATTTAGTTATCCCAGGTATTCAAAAAATCTCTTACACTATTCACCCGTAGAATTTCTAGACTCAAACTCAATAAAATTACTAATATTAACTATTACTAGTTAAAATAATACCTCAACAATCTTGTATTAAAAACTGCTTAATTTAAAATGTATGTTAAGGGACCTGTTCAATACACCGCAGTTGTTAGTTGGGCAAATGTTTGTAACAGGGGAGCAAGGAGCCTGGCCACAAATCTGGAGTATAGTAAAAATAAAGAGTAAGTGAAATTGAGAGGACTGTATTTAGAATATTTGAATGGTAAAGAATGATATATGAATATACTGATATAGTAAATTAGCTGAAGAGAAATGTGATGAACTGGAAGTGTGGTGCTTATGGCGATAATATGTTGCAAAAGCTGGATACCAGTATTACAAAATTCCTTTACTTCCCTGAGTACCAGGACAATCAGATGAAATCAAGCACATTCCAAATATTTATTTGGATAGAAATATAAGGCAATGGTATGTAATAAGAAAATGATTACCACATCATTTTCCATTCCATCATTTTGAGGCCAACACACACTCTTCTTTTACCCTTCCATACCATTTTGAGGAAAAGACCCAATGCTGTCAATCCAGCCAGGCTTGGCAACAGAGCTGAAGGGTCTAAGCAAAGAACTTGGAGGTCCTCCTTGGATGTTGGCCTGGGCGATTAGATGTCTTATTCTGGATAGTCTGTATGGCGGGTCCAGCTAGAATCATCAGAATGTCTTGGACAGCACCCCTTACATAACTTGAGCACTTCCACAACCTATGTCACTCACTCACTCCTTTGAAATCAAATTATTCAAAAAAAAAAGGGAGGGGGGAATCAGAGGCTTTTTGCTGACCACTTAATTTAATTAACTCCTTAAGCTGCATCAAAATCCAACACATCACCCTTAAGGGAAATTTTCTTAGATTAAGATGATCTAAAACAAATCGGTCAGACAAACTGGAGGCTGTGGAAAAGAGGCTCAGTAGTTTAGGCTCCACATCCAATCCATCAAAATCAAATTTTTATGTAGGGTGGCCCAACTAGTCTGCATCACTCATTTATCTTTCTTTTTTTAAGATAAAGAAATGTTAACTGACGAGTTATTTTTATGGCACCCTAAATATTATTTGAGTGGTTGTTTAGTAGGGAGCGCCTTTAATTTTTATATTTTTTCTAAATATATTTTTTTAAATTACTGTTTAATGTTTAACCAGCAAAAGTTGGTTAAAATTATTATTATTATTATTTTGCTTCCGAGCTTACCGAAGGTAAGCACGGAAGCATTGTGTTCACTTTTGAGAACGAAAAACTTTTATGACTCCGATTTTAAAAATTCCAAGACAGAAATCCGTTTCAGACATCAGGGAACAATTTTGGTCTCGTGTCTGTCTGTCTGTCTGTCGGTCTGTGTGTCCGCGAATTATGAAACGTGCGACGATAACTTGAGTAAATGTCAACCGATTTTGATGAAATTTGGTAGACATGTTCATTTTACCAATGCCCAGGACGAGTTCGTTGGACAACATTATCCGTCCAAGCGTTCACGAGCAACGCTTCAATGAGAACTTCAAATTCAAAATTAGAATTTTAGGTCGGGAAAAAAATCTAACTTCATCTATTCAATGAGACAAACATTTTTTTCAAATACAATTTTTCAATAAAACCAACAGCGACACCGCTATGAAGTGTTAAAGATCGCTAAAACTATTAATAGTTTTTACACAATAAACATTATAACAATAAAGTACATGATAGGATGCGAGGAAGCTATGTGCCACACAAATTGGCAGTCTATTTTTTTTTTTAATAAAGTTAGCAAAACAAGGCAGAAATTTTGGACGCCATATTAAAAAATACCATAATTTACAGTTTTTATCTTCAATAACAAAAATTATACATGGGTGATAATAGCTGGAACACCCTGTACATATATACTACAGATATAAGAAAGGAAAAATGTAAATACATTAATTCTAATTTTTGTACTACATATCACAATTCCTAAGAAAATATGAATATAAGAAAAAACTGTTTTACCTCCTTGGTGAAGATCTGTGCTAGTATATTCGATGGTTCCATTGTGAACTTTCTTGGGGTCACTTTTGAACTCCTTCTCGACTGTGAACTTACAGGCGAGTCCGAAGTCTACCAGAAACAGATTACTTTCAGTTCCCTTTGCAAAGCCGAACAACAGGTTTGCTCCTTTAACATCCGAGTGTACATAGCCTGTGCTGTGAATATACTCTAGAGCATCCAACTGAAACAGTAATACTCCTATCTTAAACAACAGATTAATATTAAACAACACTTCCCATACCATGTACTAACAGTCGTCCATTAAAAAATAATTAAATGAAAGAGAATACTCATAAACTGTTAAGTTGATTATTAATTAAAGTGGATGAAACTAATGTGTTAAATTAGATATTGAGTTTTTTTTTATTTTTAACAATAAACTCTTGTCTTTTGATCTTGAGTTTTATCCATATACAAGAGGTGTTAAAGCCTTTGACAGCTAATGAAAGTAATAGCAAAATCAAACTATGTTGTAACTTGAAATTGAAGGAAGGTATAGTTGATATGCCTATATCTACTCAACTTTTCAAATGGAATGCCTTAAAAATGCGATATCGTTTACTTATTTACTCATACGGGCTATCTGCTGCACAGTATTTATTCGTATTGCAAGCAATAAATTAGGTAAATAATGATGAAAAAATAAAACAATTTCAAACAAAAACTTATAACCTTTTTTTTAGTGAATGGAATGATAAAAACCAAATTTTAATACTTTTGAAATTTTTATTGAAATCGCACAAAATAACATCCAATTTCACCTTTGTGAGATTATCAATATCTTGTAGGCATGCTCTCAATAACGATGTGAATGACATCATCAGGCATGTTATCCCATTCTTTGATAATGGCCTCCTGCAGCTCTTAAAAGTTATTTAAGTCACCTCACCCAGCTCTGATCTGTCTCTAGGTAATCCCACACATGCTCTATGGGATTCATGTCTAGCCAATTGAGCAGCCAATTCATGTGAGCAACATCTAGCGGTGACACAAGCACCCTGGAGATATCTACTTCGGTGATATCTCCATGCAGGCTCTCTGTCACCTCTAGAGTTTTTTCTTCCTCCTTCGGTATTGACTTTTGGTCTGTCAAGTTTTGTTTTATATATATAAATGTGTTAATGGTTCAAACATCACTCTATCTGTAGATAGTAGCTTTTAACTTCTACTAACATAATCGTCAGTAAAAAAAAAAGTAAATTACCAGTGTGGCTCAATGGGAACGGGCATTATCCTCAAAGGTAACAAAATGTTCACCAATTTCTTGAACCATGGATAGAACTACAGGTACAATAACTTTACGCCATTCAAGCGCAAAGTATCAAAGGAAATCAAACACACATTATCTAAGATTTCCACTAATTTTAACCCCAATTCTTTCTTTAGTGAATTCTTTGTTCCAGTTCTTTTCTTGAATATGTTTCACTTTAAAATTTGAGTAGTATTTAATATTCTTGAGGGAATAAAATAAGCATATTTGAAGCAGCTAAAGAAGTAATACACTTAAAATGGCTAATAAATTATATGGGAATACCACATGATGTAATAGAAATTTTTAATGATAATCAAGCTGCTCAAAGTCTATCCAAGAACCCTAATCTTAGCATATAGCAATAAAAGAACACTTCATTAGAGATGCTATTCAAAGAAGTTAAGTTAAAGTTTCGTATCTCAGAACTGAAGAAATAGAAGCTGATGTACTAACGAATCTAGCGGTGACACAAGCAAATTATGTGTAAATATTGCACAATTATACACATAATTTGTTGCTGAATAGAAAGACTTAAAACTCTTGCTTCTGGTACTTAGTACCAGAAGCAAGAGGCAATATTAAGTCACTCAGTACAAACCTTAATATTAGATGACATAACGATTGACACATCAATTCAAGTGTTAAAATATTTATTTACATTTTGTTTTGTGTTATAAGTATACTGAAATACATTTAATATGTTATATAGCGTAAGTCTGGACTAGTGACTCATTTAACTACTATCACATAAAATGGGGGGTTTCAAAATGACAGGTCATTTAGGTCATATGAACTGATTCTAAGAAGGACACGAATGTCCCAAAAAAGATAATGTATAATTAACTCACAATTTGAATAGCATAGGAGAAGGTGGATGCAGAAGAAAAGATCTTGTTGCTTTCCAGGAATAGAGACCAGAGATCCTTACCAAACCGATCCATCACTACGAACCTGTAGTTCTTGTTATTGTGCATGTGTGAACCAAAACCTTGGAGAGACGGAACACCCAGGATCTTCATTCCTCTTTTTTTCTTCCATTCTTCTACTGCTCGATACATTACAACACAACAAACCAATATCAAATTATAATAATATATCACCAATTTAAAAAAAAAAATCATTCATTTGAAATTCTTCAACTTGATTCCAATAAAAATATATAGCAATAAGAATTTTTTTAAAAAGTAATAAAAACTAACATTGATCAGGTTTGCAAACTTTAACGTAGAAAGATCTTTCGACAAATAGTGGTCCGTTGGCATGAGGTTCCTGTAACATAATAAAAATGTATTAATTTATGAAAGGGTAAATAAAACCTAAAATGATTAGGTTTTAATCAGTCAGGTAATTGCCTACCATGCTAATTGAAATATAGATACAGTGAAATGGAATTAAAATCCTAATGCCAAAATATCTAAATTAGATTCCCATGGAGGTAAGAAAAAACAATGGCTATAAATCACATTACACTCAAGATTATTATGAAAAGTGGCTGATCCTTGTGACAACTCAGTAGTCCTGACAGCATGCAGAGAAGAAATTCCTTTCAACAAATAATTTTCTGATTTTGTTACTTCTCTTTACAGAGATGGAAAGGAGCAAAAATCAATTTGGAAAAAATCCCCACTATATTTTCTTACAAAACTTGTTACTTTTTTACTTTACATCGGAAAATCTTATTAAAAATTACTATTAGTACAAAGTATAGCACTTCTTTGTTATAGCCACAAGTTTGATAAACATGATCTTTAATTCTTTGATGGACAATTAAACTTGTTATCTGGTCATCAAAAAATAATAAATAGCTCATTACTTATTATTTATTTATTTAACAAATATCTAAATAATAAAATTCATCTGATAATAAACACAAAGTTAACAAAATGTGGTTGTGACTAATTTTCGCAAGATGCTGCCACTATAGACGAATTTATGATCACAACGAAAGCCCATAAATTTCTTTCAACATCAAATAAGAAATTGTTTATTTAATTAAATTCCCGCATCATTAAAAAATATATTTAAAGTGTGCAAAAAAGTGTCTGACTAACATCAAGCTACAATTTTGTGTAAAAGTTAATCTTTTAGTGCCTTTTAAGAATATTTGGTCAGCTGTGATAGTCTGCGGGACATAGCTTGGCAATAGGTATTTGAAAAAAAAAAAAAATTGGTGGAGAACGGCCATGTCCCGCCAATTATGGTGGACAATGTGATTTCCATGATCCTGAGAACAAATTAGTTAGTTTTTTTACAAATTAATTAGTTGTTGTTTTTTTTTTTTAAACAGCTATTTAATTTATTTTTTGTTTCATTTCAGTCGGATATATTTTTATGTACTCTAATGAGCACTATTGATATTATTTGTTAAACATCTAAGACTTTTTTTTTGTAAATATTGTTTGTTTTTTTGGAAATTTATAAGTAACAGTGATGTATTGTAATTTCAACCTCTATTTGTACAGTTATATTCAACTAATAACTCAAACAAATATACAATTTCTAATTGGTCAGCTGTGATAGTCTGCCGGACATAGCTTGGCAATAGGTATTTGAAAAAAAAAAAATTGGTGGAGAACGGCCATGTCCCACCAATTATGGTGGACAATGTGATATCCATGATCCTGAGTACAAATTAGTTAGTAAACCTAAAATAAAATTGATGCTGGTTCGTCCCTTGATAGGTTAGTTATTCAAATATTACTCCAAATCAAAGTGGGCATCTATCAAGTGATAAACTAACATTAACTTAATTTTCAGTCTACTAACTAATTTTATACTCAGGGTCAAGCAGCATATAGTAGCAGACCACATATTCTTAAAAGGCACAAAAAGATTAACTAGTACACAAAATTCTAGCTTGATGTTAGTCAGACATTTTTTTGCACGCTATCTCCTGGACTACTACACAGATTAATAATTATATTAAAAGTAAAGACAAATAAATTAACTTACTATTTTGATAGCATACGGATATGTTTTTGATTTGGATCCAGCTTCACAAGCTGAAAATAAAATGTACCGATTAAATAATGATGACAAAGATCAGAGGTGTGCTATCTCTATACTGGAGTCTTTCAATTAGTGTTTACTCTGGTGTGAGAAAATGAGAAAATAAAAAACATAGGAGGGGAGCCAATGAGAAACTAGACGGTAGAGCCACTAAGAAAATGTTACTGGTGGAGTGCCTCCTACAGGCCTAGTGACTTTATTTTATGCCTTACATAGGTTGGCCAATCTGAGCAGTCAGAGCAAACACTAATACGCTGGGGAAATGTGACGTCACTTACGTAAAAAAAAGTGTGTGTTGTTGCATTGGCTAAGCTGCGCTGGCTCATAACAAAGAATATACAAATGGGTTTTATCAGTGCTATTTTATTTTATTATTATTTTTTAATCAATTTTATTAATTTAAGAATGAAAAATGTCTGAATGCTTTGAATTTGGGTGCAACCATAGAGCCTTAAAAGATAAATGTCACTTTTACTGCAATACTAATCCATTTTCTGTGGTTCGTTAGAGACTAGGTAAGTTCTTTTATACCTAATTTGAGTTATTTGTAAGAATTATTTGTTTTATCATCATCATTGATGTTACTGATATATTATTAGGTTAAAAACAGTTAAAAAAGCTTTTAATAGAATAAAAAGAGGAAAAAACTATGAAATGCTTACAGAACACTAGTGAACAATTGTTTATGAGCCAGTAAAAGATAACCTGACGAAAAATCGAGGAGGGTGCATGGCGGCCCAGCAACCTTCGTCACTTTACGTAACCTCACTGACGCGACGTATTGTTGGAGTAGTTAAAGAACCAAAGTCATAAAAAGGAACAAAATTCTTGATTGAATATTTAAAAAGGTGAGACATATAGTTCAAGTTATTCTGCAAATTCAGTGTCACCTATCGCAACAAAACCATATTTGTTCTGTATGAGCTCTAGTGAGAGAAGGTTCAAATCACTATGCTGACCTTACCTGATATGGAAAAAAAACTGTTTTTCCCAGAAAGTTGACATTTAAAAATGTTCCTCCAGTAGTCAGAATCAATTAGTAAGTAGGGATTATTGTAAATTATAATTGATTCATGTGGAGTAAGTATAGATATAAGGGGTGGAAGAACTCTGTGGTATCAAAATATTCTCACTTAATAAAATTATTTTAATGCTTATTGATGGTAGCTTACAAACCCAGCTAATAATTATATAAAGTTACATCTGTTGTATTCATCTGAAGTGAACTACTTCAAAAGTGTTAAGAATAAATACACAAAAGTTGTCAATGCTAAACATCAGGAGGAACAAGGGAATATGACTAATTAAAAGCATCTCTGATGTTGCTTCTCTAAGCAAAACCTACAAACCAATAACTATTTCATGTATAAAACTCATTCATTAACCTTATACCTCCAGAAAACAAAATAAATAAACACCTGCATATATTTCCCCGAAGCCTCCTTTTCCGATGGAAGTACCAAGACGCCATTCTTTTTTGGCTACGTCCTTTAAAACTTCACCTTGAGGTAACGGATCTGGGAACTCGTATCCATTCACCTTCTTCTTCCTCTTTACAGGGGCTGCTGCCTTCGGCATGCTGCAACGTACAAACTAAAACTATATTCCAACCATTTTATCTTTAATTATTATATTATATAATTAAATAGACTCAAACATTAAGAATTGGTCAAGATATTGTCGAACTATGATATCAACTCTCTCCTCAGTGCAACAGACTGGGAAAGTTAAGTGGAGCTGAGTTCAACAAGCAGGACAAGTCAGATTTTGTCTGCTTCTGTCAAAAATCAAGCTGAAATTTTGAGTTTTATAGTGGGACCTTCTACAGACTTAGACTTATAGTCTCTAGCCTCTCTACTGCCAGCTAATACCCTTCAGCTTATTCTCTACTACAAGCTGCCTACACTGCTGCAGTAAGAAGGATGATGCCTACCACACCTTCTTTACTTGAACTGGCTGGAATGAGGAGAGGCAGTGCCTAACAATGGTTGTAGGATATACAATCCAAGAAAACCTTGCCAGCGAAATGCTAACTAGCAAAGAATGATGGGTAGATGCAACGTCCTTCACAGAGAAAGTATTAGGGTAGAAGAGGGCAGATGAAGAGCGCCTGAACAGCTACAGTAAATTAATAATAAGAAAAACAAGGACAGGTTAAAAGAAAGATGATTATAGGCCATGGCAGAAGGCACCAGCATCAAGTAATGTGAAAACGGTTCTGTGCAGGACTCAGCCTAGGAATAGGGTGTTTTTTGTGGGGGCAGGAAAGCCAACCCCGCACTTAAGAGGTTTTCTCAATGGTAGTCTTTCAAACAGATCTCTTGTTCAACCAATAGGTTGAACAAATAGTGAATAAAAACTCAATGAACCTGTATTAAACATGGACTCTCGTGGCATTTGTTATAATAAAAAGAACAAGTCAATTCTTTAATAAATTTAAAAAAAAAGTTAATTGAATCTCTAATACTCGAAACCTGCTCCAATTTGCTCTGCACTTTTAACTTGACTTAGTTTACAAGTAAATTACAGGTGACCTCTTTTTAATGGGTGTAGGTCCCGACATCTTGTACACTTTATTTCGTAAGCTTTAATTTACCTTCCGAGAGTATAGCAATGACAAGGAAAGGTATAAATATCCCAGCTGAGGTCGTACTTGGCAGAGTTATACCTCATCTCTCATGCACATTCATATAAAACCTTAATAATATGAACAGAGCAAACAATAAATACAAAATAAAGATTGTTATTTTAAAAGGTTATATATTAATGTCCCTAAAATGTCATTAACAATGCATTCTCTTGAAGGAAAAGAAGTTTTATTTTTAACAGGTACATAAAATTATAATATCTCGGGATAATATACCTGAATAACACTTTTCTTTAGAACACTTTAAGTAATCTAAACTGTTAAAATAAACATTGGCTTTGCTAAGTTGGATTATCTCCCATTTAAGTGAAATAAATTGTATACGCCATTAATTAAAGTAAAGGTGAAACACTTTAGTATTTCACAGTGACTCATAGGTAACTCTTATCTGTGCTTAGTAAATCAAATATATTATGGAAATCTTATTTAAATAAAGTAGCAATGAAGGCAGCAAAACTTTAATAACCGAACATAAATTGCAAGGATAAGATGTATATTTACAATCTTGTCGTACATGTGAGCTGATAAATATTACAAACTGTGCATTTTGTTTCGATATTAGTGCAACCTAACACGATCACGAATCTAGTTTATGTCTATTTAAATAGCTGTTTAAGTTAATACTTTAAAAAATAAATAAATAAGGGTAAATTAAGTACCGACAGCTACAGATCGGATAACTTCTAAGATATCAACAAGTGAACATAACTACATAAACGAAAAAACCACTTACGAACAGTAAAAACAAACGTGACATTGCAATGGCAACACGAAAACAAACCGTCAAAACAAATTTTATAGAATTTTTCACTCACCTGTAATAAATTCTCAAGACCGACAAGCTCAAAAAATTAAATTTTAATAAATTTATCACACAAGGTAACTTTAACAGCATAGATGCATCGATGTTAAATTTTTTCAAAAACCGTGTTACTTCGACAGGGCGTCAGGGTCCAGGGTAGCAACAAACGACTTTTCCCGCCCACTTCGAAAAAATATATTTAAGACGTTTGAAAAATTATTTTTTTTAGTTAAAATGAATTATTTAAATTAATTAATTATTTTAAAGCTTATTATTAAAAAATTAGAACGATAAAACGAGAATCTCCGGCGGACGTATTTAGTTTCTTTATATGGGTGCAGTTGGTAAGACGTGGTGGTATTGCCGCCCGCGCCCCTGGCCCGGTTCTCCTTTCCTCGCTCTACGGTGCTCATTTTACATTCCTCGCCGGATTTTGAATAGTGTCTTTTAAATTTTAGATAGAATTGTTTTATTTTTTACGATTAGATTAGTTGTAAAAATCGACTAGTTTATAATATTGTTTTACTTTTTTGATCTTACCTGTCGTTTTATTTTATTTTCAATCGTAAACCGATTGTCGATCTCATTTATTGGATTCGGTTCTCTTCTGTTAATCATAGGTAAGTTTTTTTATTGACTTTATTTTTTCGTTAAGATTTATTTCGATTTAATATGTCATTTAGTTAACGTCGTGGTTTTTAACTAAAACGGATAAACGATTGTAGTAGGTTGCCTGATGTATCGAAACATCCCGTCCGTACCGTGTAACCTTGTGGTTGTCGGTACGCTGGTTTGTAGAAAGCATTTGGTGACCTTTGTACACTGTTATAAGACTGTTAAGGGCACAAGGGTCATTGCACGCTTTTCAGAGTCACGTGGAATTTATTTTGTAAAACTTATTTTGTTGCAATAATACGTAAGTGGGTGGCTACTACGAGATTGATAGTGGTCACGGCCTTAACCTGGATAGCTGTTACTTTCCCACTACAATATCTGTTTCTTTATCTAAGTGCGGTTTCAAGTTGTCATCTAATGTATAATTTTAGTGAAACTTGATTGATGATTGTTGTCCCCTTGTCTAACATCACTTCTAGCAGTTTTATAGATAGTTTCCTAAAGTTTACAATTCGGATAATTATGTCGTGTTTTTCAATTAGAAATTGCGGGTGAATAGTATGATATGTCAATCCAATCAAGAAATAAAATTACTGTCAAATATTGCAAAACTGTTTCATTGTTCTCTCTTTTGCACCTGGTTCAATGTAATCTTCTTTCCTTATGAAACAGGTGGGTCAATTTGCTATTTTGACCCTAGTTTGTTTATGACAAACCTGCTTACTGTGATTTTAGATACAGAATCATGTCTCTACATATCTGAAATTTCATTAGACTAGTCTCTTTTTGAACACAAGCTAAGTTAATATTGTTTTAGGTAAAAGATTACCCTGTGCAGTCATAAAGGTAAAAGCAAATGTTATATTTCCATTGTTTAAGATCTAGTTGAAAGTTTTGTTTGTCATAGTCAAATTCTTAATAGTCCATAAATTTAAATCTGTCTCCAGAAACCTGTAATATCAACTTTACTTATCGAGAAATGATTGCCTCCATTTGGTGGGTTTAAAATGACGGAATTGGTGATCTAAGGCTAACATTGGTCAATACATATTTCTTTTTTAGTCACACATATTTTTGTTATCTGACACTTCTTTAGATTGTTTCTCCTCTTATAAAAATTACCCGAGGGGAGTAAAAATCTATAAAAGGTGTATGGAATGTTCTTCTTTAGACTGTTACTCCCCTTATAAGAACAGAAATGTGGTATTCCTTTGTCCCAAAGGGCAGTGGACTAAATATCCCTTTATCTTAATAGTTATTTAGTTAATGTCATTTGTATTTAAAAAAAAAAAAAAAAATACAGGGGGAAGTAACAATTTAAAGAAGTACCGCTTTTCTTTATAACTCTAGCAGTGTATGTGTGTTGTATTGTTGCCATTACAAGAACAATTCTAAGAGTTAGAATTCTAAGAACATATTTCTTGTGCTAACAACTTTATATGAAAAAATGTCTATGTGATAAAACTATTAATTGCTTTGACATGCATTTTGATACCCAAGGCTATTATTCCTTTTTTATGTGTTTTTATTCTGCACAGTATAACTAGTATTTTAGTTGTTCCATATAGATAAAATACGAGTAGTTGTACCACAATGGGCTTATAAAACCGTACATCCTTTTCATTTACTACGTTCACACATCGTTTTGAAAGCGTTTCGGATCCAATTCGTTTTCAAAACGATTCCCGTTCACACAACAAAAAATACAGGTGATCGAAATATTTGTTTTCGAAATCTCGTAACGGTGACGTCACGAGTAAAACCTTCTTTCTTGTTACCTAATATGTCCGCGAATTTTTACATTTTATGTAAAAGTTTTTACAGGTTCTTTATAGTATTAACTTTTGTTTAAAAACATTTTTGCAGTTTAAAAAAAAAGAAACGGAAAATCACGAAAACTTAAAAGCTTCAAGAACTTAAAAAGCGGAAAAGAGTAAAATAACCTGATATCTCGATCCCCTCCACGACCTGTTCATACGAGCGTTTTGAATTTCGATCCCCTGATCCGATCACGTATTTTTGGTGGAGCGGATCTAGCCCGATACGATCCGTCGATCTCCGTTCGTTCAGCGTTTTGAACTAGCGGATCGTTTTCAAAACCGTTTCCAAAACGATGTGTGAACGTAGTAATTATTACTTTGTAACAACATGTATTGTAATTTTTTTTTTTAATTTTAGTGAATTTTGAAGAAAATTAAGCTATTGCAATGGCTTCAAAAATCTTGTAATGCAAATTATTGAAAATTTTCTCACTGGAAATCCGTTTTAGACCATTCTTAATCGATTCCTGAAATTTAGCACTTTTTTTTATGTATGTATGTACATATGTGTCACTCCAAACGATATCTCACGCTAGGATGCTTTAAAAAACCCAAACAAATTTTAAAATGCCAATAATATCAAAAGATTGGATGGGTTCGGCCAAAAATTTTGAAGTTCATTTAAGGGTCAAATTTTGACAATTTAGGGTCAAAAATAGCATATAAACGTGTTTTTCCATTTTATCCCCCTCTTATATGAAAATATGACAAAAGTGTATAACAATAATAATTGTACTCTTAAAGATCTTTCCAACGACTCCTGTGTATCAATTTTTTTTTTTTTTTTTTTTTCACCTATCCAAATTCTAAAAAAAAATTTCCTATATTATCATAAGTCAATAATATGCAAATTTCTTTGAAAATTCACTCATTAAGTCAGGGTGCATGACTGGTCTTTTTTTAATCTTGTTTGGTTTATTTGTTCTAGATATCAAAATGCCTCACTCAGACGCCAATGGTTTGAATGAAAAAGAGAATTTGCCGAACCGATTGGTTCAATACAAGAATGCTGGCAAGAGTGCCGATGTAAGTCCTTAAAATATATCTTATAAAATATTGTAAACAGGCATGGTAATATTTACATGGATAGCTAGATAACTTAATTGTTCTTAAAATCTTAGTTGAATAACAATTTGGTGAACATTGAGTGTTATCAGTAATTGTGATTAACATGTTACCAATAACATTATGCATAAGGAACTAAAAATTGTAACAATTGACTAAATGAAACATTTTGCACTTGATTGATAACAATTAATTTGGAGAAAAAATTGTACGAAGTAAATTAAATTTGAACTCCATTTATCTCTATGAATTGTATGTATGATTAAATGAAATAATAGCTTCTCTTTGCAATAATCATTAATTGTGGTGATACTTATTTGTTTTATTTGTGATTTTTTATAAATAATTATTATTCATTTGATGTATAATTAGTTTTATTATATTTAATTTATTCAATTTGATTATTCTTTATTGTTTGTTTATTCTGGTTTTTAAAAAATATTTTATTTAACTATTTAATTTTGCTGATTACTTATTTTATGTTATTTTTATTTTAGTTATTTATTTATTTACATAATTTAATAAATGTATCCGATCATGAACTTCTTAATATGTTAGATGTTTAATTTATTGAGTTGTGATTCTTTAAGTTCACTTAAATTGACTAGAGCAGGGGTTCCCAAAGTTTTTTTTACCAAGCCCCCTACTGTCAAAAATAAAAGATTGCTATGTTACTGGTACTGATTAGGTAGAGTAAGGGACCTAAAAAGGACCCTTGTAGCACTCCCCAATTTACCAGTTCACTATCCTTTTTTGCATGCTCTATATGTTGCAATTTTTCTGTAAAAATTTCTTTCACAGGCTTATTAGCATTTCCCTTAATATCTAGTACATAGAAAGATGATCTTATAATGATTGAGTGTGGGCTGTGGTAATGGTTTGATTGGTATTTGTTTATGTTAGGAGTTGCGAAGGAGACGTACAGATATGACTGTAGAACTGAGGAAGGCACAGAAAGATGATCAGATAATGAAGAGGAGAAATGTCTCCTTAATGTCCGACCCCACTTCTCCTCTTCAGGACAACAATGCTCTCCTACCCACCAATATTTCTGACATCGTAGCCGGTAATCAGTCTTAATTACATTATAATTATCTCTTATTTATAAAGATCAGTGAGTGTTTGGACTTTTATGGATCAGAGTGACCTTGAGGTTAATCTCATTTAATTTAACCACATAACTCTAAAATCAGGGTAAAATAATAAACAAAAAAACTTCTATGTTTTGTTTTACAAGAAAGTCTTTGTTACCTCTAACATTTGAGTGCTTTAAGCTCTATTGCAACCGTTCTTAGCATCTTTTAAGACATAGTTTGAGCAGATGAGTAAACTGATTCAGTAACTTTTTTACATGCATCCAAACTTTGACCTATATCAAACTGGAGTATTTATCAAATTGTTTATATATATCATAGTGAATCTGAAAAGTAAATTCAGGTCTGTTTGTGGCCGAATACCGAACAACGCAGAGATTTTGTTGTGAGCGATAACGATAACAGAGGTAAACTGTTTTCATCTCTTTATTATTAAGTTTTTCTTTAACTTTCATTAAGAATTAGAATACTTAGACTTATATAGCGTATTTTGTTAGTATTAACAAAAAAAAAAAAAATAAGTAGTGGGTAAAGTATTTTACATTTCAAAGAGAAATAAAATATATTAAGCAATTAAACACCCTTCACAAACAATAAGTTAAATGAAAGTTGTTTCAGTCCAAAAAAAGAATCAATTTTCGATATAGTAGTAGTAAGGTACTAGTACTAGACGGGAGGCCTTTCAATTACTTGTTCAAACGTTGCAGTTAGACCCTTTTTACTAGCCCTGTGGTAGAAAGTTGCAGCTACTTCAATACCTCTGTACAATGTACCACTTAGCATCTCCAACTGATTCACGTTTACAAACATGATTGTAATGTGTTAAGTAATAAACAGAATTTTATTCAAGATGAGTTTTTTTTCGAGGGGTTTAGTGTAAGATGCTATAAAAAAGATTTCAAAGAGTAAAGGGTAAACAATGACATACATTAATAACAATTTTAGTAACCATAATCTAGATGTGGAATCCTGTTTTACCCTTATTCTAACCCAATCAAGAGTAATAATGATTGATTTGTGTGATGTTCAGGTATCAACAGTAATGATGAGAATCAAAAGTACCTGTGTACCCAGGCTGCAAGGAAAACCTTAAGTAAAGAGAAGAATCCCCCTATAGACGTACTGATCGGTGCTGGCATCATCCCCAAACTAGTCGAGTTCCTCTCTTATCTTGACAAGTCAGTCGAACTAGTTTTTTATATAATTTATGTAAATATCAAACATTAAACATTTGATTTCTTTAATGTCGAACTATAATCAGTAACAATTGTTTAAATTCTTTAAGGCTTTGGCCATTCTGGTTGGAGGAGTAAGTACACTTCTCAGTATTAATCAGAAACTTGCTTTTTGTTTTAAATGTGGCGGAAGTTAATACAATCATCTTCGCTCTGCTAACTAAACTAATATGTATTGAGTGTGGTTATTATTTCAGTCCTAGTATGCAGTTTGAAGCGGCGTGGGCTCTGACTAATGTAGCCTCAGGTACATCAGAACAGACGATGGTTGTAGTAGACGCCGGTGCAGTTCCTTACCTTGTAACTCTGCTCAAATCTCCTCATCCTCATGTGTCAGAGCAAGCTGTCTGGGCCCTTGGAAACATCGCCGGTACTCTTTCTTTACTACTTGTTAAAACCCTTATGAGTCTAACATTATATGTGTTAATACCTAAAGAACGAGATTAGAAGACAATGTGGGTTACGATATTGTATGTTTTGTAGGTGACGGATCCAAGACAAGAGACCTGGTGCTGGAACATGGAGCTATGACTGCCCTCCTGGAGCTCATCAAACCAGATACAAATGTCAGTATTCATTCTCTTCAAATTCATTGTTTCTTTAATGTGTACAATAAATAAATTGTAAAGACGAACACCCTTTTCTCAACATGGTTTGGCTTATTATATACAGTTGAAATTTCGAACCAGTTTTGATGATTCTGTAACAGAGCTATTTTTTTTTTTTTTTTTTTTTTTTTTTTTTAATCTATTTATTTGTATTGAGTTTATAAAACTCAAGTTATAAAATCACAATTACGTTTTTAACTGATTACTCTGAGCCTCATTCTTGGTTTATATATATTTTTTATTTGTTTATATTTGTCCTTATCGAAACTTAGGGAGCCAGAGTGACTATGTGGCTTAACCCATTAACGCCAAGTGTCCTCATTTGGGGACAGTTCAATTTTTTTTTTTATATATGTCTTAATCTTGTTAATTTATGTTAAATATGATTTTTCCTTACAGAAGAATGCTTTGTCAAACAAAATACAATTTTATCAGTTTATTTTTATTAGTTTTTTTTTTACCATAATAAATTATTTTTAAAATGCCTTTTTTGGTGATATAAAGTTAGTTTACAGGTATGCTCTTGGTAACCTATTGCCTAATATTATTTATAAAAACAGTGTCTTGTTGTATAGTTTTAAGTTGAATCTTTATCTATTCATAATTTTTATGAAGTTTTATCTATTAGATAAGAAACAGGTGTCCTCTAATGAGGATACTGGGCACATACCAATAATTTTTTCTTAACTTCTTCTTCTATAGATACTAATTTGTTTTGATTCTTATTTGTTTAATTATTCATTCAGTTGCTTAAAAGTGCTTGCTGGGTTAACTTATCTTTTTTAAACACTTTTTTTTAAACATCTTTTTTTAACACTTTTTTTTTAAACATGTCATCCTACTGGTCTCACGTTTTTGAAGAAGCACGCGAATATTTGTTTACTGAACAAATTGAAGCCGATTTGTTAGCTATGCCTCCAAGGAGCACCAGCATAAAATTGCTATACCTCAACCAGCTGTAATAAATAATAATAATAAATTTATAGGTATAGTGTTGATCAACACGACTAGTATGTAGAAAAATACTATACCTCTATCGGAGGTAAAAGGTACTGGTGTTTATTTACCAGAATTTTAGACATGTCTATTGTAAATGCCTTTCTGATATACAGAATTGTCAATATTGAAACTGACATGACACTAAAAACATTAGGCGCCATATAGTGGTTACCTATTTGAAAATAGGAGGAGGCTGCCGTTCTCGTAATGGTCGCCCAACATCTCATTCCAATGTATTACCTGATGTAAGACTGGATGGCAAAAATCACATAGTAATGAAGAGAGTTGCCAAATGGATAAATTTACATCTAAACCGAGGATGTTAATTATGTGAAATTATGTATACCATGTTTTTCATATTTCCATAGTCAAAAATAGAAATAAACAACTCTTTTTACTAATTTTTACTTCAAAACGTTGTATTCTTATTTAAAAAATGTATCTCTTATATATAAATGAATATACAAATTATAATATTATATTACTAAAACCATTTTTTAGATTACTGATAAGTTTGTATTGTAAAAATAAATATTATTTTGATAGAAAATGACAATGAATTGTAAACTTAATTTTACTGCCTTCATGTCTTATCTGCCCAGTGTCCTCAAATGAGGACGGGGCTTAACTAAGTCCCTGATCAACTTTTTTTTCAAAAATAATTTTTACTGGCTGTTTTCAATATAAATTCAAGTTTATAGTATAATTTTTTTTGCAATTTAAAAGAAATAAAAATTCGGGCGTTAATGGGTCAATGCCCTAGCTACACCACTGGTTATAATTGCTTGTGATATTGTTACAGGTCACTGTACTGAGGAACATTGTGTGGAGCATTTCGAACCTGTGTCGTAATAAAAACCCTCCTCCTAATTTTGAGATAATCCGGCCTTGCCTCGCCCACCTCAGAGTTCTACTTCACTACGAAGACAAAGACGTACTAGGTGAATAAACTTTTTTTGAATTTAACAGTACCCTCTTGACAACAGATTGTCAATAAAACTAGAAGAGAACTTGTCAATTTACTAGCAAAAACCACAAATTTCTAATTCTTTAAATAATGTTTTTTCCATGTATTTTAATTGTTCATCTTCTAACTAATAATAACTGAAGTCTTCATCTTTAGAATGAAGATATTCTAGATTAAGGTTAATATCATTTTACAACAGTTTTTTGTTGCAAACAGGCCTTTTTGCAACAATAGTCTATGCATTTTTACTCTTTAAGTTCCATTTAATAGAACAAAGTTTTGTACAGTCTTAATGAAAACATCAAAGCTTCATTGACAGTTGATTTTTGTGCACATTGCTTATTTAAAAAAAACAAAAAAACTTTGGGTTTATGGGGGGAAAAAAATGAAGAGATAATGCATAGATAACAGAAGTGAGTAGACTTCGGTGTAACTAGTGAGTAAAGTGATAAAAGATTTATTGACACATTGTTGTTTGTTTGTTCAGGCGATGCTTGCTGGGCTCTCTCCTACATCACCGATGGACCCAATGAAAAGATCCAGGCTGTTATTGACACCGGAATTGTACCTCGCCTAGTAGAACTTCTCTCAGTATCTGAAATCGCCATCCTAACCCCTGCTCTCAGAACTGTTGGAAATATTGTCACTGGCAACGATTTCCAGGTAATTTTTAATATAGAGTCCAGAATTCCAACATCTGCTTTAAGACTAGTTAGCCAAACAAAAAACGTTCCTTGCGTATTTGTTTTAAAATCAAAAATAAGGATTTAAGATACAAATATAAAAAAATGATGTATGTTTTAGTTGAGTTGTTGCCTTTTTAGAGTGACCCAGAGCTGTTTGAAAACAAAAAAATAGATTTTTTTAAAAAATCTGAAAAACTTTGAGCCCACTTATCGATATGACCCGAATGGGAGAAATGCGTACAAAGTTAGGAAAAGTTGGCGCTTTTAATAAGCTTTAAAACAATACCAAATACTTCAAAATATTCCAACTCTAAGTGGGCGAACAAATCATAGTTGTAGAAAAAAACATGTCGTGCTTGCAGCTGGAGAAGGGCAAAGAAACGTGAATTATCAGCTGTGGCATCTTTGACAAAAAGATGTCAAATGTGCATTGCTCAAGGTGGCGGCCATTTTGAGCGGCTTCTGCCTTGAGATACCATGGTAAGTATATTTTACAATAATAGATCTTCTAGTTAGAGAACTAAAATTTCAATTTAATGGCCACCACCTTGAGCAATGTACATTCGACATCATTTTGTGAAAGATGCCACAGATGATAATGTCACGTTTCTTTTCCCTTCTCCAGTTGCAAGCACGACATGTTTTTTTCTAGAACGGTGGTTTGTTCGCCCACTTAGAGTTGGAATATTGTGAAGTATTTAGTATCGTTTTAAAGCTTATTAAAAGCGCCAACTTATCCTAACTTTGTATGCATTTCTTTCATTCGGGTCATATCGATAAGTGGGCTCAAAGTTTTTCAGATTTTTTAAAAAAATCTATTTTTTTGTTTTCAAACAGCTCTGGGTCACACTAAAAAGGCAACAACTCAACTAAAACATACATCATTTTATAGGAAATTTCCTGCTCTTTCTAACGATTGTTCATTCATTGTTCCAAGAATAATATATTTTGAGTTATTTCAGTTTTTTAAGGCAAAGGTTGATTGTTTTTAACACAGTCTATTTTCACCTATAGCTCCTAACCTGTTGAGAATTGGACTATAGCTTATATGAACTTTTTTGCTCCAAATGACCTGTAGATATACCCCTTTTTCTATGGCCATCTGAAATTGATACACCCTGTATAATGATGAGCCTAGTATCAAAGATGGACATTCGAAATTTTTTCCGAATTTCAGTTATCTATTGTTTCTTATAGATTTTGGGCAGTTGCATCAGATTTTGCTATCCATTTGCATAAAAAATTATCAGAAATGGGCTAAAAATACAATAATATTTGTAGCTTTGTTTCAAATACGGACAACTCAACACGCGTTTTGCTTCAAAAGTGGATATAACCTAAACAGCCAATCAGGAGGCTGCATTTAACTAACTCGTTCCCATGATGCACTGCGGCCTTTAACATCTACTCCTACCATTTGTTAAGTACCAGATAGTTAAGAACTTTATTTTTTTTCCTTTGATATCAGCACTTTGCCTTAATAAGGTTTTATTACATTATTTAGGGTTTTTTTCTTGATTTTTTTTATTTTTACTACTTTTTATTAGCTTGATTTCTTGTTTGTACCAGTACAAATCTTGCAATCGATTTTTAATTAACTTCTTGACTTAGTAGAAAGCTGAAACTTGAACAGATTATGTATTTCCTATGATAATACAATAATCAGTAATTATTAGATTTACCAAATGATTACTATTAGTCGATAAACCACTAAATTTTTTAAGTATTTAGGCATTCAAAATCAATAGTAAACAAACACGACCAGTGACAGCTAAGTAAATCCACAAGGAAAATTTAAAAACGTAGTATATAACAAGTTATTTTTATCTTGTATTATTACCAGTTAAAAAGCTAGTGATAGTTAAGAACTTTGTTTTTGTTTACTTTGATTTCATGCACCTACTTGCCTTAATAAGGTTGTGTTACATTATTTTAGGGATGTCTTCTTAACCCCGTTGAATTTCATTTTAAGTGTCGTACATTTTTCTTTAGACGGCTGTACTTTAATTATTTTAGTTTGATGTTCATAATCCTAAAGCTTTTAGCCTAGATTTATTTTTACCTTTGATTTTTTAGCCTTTTTTACTTTTTTTTAAGAGAAAGTATTGTGATGGCATTAAAATTGATGTTGATGGATTTACACGTTTTGAGACCCCTTGAGTCCAAAAAAGGTTTTTAAAAAATGTCTGTCTGTGCAGACGCCTGGAGTCTAAACTATTGGCCGCCGAAATATGGCATACATGTTAAGAAAAGTGATAACCCGAAGGGAAATCGAAAAAATTACTTTTAGCTCTAAATTTGGGGGCTCTACCCCCCAAAAACTCTGAAAAACAAGATAAAAAAATGTCTCCAATTATTATTATTCCAACAATTTTTCTCTGTGTCGTTTTTGTTTCAAAAAGAACAAAACCTGGCTTTTGTTTCAAAAGCGGGCAACTCCACTTTTTAACTCCATTTAGCAGCTAAAAAATCAAAGAAATCCACATTTTCAGAACTTCTAACTAGTTTTGAGTCTATTAAGAATGTGCAGAAAAAATCATAGCTCTAGCACCTGTAGAATTTGAGCTACAGTTTTTCGGCTCTCCTGAAAAATTTTGAAAATTGCTCTTGTCCGTCTTTAATACTAAGCTCCTCATATTATCTTTAAAACGTCTAAACAAATTGGGTGAAACCACTTGTGATTTATTAAATAATAAGTTTTCATTTCATTATTTGAAATTAAAGAGTTTGTTTTATTTCAGACGGAGTCTATATTAGCGGCGGGTGGTTTGAACCAGCTTGGCCTGCTTCTGATGCACCAGAAGAACAACATTGTCAAGGAAGCAGCGTGGACTGTATCCAACATCACCGCCGGCAGTAACCAACAAATCCAAAAAGTCATAGATGCCGGACTCATTCCTCCCCTTCTTAACGTACTCCAGAATGTAAGCCTATGTTTCTCTCTACCTTGTCTTCTTGCTCTTCTGGTCAGCTTATCCAACCCGACAAAGCACTAGTACTTTAGCTTGAGGGGAATTGATTGTTTAATTTCTTTTCAGACCCAACAACTGGCATATTCTTTCTTCCAAAGTGCTACCGAATCCACAATATTTCCCTAGTTTCCTACCACAATATTTCCCTAGTTCCCTTTGTATTAGCCTTTTCTCTTAGTTGTTAAAATATTGCACTACTAATTGTGTACTATCTCTTGTATGTAACATTAATTCCCCGAATGATACTTCATTCACATTCTTAGGTTTAAAATGATCAAATAGAACCTTATAGCATATTGGCCCTATTATTTATAACAAAATAATAATATTAGGTAAAGTTCTGTGCAAGATTAAACCTTTTACAAATTTTGAACTTCCTTTGTATTTGCTTTGCTGATTCTTTTTACTAGTCCTTGTTTTTACACCTGCTACCACTCCTTTCTTTTTCCTACCCGGCATCCTCGTCGCCAAAATGTAGCATCTAGTATTGGGTAATCTTAAGTTGCATTTGTGAGCTCATCACAACAAGAATTAAATATTTATATTTTGACATAACATATCAAATAGACATAAATAAATAGTAACTAATATATAATAGTAGTACTAATATAATAATAATACATAACAATATGTATTGTCTGTATTAAGTTGAAGTGAAAGCAAGATCAGCTAGAAAACCAGGCTTATCATGGTGTCATTTTTCAAATTTGTTGAAATTATCCGACATGTTCTGTAGTAGAATTTTGCATTTGGATATATTAGACTGCTGGCGCCTTATTTCCGGGTTAAAATTGTAGAAGAGGGAAAAAATATTCTTCTAGTATATGGTCTATAGTGATGAATAATTAAAAAATTAAAAGGTGAGTCATACGAGGTTGCCTGATTGACACCTAGTCACTGACTCTAACGTTTTTTTCTCTAATTTTTTCTGACGAATTAACTTTATAATGATTTAATTCTACTTATACTACTTTCAAGGTTTGAAGATGTTCCGAAATTAAGGGACGAAATATTACCTTATAAAGAAGCTTTTTTTATTTTTTACCCCTTTGGACACAAAAGAGATTATAAATATTAAATAATCATTATTTTGTCATTTTAGAGTTTTCTGTGATCTTTTTTAATTTTCCCAACACCCTACTTGTGAGTGGAGAGTGTATATATTTTATGTGTTATATGCCTACTACTCACTTTTTGTGCAAATCCTCACCATTCTTCCTCCAAGAGTCAATGATCTGACATCAAAATTGTCCAGCTAGAACAGAATGCTTTGAAATTAGTACAAAGGGTCTTAAGTTTAGCTTCAAATCATCGATAGCTGGATGTTTTATATGATATTAATGCTGTTAAAATTTTATTTTTCCGATGGTGAACAGCTATTAGTAACAATAGCAGTGGATATGAAGCCACAAAGTGGCCTAGGAAGCTGATGTTACTTGTTTATGCAATGTTACAGGGTGAGTTCAGGTCACAGAAGGAAGCAGCATGGGCCATCACTAACCTGGTGACAGGAGGTTCGGTAGATCAGGTTTCATTCCTTATCAACTGCGGAGCTATACCAGCCATGTGTGAAATACTTACCTCCAAGGAATGGAAAACAGTCTCCGTCATGCTTGATGGCATCTCACACATTCTTGAGGTTAGTTTTTTCTTATACAATGAATGGAACTTGGGTAATTCAAAATTCAAGGGACCAATTAAAAATATATTTTTTTCTTCAACAAACGTTGTAAAAAATTTTTAATTTAACATCATGTTTATTGTATTTAAAATCTAAAAGACTTGATATTCAATATTATTTAAGGTAATTGTGTTATTGAGTGTATTTATAAATGAAATTTTAATTAGTCAAGTTTTTTTATTATGAATTTGTATTGACGACTCTTATGGATAAAAATAATTTTAATATTAATGTAAAACAATTAATTAAAAATTCAATGTGGCTACATGCAAATTTATGAAAAAAATGATGTGATGGGAAGATGACCTTAGAGGGTCGAAACGTCTCACAAATAAAAGAAATGGAAATCTACTAGTTTTTTATTTTTAAATACACCTTAAAAATCCATAAAAAATTGATTAAAATATCCAATGAAAAATTCAAATTATTCTCAAATTCGAATTAGAGAAGTTACATTTTTTGGTACAGTTTTAGATCAAATTGAATTACTGAAATTGTCATTATTTGAAAGAGCATTAACAGCTTTATCTATTTGAAAAGGTTATTCTTATATATATGTATGTAGTATGTACCTATATAAAACAAAAGAAATATTAAATGACATTTTTATGAATTAATATTTATTTACAAAATTAATACTTATTTAAAAATATTTAATCTAATTTAGTTTCCCTGATTCACTTGATTAATTTTTTTATCACCAATTTTTTAAAAATAGCGAAAAAAGAAAACTTATTGAATTTCTTGTGGCTAGAATAGAAATAAAAATCTTGTGGCTAGAACAAAAATCAGTAAGAGAGTAAAGAAGAAGCCATAGCCTTAGCTATAGTGTTTTAAAATAATCTATCTCATGAATTTTGGATGTTAACTCCCTAGCTGGATTTCTGTTGTAGCCTGGATGTACATGTGTTAGTGTTTATTGTATGTTTTGATAACTTCATTGTTGTTGGTTACAGGCTGCCAGGAAGGTGGGAGAGTTGGATCGTGTTGCTATAATGGTGGAGGAGTGCGGAGGCCTAGACAAGCTAGAACAGCTTCAGCAACACGGACATGAACAGATCTACCAGAAAGTTGTTGACATTATTGACAACTACTTCTCTTCTGCCGTAAGTTCTTAACTACTTGTACTGCTTTTGTGTCGACGAACTTATTCATTGCCAGGTTAAAAGTAAAAACTGCGTTTTGTGCACAAATGTTTACATTTTTTGTTTAAGTTTAGATGTAGTGGACATGAAATCAGACATGTTTCGTACCGTTAATTATTATTTAATTACCCAGTTTTAATTTCATAACTTAAAACACTCATGCTCCACTTAACCTTTCTGGTGTATCCCAAGGTATATGGCCTGGCGTGAGAGGACATGTTGACACCTGTCTCTAATATCAGCATTTTTGCTAGGGAAGATTAGAATTACATCCCTAAAACACTATACTTTTATCTTATAGATAATTTTAAAAATTAATGAAATGAAGACAAAGTGGGGAGCTGTTGTTTTAAACACATTAATTTTAGTTTAGTAGATAAGATTTTAATTATTATTTATCTGATTGATCTGGGTGAAGGTTAAGATCTGGTGTGTGACTGTATTATTTTTTATTTTGTTGACGGTAGGATGGAAACGATCTGGATCCCGCGTTGGAGAACGGGCAGCTTGCATTCACCGGAGGTTCTTCACTGCCACAGGGAGGTTTCAACTTCAACTAGGCGATGTTCTCGTCACTTGACCTACCTCCTTCCTAAATCAAACAATGTGATAAAACAACACAAACCTCCCCTTATCATCGGATACTTTCCCTTCCTACGAAAATTACAGCAAATCTTTTCTTGAGAAATAAAACCTCTAGATTGTCCCCTCTTTCAATTAATCATAATGTACTTTTATTTGTAAGTTCTTTGTACATCAATTTATATATACTTATATATATATACCCTTATAAATTATAAAAACCTTGATGGGGTAAAAGAAAAAACATGATATATAAAATGAATAAATATTGTTTTGGCCAATTGAAATGATGTGGTGTTTATTATAGATTTAAGTTTTTATTCGTGATGTCTCTCTTATCGGGCGAAATTGTGTCGTATACTTGTTAGGTTTTTTATTATTTTTTTCTCATTTTTTATTTTTTATTATTATTCGTTTTTTATTTTATAAATCTAGTTTTTCGAAATAAAGCATATTTACATTAGATATTATTTGTGTATTTTTTTCTCTTTTATTCTATCTGTACTTTTCTTTTATCTCTTGTTTTCCTGGGAGAAATGGGAATATGAAATTTTGGCTGGATCCATCTTGGTGGTTGTCAGTACCTCTTCATACTACAACAACCCAAAACCCATAAATTTATACATATGATTACATTATTTAATAATAGTTACTCACTAGAAACCAGTTACAATGAAAAACAGATTAAATGAATTTCAGTAGATTTACATGTTTCAGATAACCAACTTTTTTTTGGGTGGTATCTATCTAATCTAATACATTATAACAGATATATATTACATAAAGAAGGGTGTCTATTTTTTTGTCCTTCATACAAATCTATTTTTAATCTGAACTTCATGAAACGTTGCATACTTAACCTTTAAAAGCAAGAAGAAAGTCACTGTCTACATGAGATGTCTAGTATGTGGGTTTGTCTTCAATACAAATGTACAGTTTTATTTGAGGTTACCACCCCCAACCCCCACTTCAGCTACTTGGTGCTTCAACTAGTTTTCCATTAAAAAAAAAAAATGTCAATGGATAAAACTTGGTACAATTGTGAAAGTGAGAGTTGGCGCCCTTTCCTCTATGTATATCTTGATGTATGTGTGAAGCTCCATCTACTTTTCATTAATCTACTCACAGTTGTTTCCCTGTGTATCTTCATAAAACAGTGGTAAACAGACCTTTTATACTTTTTATATACCAGGGGTGGGTTCTGGACAAGCATGAGGTCAATGAGAGCAGCAATCCAGGTTTGATGCATTATAAAGAGCCACACCAAAGTTTCTGAAGAGGTAAGAAACATGTCATTTGAAAGCGATAGACTAATTGTGATTTAAACGCTTCTTTGAATTTAACAAGCTTTAGGTAAAAAATAATTTTGAAAAAAACAGTATTTTAAATTTTCTATGGCCGCATTTGCCCACCCCTAATATATACCAGCTCAACAAGGTCCAGTGGCACAGGTGTTGAATAAGGAGTTGCCCCCAGCTGAGCGGCCGGGTTAAAAAGGCTTCTACTGCTAAGTCGAAAATAAGTAAATTGCCGTGACATCTCACGTACAATATGCGCCCATGTGTTTATAATAGGCACGCTAAAATTAAAGGAAAATTTAATTTTAATTTAATTTTTTTTTTAATTCAACTTTTCTGTCAAATTTTAGAGAAAAAAAATAACTAAAAATTTGTGTATAATACGCATAGTTATAAGTTTAAAAAAACTTTGCAACACTAACAGAAAACTAGAAACATACTATTTTTAAGATACCTAATTATCCATAAATAAACTTATGAATAGGTATTCTTCTGAATTTTTATCAATACAAAGAATAAAAAATATAGACATAAACAATTTGTAAAAGGCCCATCTTTGAATTCAGTTGCTTGTAATTAAGCCGCAGCGGTGCCAACGTTTGAGAGAAGAATAAAAATGATCTTCCAACTACTTTTATCAATTACTTTATTCAATTAACATAATTTTGATAAGTCTTTCTGTCTAAAAAAAATAAGTAGTTAACTAAAATATATTCGATAAGATACATAAAATCAGTTTTTGTTTTGAATTGTTAGTATTATTAGCTAATTAGTGATACCTCATATCTTCAAAATGTCAGGTTTACAGGAGGAATAAAAAACTATTTAAAAAATAAATTTACTTTAACTGAGAAAGTTTTTTACGTGTTTTATATATTTGTATAACATGTAACCCTTCTAAAACATTGGTAACTGTCAAATTATAACAGTTCATAAAATAATGTAGTTACGAGTTCTCACTAGGTCACTTCTTCTCACTTACAAATTAGAAGCTCAGTTATGAGGTGTCACAAGTAACCTTCACCAAAACACATAAACCAGAAACACATATGAGCTCAGTTATGAGGTGGCACAACTAACCTTCACCAAAACATACACCAGAAACACATACAAATTGTAGTTACAAGCTATCACATAATCGTTTGCGAATCTGATACAAGATGTCACAACTTCCCATTTTCTATGTGAAGGAATTTTGTTTCACTTAAGAGATCTCGCATGTACTTACAGACAAGCCTCCCAAGGCCAATATATACAGAAAAATCATACCCCGAGGTGAAATCGAGATATGAATTTTAGCTCCAAATTTGGGGGCGCTTCCCCCAAAAACTCTGAAAAAAATATATTTCTTGAAAACGGTTCGGACGATTTTGATTAAAAAATTATAACATGTAGTCCATTTAAATACGATATAAGCCGTTTTCCCGGGAAAAATCTAGTTCCTGAGAAAATAGCTTAAAACACCGATGGAGAGGGGCCGGGTTCAATTCCCAACCCTTGAGAAGTTATTTTTGTGATAAATTTTGATGAAATTTCAATAAAAATTAAATGTACATACGAAAACTAATTAATGGAAAACTCTGGGCTAAGTAATTATGAACTCGTATATGAGAAAGTTTGTCTGAGTTGTCTCTGGACGATTTTTTTTAATATGTGTAATGTATATTATACTCTTGTAATAGCTGTTTTTTATTCTTTTTAATTATAATTGAGGTAAAATATGAGTTGTAAAAAAGTTGTTGTTTTTTTCACTCATGTAAAATACGCACCCCGGTTTTGGAAGGAAAAAAATCAATTTCAACTTAAAAAGTAAATTAAATAACATTACCTCGTCTCTTTTAAGTATGTTGGGGAGAAATAAGTTTCATTTAACGAGCCCTGTGATCTTAACTGGAATATCCATAGAATACCTTTAATAGGCCCGCTTTGGTAACATGTCTCCTTAGGATAAACCAATAATGCATTCAAAATGGGATTAGGATTTTTTGGCTATGAATTTGATTTTGTTTGAATCTCAGTGCTCAGACTGTACAAGTCTTTGTGTTAACTTTTTTGCTCTATTTATTTTGTCAAAAGATATAAAAAAAAATCGTCGATGGTCCCAAGAACCTGTAAGGAAATATTGATACCCATCTCTGAAGTTGATGGGAGATGCACTTCTCTATTTTTAATAAAAAAAATTATCTTTAAGTTAGTCACAATAAGTGTGGAAGCTGGGCTGGCTGAGTTTTGGATCCATTTAAATAAGTTTTACTCTGAGTTTCAAGAGTTTTAAAAATAAATAAATCAAATAAAATAAATAAAAAAGTTTCAAAAATACTTAAGTTCATTAAAAAAATAATAATATGGGTTTATTTAGGTTAGGTGTAGGTGTATAATTAACTTGCATACTCAACTATACAAGTAGTGGAGATGTTAAAAATCAAGAGAATACTTGAGAGTTTTCTATATAAATTTGACAAAATAACCGACGAAATTCTTCCTTAAGTATCTAGTAAATATTATATTTACTAGTTTAAAGTATGACGCGACGTGCTAACAAATGACAAAAATTATATAATTGCAGCGACGCGTCGCTGCAAATTATTATTTTTGAAGTGAAACTTCTTTGGCGGCGGTAGAATGAATTTTTTCATATAGTGAAATCGTGTAACGAAGTTTGCGATTCGAGACTCGTCCAAGTGTAACATTTTTACAGATTAATTGTATTATATCTATTTAAAGACCAGTAAATCAAAACAAACATAAACAACATTTTTATTGGAATAGCGAAGCAATATTTTATTTTTTTTTTTTTTCAATTAAATTTCCCATAACTATTTCTCAATCCTGAAATATGTAATAAATTCGTCAAAAAATTAAAGAGAGCAATGCATTCTAAAACTTAAGTTTCACTTGTAATGCGTGAGAGCCTCACACATATTTTAATCTAAAGATAGATTTAAAAATCGCTTAACATTGAAATAGGAAAGAATAAGAATATATCATAGGGTTGGCAGTCCTGCTTTTTTAAAAATCTATGCATAGATTGATAAGACGGCTCATAATTTGAATATAATTTATGTAAACAAGTTAAAAATGTACGAATTATTTTTAATACAAGTTTAATTATAATTTTTATACATACTATACTTTTTAAATAAATATTAATGGTTCCTTGTGAACTAACTATGAACTTAATATAGTCGAGTTAATTATGAATTGTCTTTCCAATCATGAATCATGCTTCGCTTATGGATGAAAACGTTAAAAAGCTCTGTAAGTCTAATAATACATTATTCTATAAATAATAATTTAATCAGTTTTTTAATATTTTCTTGAGTAAAAATAATAATAAGAAATTGTAAATATAGTTCTGTAGGATCGAAATTTTGAACCGAATTTATTACATAGGTACCTACTTCTGATCAGTTTATTTTTTTGCAATTTGACAATAAGCTTTTTTAGTCTAAAATCATAACTGTGACAACTGTAATAGTTAAGCATATCAATTAATAAATATTGAAACAAGTTCTAGCCATCTTTGGTAATTGGGGGGGGGGGGTGACTGCATCCCCCCCTCCCCACTCCAAATTATTGTTGTTGTAAACTGAATTCATTCACTTTTTTAAATCCTTTATATAACTTCACTTTTGTTTGTGTGTTTGTTTGTCGGTGTTGCCGTCAAAATCTTTGGAGGTCTAATTAAACCTTATCCAGTCATCCAATCGAGCTGAAACTGGGCTCATTATTTATACTGTCCCAATACAAAAACATTCTGACAAATTAATTAATTAATTAATTTAAAAAATTATAATACACAATTTTAAAAAGTAAAATATAAAAAAAAAAAATAATTTTAAAATTAAAAAATGAATAAATAGGTAATTTTAATTAATAATTTCAAGTGATAACTTTTTTACAAGACGAGATAGTTGCTACTAATTTTTGTAATTTATACGATACTTAGAAGTGCACTTTTAGCATAAATTATTTTTGATTTATTAAAAAATACTATCACTTTTCCCTGGTCAAAACTTTGGCTAAATCGGATTGTACGTGCCCCAGAAATTTTTCGTACTTTTTCCTACTTGATTTTAGAGAAATTATATATGTATGATTTGTTCATAGGAGAGTTTATATCCCTTTGTCTAAAAATATGTTGGAGTACAGAAAAGGGTACACAAAATTAAGGTTTTTAATATAATATACGGGATTTTATCACCTAACCTCAAAGTGGGGGCACGTACAATCCGATTTTACCAAAACTTTTAGATTATTTGTTTATTTTCGGCTGATTTCTTTCTAAAATAAGTTTCTTTTAGTTAAAAAAAAATATTACGTGTTTAAAGCATTGTCACCGCCGAGTGATTTAATACTCCTATGATTATAATTTGTTTATCATATATATATTTTTTTTTTTTTGCTTTAGTTTTCCAAGAATGGAGAAATTAAACAAAAATAGGATAAATGGCCTGTATCCGAGAATTTAAGTTACCCCTATTCATAATAACCCTGGAGAGTGAAGATTGTGGTTAATTAAATTAATGAAATCTAAAGCTTTTACTTTTTCACGGCACTAACACCCTTGCAGAGCCCAGAGCCCCATTCAATATTGAATGTGCGCAGATGATTGAATTTAATATGGGACCATAATATTATAATGAGCTAATTACAATTTCCATCCAAATTGATTTAAAATCGGATGAGTACTTTTAATGATATGGGTGTAGGTGTTAATAAAACAAAATTGTTGTTTCGATTCCCAGTAGGGTTATACTTGTTTTCATTCAATATTAAATGTGCGCAGACGGTTGAAATTAATATGAGGCCATTTGAGGGCTACTTTTAACATGCCATTCACATTTATTCAAAATAGGATGAGTAGTTTTTAAGATATGGTAGGTAGTTCAAAAAAATGTTACAGACAGACGAGTCCAAAAGCTTTTCCTGATGACTGAAACAAATTTTTGTCCAGGATTTTTGAAATCTGAGGAAATTTGTTTTTTAGAATGATCCTAATGCTTTCTGTAATAGTAGGTCCATTCTGTAAGCTCGGAAGCATTGAACTAATTAAAAACATATATGATAGGACTGGGAAATTAAGATAATATTACCATAAACCTAAATCACAATTCAAAATAAAACAAATAGAATTAAATAATAATTCGTCTAAAAATATTGGTTAGAGCTTTAAATAAGGCCCTGGCTTGAGGTTCAGGAATAAAATTACAATGCATCAAGGGATAAAATAAAAGAATAAACAAAATATACATATTATAAGGTTGATAATATATTTAAATAAGAATTTATAAAAGGAAAAACATAGAGATAATAATTATACCTCCTTATAAATATGAAAATTATATTTACTTTTGAAATAAATAGGAGAATATATAAAAAAAAATTAAATTTATAAAATATAAAATTTAAGGACTGGTTCTGTAAGCTAGGGCCTGGGACATGAGTTGGACGTTCTAAAGAGGAAAAATCATGGTAAAAGACCGTCCTCTCAGTATAGTAGGTTGCTATTATAGTAGTATAGTAGGATTAGTAGGTATACTGCTCTACCTCTACACGACCACTGACTTAAGCAGTGCTTTTTCCTGATCTTTAAGAGTTACTATCTGCTCGACGTTTTGACCCTTATAAAAACCCTTACTTTTGACCTAGACCTGAAGCTTGATAAAAAAAAAAAAATAATAATAATAATAATAAAAAGAAGACAATAACTAGGATAGTCGGGGTTATAAAACATGGTCCACTGCACTACAATACCAATAAAAATAAATATTTTTCGAGATCTTAGGGAGGGGGAGGAGCGATGCCCTTTATTTATAGTTTTATCTGCATTTTTCTCGTCCAACTAAGGCGTTAATACCCTAGTAAAATAATTAATATAAAAATGCCATTTTTCAAAACTGGTCTTATTTTCAACTTTTTTTTTTTTTTGTTTCTGTATTCTTCACCTTAGTTGTATCTATGTGCAAAATTTGGGGAAGATTGAATCACGGGAAGTGGTTCAAAATTGAGGTAATAGGTGTGCGATGAAACTTACAAAGCAAAGTAATATAAGACCAGTAATAATAACAAATAACTATCGTAGAAATATCTATTATACGGCTAATCTGGCTAGTCAGTTGGACATCATATTTCTAACCAGTTTAGAAGACTAGTCGTAATATGCTATATGTTCGTTACCTACCACGCGGCACAATCTTATTTATTTTGAAAGAATAATTGATATTGTCCTGTTTCAGTATTTTATAATCAAGTGAGAGTAAACATAGCTGTGGCTCTTGTACTTATTAGAAAGACTCAGGCGACCCCGTCTAGCAGAGAACCCTTCATATCGCAGCTACAATCTAACGTCATAAGATATTGGTCAGAGGTAAAAACAAGCAGCTCTTTAATACAATTTAATTAACTAACTCCATTTTTTCATCAGCTCGTGGAGGGCCTAGACCTTCCAGTGCAGTGGGCTGTTGCGCCATGTTCAATTAAAATTCACCTAACTAACTAATGTGGCCTTTTTAGAAATTTGGAAATGGAATAACAGATAGAAACATGAGGCACATTGCTAATGTGCCACTCTCTATAATCGATTTTCAAAGATTGATATTAGTAGCGTAAAGGTAACTTTATAAGACATTTCCTGATAAGGAACAATTGGCGGGAGATACGAGACTTATAACTCCTGGTGCAGCAGCGTGTGGATACCTATAATAGGCCTATAAAATAGAGCTGTTTCAATTACAATTTAAACAACTCATAACTTCTTTGACACAATTTTCTGGAGGTTGGGTTGGAGGAAAAGTTTGAGATTCTAAGATGAAGAAAGAATTACCTTTATCTGCCCGAGAAACGTTCATATTTAATAACAAATTTAACCGTGGCGTGGACAATGACCAAAATTAATTATTTATTAATTTTGCTTAAATGTTTTTATAATTCTGTTTTGATTATTCCTGGTTGATTATTTTTTATCATATCTGTTTTGACTGAAAATTACAGAATAGACCTCGTGATGGTTTTGAAAATAAAATTTTCTCTAATCTACAAGAGAAGTGCGTCAGGGATTTTATTAAAATCTTGCCTGGCAAAAACTCAGACATCAAAGGTGAGTGTTTAATTTCCACTCTAATACCTGTACTAATTTTAAACACGCTTCTATATTTTTACAACATTATGTGATGTGAGCCACTTCAATGCGGCAGTTAAACTTTGATTATCCAGACTAATTAAGACCGAGGTTGGTCCGGATATCGCACTTCCGGGTATTTTAAAGGAATGTTCAAGCTCTTAAACTTTATTTACTTTTCAAACATTTACAAATTAAAAATATATAGTGGAAGTGTGATTTTGCTCTATTTCAATTATCTACATCTCTCCCTAGCTGCTAAATCGCTAACACGTTGATCCAGATAAGAGCATAGAGCATCCAGGAGAACTTTCCATCAGTCGTTTAGGAGCATAGGGCAACGGCGTCTAGGCGGCTGCCCGTGGCGGCCAAACTGAGAGGGACGGCATCGGCTGCCCCTCTCAAATTTCCTTATAAATTGAAAAAGATAACAACGTGCGCGGCCGTTATTTTTAAACAAGCATTTCTGAAACCCCTGACCCCTAGGCAACACCTTACCCCTGTCGTTTAGTTTAGTAGGTGAGTTTAGTCGTTTAGTTTAGTAGCTCATCCCATTTCGGTTTGGTGCATGGTATCACGTAATAGATTTTATTTGTTGCTGTACTTCGTTATATTCATATTACTTATTTTTAATTCCCTTAGCTCGAAAATATTACAGTTAGTTCAGTTAGTTAAGTCTCGTCGTCCTCTCGTCCTACATTCCTGGCCCTGTGCAATCATGGTTACCTATAGCTGCTTTGTTCTCCATTGCTAGTATACTCTCAGGCTGATAGCTGATATTTATACTTGATTTGTGAGTTATAGAGAGCAAAGTGGGAGAGTTGGTAAGACTGGTGAGTGAGTGCGTGGAGGAACCCACTGCAAGTGGCAGTACTGGAGCTTCAGGCAGTGGTGAGGCATGTTCAGGCAGTGAGGCAGCTGAACAGGACGAGCAGACAGCAGTGAGGAGCTGTGACTTCCTCGGATTGGTCCTGAATCTACAGGACCTCGTTCAGTCAAGGAAACCTCTTAATTTCAGCACTTCTCTGTTTAATAAGGTACACCAACTTATAAAACTGTTTGACCAGTAGATACCAAACAATAGTCAAACCTATTTCAGAGAAACCATTCCTATATCAGAAATGTGAGCTGTTTTTGATACAGGAAATAGTAGATTTGTCAAAACGTGATGTTGGATACATTTAAAAAAAAAATTACGTTCTTACATTCAACAAAATATGCATCCTGCCTGTCTGTCTGTCTGTCAGTAACGTTTTCGTGTCCGACGATAACTTGAGTAGAAAATAACCGCTTTAGTTTAAATTTGGTATACACGTTCATTTTACTAATGCTCAGGCTAAGTTCGTTGGACAGCGTTATCCGTCTAAGAGTTCGCACGTAACGCTCGCGAAAATGAGAGCTTCATATGTGGAATTGGAATTTCAGGACGGGGAAAAATTCTATTATCACCTATTCGACGAGACGAACATTTTCTTCAAGTAAAATTTTTTTAGTAATACCAACAGCGACTCCGCTAAGTGTTAACGATCGCTAAAACTTAAAGCGGACCTAAACGTTAAATTAAATAAAGAAAACAACGTTTTTACCGATATCTTATGTTCTAACATAACGATTTTAATAAAACTTTATATACATCGCCTAAAGTACAATTGAAAAAGGCATGTGATATTCCAACTTGATACAAGCAGAAGTTTTTGAGACTAAGTTTTTGAAACTAAGCTAAAAGTAAATTTATTTTTTAAAATATTTTTTGTTCTCCTGTAAACCTGACATTTTGAAGATACGAGGTATCATTTCTTAGCCATCTTTTATGTAGAAAGGCATCCTTCTCCCTCACTACACGGCCCTCTATTACTATCATCTTCTTTAACTATTAACTCATCATGATTAACTATTTTCTTAATATCTAATATTTATTGCATTACGCTCGCTTAAATGATAGAGCCACACGATGTCTAGTATAATTCTAATGATAGTAGTTATAGCTCTAATGATGGTATAATTTTAATAATAGTATATGTTTGTGATCTAGACGGTGAGTGATTGTGACGACTCTGGAGTAGACTGCAGCAGAACGTCTAGTTCCGGCTATTTCAGCATCCTCTCTATACCTTCAATCAAGTTGAGGTCAGTACATGTGCAAGAACTGCGTATAAGACATTTACTAATAAAAACAAACAACAGGAATATTTATAGCAACTAAATTATTGTCCAGGAGATAGCGTGCAAAAAGTGTCTGACTAACATCAAGCTAGAATTTTGTGTATAAGTAAATCTTTTGTTGCCTTTTAAGAATATGTGGTCGGCTACGTTCGTCTGCGGGACATAGCTTAGCAGTAGGCAATTGAAAAAAACAAACCGGTGGAAAACAGCCCGCCCTTTTTGGTGGACAACGAGATTTTCATGATCCTGGAGTCCTGAGTACAAACATAGTTAGTAGACCAAAAATCAAGTTGATGCTGGTAGTTTGTCACTTAATAGGTGACCTCTTTGATTTGGAGTAATATTTGACTAACTAACCTATTCAGTGAAAAACTACCATCAACTTGATTTTTGGTCTACTAACCTATCCCCTCGTATCGCTGAACGCCCTTTATAAGATTCACGCTTCCTGATACTTTAGTTTCACGTTTCATGAAACTTAAATTTTACGTTTCGTAAAATAGGCGTGAAGCTACCATGTCGGTGTACACTATGAAACCTTAGTCACCAACCTTAGTTAAAAGTCGAATACAACCCTCGGGTCTTCACTCTATCTAAATATTCGAAGATGTTTATTTTAAATTTTATATGGTTCACATTCATTATGGTATAGGCAATGCGTCGGATCGACAACGTTTATCGAAAATAATGTTTGATTTTGGCGTGAGACATTGCGAATTTATGCTTTTCTTTTCTTTGCCGTTCTATTAGTGTCAATGTCAATGTATAGAAACTGTTGCACACAGTCAATGTTTTATTAGCTGCTCCCAATTTGAATTAGATTTTTCAATTTTAAATAAAAAAATACGAATATTCTGATCTTGAAACATTTTAAAGTATGTATAAAAATATTTTTTTTATAATAAATTTTTAATAATAGTAAAAAGAACATTTTTAAAAACGAGCTTTTATCTTGAACCATCCGCCATATTGGATTTAACCTTCACGCTTTATTTTTCACTTTAATTTTCGTATTCTTCTCAGTCAACCCTTTCATTTGATACACCCATATCATGGGCGTGCTTAAAAAATAACTAGTTCGCCATCTTGGGCTGCCCGCCATACTGGATTTAGAATGACGTCTCTTAGCTAACCATGCATTGTCAACCAAACTAAACGTGTATTCAAAATTTCAATTCAATCGGTTGAGGATAACTGCTTTAAAATGCAGTTGCAAGATTTGACCCGAACATACATATACATATACAAACATTGCAATTTAAATAAGAGCTTGTAAAAAAAAATATGAAACCTATTTCCATCTGTTCTTTACTAAATTTCGGAATTATGGAAAAACTAAAAGAAAATCTAACAGCATGCAAAATGAACGTAAATAGAACTTGACACATTGTGGGAATTATCCACCTTTAGGAAAATGAAAATCCACCTTTAATATTCGAATTCCCAGCGTCGGATTTCCCCGCGTGTACACTGGCGACAGAGACACTTTTTTTACTTAGAGTACTTTAAAAGGTATAAATCCAGCAAAATCTCCAACTCGAATTTTCGCGCCATCACAATACTTTCTCTCTATATGATATACTTACAACGTATATATGAAAAGGTAAAAAGGCTGATTTTATCAAATTAATTACTTAACTTAACAAGGTATACGTATGAATGTATTATTAATAAAAAAAATAAAAAACTGATTAAAGATACTTAGATCTTAGATTTTAAGTCGACAAGAGTCGTTGAAGGGTTTAAAAAAAATATATATTTACATTTTATAGTGTAGTCAGATTATAATAATAATAATAAGTGTCAGATCTTCTAATTCAATTAGATACGTTGATGCTGTGCAAATCCACCTACTGTTTTCCATACTGAGTTAACATTCTTAACAATAATTAAATTAAATAAAATTACAAAATAACAAGTATATCTCAGATTAAAACAAATTTGTCATATGGCAACTTGAAGTTGAAGTACACCTTAAGTTACCATATGACAAATTTTGTTTTAATCTGTGATAAAATTGTTATTTTGTTATTTTATTTTATTTGTGTTACCAGTGTTAACTCTGTGGACGGCATCGACTGTTCTAATTAAATTTGAAGATCTGACATCTGACACTTTTATTATAAAACGTAAATATCGTCGTATATCCCGGCACGTCTATAGTCTATACCTCAGAGAGAGGCGGAATATAACCAATTTTATGCAATGACGAAAATATAAATCTGTTTTTATTTTACAACCTTTCAACAACCCATACAAAAACTGAAAATTTTTTTCTATTATTTGAAGTCAGAATTTTCTTGAGTCGATGTTTATCTGTTTTAGTGTTATAATAATTTAATATGGAGTAAACTGGTTTAAAATTACTGTGAAGTAGAATAATGAAATGTTTTCGAGGTGATTTGAGACGGAGCATTGTATAGTGTAAATAGATGCATCCTTGAGAATGAGATGAGAATCATGTGAGGCCGTGTCTGATAACATCACCTTCACTTTACTTACAATAATGTCATTAATATCTACCTAAAGGCCGCCAGTCTCTACATAATATGCTTGATTCATACCACGCGTTTATAACGCGCGTTTAGGCAATACTAGATAACAACTATAGGTTTGTTCTAACAAAAGCAGTGGACCATCCGCGAGATCGTCATGGGCATTATGCAATTAATTAAAGCCGTTCCGACTTAAGACTGTGTGTTTCGAACCGTCCTCCAAATTTTTCCAACCTACGCATGAAACGTTTGCAAATCGTTTATCGTACGAGCCAAACGATCCCCAGCCAAATTAAGTACCGGTTTGTTCGACATTCGAAATTATCTCAATAGTCACCAATACCAACAGGAAGGTTCCTTATCTGTTAGGTTTTATTGATTTTTTTTAATACGGTTCGAAAGAGTCACAAATCCGGTCCAACCTGATTTTATATCAGTATAAAGTAAGCGCTTGCGCATAAAACCTATCCTGTCCTAAACGATTCTGGAACGATCCGTGGGACGATGTGAAGGTCAAAATACAAATACGGGGGTTGGAAAACACCTTATGAAAATGGATGAATCAAAAATGAAATCGATGAAAAATAGAAATGGAGTGGAAGGTTTCGTTCAGGTCAGCGCTAGAAAATTGGTATGGAACCAACTAATCGCCCGTCAAGATAAGAGAGCCATAGACGAAACATGACGCGCGTCAAAAGTGCGTGCTATGAACTATGAACCCAGGTTTAACTACCCAAGTAGCACAAATGATCCAAAAGACATCACTGAGACATGTCTTTTGGATCATTTGTTAAACCGTTTTAGGTTTTAGGTCTTTTGGATCATTTGTTAAACCGTTTTAGGTTTTAGGTCTTTTGGATCATTTGTTAAACCGTTTTGGATGCCTTATTAGGGCAGGGATGTCCAGTTAAGTTGGCCGCCATATTAGAAGCCATCAACCATTCTTGAAAATAAGTGTAAAATATCCTTAAACTATACAGTATACAGTTGTCACAAATGCAGAGATGCACATTGCACATGTGTGCTGAATTTCGTCCAAATCGGTCAATTTTTACGCCAGTTATCAATAGACAAAAACAAACAATGAAGAATTTACTACGCTCGTTCAACGTACATAGTATATATATTTTTTTAATCTATCATGTTCCCTGTACGAGAAAAATACAATTTTCTAAAATCAGTCAGGAGGAAACTGACTGACCTCCCCCATTTAAAAAAAAATCAAAATATTTTTATTCTAATAATTGAGGTCACAATTTAAAGGTTTCGTTGAGTGCATTAAAAGTTGTGTTTTTTGAAAAATATAGTATTGAAGCTATTGGGAAATAGACTTTTTATATCGCACTTTATATATTTATACACACACACATATATATATATATATATATATATATATATATATATATATATATATATATATATATATATATATATATTATATGATCATCTTAATATATAGTGATGCAGTGTTGCGTTCAAGGCAACCTAATTGCGTCACTCGAAGTTGATGCCGCAATAACCAACTGACTTGGCAATATTAATAACAACGTCGTCTAAAAATACTTGCATTATATATTTATATAAATATGACAAGATCATTAACCTGACCTCTGCCAAATATTTACACACAACACGTCACACTCTGAGAATAAACAAATATTTTTTATTATAAAATCAAATTTTATTAACTGGTGTGTTATTTTTGATCCGAGCTTCCCGAAGGTAACGGAAGCATTGTGATTATTTTAAAGAACGAAATTTTCTTATGTCTCAGAATTCAAAAATTTCTATTCAAGAATCCATAATCAAAATAACATCTCTTCGAGATCCCAGTGTGATCAAGTGATCACATGATGTTATTATTAAGTGGCCATTCGTCCAATAATTGTACGTGATGAAGCTATGTACCACACTAATTGGTGAAGTATTTGATGAACTAATTTATACTTCAGCGACATAGAGAGAAAAAGTGTTGTCATGCCCCAAAAATTATCTGATTAGAAATTTATCTATTTTAAAATTAATCTATTTTAAATCAATCCTTCTCTAGAGATAAATAAAGACATTGAACAAATTTCATTTAGAAAGGACGCAAAATGTTCATAATAGAGGAGTTTATATACTAAGGGCTGACGCTCTTATCGAAATTATAATATGGAATCCCCCTATTCTAATTAATGCAAATTTATTTAGATCCCATTCTAGTTAATTTATATTTTTGCAAGGCCCTGATATTTGGTTGATTTAATTATGGCTGGTCTGCTGGTGGCTTCCCAGTTCGCATCCCCTTATTACGAACGGTATACGGTATATACGAATATTTCAGTGAAATGTTAAATGATTGTCGAGGGAGGTTGTTATGAATGAAAGCTTTGAATCAATATGAGAATGGTATGTTGGAGAAATGCAACACGTTATTTACTAAATCGAGGCATCGAGGTCTTTTATTTACGGATCTACACCATCAATGAAGTTTTCCTAATCTAAAACGCTGTAGTGTATTGAGTAAAAGTATGAGATCTCATTTAAGGTTGTATCTAAGAAGAAATGCGCCTATGACAAACCCCTCTTCCATATACATACATTTTTAGATGTATTCTAGTGATGCGGCGCATAATGAACTTACGTAGTATAGTGTTCCTAAATCGGTCATATTGGGCCTAATTTGGGATCCCTCCCCCTTCCTCTCCTGGTTAAAAAAAAAATACTTTATTAACTTGATTGTGTGCATGATACAGGTTAGTAACGCAGTCTCCAGACACTCAAGCCACTGTTAAGGTTACAGTTGAAAAGCTGCTGGACGTCGTTAAAGGCTGGATGCTGAATCCGGCTGAAGACGCCGTGTCGGGCTGGAAAGATTCGCCAGTAGACATGTCTATATCCACCGTTAGGGATCTCCTTACCCATGACATCCACACTAATCTGGTCACCGATTTCATTTCCAGTGTCTTTCATCACGTCTGGCAATGTAAAAAATCTGCCCAGGTAAATCTGTTAATTGAGATTTAATGCTCTTGTGAATATTACTATGAAATATTCTTAAAGTCTAAATTCAGATAAGGATAATAGGTTAGTTAAATAATGACTGCAATAGCCAAGTTAAATGGTGGTATGTAATTTGGATTTCCGGACGACTGCCCTGCTGCATTTCTGTATATTATATGATATGGTTCTAACAGATTCCACCTTGGCTATTTTTGAGAAGTAAGTAAAATATAAGTAAGGAAAGAGATATATTTTGCACGCTTATGTAGGGGTTTTACATGCGTAGGATATATGAGAGTCTGGTCAAACTGTATAGCAAATCGGTGTGGTCACATAATACGAACAATATATATTTTGCTTCCGAGTTTACCGAGTATTTTTAAATGTTTCTAATGAGTTGACAAATAATTCTAATAAAGTTGACAAATGTATACTTCGCTTATATGTTATTAGGTTATGGATTATTGCTGAATTTAAAAATATCAATTTACAATTCTACGATTTTTTATCTCTACCTATCATTGGTGAGGGTTTGCATTCCAGCTAACTATTGGACTAAAAGCTTCTGTAATTGCTTTCAATGTCGAAAAACGAATAATAAATTTGAAGTTTCTTTATTTTTAGACAATCCAATGCCAGATGTTCATGATGTCGAAATTACTGTGTCACATCGACATCACCTCGAGACTAGTGGAAGATCTGGTACAATACGTGCCGACCTGGTGCAGTGCTGTCAAATCGACGATTTCAAGTAATTCCGACGCGGAACAGATCATTTTCTTCGTCTCCAAGGGCCCTTTAGTACTGGACTTGATAACTCTAATACTCAAGAAGTGGATGAACATCCTCAAACGACCGAATAAAAGACTTGAAATAACCGTTAAAACAACGTCGAAGAATATCAAGGATCTGTGGAAATCCAAATGGGAAAGTGATAAGAACCCGAGAGATGACGGTGGTGTGAAGAAAAGTAGAGACAACGTGGACACTTTGAGAAACTGCATGATGAAACTACTGTGGGAAACCAAACAGGATTTCCCACTCGTCTCTCCTCAGATTTACATGATCGTGGAAATACTTGACAAGTGTAAATCTCTTCTTACTCCCGAACGTCAGCCTCCCTCCGGATAAGTCTAGAATCTAGATTTTGCTAAAGGAGACCGAGTCTAACATAGTGTGAATACTTTGGTTTCCAACTCATTGCAGGCATCATTCTCAAACCAGTTGCTAATGACTCCATTTATGTTAATGCTAATAACAGTAGTTGCTAATGACTCCAAAAAATGCCAATGTGTAATACAGACTAATTTTGTGAACTTTAGTTGACTAACTAGTTTGGTGGCAAGTTCATCATCTAGTTGGTAAACATCAGTGTTGATGAATCACCATTAATGATGATGTGACTTATGAGGGGATGAACAACTAGAGGTAAAAACCGGTCTGATTTAAACATTAGAATCTGTTATGGCATTTGTCATATTTGCATCTTGCATCCATTACGGTTTTTGATATTAAATACCAAACTGATCAAGGTCACAATGTAAATTCCAGAAAATATCTGCTGAAACAAGTCAATTTATTTTAAGAACCAAAAACCATAAGAATTATCCCTGCAACTTGACGCCACGCCACGCCGCGCCGTCATAGACACTGGTCTCCTCCTAACCCTCTAGACTTGTTACACTGCGCATGTCTACGCTATAATAAATGAGAGGGTATGTTAGCGAGGTGCTTTCAAATAAAACACAATGTGTAGGTTTATGCTAACGTTTCGCTAAATTTATTAGCATCATCAGAGCAAGAAAGCGAAGAATATAAATACAAAATGGTCGAGGTTGACTCTACGACATGTTATAAAGGAATGAATGGAAGTATTGAATCATCAAGCACAAACTTACACACTGAGTTTTATTTGACAGCATTTCGCTAACATACCCTCTCATTTATACTTGAACTGTCACGAATCTTTTCCATTAGCTATAACAAATTATAACAATAATGTCTACTTAACAATTCCAAATAATAATTTTATTTTTGGGCACTTAAGGTTTGGTTTTACTTTTAAAAACACATGTCGCAGTAAAATGTAGTGTAATCGTCTGTGTAAATTTTGGAGTAGACAAGTATTATGTAATCCACTCTTGGGTAAAAAGGTTATTTTGTGAATTAGTCTTATATCGAACTCCTGTTATTGTTGTTTTTGTTTTTATGTTCTTTTTAATTATTATTATTTGACTATGAAATTAGTTTGACTCTATATATTTAATTGATTCCTCTTGATAATCGAGGTAACAATTTAAATAATTATATTATAATATAAATTGGTTCGGCTTACAAGCTTTAATAATTGTAAAACATTATGTGAATAAAAAATAATATTGCTAACGGTAGAGTAAAGTAGGTACATTTAATTAAATAAAAATATTTTTCCAAATCCTACTTATTTTTCATTCAAAACAATATAAAGTATGTCTGAAATGCATCCAAGAATTAAGTGGAAGGTGCTGGTTAGAGCTATAATTAACTATAATGTGCCAATTACTTCTCTTTGTTACTAACCAGAACTGATAGACACCTTCTTGGTGTGTTTCAGTGCTCTCTATCAATAGACAGGGAAAATCAAGCGCAACCATGTCACGTCAATAAAACAGCAACAGCAATTTTTTTCTTACTATCATAAGGCAAGTGCGCCAGTGTGCAAACAATTGGTCAAAAATCGCCACATTTTATTGCAGGTCTTCCGTTTCCTCTTTTACACTTCCTAGGCTATAATACATACCAGCTAATCATCTTCTTTTCTTTTTCCTCCTAGAACCTGTTGTTCAGGCAATATACCCCGCCTAATTCTACTTTCTTAGTTCCACTAACATATAGCTCTGCCACATACTCTATAGTGTCGTCTGCTCTCTTATTCACTCATTGCTCTCTCTGTCTCTTGACTGCTTAAAATATCAAAAAGAGATAGAAATATAATTTACTAAGGAATTAGGAAATGTAGGGATGAAAAATACCGTTTATGAGTATTGAGACAACTTACTAGGCTTTAGATAAGAGACGGATACAACTACCTTGACTGTTGGACAAATAAAACTACTGAGAATGAGATAAAACACAAATATATAATAATATTCATTTTAATAATAGTACTTGAGATTGAAATAGTAGAAGTTGAAAGTGTTCAAGTTCAAACTGATCTGAAAACCTCGAACTCTGCACTGTTACACATGAGGAGCTGCTGAGTGTTGGTGTCTCTCAGCCTGAACACTCCTTTCCAGAAGTAATTCTCCACCCCTGAAGCCCACTGAGATATCTTACTCACGTCCACAGTGATGTTTCGACCAGAATACAAACCCTGATAACACAAATACGTCTTACATAGTAAACACAATAGTACCACATAGGTACAAAAACCTAATCACCTCCAACATAAATTTATCATACATAGTAATCACAATAGAGCTCAAATATAGACACGTTCAGTGTCTATATGACACCTCTCTAGTTGACTATGACATTTCTAAAACTTGCACTTGAGGTCGCTTTTTACTTTCTCGTATAAAGAGAAAGTATTGTGATGGTGCAAATATTTGATGTTGAGATTTTGATGGATATACGTTTTACAGTTCCTTGAGTCCAAAAAAGTGTTTTTTACAAAATTTCTGTCTGTCGTCTACTGAGCCGATTTTACGAATTATGTTCAGAAAGATTATACTCCGAGGCGAAATTGAGTAATGAATTTAAGCTCCAAATTTGGGGGCCTCCAAAAACACTGAAAAATTATTTCTAGAAAACGGTTCCGACGATTTTGATTAACAAATTTTAAAAAAGTAGTCCATTTAAAATCTAGTTCCTGAGAAAATAGGCAAAAACGCGGACGGAGAGAGGCCGGGTTTGATTCCCCGTAGAGGAGAAGTTGTTTTTATGATAATTAAATGTAGCACGAAAACGAAACCACGAATTTATTAGAAGCAAACACGAAAACACGAATTTATTAGAATAATAAAATGAAAATACTGGGCCAAGTAATTATGAGCATGTATAAGAGAATGTTTGTCTGAGTTGTCTCTGACCAATTTTTTATTTTTATTTATAATCATCTCTCGATATAAATAAAAATAAAATATCTGCACTCAGGGATTCCTCTTCTTTCATTTAATACCCGAAATGCCGCATTTTAATTTAAAAAAATGCAATCCCCCTGCTTTTGAGGGTTGACTTTTTAGGGCTTCCCAAAATTTGTTCTGTTTCGTTTCTTACACATAACGTAAATGCAAAGTTTCAAATCTGTTTTTAAACTTAACTGATGGTGCGTTAACGCACCCCAATGGGTTAACAACAAACGTAGGAAATTTTAAGGGTCGTCGGATTCACCAACGGACCTAAGAAGAAACCTCTGTTACTAGTGGAGAATAATAAAAAAAAAAAAAATAATAATTGGTTTACCATTTTGAAGGGACAGCGTAATGGTGGTTGGTATTTGTGAATGAACTCGCTCCAAATTTGATTCTTCAAGTTAACCATAGCGCAGGATAACTTGTTCATGGTTATATTGTTGTAGAACTCGCATGAATTGACATCCGAATAGCTGTTGCACCTGGTCACTTGAACATGGCCCTAAAGATACATCACAGCCAAAATAAAAATATGTCTCAAACAAAGATCCAGATAAACCAGCCGTAGAGTATATTATGTAGATGCTTTCAATGATAATTATTTTATTAATTCATAAAGTATTGAAGATAATTAGGTAATTAATAAGACATAATACTTTCGTTAATTACGTTAAAATACTTTGTGGAAATGAAAATGAAGAAGCATTTAGATAATTTGGGCTTGGGGCCAAGCTACAATCATTTAAATTTAGTTAGAAATGAGGCAATTTGACAGAACAAGGTGGACTGCAGTGTTCCAAAATAGTTCATTCTGCGCAAGTTCCCTAAATTTCATAACATTTCTACGTAAATTTTTTCTCAAATCAGAAAATATTACAAAGTTAACTTGTATTTATACGACTTCAAAAAAATATGGGTTAATGCGTTTCACGAGAATTTTAATCTGTTTTTGCTTTCTCATATAAAGATAAAATATTGTGATTATTATGGATTTACACGTTTTGAGTTTTGAGGTCCCCTGAGTCCAAAAAAGTGGTTTTTACAAAATTTCTGTCTGCCGTCTATCTGTGCAGACGCATGGAGCCTAGTCTGCCGTCTATCTGTGCAGACGCATGGAGCCTAAACTACTGGACCGATTTTGACAAAATTTGGCACACACGTTCAGAAAAATAATACCCTGAGGTGAGATGGAGAAATGAATTTTAACTCCAAATTTAGGGACGCTACTCCCTACCCCCCAAACTCGGAAATAACGTGAAAAAAAAATATTTCTCGAAAACGGTTCCGATGATTTAGATTAAAAAATTCTAAAATGTAGTCCATTTAAATAAAAATCTAACGGTATAAGCCGTTTTCCCAGGAAAAATCTAGTTCCTGAGAAAATAGCTTTAAACGAGGACGGAGAGAGGCCGGGTTCGATTCCCCGCCGAGGAGAAATTATTTTTATGATAAATTTCATAAAAAGAAACTTTTTTTATATTATTTGGGATAAGCTGGGACTGCGGGGGTTAGGTTAAGGGGGTGAGGATTCTTTTTTCTCTAGAGTTATATTATTATAATCAATGATAGTTATAGTATTATAATCAATGATCTTCAACTATGACATTTATTATCTATTGTATTACACTAAGCTCGCTTGAATGATAGGGTCCCAATGTACCAAGCAAGATGGCTATTATACTTTTAAATACAACTATAACTAATAAACTTTTAGTTTTAATTAATATTGGCGCTAAAGTGAGTAATAGTGGATAATCAAAGTATACTGATTGAGTCAAACAGTGCGGGTATCATTTGATTTGAAGTGGTTAGATATAGACACCAAGAAACGTTGGCACAGAATTATATAGGTGTAGAATTAATGTTGGCTATAACCCAATGTTGACCATCCGAACTGTTTCTATATTGTATCTGACCACAATATAACAATTTAACTTCAGTTAGATGCTCCTGTAATCATATTATCTCAATCAAATTCATTCATCAAAAATTTAAAATGCAAAAAAAATTTAAATTTAAAATGCAAAAAAATTTAAAATGTAAACATTAAAAATTTAAAATGCAATTGAGCTTAACAAGACTGGGATGTTTTTGGTTAAATTTTGCTGAGTCAGTAAACATTTCCGATTCCGCTGAAACTGCACCAAATTATACCTCTCTATGACACTAACATTTCCACCAAATTTCGTTTTGAACGAAACAAACAAATTTGAACTTTGAAACTTTAACGCTAAATAATTTCGGAACTTTCGACGATTGAGCTGAAATTCGCACCTATTATACAAATCTAAAGATAAATAATTCCTTCACATTTCTTCTAAATATCTGCCACCATTTTGGAATTGTTTGGTAAGGAAATGTTACGAGATGCCCCATGGTTACCATTTTTATTTTTTTTATTTTTTTTTTTTTTGGTGCGGTAACAATATTTGTTTTTGATTTGCCTCAGACAAAAAAAAAATTATAAAATATTGGAGAGCAAACATGTTTAGTAAAATCAGCAGCGACACTACTTTGAAGTGATAAAGATTACTAACTCCTTTAAATCGGATAAACCTTTAAAAAAGAGGAAACAACATTTATACAAATATCTTATGTTAACTTATAGATTGTAATGAAACTTCATAAAAATCGTTTAAAGTTCTTCTAAAAAAGTCATATGTAACATTTCAACTTGATACTTGTGGCGCACCCAGGGGGGAGGCACGGGGGGCCCTTGCCCCCCCCCCCCCCCCCTCCTCAAAGCCAGACCTAAAATGTAAGTATGTAATTCCGCAGCCCGTGTTAAAGTAATAGTGTTGTAATAGTCAAAAAAATAAATAAATAAAAGTTAAGTATATACTTAGTTTAGCCCGACATTTTTTTTTTTTTGGCGTTTAAAAAGACGTGCCCCCCCCCCCCCCCCCCCCAAAGCCAAAGACGTAAAATTTAAGTATGCAATTTCGCAGCGCATGTTAAAGTAATAGTGAAAAAAATAAGTAATTATATACATACCTAGTTTAGCCCGACATATTTTTTTGGCGTTTAAAAAGACGTGCCCCCCCCCCCCAACCTTTCGCAAGGAAGACTATTTTTTGTACTTATTGACTGGACTATTATATACCCTACTATGTTTATTTAACACCTAATACTATCAGCTAATTTCTGTTAAACTCAAAACATTTGGCGTTTTTTTTTTTTTTTTTTTTTTTTTTTTTTTTTTTTTTTTTTGTTAATTCACATAACTAAAATATTTTAAAATGCACCAATTTATTTTTCTGGCTACTAAAATAAAACATTAATCTATTATAGAATGTACAACTTTTAATATTAAAATATTATTAGTATGCATATAATTTTGTTTAAATAAAATACCCTGGTCTTCATGTCCCGTTCGTAAAAAAACTTAAATTTATTTGTGTATAATAACATTTTAGATGCTCTTAGAATTGGCTAAAAAGACGTTTTCAAGTAACGTAAACTATCAAAATTTTCCCCCCGGACCCCCCTAAAAGAGAGCCCAGCCCCCCTTAAAATTGGCTGGATCCGACCTTGATATGAAGTAATTTAAGAAAAAAGAAAACCAAACTGGTTAATTGTCTGTGATTATGCCCTCCCAAAAATAAATCCTGGGTGCGCCACTGATCTTAGAGACCAACATTATTAACTATTTTCTTAATATTCAATATTAATTTCAGTACAACCGCTTTAGAGATAGAGCCACGCGCTACCTAGTTATGGATATTCCTTCTATATATGAGATGGGATCTGAGGTACTCTGTACATCTAGTCGCTTCAGTTGACTTGATCACCTCTGGTAAAATGGTGCTCTCTGGCTCATGCCTCGTTCAGTTCTAAAACCCCTACAAGCTAATGCCCACAAGGGTACAACGGTACAAGTAAAGGTAAAGGGGTATAGCGTCCTGGTAGGTCATTCCTACCACTCTATGTGCTTCCATCTGCCAATATTATACGCTTGTCAGGTATGAGGTTTGGGTTCGATTCCCAATACCGGCACGGTGCCCCCACAGAGGTGTCATCCACGGGTTGTTGGGACACGAATTAAATTATGTGGATCTGACTATGTTTCCATTGATATGATAATGACTGCTCAGGGGTTAAAGTATAGGCTTCTCCTTAATAAAGCTATTGTGGATATTACCTCTCCTGCTTGGATGTGAAATGTTAAGTTAAAGTAATGTGCAGAAGTGTATTGATATATACGTCTTATGTCCACGATCCGAGGGATGTGATATTAATAAAGTACAGAAGAGGAATAGAATAGTTACGTCCATAATTTGAGGGAAGTCGTGCTTGATGTTCATATCTATGTCGAGTGTGAATGATTTCTTATCGAATCTGTTAAGCCTGAAAAGAGAGTATTCAACATGTTGCTTTATCTTGGCTTCGTCACAGTTGCCTAAAACTCTCGGCAATAAGTACAGTCTCTTACAAACAACCTAGAAATAATTATAAATTAACATGGTTCAAATTAATAGCAGTCCATGCGTGTAGAGATTTAAATCTATATTATTAAAAGAGAAACAAAGTCAATTGTTAAAAAATTGGATTTAAAATAATTTACCTCTGGTGCAAAGAATTGATCAGTTTGCTTGTATTATGACAAAAACCTTTTTGGAACAGATGAAATTCGACCACATAAATTGGTCACCATCAGTTGAACTAATGATAATTGAATCAGTCATATATTAACTTCATACTGGTCCATTTTGCTTATTAGGTTTTACCAAACCATTTAAATTTTTATAAAATTGGATGAGTACTATTGAAGATACAGGTGCTAGGTGCACCTAATAACAAGTTTCTGCTCGTTTGGAAGAGAAATTTATGGGCGCAGAAGATTGAAATTAATACGGGTTTAATTATGACCGATCATCCAAATTCCAATAATTTCAAAACGTGTAATTTTGGAAATATGGAGGTTAATAAAAATATTAACAGACTGACAGACACAAGAACTCCCAGATGTCTGAAACAAATTAAAGAAATCTCCTTCTTCAGAATGATCATAATGCTGCCATTGCCTTTGGTAACATTGGAAACAAAAAAAAGTTAAAATATTTTTTCGACACCATCGAAATTAAGGGTAGTTTATTCTTAAGTTTTCAAAAAACTGGACACACAAAATCAAGAATATACTATCATTATTTGATATTTAACAAGCAAGAGTTTCTTTTAAAGAATTACTTTTTTCGAAAATTCAAAAATATGATATTTTTTCCTTTTTGATACTTCCTCTTAGACAACACTGCGTAGATTTAAAATAAATATACTTATTTATTTATTGAAATTAGTAAACTAAAGTAAGGGGACAACCATCAAAATTAATTTATTGGAATAAATGGCCGATTATTAAAATACTGTGACCATCTAAAGAGTAGAGTTTGTGTAGAGAAACAAAATTACCAGAGAGATATAAAACGAAGTTATAAGACTTCAACGGTAAATTTAGAAAACTGTTTATAGAAGTAGAAAATCTTGTTAGTTTAATAAGATAAGATAATGAAGTAACAGGATCCGCAACACTTACCTCTGACCAACATAAACAAATCAATGTTACAAATAACTGCAAACAGCTCGCCATAACTACACCCAGCTTCTAACCATCTGCGCAAATATACTTATATATCCTACATACTTATACATGAAAACTTAATGTAAAAAGTAAAAAATAATTATATATTTACTTATCTCATCTCATTATAACATAATAAACTAATTTATTCTGTTATCAATCTATTTAATTGAATGAGATGTTTCGAGTAGATTTATTTCTAATTTAGATAACAATATAAGATAGTGGAAACGAGAAATCATTAACTTCCTCTGATAAACATCAGATGTATGAAAGAGAATATTATTATGTTTACTGTTAACAATGACTAGTTTAGAAATTCCTATTGAGTTTGTTATATATCTATTTTTAATTTTATTATATTTATTTTTTAAATAAGTTGGAACTAAAAAAAATGATGAGATGATTTTAATATGATATTCATTTACGCAATGAAACATGAAACTTTTTTAAAAAAACAATCTATCCCCATATCTGGTTACACTTTAGTTATTCAAAGAATTACCTCGTTGAAACAAGCTGATAAAATAGCTCTATTCAGAATTCAGACTTGCCACCGGCCACAGTCTCTGACAAAAGCGCCTATACAATCAACAATAGATCGTGCAGCTGATTCTCCAACAACCCCTTCTAGGATTGGATGATATAAACGGACATTACCGTCAATCGTCATTGCAATGGATCGCACATCGCAAAGCTGACTCTCCGTCTGCCTCCTCTACGGATTGGACGATGTAAATGGACTCATCACTTCAATGAATCGATCAGCTGACTCCCCAGCTGCCCCTGGATTGGGCGATGTAAATGGACATCCGAATTCTATCGTGACTGCAAAGCAGCCTAATAGTTTATAGGCTCCTCGCGTTTACACAGACGACAGTCACCAATTTTTTTTAAACATTTGTGGGACTCCATAGAACGACTCCAAAGATCCATAGAAACCTTTTAAATCTATCATAATCTCAATAAGGAATTTTACGTACCTCATGCCTAAAATGTACAGAAAATAGCCCTATTCAGAATTCAGACTTGCCACCGGCCACCGGCCACAGTTTCTGACAAAAGCGCCCACAATAGATCGTACAGCTGATTCTCCAACAACCTCCTCTAGGATTGGACGATAAAAACGGACATCATATCGTCACTGGAATGGATCGCACAGCTGATTCGTATCTCCGACTGCCCTCTCCTGACTCTTGGTAGGCTCGTGGTAACGGTCTTAACTTCATAATTAGAAAAGAAGTCGAAGCAAGTAAATCAATTTAGATAAGTTATTATATCCATTTGAAGCAGTGGCGTATCCAGGGGGTGGGGGACAAGGGGGTACGTCCCCCCCCCCCCCCCAGACCCAATAGAGTAAAAAAAATAACGCCGTATTTTTTTCTTTAAACAATTTTCTTACATTCACCTCATACATATTCAATTTCACCTCAGAAATGCATAAAGCGCTGTTTTGAGAGGTCATATTTTCAAAATTTTCCTGGGGAGGGTTCCCGGCCCCCCACCATTAATCCCACCCCCAATAATTAACCACAGACGACGCCCATGACCTACAGTAAGATATTGTATTGCAGTAAGCATCAGCATAACATTTTCTAACGAATACGTTCTAAAACAGTTGTTGTTACTTGGGCGCGGATATTTTTTTTTGTTTATTAGTTGTACATTCTTTTGAAGGAGGGGGGGGGGGCAGCTGCTTTATTGAATAAGTGTTCCCATATCTTGTTACCACTACGAATACATAGCCCCCCCCCCCCATTCTAAACTGACTTAGAATGCCCCCTCCCCCCCAGACCTAGTCGCTGGATACGCCACTGATTTGAAGACCAACAAATCAAAACAAACATTTATTTTAATTGGAAACATCACTTTGAGGTGCGTCGTCGGGACACTACTTGATTAAATAAATGATTATATTATAGATAATACATGCTCTAGGACATTTCTCTGGCACGTACAATATGAATTAGCTGGGGTTCGACGCTATTCTGTCGAATTCTAAAATTATTTTTTTATGATAAAGTACACCTTTTGTCCGTTGTCATTAGTTTGATTAACTATTATTCATTTCTAGAGAGATGTATTTCACAATGTTGCGTCGATTGGTTCGCAAAACAAATGGCAAAATAATGATATTTTTATTTTTTGCAAGAATTAAATAAAACTTTATTCGTGAGAAAAAATCATTTTTGGCATTTATCCTCGTATTTAATACTTTTAACCTCGTACAATCACATCGATTAATTAGATTATCGTATTGTAGATTCTTAAACAATATTTTTTTTTTAACGATATATTGTATTAAGTAGGATTGAAGGCTCATACGAGGAGAATAATGTTAAAAAATACAATACTTTGATACAGCGCAGATGGCAGTTTCTTTGCCCAACTCCGTCCTATTTTATGCAAGCTAACTACCAAACAAAACATTATTTTTTTATTTTAATGTTACATTTCTTCATTCTCAGCTAAATAAACACAAATAAATTACTCCTTCGCCTTATTAAATACGCAGATAATAAAAAAGCACACAAATAAATAACAAACCAGGTAATTACGTATTATATAATCGGACGAGGCAACTTAGACAAACTTTCTCATATTATGAATACATAATTACTTGGTCCAGTCTTTTCCATTCATTAGTTGTTTCGAGTTTTCGTAGTTAAATTTAATTTTAATTGAACATTTTATCAAAATTTATCACAATAATAAGTTTTCTCATTTTTTTTTTTTTTTTAAATTTCGCCTCGGGGTTAATTTCATTAAAATTTACCACCAGTAATCTAAGCTCCACGAGTCTGCATAGACATATTTTAAAAACTCCTTTTTTGGATTCTGGGGTCCTCAAAACTTTTAAATCCATTAAAATCTCAAAATTACATTTTTGCGCCATCACATTACTTTCTCTTTGTATATGTTTGTATGTATATATATATGTATATATATATATATATATATATATATATATATATATACATGTATAAGAAAGTATAAATCGGTCTGATAAATCAAATAAAACTTTCTTATATAGATACTGATACTATATTTAAATCCCACAATTTATTTAATTGATTTATTTTAAAACATAAAAAGTGTACAACAGGTAGTTGTTTACTTTTTATTTTTCTATTTTTAAAAAAATCAGATAGATTTTCGTCAATAAGTCAAAAACAAATGATGTCGTTAGACTGACATTTTTTTAAAAATCACATTTTTGGACTCCGGGGGATCTAACAACCTGTAAATCCTTGAAAACCTCAAAAACGAATTTTCGCGCCAATCACAATACTTTCTCTTTATTGATACTACGAGTGTGAGAAATTAAAAATGAATTGCGTAAAATTAAGTAAAGACAACGTTTAGTCTTTTCCCAGTGTTGACACTTGATTCTCAATGATAATTTGATTAAATACGATTTATTTTATTTTCTTCGATGATTGATGATAAAAAAAAAATGAAAAATAAGAGATGGACATTGTTCTGTACCCTGTGAATTAGAATTGCCAGAGACAATATTATTAGAATAATAATTCAATTGTATTGTCTGACTAAGAGGAAAAATAACCGTTGAGAGAGACATTTGTCGATGCATTTGTCGATCCTTCTCGAAGGTTCGTTGTTGGTTACGCCATCGGACAGGGGACAGGGGAGTCACCTGTTTTATGTCAATCGCATTTCTCGAGGGAGAGGGCAAAGTGACCTTGGATCGACCAATAGTATTCCGACATTTGCTTCGCGCTTAGGGATAATTCGGCCGGTTGTGTTGGCAGCTCTAATAATCGATTGAGAACTTTCTATGTAGAGTCGCTGCTCGCTCAGTTCTGTTCTCATTCTAATTCGAGTTATCCAAGTGATTAAAGCGTTAAACGTAGGCGAAGCTTCTTCTGTTGTATTAACAAGAGACATTACATTTCATTGCTAGCTTGTTCAAAAATTTTACCGAGTGATTCAACAAGAAATTCCAGTTTCCTTTGAAGGTAAATATCCGTTTTAATCTGTTTACTTAATTCAAAACTTTCATAAATATCTTGACATTTTTTTTTTTTTACCTTTCTGCGACATTTTCTTCAAAAATGATCTCAATCAGCTTATGCAACTTGTTTTTTTTTTTTTTTTTTTTTAAATATTTTCAAACTTGTCGATGTTATTTAGTATTTCTTTAGTTCCTGTTACTCTATTTTATCCAAATACGATGTGAATTGTGAATTTTAGGTTAGGATTAATATTTTAATTTTTATTTCGTCGTATAACGTTCATTAAATTGATAAGTATCACCAATGTGTGCTATAAATATTTTTTTTATTTTTGCATTTGGTTCCGTTTTGTGATAATACTTCTACACGATGTTCTTAATATAGACGGTCGAGGCGTTGACCTTGTTTTGAAGTTTTTCCTGGTAAGTTGTCAGCCATTTTGGAACAGTTCCCACAATTCCTTTGTCAGCTGTCTTTGTTTTTAGTTCTTTTCTTAGTATGGATTAATTATTTGTCGGATGTTACAAGGGGCCCCTTTTAGGGGTATCTTTTTCCCGGTCACTACACAGTTTTACCATGATGATAAAATGGTATTTCCCCAGAGATGGAATTAATACCGAGAAAGTCTACAACTTCATCTCTTTCTGCGTTCTTAAATATAAATAATGATTTCATCCTTTTTGAAACAGTTATGTGTGTAAAAGTTGTGTAACATTAAGACCTGTATAGGTCGCTCAAAGTTTTATTTATTCTTTCGTCTAATCGAGCTTCATCTATTGAATTGAGTGAAGCATTGCTATTGCTTTTTTTTAAGTTTGGTTGAATCGAGGCTGTGAGGTGTCAGAACCATTAGTATTTTCACTTGACTGTTCTACAGTTCACATCTGACCTACTTTCTCTTTAATCGGCTTCTTATTTAATATTTTCTTTTAAAAAAGTAAAATAAATTTTTTAATTACCTAATTAGAAATTGGTAAATTTGTTACAACAGCTTAGACTGCATCTTGCCAATGTGTCTGTCACACAATTAATTGAAATGATTAAATCTGTAAACAGCACCGAACAATTCACTTTCTCAGATTTGATGTACAGTATTTTGTAGAATTATCATATAAATTAAATGATTTTGTAGATCCAAATTCATATTAAATGTAATGTATACCGCAAAGTGTGTCTAAAACTACTATTTTAAGTATTGGCTATCGAGGTTTTGACCAATTAGGTAGATCGGTTATCATATTAATTTCACTAATTACCAGTTTGATAATAATCCTTTTTTAATTTGATTGATCAACTGTCAAAACAAGAGGCCTTATCTCTTTTCTATCTGTTGAGAATAATGTCCCTTTGTTTTATAAGTGTTTTTTATATGTAGACATCTAGATTTTGTCTATTTTTTTTTTTTTTTATATAATAATCCATTAAAATATCCTGTAAAATGTTTAAATTAAACAGTGTATTTATGATTTTAGATAGCTTAAATTAAAAAAAAAATGACAAAAATCAAATCTAGTGCACAGAGCCCTGAACTCTTTATTATTTTTATTTTTTTAAATTATAGGCTTTCAATTGCCAATGTCAATTGCTTTTATCTATTTGATTATAGGCTCCCTGTTGAAATGTTAGACTTGTTCAAGTTGAAGGATTAGAAAATATTGGGCAATTATTTGTTTGTTTCAACTGAGGTTTTGTGGTACCACGTCATAATTATGACTAGAGAGGTTGGTAGAAAGTAACACATCAATATTGTCACCTCAATTTTTTATTAAAATTCACAACACGTTTCGACATATAATATTATCTTTAGTGTGTGTGTTAACATAGTAAGAGTAAAGTAACTCTTACTAAGTTAACACGCACATTGAAGATGATCTATGTCGAAACGTGTTTGTGAATTTTAATATAAAATTGTAGTGACAATATTGTTGTGTTACTTTCTACCAACCTCTTTAGTCATAACATTAGGCAAATTTTTGTTGTTTGTAGCCTTCCAATCATTAACTACGTCAGCAAAATATCTCAATTATATCTTGCTTAGTACATCATAGCCCACGTTAGATTATCGAAAGCAATTTAAAGCTTTATAAAATCAGTCTGTTAAATCTTGCCATAACTTAGTTAAAAGTTAATTTTTCTTTCACACTGCTGTAAATTAAGCATGCATTTATGTAACACAATAAATAAAGTAGCTCTCCTTTAAAACACTTCTATCCTTACACAATTTAACACTTTTTATAAACAATTAATTAACCCAGGCAAAGAAAAGTATTGCTATTCTAACTTAATCTAAGTTTAGGACTTGGAGATTGTACAGACATTGTACTTGTAAAGGTTCAAAACCAGACGAAAAAAGAGGAGTAAAATGTAAATAAAAAGAATAAGGTGCTCAAAGTCTAAAGGCCTAATTCTGTGTTAGGTGTTATTAATGGTTTTGAATCATAGTGTTTTAAAACATCTTCATAATATCATCACTGAGATAAAGTTTCCATTTGATGTCAACTCTAAACTTTAACACCTTCAATATATTACAATGAATGACATCGAATCATTATTGATATCAAGTTTATTTTGACATATTTTGATTTGAAAGCTTAAATGCTTTATGTTTCCTTAAATTGTCTTTTATAGTTTCAAATATTTAAGTTATATTATTTCAAGGATCAAGATTATTCAAAAAAATTACCGGTATGGGGAATTAAGTATGTATTCCTTTAGATTTAAATTTAATATATGTACTTCAAACATTTTCTTCATTATATAAAAATACATTTGTGAAGTGCATACTAGAATATAATGTAAAGAGTACACTGTGTACAGAATGTATTATGTTGAGTTACTCTAACATTTGTTTCTCTTGTTTGTTTCAGGAAAAAACAGATTATGCAGATCTTCGTAAAAACCCTCACAGGCAAGACCATCACACTTGAGGTCGAGCCCTCAGACACCATTGAAAATGTAAAAGCCAAGATCCAAGACAAGGAAGGTATTCCCCCTGATCAGCAGAGGTTGATCTTCGCAGGAAAGCAACTGGAAGATGGTCGCACACTTTCTGACTACAACATCCAAAAGGAGTCAACCCTCCATCTTGTCTTGCGTCTCCGTGGTGGTATGCAGATCTTCGTAAAAACCCTCACAGGCAAGACCATCACACTTGAGGTCGAGCCCTCAGACACCATTGAAAATGTAAAAGCCAAGATCCAAGACAAGGAAGGTATTCCCCCAGATCAGCAGAGGTTAATCTTCGCAGGTAAGCAACTGGAAGATGGACGTACCCTCTCTGACTACAACATACAGAAAGAATCCACTCTTCATCTTGTACTTCGTCTACGTGGTGGAATGCAGATCTTTGTCAAGACCCTCACAGGCAAAACCATTACTCTTGAGGTTGAGCCATCAGATACCATTGAAAATGTCAAAGCTAAAATCCAAGACAAGGAAGGTATTCCCCCAGACCAGCAGAGATTAATCTTTGCAGGCAAACAACTAGAAGATGGTCGCACACTTTCTGACTACAACATTCAGAAGGAATCAACCCTCCATCTTGTCTTGCGTCTCCGTGGTGGTATGCAGATCTTCGTTAAGACCCTCACTGGCAAAACCATTACTCTTGAGGTTGAGCCGTCAGATACCATTGAAAATGTCAAAGCTAAAATCCAAGACAAAGAAGGTATTCCTCCAGATCAGCAGAGATTAATCTTTGCAGGTAAGCAACTGGAAGATGGAAGAACACTTTCGGACTACAACATACAGAAGGAATCAACCCTCCATCTGGTCTTGCGTCTCCGTGGTGGTATGCAAATCTTCGTTAAGACCCTCACTGGCAAAACAATTACTTTGGAAGTTGAACCCTCAGATACCATTGAGAACGTTAAGGCTAAAATTCAAGACAAAGAAGGTATTCCCCCAGATCAGCAGAGGTTGATCTTTGCAGGTAAACAGCTAGAAGATGGAAGGACACTTTCTGACTACAACATACAGAAGGAATCAACCCTCCATCTGGTCTTGCGTCTCCGTGGTGGTATGCAGATCTTTGTTAAGACCCTTACTGGTAAAACAATTACACTGGAAGTTGAACCCTCAGATACCATTGAGAACGTTAAGGCTAAAATTCAAGACAAAGAAGGTATTCCCCCTGATCAGCAGAGGTTGATCTTTGCAGGTAAACAGCTAGAAGATGGAAGGACACTTTCTGACTACAACATACAGAAGGAATCAACCCTCCATCTGGTCTTGCGTCTCCGTGGTGGTATGCAGATTTTCGTTAAGACCCTTACTGGTAAAACAATTACACTGGAAGTTGAACCCTCAGATACCATTGAGAACGTTAAGGCTAAAATCCAAGACAAGGAAGGTATTCCCCCAGATCAGCAGAGGTTGATCTTTGCAGGTAAACAGCTAGAAGATGGAAGGACACTTTCTGACTACAACATTCAGAAGGAATCAACCCTCCACCTTGTCTTACGTCTCCGTGGTGGTATGCAGATCTTCGTTAAGACCCTTACTGGTAAAACAATTACACTGGAAGTTGAACCCTCAGATACCATTGAGAACGTTAAGGCTAAAATTCAAGACAAAGAAGGTATTCCCCCAGATCAGCAGAGGTTGATCTTTGCAGGTAAACAGCTAGAAGATGGAAGGACACTTTCTGACTACAACATTCAGAAGGAATCAACCCTCCATCTGGTCTTGCGTCTCCGTGGTGGTATGCAGATTTTCGTTAAGACCCTTACTGGTAAAACAATTACACTGGAAGTTGAACCCTCAGATACCATTGAGAACGTTAAGGCTAAAATCCAAGACAAGGAAGGCATTCCCCCAGATCAGCAGAGGTTGATCTTTGCAGGTAAGCAACTTGAAGATGGAAGGACACTTTCTGACTACAACATCCAGAAGGAATCTACTCTCCACCTTGTACTCCGTCTCCGTGGTGGTATGCAGATTTTCGTTAAGACCCTCACTGGCAAAACCATTACCCTGGAAGTTGAACCCTCAGATACTATTGAGAACGTTAAGGCTAAAATCCAAGACAAGGAAGGTATTCCCCCAGATCAGCAGAGGTTGATCTTCGCAGGCAAACAACTTGAAGATGGACGTACCCTATCAGATTACAACATCCAGAAAGAATCCACTCTGCATCTTGTACTCCGTCTTCGTGGAGGCTACTAATCCCATATTAGAAATTTATACAAGTTAACTCTGCTTGCTTAAGTATTCATAGAAATATATTCCTATTGCACTGAAATTATCCACTTTGACGGTGATGTGATATTTTTCTTATTTAAATGGTTTTTTAATTTTCTGTGGCTATATGGTCAAAGTTTTTAAGCAGTGTTTTTATTTTGTCTGAGGTGTTGTAATGGATTTTTTTAAAGTTATTTTTTTATATTACACTTTTTTCTTTACTTGAACTATTTATTTATTTAACACCCTTTAATAAATTTCTAGGATGACATATGCTGTTCCAACGCATCATCCAATTTAGGAACATACCTCTCTGAGGGAACAAAATATACCAAATGAGATTACACTACACGGCTTAATTTTATTTTTTTAAATTCTTGGCATCCTCTGTGGATGCCAACTCCAGCAGGCCTGGCGGAGCCTTGTAAGAGCTGTGGAGTGCCAAAAGGGTAGGCTGGGTATCCACTGGGTCTATAATAAATATTTTGGGTTGGACAAGAGCTGTCCACGTTTTTATTTTTAGCAATACCTAAATTTTTTTTTTTTTACTACTTTCTACTAAAGATAGTATTCCGGAATTCTTAATTCTTACATGACATTTGTTGTAGACTTGTTATATTCCTCATGTCTTGGCTGTATTTTTTTAAGAATAACCATATTGCAGTATCAGAGACATGATAACATTCTGTAAAAATAAATAAAGCTCATCTGTGTAGGCACGTGTGAAGAGTAGAAATTACACTTGTTTTACAATAAGGTTATGCATCCCAGAACTAAACAGAGTATAGATATTCTAGCAATAAAATTCAAACTAGTGCTGATCTGACTTATTTGATGTCATCTATAGCCTGCTCAAGATGAGTTTTAACTATGAACAGCATGAGAATGAGAATATCAAAATAATAGGAAGGGGAGCCTATAAAAGCTCAATATTTCGAAAATCTAAAAGGTCAGCTGTCAAAATCTCAAGCTCTCCCTCGATTTTCCCTCACTGTCAAAAGTTAAAACTCATCTTGTACAGAAGATAGAAACCTTTTTAGGGTCCGTAGGCAAAACCAAGGCCAAGGACCCTTATATTTTCCTGTTTGTCTGTCTATCACCTGCACTCACGGCTACACCTTTCGTCCGATCACTTTGAAATTTGGCATATATGTGTCTTGTATCTACCCACACATTTTAAGAATATAGCGACTTCAAAATATTTTTCAAAAAAATTAGGGTTAAAAACTTAAGGGTTACATTTTTTTTTTTTTTTTTTTTTACACTGTGTGGGGGTAAAAAAACATGAAAGGGTACGTCGAGCTGATAACAAAAATAAAAAAATATTTTTTTATTGACAAAATACGTTTTTTTTTTTATATATAATTATGGTCTTTTTGATATATTTATATGTTTGTTGTCCGGTTCAGTGGAAAAAAAAATACTTTATCAGAAATTTGTTTATGTGTTTTGAGAATAACAGACCCACAGGATAGTTCAAAGTAAGCTTTTTAGCATTTTAAAAAACACCATCAATTGGATACTACTTAAACAATACCGTGTGGCCTACGAACCCTTGCTGTGTGCTGACTAGCACACACTTGACCTGTTTATTTCTTCTTAGAGCTAATAGCATTTAATTTAAATAAATATTAATCGAAGTCTTATTAATATTCTTATATTAAAGCTGTTCAGTTCAGACGCCTCAAAGTATATTTAGTCTATAAGTCGTAGGCTATTGATTTTTTTTAGATATTTAATATAAACTATTTGGTATTTATTTCTTATTGTACTTTTTCTAAACCTAGTCCAATTGAGCATGTCTTAATTAGTAGGCAGTTGGTGTCCTGTTAGAGTATTCCTTGTCATGAGGCCTACTCACATGCAAGGATGAGTGGCCCTGTAACTTTATTGTACCGCTGTAAACATAAAATCCCAATAGACAATTAATGGAATTATACAACCTGAGTTTGAAAACTCATAACAACAAAATGGAGGTAATATACATTCTACTCAAAACAAATTGTACCCATTCAGGCAAAACTCACTGTGCAACATAGATTGTTTTGAAATAAAATGGAATTAAAGTTTTTTTCTCCAGAGGGGGTTCATAGATTCTGAGTGTTATGATTGATTATCTGGTAGATATCATTATAATAAATATTTTAATCAAATAAGGCATTTTAATTATTTTAGAAATAGAAAAATTGTCACTTAGTGAGTTTTACCTGTCACTTATATTGCAAACTTATCCCTGAATGAGTTAACCCAATATTGCCAAACTGAAGAAATTGATTTACTAAATTTATTCTCTTATTTTAGCTACAACCATAAAAATTAATTATAGCCTGTAGCTTTGTTTTGCATAAGGTAAGTTGCATCACAGCTTATGATACCCCACCCAGTGATGCGTACGCCAATAACTTGGATTAAAATAATATTAGGCTAGATGGTCTTGGGGCCATTTTGGCGTCACCTCAGATTACCAGGAATATAAAGAGAGGATAATGTTATGGACAATCAGATTAGCATGGTGGACAAGCTTGGCCTGGAAAGACTTGTAGCGGAGAGGATGCTAGGATATGGATGTAGGGAATATTTAGTCACTATATTCAGTTGACCACTTAGGAGGGAGCATTACATATTTTTCTTAGGAATAAAGATTGTAGGGATTTGATATTGTAAGAATTTGATGGTTTGTTCAAGTCGTAAGTCTAAATAGGTTTTATATTGAGATTATAGGTAGTCAGGTTGTTCGTTAGTGATAAATTAATCTCGTTAGTGATCTCTTGTCCAAAAGTCCATTCGTTTTAATCTTGTATTTAAGTTTCAGGTGAGTCTTCGGTCTAAGTGAAGTCCTAATAAGTAATGCATTTGATTCAAAATGGAAGTGGTTGGAGTTAAGTAAGTTAGTCAAGTTAGAATGGAGGACAAAAAGCTTTTCACATGAACACTTTTTTCTCTGATAAATTTAATTCGCCACTTTTTGGATCAGTTCTCAATAATAGATTGAGGGCGCTCTAAAAAAAAAAAAATCAGAGGCATAGGATATGGATTTACCCAAAGGACTGCTGTATCATTGGCAAAAGAGGATGTGGAATGTGGAAGGATGTTCTGCTACCACATTCTTGCTTTCTTAAACGTAAAATTTAATTTTTGCTATTACGAAATCTAAAAATTCAATTTTTAAGTTTTTGGTGGTATTCATACTACGGAACGTTTAAATTTTAATTTAAATCAAATTATAATTACTATTTACAACAGGAGACAGACAGAGAAAAATTGACTCCCGGTGCTGAAGTCTATTTTTCTCTGTCTGTCTCCCGTTGTAAATAGTAATTATAATTTCATTTAAATTAAAATCTAAAAATTAAACTCAGTTCTTGGTTAAATCAGAGTAAAATTAATTGTTATGTCACGAATGTTCTTAAATATAATTATTATACTTAATATAAGTATGGTTTTAAAGCCCTTAAAATTAATAAAGTAGTGACAAGAAACAAACTTTATTGAAATTATAAGTAGTATATGTTTAATAAATAATTAAGAAATATTTTTAAAATAATAAATAGAAATAGTAAAGGCTCTGAGTAAAGGTATGCGAAAGCTAAGAATTATTTTTAGTTTCCATTCGTACTTTAGCGGTTCTTTGTTTGAGTAATGTTAGCCAACTGAACAAGAAGGAATTCTTATCAATATTTAGGGAGTTTTGTTTCTGTTGCATGATAACGGGGCCGCCTTGGTTTTAATCAAAATCTTTACGTCATCAATATGTTTTAACAAGTACAGGAATGAAACGATGTGAACTAGATTAATTTATAACTTTATATTAACCGTATTACCGTAGTTTAAATTTTTTTTAATTTAGTTTCATTAGTCATTTGTTCGGTCGCCTAAGCGTGAAAGAAATATGTCGGGTTTTGACGGCGATCCTTTCGGCCCGCCGACCGTGGACAACCCCTTCGAGGTTCGTCATTTCTTTAATCTATACTTATTAATACATATATAACTTATTACATTTTTGTTACTTGTTTGACTCGTTTAGCTTTAATTAACATTATTTATGCTGATAAAAAAAAAGTAATACAGTGGGATGAGACGTTAACATATAATATTGGTACACACAATGCAACCATTCTTTCATAATATTATAATGCTAAAATTTGGAGTTTTCCTTATTTTTTAGCTTTACCTATTAACAATTGGAATTAATGTTTAGTTAGAAATGTCTAAAAATCTACATTTCTTTGGATATTTATCGTATTCGTCCATTTTCTTGAATTGTCCGGTGTACATTGTTTTTTACGGTAATTGTGTCGGTTAATAGAGCGTTATTGGTCGAAATGTTTTATGTTTTATTATCTTATCAGCTACCTAACTGGAAGTAACTAAGCTCTTGGTTTGTGGGTCATTTGATGGAGCAGTAATGTTATTTTCTAAGTTCGATAAACCTAGTGGGCCGACATTTAGACTTTGTTTTTCGACCCTTGCCCGCTTACTCGGTTACTTTTCTACTCGAAGGCCCTAAGTAGTGAATCATCGTTTCCTTAAAAGCTTACGTTTATCCCGGTTTAAGTATTTCTCCTTGAAACCACATGGCAGTATAATAACGAAACTCGAATCCTCACAAATAATAAGTCTGCGATTTTTTTTTAATATTACGAAGTCGATTTCTCTAAGCTTTTCTTGTACATACTTTAATTAACTTCAAAATTTGTTCTAATCCAAATACATAATAAAAATTGCTTTCGATAAATCAATCATACCTAAGCTAAATCTGTAAGTATATATTTGTAATAGGGTATTTTTGTGTAAATACATTTGAAGAGAAAGAAATCAACATACTTCTTTTATGTGAAGAAGGTTGAAAATTATCAGGTTATTTTTAAAACAATATTTCCTTTTTGGCTAAGCTTTAGAATGCGGTTACCTACCTACTTCGAAATTGAGATATTTTGAAGAGATTATGCCCCTTTGTCTTTACTTTTGATGAAATATAGGAATATTACAACTTATAAAACACTAGAGTGATTATATCCCTTTGTCAAAACAGAGTTAAGAAAAGAAAAAAAACCTGTGTTGCGGGCTTGGTAACCTTATTCTAAAGCTGTTCCCCTCTTTATTATACTGAAAGTTTCTTTGAAAGCTGTTAAAATCAGTTTGCATTTAAATGTGCTACTGTGATTTGACTTGAAACAGATAATTTATCAGTGGCGGCGCGTGATTTATTTAATTGGGTGGGCTAGACAAGCCCACCCTGGGGGTGGGGGGTGTCATGCTGGGGAATCTTACTACGATTATGACACTGAGTGTGATGCTATAGTGGGTCCTCATAAATATCTGCAAAGTTATAATGGTACGAGATTTCTTTACATGTGGAAAACAGCTAATTGATGCTGCATTTGATCTCATGATCAATTAATCAACAGTACTATTAGAATGTATAAAAAAGAAAATGTTTAACTATATACCTAAAAAATGCGTAAAATGTTATCGAGAACTTACGTTACACAAACTTCAGTTAGACTGTTTTATCTTTTTATAATTGGCATTATTGTTTTAAATTTAGCATCAGAAGTGATTTGCTCAATATATTTTATAATAAAAAGATCATAAATTTAATTTATAATTGCAAAAAAAAAAATGGGAAAAGTATATAATATATTTTATCTATCCCACCACTGCTATCAAGTAGAGAGAATATAAACTAGTTTTCAAGCCCAGTAAAACCTCTCTATTCCACCATCTTGCTCAGTGCGAGGGTTCGGGCTTAGCCCAAGACCCCTTCATATTTCCACGATTTTCAACTCTACTTCAAGATTTTCAAGGTTCGCACTCAACATGCCCTACCCCTTGGCCTACTGCTCGGGCTTAACCTAAGGTATTAACGTTTTGCCCGGCTTGCCGCGCTAATAGCCTTGACCTCTTACCCCCACGAGATTTCTCGCTATATGCTATGCTTTTCTACTGCTTATTTTAAACGATCTGGATCTACATACTACGTACGATTGTACTCTATGAACACTAAAACTATATATATCTAATGTATGTATTTATTTGTGTTGACAACTAAATAGTTTTTCTTTTCTAAATAAATAAAACAAAATAAATATATATATATTTTTTTTCTCAATAAGTTGGTCACCTGCCCTTAAGGACGCGCCGCCACTGTAATTTATACTCATTGAATTTTGTTCGCCTTTGAAGATAAGTTAAACAAAGTAATCTAAAATCATTGAGATGCAGTTACCATCAATTCCTTTTTACTAGTAATCTTATTTTAAATTAATTTTTACCCAACAAATATGAGTAATCTTAAGCCAAGTACATACGATCTCACAGGCCTGATGTCACTGTTAAGCGTAAACTGTCAAGCCTGCCAGATGGTGTGTGGGTACACGCATCGTCAACTGTAAAGCTTACAGTTAAATTAAGATTTTAAGATTTAGTTACAGTTAAGGCTTTACAGTTGATCTAGATATAATCGTATTTAGGATATGATCATAATATAAAGGAACTCAAGATTACGGTAGACTTTCCTTCTATTTTAAATGAGTTGGGGGGATATATCCTCTATAAATTTTCAATTACAGTATAGCCTCACTGTATCTTACAAATAACAGACTAAAGGTTTTCCGTTATAATGGAAGTCCTGTAATAATGCAAAAGGGTTTACATCAATGAAAATACAGTAGTTAGTTATAAAAAGTCTTTATTATACATCAGTTAATAGATAGCCTTTACCATTTGTTTAATTAGCGATAGTTCTCAAATACTAAACAAAACAATCCCAGATGCAGGGTCTTGGGTTGGGTGGAAATTCATGGAATTTTATAGAAAGACTTGTCAGGTGACTTGTCGTTGTCGAATGGCAATTCTTTGAGTTCAGACAATGACTCATCTTGCTTGGAAATACAGATAATAATATTATATTTTTTAAAAAAATAAGAACATGCTTTTACAAAACATGCACTAAAGAGAAGAAAATATTTGTTTATTAGCCACAGTAGTAAGAGCGATCAAGTGTATGTAACTAAAGATAATAACTGGAACTATCAACAAATGACAAAAACTGTTGATAGCAAACCATCCTTTTATCTTTAATAACATACGCATAAACTGTGATCGTTCATGGTACTGGACTGTTAAAAAAGTATCTCCTTTTTAGTGCATGCTTTATAAAAGTATTGGTTAAAAAATACATTATTTTATACTTTTGAGTCTTAAATCATGTAATCTATTCTAATGTCACTTGGCTAAATTTCTGAAATTAAATTTTCTTTTCAAATTTTTCCATATAAATCAGGAAATTGTGCTTTTTGTGTGCTAGGCAGTCTTGGGAAATCTGAAAACCCCATAAAATTGAAGGGTGCAACCCGGTGTATATGCGAAAACGCACCCTGTAGGAATGGGGGGGTTACAGAAAATACCCAGGAAATTTATTGATGTATTGGATAAAACAAATAATTTTGTTAAACCGATGACTGATTATTATAATGTCATCTGGAACGTGTCTCTTTGCCAAATTTCAGAGTGATTGCTGATTTTGAAGTAGGTCAAATATAGAGAACAATATTTGTCTCTCATAGGCAAGTTAAACATAATAAAAGCATGTCATTATTGATGCATCGGAAGTAGCTTCATTGATAACGACATAATATAGAGATGGTATAATAACATTGTTAGAGGATTATTGGTTCTATAGAACCAGAGATAGACTGTATCATAGGTACAAGGCGAGGGAAGGGGGCGTGGAGTGCTAGAGGTTATTGTACCCTACACTGAAGTCTGCCGTTTAGGGCCGCACCTGAGTTACATCTAGAGGTAGTCCCAGCACCAATGCTGCAGGAGGAGGAACAGGTGTCCAAGCGAGATTTCTTTAAATATTTGCCGTTTTCAATTAAATTATTTAAATGAAAATAACCTCACTTACCTGTCACCAGTCGTGTTTGTTTACAATTTTGTTTGAATTTTACCTCCAAAATTTATCAGAAATTTAGCGATTTATTGGCTAATACAAACAATTTTATAAAACTAATGACTAATTATTGTATTTGTCATAGGAAATACATAATTTGTGCATGTTTCAGCTTTTTAGGTGGTCGGGAGGTGTGTTAAATCTAAGTTACAAGATTTGTCCCTGGCAAACTTGTGAAGTTGATTAATAGTGCGTAAAAATTACCGAGAAGAGTGAGGTCCTGTTTTAATTCGACCATTTATCTATCTGTCTGTAAATTTGTTTGTTACGTAGTCAAAACCAAATATGTTGTTTGATTTTCTTTAAATTTTGCATTGATGGAATTCATCAAGGGAGGTCTGCTGTTTGCAGAACTACTAGTTTATTATGTGAATTATAATTTTTTTTGTCTATTATAAGCAACGTTTATAGCAAGGTTCTACTAAACTAAAAAGTAATTGAAATAAAAAAAGTGACATTTTTACAAATTACTACAGCTAAAATTTGATTTTCTACCAACTTTTGTGGTCCTACTTATACACATGGTGATTTAAACTCAAAAAGAAAATTTGTTGAATTTTGAAAGACAGATAAAAATGCTTACACGAGTCCATGTATTTCTATTTGAGCTCTTACTGTATGATCTATGTCAGAGCAATGGCTTTCACCTGTCCAACTCTATATACAGCTTCCTATTATTATTTGAATAAATATTCTACAATATCTAGAGAGCAGATGATTTTGAGCACATATTACTGGATAGGAGAATTTAAGTGGGGTAGTATACAACATTTGTACAGCAATGAACATGCCGAGAGAATTAGTATCTTAATAAATTGTATTTAAGAACGGAGAAATTCCAGGATCTGAGGATCGATTCCCCTAGACAAGGTATATTTTTATCTCTCTACTTCTCTCTTCGTCTGTCCTACTTTAATCTTATGATATCTCTTGGGCAGGCTTTCAAATATCTTCAGTTACCATTATATAGATAACTCATTAACATATATTTTCATTGGTAGTTTTGACCGAGTTTTTGTGTCATTTAGATAATACCTATAGTTTATTTTCCTGAATAAATAAAACACACTATTTTACAGAATAAATCAGTATATTTTCTGACCACTATAATATATATTTAATTATATAAGACTGGTTTCGATTTTAGTTAATTAAAATAATTAAAGAATAATAATTATAACTGATAATGACCTTACTTAGTGATTATTGTTGATTAATTCACTTGAGTTGAAACTGGTCTTAAATACATAATTCTATATATTCTTGTAGTCAGGCAATATACTGAGTTATTTTTAAAATTGTGATTTATTTATTCTGTAAAAATGTATAATATTAGCATATATTTTAATAAATAATCTTAAATAGATTATATGTTTATTTCGAAAAAATTAAGTTGTTGCACATTAGCTCTTGCTTTTTTTAAAAAAATGATACCTTGTACCTGGGAACTGATTAACACCAAGTTTAATCAGCATCACTAAACTATCAAAGTATTTTATTGTTTATGTTAAAATTTATTTTATAAGTGTTTCCTGAAATAGTTAAATAGTCAAGTTACTTCTGAATATTGATAGAATGCGCATAAACGAAGATAGCTTTAATTTAATACTTGGTTGGATGAAATCAATGTTTAGAATATTGATTCTGGCAGCAGCTACCAAAGTATAACTCAGAGGAGTCTTTTCAAAAATGCATTCTTATTGTCATATATTTTATTGATATATAAATGAGCATTTATTAAAATTAATTTTACAGAATGGTATTTAACTTACATATGACATATTGGTACATAAATATAGTAAAATTCATGCATATTTATCAAATATTTGTTTCTTGAATGACTGCAACACTACCAAACAAACTGATTTAATGCAGCATAATTTAACAACAATATAAATTAATTTTTATTTATTTTAAATCTTAATCTTTTTTGTTTATTGTTTTCCTAGATTCTTGTTAAAACTCTAACTCTAATTTATTACTCTAAATTATTTATTACTCTAACTCAATTTATTTTTTCTTACATAGAGTATGTTTCCGTTTTTGTTTAGTTTATTTATAAGAGAGATGAAGTATTGTGATGGCAAAAAAATACCATTTTGAGATTTTAATGGCTTTACATGTTTTAGTGTCCCCTGAGTCCAAAAAAATGGTTTATTAAATAATGCTGCCTGCAGTCTATCGTGTGTGCAGACACATGAAGCCTAAACTACAGGGCCAATTTTGATGACATTTGGCTGCATGTTCAGACAAATCATACCCTGAAATCAAATTGAGAAATTAATTTCTGCTTTAAATTTGAGGGCTTCTACTCTAAAACCCTTGAAAAAATAATAATAAAAAATATTAAAATGATTTTGAAAAAAAAAAAATGGTCCATTTTAATAATAATTCTCAACTGTATAAGTTCATTTTCTAGAAAAATATCTAGTTTATGAGATATCAATGAAATGGATATCTGTTTGTAAACAGTTACCGTTTGAACAATGTTAATTAATGAGACAGATATTAGGGAATTTAGATTTAACATCACTATGCATATTCAAAAGTTTTAGTGGAGTTTATCTTACAGATTATTTAAAATGTGTTTTTTTTAAACTAAGTGGTCTTTTGTTTAAAATTATAAATAATTTAAATGAATCATAGCAAGTCAACGATTTGATTACATCAGTTTACTGTTGGGGCAACACACCAAGTGCTTGGAACCAGATTTACTTACATATTTTATTTACAATTAATACCTATTGTATAAAACTAATTACTTATGAAAAAGTATAACCATAATCATCCAAAGCAAATTGTAATATTTTAATTATACATCTTGTTGAAAATGGTTTATTTTAATATACATAGAGTTTAAATGTTGCAATTTCAGTAGAATGCTCTCTACGCCTGTAATTATTATTACCTTTGTTTATAGTTATTATTGTTCAATTGATAATATTTTATCATGCTCTAGTTTTTTATCGGAGGGAAGTGATTCATGACCTGTTATCAAAGTGACTTATTATGTAATATTTTTTCCTTCTTTTTGTTTAAATTAAAATTTATTTTCTTATATCTGGGTCTCCTGGTTCATTAATGGAAACGTCATTTAAATGATTGTTATGCTTATAGTGCCAACTTGAATAATTGTTAAGTCACAAAACTATTAAATTTATAAAATTAAACTGTAAAAACAACATACAATCATGAAATTTACTTTTTTGTTTGTTGAAGTATCACAAAATGAATTTGTGTAATTTTTGTGATAAATTATAACATTGTACTACAATGAATATTGTGTGCATAGAGTACTTGTTTTGTATGCCTCTGGTACCTTGGTTCAAAGAATCACAGTGTCTTTTCATGTTAGAGACTTTTTCACTCCCCTTAAGATGTGGGCATTAAGAGCGAAATGGCAAGCCACTTTCTCCACAAGATCACCTAAAAGTTTATGACATGTTTAAGACTTTTTACACACTTTTTCTGCACAGTTTAACATGTATTTTGGATTTGTTAAAATTTGTGTCTTTGGTAAGAAAGGGTGCTTCTCTCTGGAGAAAAGCTAAAAAATCGGATTTGACCATGTTTAGATTCAAGGTGGTTGGTATAGTGGGAAGAAATCCTCAACATCTAGGATAATTTTTGTTAATTCATACAAACTACACTTGTACACCAAAATGTTAGGCTAGTGCAAATTTGGTGGTTTATTGATCTGAATCTACTTTTTACTTTCCCATCTAGGTAGTAAATATAAAGAGAAAGCATTGTAATGGCACTAAAAGTTGGATTTACAATTTTTTAGGTCCCCTGAGTCCAAAAATGTAGTTTTTAAAAAAATGTCCATCTGTGCAGACCTTTAAGTCGTTTTCCCAGGAAAAATCTAGTTCCTTAGAAAATAGCTTTAAACTTGGACGGTGGTGGCGGGGTTTGATTCCCTGCTATTTTTTTTTATGGTATATTTTAATAAAATGTTTTATAATAAATATACGTAAAAACGAAAACTCAAAAAAATTAATAAATTGAAAACACTGGACTAAGTAATTATGTTCTTGTATATGCGAAAGTATAGTTCATGTTATTTGAGACGGATTTTTTTTTGTAATATAATTGAATTATGTTTTACTGACAATTGTTATTGTTTGATTTCTGTCTATTTAATTTTTGAAATAATTAAAATATAGATTTTTATTTTTAATAAAAATAAGTTAAAAGAAAAGAAAACAATGAGCGGTGTATGTGTGTGCGTAGGATCCAGCGGTGCAGCAAGTGGCTGCCAAACAACCGAGCAGCATTCAGCATGGTCTTGAGGACTATAACCCTTTCGCCGATCAGCCTCCTCAAACCACGCCCACTGTACGTTCCAAATCCTCTCTTTCGTTTAATTATTAGATTAATTTAACTGTAGACTCTGTAGTAAGTTTTAATAAAATAAATAGTTAAAATTGCTTTTATTTTTTGCAAGAATGGCTGTTACAAATTTATTAATTAAGTAGTATTTAGCGTAAATTAGAGCCGGTTAAAAACAACTTACCTTGTTGACTGAAACCCTTCTATTGTTGAGGTTTTTGATGGAAAGCTATCTTTAAAGCTCAACAATAATGGAAAGAAGTATTAAGCCGGCCATGCTCATTGGGGTGTACCTTACAGGTAACCAGTGCCTTTGTGCTATCAAGTTTTGACATTAGTGCTCAGTTATGATAGCAGATAGTTTACATCACACATTAATACAACTGCAAATTAATGCTAGTACATGTTATCTAAGTAGGGTTACCTGTCAGGTAAATCACAACATTTATGGCCGGCTTTAGATAACAAATTACATTCTTGTTAAACATGTAAAAAAATAACTGAAAGTTGTTTTATATTTTACCCATCTTGTTAGTGAAAGTTACTGAGGCTTCTGGAACCAAAATAAAATGAATCTGGATATTGCAGAGACCTCTACACCCTTGACTTAAACCTATTTCACAAGGGAGCTCATGATACGATTCATCAGTAACTGATGAATCGTTTAGTTTTTCAGCCCAGGCCATCTTGCCATAAGTTTATACAATTTTCCAACTCCAAACCTAGATGAGGGATGTTTCGAAAAGTTAAAAAAAAAAATTTTTATCTCAAATTAAAATGCAACACAGCAATTGGATATGGTAAACATTATTACCATATCCAACAATTAAAATGCCATATTTTTAAAGAGTTAAATCTGACATTCTATAAGGAAGTAAATATTGGCACTCTAAAACGGGTCAATTTGTTATTTAATTTTACCCTATAGATTGTTATTCTTTACTGGTAAACTACCTAAAATGATAGAATAAGAATGAATAGAAATTATTTTCTTGTATCAGGAAAAAACTCCTTAAAGGAAATAGCAGAGCTGTCCCTAGAAACTTTAACATTAAAGAAATTTATTTTATTCTAAAAAACTTAACTCCTTTAATAATGACTATAAAAAAATAAATATCAAAATTTTCTACAAAATGTTTTTCTTTTTATAAAATAAAATGAAGCCTTCTTGACTCCCTCAATGCAATATTTTAGTACGTTATTGTTAATGATTGGGTGATGGGAGGAAAACTGGGCGCAAAGAATTGAATTGGTTTTCTGCAGACTATCTGCAGTAAGTACAAGATTATTTTATAACTTTTGACAGCACAGGAAAATGTAAAAAAGGGGTGGGGAGCCAATAAGAAGCCAAGATTTTGAAGTTTAGAAGGTCATTTTTCAAAATCTCAAGATCTCATTGGCTCTTTCTCCATTTTCCCATACTGTCAAAAATTAAAACTCATCTTGTACCATTTTCCGACACTGTCAAAAATTTAAAACTCATCTTGTACCATTTTCCCACATTGTCAAAAATTTAAACTCATCTTTTAACATTTTCTCACATTGTCAAAAATTAAAACTCATCTTATTCCATTTTCCCACACTGTCAAAAATTAAAACTTATCTTATACAGACGGTAGACCTCTTATTTATTTTTTGCTGCCATTTTGCAATCCTTTGGCTTTATAGATGCACTGTATTTTATGTTAAAAAACCTAACTTAACTCTGTGGTGCAACCACTCGTAAAAGTTACATCAGAGCAAAATTCCTAAGGTTTGTATTGGTTAGAACATTCCAATTTGTTTAACTTCTCCCTGTGATATCTTGATAATAAGACATTTCTCAATTAATAAGTGTACTGTATTTACTTGTAAACATAGAACCATAATTTATAGAAAATCTGTTTTACAACCATTTATTTTTTTAAGGTCAAATCTTAGTTTTCTCAATTTAAAATATTGTAGCACAAAATTGCACCATGCCTGTTTAGTTTTTTTTTAGTTTTAGATGTAATTTATTTTAAATCTATTGCTTTTAGGTGTAAAATAATATTAATTATGTATTAAATAGTAAGTTAATGTTTAGTGTTTATTTATTATTATTTTTAGTTTTTGTCCTAGCTTAGTCCAATATTGCTAATTTTCTAGTTTATAGTCAGAGCTAAATTGATGAGTTTATAGCGAAGCTCAAAGACAATAGTTATTGTGGAAACTAAATATATATGATTTGGGCTGTAAAGTGATATAAACTAAATATATCTGATATGGGCTGTAAATAGTGGAAACTAATTATGACTAGAGAGGTTAAAAAAGAAACACAAGTGGAAACTAAATATACCTGATTTGGGCTTTAAATTGAGTGAATCCGTGTCTATATTTAACATTAGCTATTGTCTAAAAAAAAACTTTTTTGTTTTGATGAAAATAAAATCAATAACTGTGATTGTTATGAAAAATTACAAAGCAGATTAAAAACAAAATCGTATCCTTTATTTAATCATTTATGTTCTACTTAATTTTTTTTTATGGGGCCAAGCCTACAACATGCGCCACATGTTAGCCCATACCCTACATAAACATCAAGGATTTCGTTCTGTCAGTTTTGGGCCTATAAATTTGGACCTACAGAGATAGAGAAAGAAGAAAAGTTAAGCCCCGGTTTTTTTTATCGTAATTTGTGAAATGAAAAAGAATATAACAATTTTTCAATTCAGATCAATGTACAATAAAACTTTAATATTTATGATTGTAAAGATAGATGTACCCTGAAGTAATTCTTAGGGAAGGTAAGTGGATCCTTTAAGGGAAGAGAAGGAAGAAGAGAATACTACTTCATATTACTGTGGCGACGTTTTGGCTTTTCGAGCCTAAAAATGATAATTTATTGTAAGCATAACTTATGTTACAGTTTAGTTCATTTCAAAAGTTGAGTGCGAATTACATATAAAATAATATTTCCTCTAAACATCTAAATAGCCCTCAAGCTAAAGCGTTAAAAAGAGTATGTGTGCAGTAAAACATAGTATCGGGGAACTAGTCTTAAGTTTAATATTTATAGATTATTATTATTTATTTGTATTTTTTACAAACTTTTATTTAACTTGTTAGGTGGCAAGTTTATATATTTGTTTGTCTGTTTATTAATATAGTGTTGTTTTATTTGATGAGTATTATTTGTAGCTGTTATCAGTGTGTTAGGCTTTCTATTCTAGTGTAGATAAGTCTTATCTGTCGGTAGCTTTACACAATTTTGATAGTAAAACTTATTTTTTCTGTCTTAGTGTTTGCTTAAACATTATATCTATTGTCTCTGTTTCCCTCAGTTTTTAATTATGGTAATTGATTTTGTCTTTATTTATAGATCCTGTAATTAATATTAATGACCTTCATTGCTTCTTTATAAATGGAGAATATATATATATATAAAACTATTAGTCTCAGGTTTGAGTGAGTAATGTAAAATTAAGACGCTCCTGATGTTTGTTTTTATTTAAAACCTATTTAAGGGGTTTATAAGTGTTAATATATTGAAGATAAACAATATAACTCATACATCAACAATGTAGCATTGCTTTTTATCATTAAAACTCGTTTATTTTATAAATAATAATATACTCTTTATGCGTATATCATATTTAAATGGTAGAATGTTAAATTTGTATTAATATTACTTAGATTATTATTATTTATTTCCTTTAATTAAATAGTTATTTAAGCTAAATAGTAGATTTCTACACTTTGATTAGTCAGTAGACCATTAATTATTCATACATCTAATAAATAAATTTTCTGTTATATCAATTATAACAAATTTATAGTGGTTTCACTTCGGCGAATTGTCCTAATAACATTGAAGAGGAACAGTGTCATTTACATAGTATACTAGGCATCATGTGTCTATCATTGAAGTGAGCGTAAAAGTATACTAAATTTCAGCAAAATTGGTCTACTTTTACTCAAGTTATCGTCAATTGCGTAAACATTTCTGACAGACAAACAGACGGGATATATTGTTGAATATAAAGCTGGCCATACACATTGTGGTACATCTGACAGGCAATCCTGTGCAAAACCTGTTGTGCTGTGATCACTGTGTCATAGTCATAACTTTATAGTTCACACGCTTCGTACATAGAGTCTCTGGTAGCTCTTTGCTATCACCATCCTTTGGAAGCAGGAAATCCTGGTTTCAAGTCAGGTCCGACACCTCACTGTTCACCTAGCTTGGTAATATAAATGGGTAGCTACTTAAGTGAAGTGGAGTCTATCTAGTTGCGTATGACAACTATAAAGGGAGTGGAGTGATACCCTAATACAGTGTTATCCATTACATAGTTGTAATCATTTGTCAGGCACCATGGATTATTTTGATTTTGACTACATGACTATCAGGTCTATCGAGGGTTAAGTGCTGTTTGAGACTTACTAGCTGAGCAAAAGTTTGCTCAGAAGCACTTAATTTTTAGTATCAATGCTCAACTGTATTATTGTTATGTTGTGGTTTGTACAATGTTAACAGTGATTTGTTGTGAATGTTTAGGTGGCAAGAGGAGGTTCAAATCCACCACCAAACTACAACACGACAACAGCTCAGCCTGCGGTGATGCAACCCATACAGGAGAATGTACCCCCCTCCTATTCACGTACTCCTCAGAACCTCACAACCGCAGACTTACAGGTAAACAAACCCCTTCCTCTATCACTCTCTGTCTTTATTCAACTCAAAATCTCAATGCATTAGGAGTTCAGGGATCAATGCGTATAATGAAACTTTTTTTTTAATAGATAGTGAATAAAACTGAAAAGCACAAGATTGAATGGTGTATATTCAATTCGGATTTATAAATTGTAGTTGTTTTTTTTTGTTATTATTGCTGATTATTTGTTGACAGTATATTTTACCAAAACCATAAAAAAATTTAGATGTAGTGATTAGTCTACATCAAGGCACAATGTGCCTCCTTTCCAAATTCCCTACATTCTTTTAGGTTCTAAATGTCCAAATATTTACTACTTTATTAGTCCTGTTATATTTTTCTATTTTTTATAAGTTCCATTGGTAAAAGTCCTTTGGTAGCTAACTGCTCCATTGATAACTCTCCTTTAGTTTCTTGGTTTTTAAATATGAATAAACTCATGAGAGCTCAATCAACTGACTGAGAGTAAGTTGATTGAGCTCTATTGACTCACATCAGGCATTTTGCCCTGATCTTAATAAATAATTTACCAACTATTCGGTAAAGAAAATTTTTAAAAAGAAATATCATGACTTCATAACGAGGCTTGAAGACATCCCAATTAAGAGATGAAATATCACCTTTTTAAAAAAAAAAAAAAAAAAATTATTAAAAAAGTGTTCTTATTAATCACCTCTGAAGACTCAAGTTAAAATAATCTAATGAATATAAAGGGAACAGCAAAGGAAAAATGTATTCTAGGTATTTTAAATTATGCCTAAATGAATAGATCACACTGTTGTCTATTAAAAAAAATTGTGGTTTTTGTTTTACTTAAAACTTATATATTATATTTTTTTACTATCAAACTTTAAATGTTATTTAAATGTCGCATCTGGCAATACACCATCTAGATGTATTGATTGATCATTTAGGCTTGGATTACATACTTGTGAAAATATTGCCAAGAGGAAGGCTTCTAGTCACAGATAGTTTTAAGTGGGCGGTTGGTCTTTCAAGAGGGAGACTCTCAGTGTGTTTACCTGCCTAATTAGTTCTCTTGGAGACTGTATTAGTGGGAAAAACCATGTATATTTTAATTTTGTGTTTTTTCTTACTCCGCATTAGTAAAACAGTACAACCTAGACCTTGATTTTGAGACTGAACTATTTATCACTATTTGTTTGAATTGTGTCCAACAGTCCAACAAACATAATAGTCACCATGCCACCATAAGAAGTGAGTCGCTGATTGATAAAGTTTTCTTACCTTATGGAATCGCTTATTTATGCCGTGTCCACCGATGAATTGGGTATATGGCAACTGGGCGCTGGGCCATTTCTTTTTTTTTTGACATGCCAAACATGCCATTCTGCGGGAACATTGAAAAGAGATAGATAAAGTTTTGATTTTCACGAGATCGTTTAATTAAATTATTTAAAAAACAGTGGTACAGGTGGCCACCGATACGAGTGGGCCGTTCACTTTTCAACGTCCCCGCAGAGCGACATGTTTGGGGCGGTGGACACCCCAAACAGCCCACTCGTATCGGTGGCCACGTGTACCACTGTTAAATAATTTAATTAAACGATCCTGTGAAAATAAAAACTTTATCTATCTCTTTTCAATGTTCCCGCAGAATGGCATGTTTGGCATGTCAAAAAAAAAAAGAAATGGCCCAGCGCCCAGTTGCCATATACCCAATTCATCGGTGGACAAGGCATAAATAAGCGATTCCATAAGGTAAGAAAACTTTATCAATCAGTGACTCACTTCTTATGGTGGCCTGGGGACTATAATATTTAATCAATAAAAAAAAAAAAAAAAAAAAATTAATATTTTAATAATATTTTTTACATAATATTAAATTAAAAAAGAAGAGAAATATGATTTCGGAGTGACACAGTGAGTGTATTGAAGAAAAACTTAAGTTTTCAGGAAACACAGACAACTAATTTTTTCCGTTTTCCTTAAATGATAACCGTATTTTTTCGTAAAATTTTAATAAAACATTATTTCCCTGATGCCTGATACCCTAATAGTCCAAGAGATAATGTACATGAAAGTGTCTAACTAACATCAAGCTAGAATGTTGTGTATAATTTAATTTTTTTGATCTCCTCCAAGAATATGTGGTCGGAAAAGTTTGTCCACTTTGTAAGTTATTTAATCAAATATTTCTCCAAATCAAAATGATCTTCCATCAAGTAACTAACTAACATCAACTTAATTTTTAGTCTCCTTACTAATTTTGTTCTTAGGATCATGAAATTCAACTTTTCTGCCATAATGGGCAGGACATGGCTGCTTTCAGTTTATGGGCAAGCTTGTCCCTTAGATGAACTTCTATACATGCTATCTCCTGGACTATTATGTTGATATGATTTTGAATAATGTTAAAATAAAAAATATGCTAAAATACCAATCATGAGAGCACTGTTCAATTCTACTAGCATACAAGTTTACTCTGTTGAGTAATGTAAGAAATGTAAGCATAAAAGAGAAGCATTTATGATAGTTGTAATTTTTAATTTTAATATACAATAATTGTGGTGACAATATTGTTGTGTTACTTGTTTATCAACTTCTCTAGTCGTAATTATGGTTTGCTAAATCAAGTATTATGGGTTTAATGAAGATTTAAATGGGACATGATTACCTTGGCATTGTTTTTTGTTACGATGAGACTGAGTAGGGTAGTTTAAAATTTGTGTACATCATACTAACTGTTAATTTGTTATATTGTTTCTGCTGTACCTAAGGCTGCTCTAAATGTAAGTCTCCTTTTGAATTTATATTTTGGAATGCTCTCTTAGTAGTTTGTAGAAAGTAGTTAAGACTTAGTTTTCCTTAAAATAGTCACATTTTCACAACAGAATCGTGGAATTGACCTCTATTGTTATTTTTTTGTAGATGGTAAAACAGTTTTGTTTTTTTATTTTTTTTTCTCTCTATTTTATTATATTACAATTTTTTTTTTTTTTTTTTTTTTTTTTTTTTTTTTTTTTTTTTTTTTTTTTTTTTTTTAAATAAGATAATACAATAAAATAAAAGAAGGTAATAAAAGTTGGATTTATTATTTTTTATATTTCATTGAATGATTCAGAGAAGGCAAGAAGAACTGGACCGTAAAGCCCAGGAGCTTGAGCGGAGGGAAGAAGAACTAAGAAACAATGCCACTTACAATGGTTTGTACTAAACTCAGATTTAAATGTTACCATTAATTTATTTATCTCACAAACCATAGATCTAGTTATAATCTCTAGATAACACATATCGCACCCACCCTCACAAGGATATGTTGTAACTTCAAACAAAAATCAATTTTTAGATTATGACTGACAAGTAGATCTTGAAGAGCTATACTCATTGAAATAAAGCTGTAATTTAGACTAATATTTAATATTTAAAGTGCATATAGTAGTCATTTATGCATAATAACATATATATATCATTCATAAGAGGTTATGTATAATGATGTTGGACGTATGTACGTTATAATGTTTATTAAACTGCCCTCAACATGTTATTACTTATTGGACTAGTCGTTGCTCATACATGAGGTCAGGAGTGAATGGACTCTAGATTTATATGTTCATGTTGCAAATTTACTTATTGATTAAGTACTTCAGTCTTACAATATAAGTTAAATTAATAAATGAAATAACAAGACAAAGTTAAACTTGTTCGACAGACACTCCGAGTAATTCTGTCTAAAATACAATTTAATATAATATTTAGAAAACAAACAAAAGCAGGTTGCCAAACACAAAATTATCTAAAACATAAAGTCTCTACAACTGTCTTACCTTTGTCTAAGTTTCCCACAGGCTCAAGTTAAATATGTATAGACATTAGTTTAGATAAAATAGACAAACAACTTCCATTCATGAAACTTGTTTAATGACTTGATCTAGGTAGTGGAATTAAATATTTGAAAATTCCCCAAAATTTTAGGGGGAACCAAGTTTTTTAAAGGAAGGGAATAATTTATACAATTTTAAATTAAATTATTCAAATGAAGTTGTGTCCTATTACACGTATTTTATCATGCTAAATTGAATGGTGTAGCTTTCAGGTTGATTTAATCGTTCTTTATCGAGATATGATTGGTTTTATTGGGAAATCACATAATTGTTTGCTTCATTTCTCGATAATGAATGATTTAATCGACCTGAAAGTTGTCTCATTTGATTCAGGTCTATAAAATACATTCTAGAGGACACCTCACTTGACTAATTGCATTTAACATTTTATTAATAATTGCTCCCCTCCCCTCTACCTAAAATTTTAGAAATTCTTCCGATATTCAATTCCACTGCCAAGATGAAGCCATAAACCAATATCCATTAATGGCTAATTTTTGCCTTTTTTCAATCTCCTATTTTACCTTTACTGCTGTTAAAGAGAAGATATTTTGAGAAATATGGTCTAGAATTACAAGTGTTTGTATGTTCACACTTTTTTGCTTTTCTATTCATCACATCCTCGTAATCCACCAGATTCCTATCCAATGATTATTTACCTTTTTGAAACGTTACTCTTATAATGTTTTATAATTGCTTTTGGTTCACAGTGCGCAGGAATAACTGGCCACCACTTCCGGCTAATTTTTGTGGATTGGAGCCGTGTTTCTACCAAGATATCAATGTTGAAATACCTGTAGATTTCCAGAATGTGGTCAGGCAACTCTACTATCTATGGCTGTGTAAGTGAAATCATTTTGCTTCCGAGCTTACCGAAGGTAACGGAAGCTATGTGATCATTCTGAAGAACGAAAAAATTTTAGGTCTCCGATTTCAAAAATTCCAAGACAGAAATCCGTTTCAGACATCAGGGATCATTTTCGGTTCCGTGTCTGTCTGTCGGTCTGTCTGTCTGTCGGTCTGTCGTTCAATTTTTGCAAACCAACATATCTTAAAAACTACACGTACAATTTTAATGAAATTTGGGTGGTAGGTCATAATTAGCCCATTGTCGGTCCCATATAAGTTTCAACCTTCTGCGCCTATTTGTTGCTCTTCCACATGCACACAAACATACATTTATTTACACCTATAGCTTCAAAAGTACTTATTCGATTTGAGTGAAACGTTTATAGTTTATCGAAAGTTACCCGCAGATAGCCCCAGATTAATATGAACCGTCTGCGCTCTCTAACTTTTGCTAAATTGATACTTTAATTCGTGTAAAAACTCAACAATTTTGACAGATTAAAAAAAAAAAACAGGGGAAACAATTAAACCAATTTGACAATAATTTCTTGTAAAAGCATGAAATCAATAAAGTTCGTGGATAGGATGCGAGGAAGCTATTTGCCACACCAATTGGCAGTCTATTTTTTAACCTCTAAAACTCTGTATATATGATGATGAAACAGGATCGTCCACTGTGTGATAATCATCACACATGATAATGTGTAAAGTATCTGATCCTTCTGGCTGTTCTTTTCTTATACTGAGTTAAATTAGAAAGCGACTTATAACTAGTGATACAGACACATAAAGAACTTGTATAGAAATATTTGCATTTTGCTCTTTTATCATCCATATTTTCAGGAAACATTTTCTGGGGGAAAATTACGTATTCTTAATGAACCTAAAAAATTCTTTAATTATATGTAACATGCCATATCAAAAAATGATATGTAATATTAATTAAGTATTATTTTTTTACTCTTCAAGCCCTTTAAAACTATGTATAACATGTCATGTTGACAAAATACTTTTTTTTAATCTTCAGCCATATTGAAAATATTAAGTGTGATGTTTCCAAAATCTGAGATGCAGCTTTGTGCTGAATTTCTTTCAAATAAGTCAATTTTTACACACAAACTTTTAAAATCCCAAGTTTCTAAAATGAAAAACACACTGTGGTTGTTCAATTATAATAAATATTTGTTTCTAAAACTGGGAGCAAAATTGACCAGTTTATTGTTTAAAAACCACAATAGTTGGGGCTGTGAGTATTTGGTTTTTGTGAATTTTTAAGCACATGTATGGAAGACCTGTAAGTATAGCAACCTTTATATCCCTCACAGAATATTTTTTATTGATTGTTGACCTGTTTAAAATTACTGGATACTGTCTCACATATATTAATAAGTAGTTGGTCATAATGAACAAACTCAAATAACAAAATTTATTTTATTACAGTAGTGTCAAGAATTGGTACGTCAAATTGAGGCAGTAATAAAAACACTTTATGCTAGTATTTTTTTTCTGTAATTAAAACATGAAACCATTTAACTACATTAATGGTTTTATTTGTTCACTCAACTTCTGTAACCATCAGAGTGAATTAGTCAATTTTAAAAAGTTTTTTTTTTTTTACATTGACGATGTCTACTGGCCCTTTAATTGGTTCATTTAGAAAACCTAGACAATTTGATGATCCGTACGGAGTCCAGCCCCAATTAATCCAGATAACACAATTTATTGTATTAAAAATTATTTATACAACAGTATTATTAAATTTTTATGTTCAGAGTTTATTAGAAGAAAGAATAATGGAGGAGAAGGGTATTGTGTAATTAGTTTGTGTTTAATGGATGTTTTGGTTGTCAATTGATTTCAGTTCACACTATCCTGATGGTGACCAATATATTCGGTGGTTTGTTGCTCCTACTGACGGCAGGTAGTTTGACAACATTTGCTTTGTCAGTATTCTTCCTCATTCTCTTCACTCCGTTCTCATTCCTCTGCTGGTACCGCCCTGGATACAAAGCATTTAGGTAACTTGTTGTTTTGTTTTAAAGTTTTAAAAATAAAATCAAAACATTTTGGAATGTATTAAAAGATCCCTGTCGCTTTAAGTTTTACCACAAACTGTACTAACAATGCATGGATTATTTGCAAATAGATATCCTCAGCCAAAACCAAGTCCTGGTCTCTCATTCTTTTTTTGGTTATAAACTAACTTTATTTTAAGCATAGTGCAAAGACAACTGGAGACTTAAACTGGGTAAGAGCTGCAGCTGGGATAAAATCCTATTACTGGAATACAGATCCTGATCTAAGTAGTTAACTTTTCCTCATCTGGAGCTGGATTGTAATTTTTCCTCCAATTTACAGGCTTGATAAAAATATCAATTAAAACAATACATTTTTAGGGTCCATTGGCAAAATCAAGAACCCTTATAATTTTCTGTTTTTTTGCTGTTTGTCATTAGTATCTCCAAAAGTACTTACTTTACTTCACAATGTACGCCTTGTTTAAATAATAGTTATAAGCTGATTTGTTTGTATGAACATAGTGTTGAAGGATAATTTGTGTTTATGTTGCAGGGACGACAGCTCATTTAATTTCATGGTGTTTTTCTTCATTTTCTTTTTTCAATTCCTCATCACTGTGATGCAAGCCATGGGTGTACCCGACTCTGGCAATTGGTAAGTAATCGCACCAAATAAAAATGGTGAGGCTAATGAGAACCAGTACCTTTTGTATCATTTACTGTTTTTAGAACCTATTGACAAATTATGTTGATTAACCATCATCAGGGTGTAGCAAATTCATGATTTGAAAAGTTTATAAATTCAAATTTACAATATTCGTAAGATATGTATATATTAATAGGGTTTCGTAGATCATCCTCAAAACCCTTATGCCAAGGTTGATGTGTCTGTCCATCAATTGTACTTTGGTTCATATCTCCTGAATCGTTTAAGCTAGAGAGTTAGAATTTGAAATACTGGCGTAACTTTTTGACCCACGCAATAGGAACAATATTGATCAAAATGTTGTGCGCATGTGCGGTGTGAGACATACCTTTTTTAAAATTTTGAGTGGGGTATTATGAAATAATTCATGCTAATACATATGTCCGTGAATTTTTACATTTTATTTACAAGCTATTAAAAGTTTTTACAGGTTCTTTATTGTATTAACTTTTGTTTAAAAACGTTTTTGGAGTTTAAAAAAAAGAAATGGAAGCTCATGAAAACAAAGAACTTAAAAAGTGGAAAAGATATAACCTGATATCTAGATCCCCTCCACGACCAGTTCATAAGAGCGTTTTGAATTTCGATCCCCGTATTTTTTTTCCGATCACGTATTTTTGGTGGAACGGATTTAACCTGATACGATCCGTCGATCTCCGTTCGTACAGCGTTTTGAAGTAGCAGATTGTTTTCAAAACGATGTGTGAACGTAGTAATTATATGGAAAAATGTTTTCGATGTTGTAGGCCTGATGATGACCAGGTTTGGTTGAAATATAGCCGTTTTGAGATAAAAAAGTAGACATTTTTATTGAACCCCCTTTTTCTAGGTCATCCTATAACGACCTAACCACACAGTATATTATAATAAAAAAGTGACAAAATAAAAAGAAATTCCTTTTATACATTAAAGATTGGTTTGCAAAACACTTAGTTGGCAAACCTTCCTATCAAATATACACTGTTTTTAACATAATAGAAGAAAATAACTATACTTTTGCTAAAAAGAAAGAGCCGAAGAAGATTTTCAACTAAAGAAAGGATTCTAGGTAGTTCGTAAAAGCATTACAACCATATTCCAATGGGTGACTGAAAAGGTATTGTGGGAAATGGATAACAATGACAAAGACTAGATAAGAGCTATTAGTTGCATACTAATAACAATGGTATTTTTGTTTGTTTGTATTAGTGGTTTGATAGTGGCTATCAAGACATTTGACCACTCTGTGGGTGGAATCCTGTGTGGAATTGTTCTGCTCTCCATTGCTTTAGGATTTGTTGCTGCTGCAGCCATGGACATATTTCTTCTTACAAAGGTACTTAATACTTTTATTCAACCTTTTTTTTCTTATCATGTAGGTCACCGATCAGTTACTTTGAAGATTCTGAAGTAATATTCAAAAATGTAGACAGTCGCTATTTACAATGTCTCTCAGCATTTGTTTCTTTATTATTTTTCTACTAATTTTTCTCGGGGTAAGTGTTTATTCTCACGAGTGTCAAAATAAAAGCTTTGTTATTTTTATTGATTGAATGTGGTGGTTTAGGTTCACAGGATCTACCGAAGCAGCGGTGCGAGCATGGCCAAGGCTCAAGCCGAATTTACAAACGAGTTCCTTCGTAACGAACACGTGAGGAATGCTGCCAGCTCTGCTGCCTCCGCTGCCGTCCAATCTCAGCTTAACCAAAACAATCAACCAAGGTATTAGCCAAAGGTGAGAGCGGGTGTTATAATCCCTTTCTTGTTCCTACCTCAGTTGTTCCTTCCTCAACCCACTGCTTCGCCACACTCTTCTCATATTATCACCTTTTTGTTGTGCTCAACGTTATTCCTACACAATTTATTTAATTTTTTTATGTTTATTCTGTTGTGTTTACAATGCACTGTGTTTTTGTTGAATCACAGTTGTGATATTTTTGTTTAATGTGGATTTGCTTTATTTTTTTGGGTACGATAAATTGTTAAAAAAACTTGGTTGAGGATCATTTTAACACTTAATATACAAATTAATGTAAAGTAGTATTAGTTGTAGTAGGTTCTAGTACTTGTACCAGACGGGTAGGAGTAACCACTTGTTCCAACCTAACCATTAGGCCTTATTTTAGGCCCATTTACTACTTATTATGGTGTGGTCATTATTGAGCTGTGTAAATCAGTGTCAAAACGTGGGGTCATACTCATGACCCTGTACCGTTCCTGTCTCACAGATACAAATGAGAGCATCAGAGCTTTGTTCCGCCCTATATTCATACATGTTACCTATTTTTTCTAATAGTTGTTATTCAATAACAACTCATATTTCCAATTTAATTTGATATTTTGTGAATAAAAAACCATTGAATTTATCAAGTTATTTGCAAAAACCATGAGTGGAGTGGTTAGTTTTACGGTTAAATTTTAACCTAATATTTAGATGCCATATTAGGTCACCATGGTAATGTCATGTTACCATCATGATATTGGTAGTAATTATTTATATTTTATCCTGTAAAATATTCATTTACTTTATAATTAATTCTTTTATTAATTGAACACAACATTAAACTATTATTATTATTATTATTATTATCATCACTTATTTTAAACTGTTATTAAAAACCGATATATATATATATTATATCTTAATTCATTATTTTTCCCATTTTATTTGTTTACAATATATTCTTTTTATATTATGTCTATTTCATTTTTTAACCTTTGTTTGTTTTCCCAAATCACCTTTTTATGTTTTGTAGCACCCCTCCGCTTTTTTATGGTTTTTTTTTGTATTTCTGTATTTTTATTTTATTTTTATTTTTTACATGTTTTTTTGGTATTTATGGCTTTATGATTTCCTAGTGTCCAAAATTCCAAATATATATATATATATATTTTTTTTTTTTTTACATAATTTAACTGTTTTAAGGGGTCATGGAAATGTTGTCTAAACTGGTGAAATATTTTAATTTCCTGAGTTTTGAAAATAATGAAGCTTATATTTATTTGCTTTGTTACTCTGCAATAGGTCTAGCGTCTCTTGAGCTTTTGTTTCTTGAAGAATTTTATTTAGTTTTACTCTTCTATACCACATTAGGTATTAAATAATTTAATTCGGAATTACTAATTTCAGATTTTGTACACTCGACCATAAAAGATCTACTTACATTTAATTTGAAAAGCGGCTAGTTGGTTTCTTCAAACCAATATTATTTATATTTTATTTAGGCTAAACAAATATTTTAATGTTACTCACAATGCAATTTTCGTGAATTTTAAAGTTGTTAATTTTCTCAAAGCAAAAGACATATTAAGGATATTTAATGATTTTATCTGTAACTTATATCATTAAAAAACTTTGATTTGCTAGTTATTTAAGGTATTAATCTACCACATAGCACTGTAATGATAGACTTGACTTGGTTCCTTTTTACTCTGAGCAGGAATTTAGGGTGTTGAAGAAGAATCTCCAGTTGCACTCTGTTGCCATGGGTCTCATTCCAGGTCTTTTTTCAGGTCTCATTCTCGTCTCTAGCTATCAAATTTTTTGTTTTTTTTCTTGGGGAAATTTAAAAATATAGTCTAAAGCATTAAAACCACACATGTGGGTCAAAGGTGCAAACCTGGTTTACTAAACCTTCTAATTGTACTCTACCCACTAACCAGGCTGACAGAACCACATATAGTAGGTATCTTGCTTAAGGGATATCACCTTAGTTCTTTAGTAGGCAGAATGGCCAAATCAAAGACTTCCCACCTCAGGTTAGTTAATGCAGGACAGCTGCTGATAATGTGACAAGAAGTTTAATACTCTTCCGCTCATAGCCTTCACACTAGGGTTTCAACTAGACCAAGCAGGTGTATTTGTCGATTTATTCTACAGTTCGATTTAAACTCACACTTAGCTCGTCTTAGGGTTCTGCACAGAGAACCCCTGACCCTGATAATTCCTCAATTTGGGACCCCTTCAAGAACTATCTGTTCCTTGTAGCATTTGAAAGAAGGAGATACTCCCTGCTAATGTCAAAATTCCATTGTGTTATCATGGAGTCCACAATTATAGAGTTAATCACGTTTATCTTTGGGAATTTTATTCTGATTTGGACTTTTCTTTTCTTTTTATTATACTTGTTTTTTTTTATAATTCTGAAATCTATGAAGTTACAAATTATTGAGTTGGTTTTTATAATTTTATAAGGAGACTTGAGAACATGACGGTGGTCATGTTGTAATACAGTAGTTAGGGAAGGGTTGTTGTACATTTTTATTTATCGATTTAAACGGTAATGTATTCATTCCTTAATAAATTATTCTTTAAATTCATAAGTTTTAATTTAAATCAAATTATAATTATTATTAACTACGGGAAACAGTCAAAGAAAAATAGAGTCCAGCGCCGGGATTTGAACCACGGGCCTCTATATTTCCAGTATAGTGCTCTAACTGGTTCAAATCCCGGCGCTGGAGTCTATTTTTCTCTGTCTGTTTCCCGTAGTTAATAATAATTATAATTTGATTTAAATTAAAATTTAATCTTTCCGTAGTGTGAATACTACCAAAATCATAAAATTCATAAGTTTTGTTAGTCGAGGTTTACAAAACATAAATGTCAGCCCTCTAGGTGTGTCAACACCCACGTATATTATCTCCACTCCTAAATTATGCCCTCAGGTTACAATATATCTACATTATTATATGTCGACCTCTGGTATTTGAGTAATTTTATTTGTTACACAGTCCCACCAGGTAAAAAGGACACTTTCCATAACTTCTTGATACTAGTTGTTTTATTATTAAACCGTGTTTAATTTGAATTGTTGTTTTTGCAGGAATTACTAGGTGACAATCCCTGGTCCAACAGTATTGATTGTTGACAAAGTGATTTGGAAAAAAATTAATAAAGAATTTATGATCATCTAATTAAAGAAAAAAAAAAACACTATAAGGAAAAAATCACTAAACTATTTTTTCCATTTTTTTTTTTTTTTTTAAACAAAGGAAAAAGGAAAGAAAAAGAAGCATAAAAACTTGCACTGTGTCATAATTAACTAATATTGTAATTTGTATATAACTAACTAAAAACAAAATATATAATCAATAATAATAATAACTACTATTATAATACTGTACTTCTTTATCATTATTCTCTCTTTTTCCCATTTTAGTTTTTTTTTTTTTTTAGTTTTATGTTAATTTTATAAACATAAAAAAAGTTAAATAATTTAAAAAAATATTATTATTGTTGAGTTTTTGTTACTTTTTATTAATTTATTATATATTTTTGTGCTTATGGTTTTTCCTTTGATGCACTTGTGTTTATATGGAGTCAATATGTGGATTACTTTTGAAATGAGCGAAAAACTATTGGTTTTATATTGACCGATATTTCAGTTCCACCCTAACTTGGTCCTCGTTAGTAAACTGAATATTTTGTCGAATAAAATAAGAAATATACGAATAAAAAAATATTAAATTAACACCATAAATTGTGTTTCGGTTTAAAAGGTATTTGTTTCTTTAAAATTTTTGCTAATAAAGAATATTCTAATTTAAAAAAGATCAAATAAAAGATATTATGTTATAAAGTTGGACTTAAAATACGACACGTATATCAAATAAATATTAGTACTGTAAATCTTTGGTCTATGTAAATGAGTAACATAAGTAAAAAATATTATAATCCAGTTAAAATGTTAAAGTCCAAACAGTATAAATAAGTATTGCTAAGCACAATATTTTTTGTATGTCCGTTACATTTTTATTAAGTATGGATTTTGTTTAGAATATAAATTAATTTGCCTGAGGGTTTCAGGGACTTTATACTAGAAACCAAGGGTAATCTAGTCGGATTGCCAGAATTTAGACTTGTTCCATACTATCAATAACATCGATAGATGTGTTAAGTGCCTAATCCCTTTGTTCTGTCGATATTTCAGTTTATTGAACATAAATAAAGGAACAAATCAAGGTAAATATTTAAATGAATGACATTGAATCAGTTTTAGTGCATTTGAGCAAAAAAAAATACACTTTTAAACTGTAATGAAAAGAGAATTTACCTATGTTTCTTGATTTACTTAGGCCAAAGAAATATGTTATTGTTTTGGTACAAGAAGGGCTAATATTTCGAGGAAGAATATCAAACTAACATTTGTGCTTCGGCTATTTAAAATCTTTCAATAGTAATCCGGTAGTAATTCCTTAAAAAACTATGTAATAAAGGTATTATCAAATTTTATCACAACAGCTCTGATAAGGTACTATTTTTTAATTTCTCACTTAACTACTCTGTTAGATAATGCTTAAGGTAATAAAGATGCTTAGATAAATTGATCATATTATTTGTTAATAACTTATTAGAGCCCTAGCACACTGTTTCTTAAATGTATATTATATTATCTTCCTTATTTCTAGTCAAAGAATTTTTCTTTTACCAGGTCTACAAGTACTTTGCCTAGCTTCTTGCCCATGGCAGACTTGTTCAGTTTAATACATTAGCACAAGAAGTTAAAATATCAATGAACAAGAGTGTTGTTTTGGTTTGCGACTAAAGACCCTGCATGTCTAGTTTTTGTAATGTGTGACCATAAAAAGACCTGTGTAATTTGAAACATGCCTGGACAGGTTTGTTAAACATTGCTGCTGCTATTGTTCAGATTTTATTAGTCAGTTCGCTGAGTTGTCTCTAAACAAGTTAAAGTTTTACCAATGTTGCTAAAAAACAATGTCTCTTAGGTCATGTCTGCGACTTACTAATTATTAGAATTTAATTAAATATTTCACATTCCAAATTTGACTAAAAGATAAAATTGAAGAAGTAAGTCTCAATAAAGAAACTAAATTTCGAATAGTTGATCATTGTAATGTCAGCTGCTTTTTTGAAGTGTTAGTTAACTCTTTTATTTCCACAATTTGTTGATATTCTATTAAATTTAAAGTAAAAAAAATTATTTTAATTTATTTTTTTCTAAATTATACACTGTTGCAATATTAATAACATGAATTCACAACTTACTTAAAAATTTGGTCTAAATACCGAAATATCTGGTAAGTTGGAATCCCAGAGAGGCAAGACATATAATTTCACACTGATGATCACATTAAGTAGATAAGTTAATTGGCTTAATCCTTCGTTCTAGGAGGACAGCTGTCCCTTGGCACAGCATCAAGGACAATTGAATTATTTGACACCCTTCTTTTTGGCTTGTCGGGATTGTGTCGATATGTGTTGGTATGGTTCACAACAATTGATAGAGGGGGCACAAAAACATACTTTGTTCCTGGGTCCTACAAACCCTAGTTACGCCTCTGGTAATAATCTAATCATGTGTAAATCATATGTAAAAGAAACAGAAAAATAACTTCAATCACAAACAATGAAACTATAGTTGCAACTACTTGGAAATTAACTCTAAATTATTTACAAAAATGGCATTACAATTCCAACACATTCATAATGCTGAAGAAAATGTCGATGTTTTAAAGACGCCATTACCACCAAAAAAGTGTACTGGTATCAATAAATCCTTAACTAAATATGAAATTAGCCTTTCTTTAGCCGAGACTTAGAGTATGTATGTTTTTAATTTTATGTATAAATAATTAGAAATATATGTTTGATTTTACAAGTTGTGGTGTACAATTTATATAAGACTTGAGCTTTTAATTCTATTATTTTAAAAATTAGATTTTTTTTTTGTATAATTGGAATAAGAACATATTTCTTCTTCTCTCTAATCTTTATATAAATATAAAATATATATAATGTATTATGTTTTTTTTTTTTTTTTTTTTTTTTTTTTTTTTTTTTTTTTTTTGTGAATAGTAAGATAAAAGAAAAAAAAATACTGTGTTTTGAGATATATGTATGAATGTATTATTTTGCATTTTTCTTTTTTTTAAGTTTGGTTTTTCTTAGATGAGAGTTGTTTTTTTTAATAAAAAAGATCTTGGTTTATTTTTGACAAATAAAATATTTGTTTTGTTAGGTTTTGGACAAGTCAGGTCATGTACACACAAGTTTTTATTCTTATATAATTTAAAATCAATTACTTTCAATTTTAGTTCTTTTTTTAAGTCATAATTTTCTATTATTGTTATCTGCCTGCACATAAAATAAACATTATATAAATAAATAATTAATAGAGCTTTCTTTTAATTTAATTTTTTTTTTTTAGCTCAATTTTTTAATTTGTATTTTTTATTTTTTAAATAAAATATATACATATATGAATCAACATTTTGCAAGTTGCAGATTATAATATTATTTGTATAATTGGTGATGTAAAAAATGTTTTAAACTATATTTTATCAAATACTGTTTGAGGAATTTCGGGTTTTTTCCAATTAGGCTTTTTAAATTTGAAAACAACAGTATTTTGTAATTGTTGTGGATCGGTTGGACGTGACTGCCGGCTGTTTATTCAATGTGTGTGTTTTAAAACTAAAACCCTTTGTAAGCAAACAATTCTGTTAATAGACACGACTATTAGTTAGTAGTTTCACTGAGGTCAAATTAATGTCATTAACTAGGGTTGCTGTTTTTCAAAATTTTGTTCAAGGAATATAGAGGATTCCCTCAGAACCTGGGGGCATTACCCCATATATTTAATTCTGCGGTTGAAATAAAAACTCCCTAAGGTTTTTTAATGAGAGCAAATTTCTACAATCTAATTTAAGAAAAAAAAAATATACTTCTGTTTTAGTCTGTCTAACAGCTTAGGAAATATTTTACTAACAAAAGTGAGTAGTTTTACTGTGCTGAATTCTTGGCTCCTCAAACTAAATCTTTGCATTATTTATGAAAAATTGTTGTATCTTTTAATAATTAAAAAAATGTTTGGTATCGCGGGATCCGGTAGGAACGAATTTCCTTATGCTTTTCAATAAATATTAAAAACTAACTAAATTATAAAAACACTACTATGTATACGATGCTAACTAATTATACATGGCTGAGTTAGAAAAGAGACAAAATTAAAATATATACAACACTAAATACTTGTACTTAGCGGAGTTTTAGAAGAGTTAAGGCGCGTCCACACTATGCCGCACAATGCCAGTTCGCAAGGCCAAGCGGCAAAGCCGTCTGGCCGACTTACGACTTCTTGCCATTTGGCTTTCTTTGATCTGGACCGACAATCGTCGGGTTCGGCTTGGCATGTCAAGTGGCACGTTTTGTGCCAAGCTTGACAAATAGCAAATGCCAAGGGAGACGTCCACATGACACTTGGCAATGCCATTCCTTGCCGCTTGGCATAGTGTGGACGCGCCTTTAGAATAATGTTAATGACGGTCGATTGAATGCCGAAGGAACTTCGTTTCAAAATATCCTTGGATAAGAGTGAAAATATTTCTTCCACATTTCTAAGACACATTAATAAAAATGACATTTTAAAAAAAAGAGGCTCAGCGACCCGACCTTATCTCAAAATAAATAACTTTTTAAAATAACAACTTCGATTTAAAATGAAACCTTCGTTTGCTTATAAGGTGAAATAAAATTTTTTGCAAAAATATAAAAACTTTATTTTCCATCATGGTTCTTTTTACTGTCAGTAGAGGAAGAAAATAAATTATAAATTTACTTCTTCTGTATAAAACATATTATCTAGGATAATCCAAGGGTTAAGATATTGTCATTAAGTTTAATTTTTACTTCTTTAAAATGAATTAAGAAAAATAATATTTCCAAAGTAATATGCATTTACAAATTTATCGGAACTATGATAAAAAAAATCATCAGATATTGACGATTCACAGAAACATGATGATTATACCTTTAAAGAGCAATATTGATCAGTTTTTTGCCCTGGGATAGCGATGTTCAATTTAATACGCAGGATAGCGATATTTAATTCAAAACCTAGGATAGCGAAATTAAATCAAAACCCAGAATAGCAAAGTTTAATTCAATATCCCATGATATTGATGTTTAATCGAAAACGATTAACTAAATTCATTGAAACCTGGCAGTATCAAACATTAGCTCATGTAATTTTACAATAACAAATTTGTTATTTTTTATTTTTATTCACCGTGGGTTTAATATTCTCAAAAAGTTATATAAAAAAAACTAAATTTGAATTTACATTATTTAAACGACAAGTTTATAACTAAATCGGTCCAATATGTAAAAAGTATTTTATAATAAATATCTAAAGATTTCTACACACACGCGTTTCACAAATAAAACGTATTTTTCAACCTATTAAAACTAGTGTATGCCTAAAATATATATATATATATATTAAATAAAATAAATTTTCTTATTAAAAATAAATATACAATATGTTCTTGCTAAATGAATTACCTTTTATGTATAATTGCCACTGTGTTTTTTCATTTATATTTTTTTCACCTGTGAAATTTTGTATATTAATAATAGAATTTTTTCTTTCTCACCCTCTCTTTAATAATAAATATAATTTATTTGTAAAAATTAATCACCAAATAAAGTATAAAAATAATTTAATTCCAGTACTTATAAATTAAATATTTATATATATTATATATATAATGTGTGTTATTATAATATAAAAAAGTTATATTTTTTATTTTAATGTTTAATTGTTTTTTCTTTTGAAATATTTAATTTAGTGAAATATCTGTTGTTTTTTTTTCTTTCTTTCTAATGATGAAGGCTTCATTTTGTGTTAATATTTATATTTAATTAATTATTTAAAAAATAAAGATACAAGTATTTGTAAAGCATATTATTACACAATAATTAATTAATAATATCCTTTTTGATGCTTTTTCTCTTTTTTTTCATTGTTCAACGACAAAATAAATAAAATTAGATAACAATTTACTGTGTATGTAATATTTGCAATATAAAATTATATATATTACTATTTTGCTGTTGATCGTTTTACGTAAAACACTTAGATCATTATTATGTGTAATGTAGGAGATGTTTTAGTTGACTTGTTGCTCAAATAATATAGAAGTTAGTTTTGAATTGATACTCAAAGCCGTATTTACATAATTTTGATAACAGCATGGGAAATTAAAAAAAAAAAAAAAAAAAAAAAAAAAAAAATAGGGTGTAGCCAATGAGAGCTGCTAATTTTGACGTATCGGAGGTAGGGTCAACTAGGCAAACAAAAATGTCCCTGAATAACTACCTAGTGGCTTTATTTTCCCCTCACATAAGTTGGCCTGCCTAAGTGTCAGAAAAGAATTCTTTTTGTAAAAATACGATACACCATTTTTGAAGTGAGTGTTGACAAATGTTAAAATTTGTCTCAGTAGCAATATCCAACATGTTCTTTTGATAAGTTTATACATATTGCAAACTATAGAGGTTGGTTTGGATTGTATATAAACAACAAAATATGATGTAAACAATTATTAAGTAACTATTCAATTAGATCTATATTTTTATTTTTTATCAAACAATAAGCCAATCAGCATCTAAATGTGCTGAAATAGTTCTTGATATGGTCGTGTTAGTACTCTCAACTATCTCTTCAGTCAAGTGATATAATATAGTGCTTTCACGATAGCATCTATCACCTATAAATGAGTCTTTAGACAGAAGTTGAAACAATTCATGGTATCAAAAGACCTAACTTGAATTTTAGTTTATCAGTTTCTATAGAAAAAAACCTACTATTATTATTATATTATTGCCATTATTTTTTATTATAACTTAAAAAGAAGGAACCAAACAAAAATAGACTGCCAATTAGTGTGGCACATAGCTTCCTCGCATCCTATCACGTACTTTATTGTTATATTAACATTAAAATTATAGTTATATTACTTTATTGTTATATTGTTTATTGTTTAAAAACTATTAATAGTTTTAGCGATCTTTAACACTTCATAGCGGTGTCTCTGTTGGTTTTACTAAAAAATTGTAATTGAAAAGAATGTTTGTCTCATTGCATAGATGAAGTTAGATTTTTTTCCGACCTAAAATTCCAATTTTAAATTTGAAGTTCACGTTTACGCGAGCGTTGCTCATGAACGCTTGGACGGATAATGTTCTCCAACGAACTCGTCCTGGGCATTGGAAAAATGAACATGTCTATCAAATTTCATCAAAATCGTTTACATTTACTCAAGTTATCGTCGCACGTTTCATTATTCACGGACACACAGACCGACAGACAGACACGAGACCAAAAATGTTCCCTGATGCCTGAAACGGATTTCTGTCATTTTTTTTGTTCACTTTTTCGTTCCCAAAAGTGACCACAATGCTTCCGTTACCTTCGGTAAGCTCGGAAGCAAAAGTTAGAATTGAAAATATTATTCGAATTTTTATTGCTAAATAGAAAAAACCTATTGTGATATTGTTAAGCCATATTTCTACCAAACTCTAAAACAGAAAATACAATAAGTATATAAAAAAAATAAAAAACTAAACTTTTTTTTTTTTTCATTTTTAAAAAACTCGGCCTGTTTAGTCTTCTGCAACAATTACAGTAAAACCTTCTTAAAGTGACCACTGAAAGGCCCAACTAGACCAGTTTTTATTGTATATTGTTTACTTTTGCAATTTCAATACAGTTTGAAGCACATATTACTATCCCCTTTACAGAGATTATTTTAGTTATTTTCTTTCAAATTAGTATTTTATATTTTACTAAAATTGCGAAATGGTAGGAAGGTCGGCACTTCTTTAGACTATTACTCCCCTTATAAAAAAACAAAGGGACTAACAATCTAAAGGGAGGTGTACGGAATGTTCTCCTTTAGACTTAGACTGTTACTTCCCTGTGATATTCCTTTGTCCCATAGTAAATTTGACTTAACATCCCTTTGTCTTAATAGTTATTTAGACACAGAAATGTATCAACATCCATTTATATTCTAAAAAAAAAAAAAAAAAAAAAATAGGGGAGTAACCATCTAAAGAACTAATGGAAGGTCTCAACTCTTCATCTAATCCAATATAGTCAATTCTTAAATCAACCAATAATACTTTCGCACTAACTAATTATTTTAAAAAAATCATCAGAGGGCATGTTTTGAGAGACTGCTTGTCGAGTAGAAACATGCAGATAAATATAGCAAACAGTAGTGGCAAAACTATGACTCTTTTGTTCGTTAACACTGTTTAAAAAATAAAAAGTTCTGTTTGAAAGAAACAAAAAAACATTTTAAGAGGTGGAAACTGCTTTACTGTCGGTTAACCCTTTACTGAATTTTGTTTCAATAGCATAGTGACAAAGACCCATAGTCAACAACTCTCAGAGCACTATTGAAAAGACTCTTTTTCAAAATGACTGATGTCCACAATAGCAAATGTTACTACCGACGTTTTCACTACTGCAGTCTGTCACCCCATCATTTCCACTGTACTTTGAGTACTACTTTGAGTAAGTTGCACTACATCTCGACAGAAACAACTAATTTATGCTAACCTACACTGGATCCCAGGCTATGGTGCTCTATGGTGAGTCAAGGGTGGTAAACAGTCATGGGTGACCCCGTGTGTTGATGCTCAGATATACATGGCTCACTAAGATCACACCCTACTTGCTTTGGCGGTACATAGTAAAGTGGTGTTTGAAGTTGCTGGAACTTTCTCTACTGTAGGTACAGTAAAAATTGGATCAATTAAAGGGCCATATTGCTAGGTTCTAACAAGTGGTTGGTCCTTGCTGTCTAACTACTATTTCTAGACATTTTTTCACATTTTAATTTATAATGAACACTTTGTGACCATAAACAAGCACACTATATCTTCATTCGATTGTTAACGACTACCCATCTTTTTATCTGCTTTCCTCAAGCTGACATATTACGATCCTGTTTTCAGAGTCTAAACCAGCGTTCACTCAGGCCGCACCCTATGAATTTAGTGCAATTGAAGACACCAAGGTGTCAATCAGTGTTTAGTAATTAACATAGGCCACCAATTGGCATATTGAAGCATCCACCATCTCATTCCACCTTACTTGGATGCAAACAAATATATTTTAAATGCAAACTGAAGACTAAAAGTTGACCTTAATTGGCTTGAGCAACTATTTCTTAATTCTTCATTTTTTGATTAAAAAAATTAACTTATGCTTTTGTATTAATATTTTTGTAGATAAGTGCTAAAAGAAACAATTTTAGTTATTCTACACAACATAATATTATATTTTCAAGCACTTTAAGGTGACATTTTGCTCTTAAGGGTGCCAAAAATGTGTTAGTTTAACCTATATACAGGGGGAAAAAAGGATATGGAAAATATGAACAGGTTGCATTAAAAGAAAACAGAGTTACCAGTTCAATATCATTATATTTTTTCTTTTTATCCACTTAATTAAAAATTAGGTTATAACTGATTAAAAAAAAAAAAAAATCCTTACCAGTGGTAACAATAAAAGGATAACTACTGTTCATTTTTATTTTTCTTTTACTCCTTATCAGTTAACAAACCTAATGATTACATAAATAACAATTAAATTAATTATTTACAAAATAATAACAAACTTTATTAGATAATTGATAGTAACAATAAGAGAGTCACACACACATAAGAATAAAATAGAGTCCCTCCTAGCACTCGTTATATCAATAAATAATTGCTATAAATATAGTATAATAAATAAGATAAAATAAAGACAAAAAAGAACAATTGAACTAAATTTAGAAAAAAAAAAAAATAAATAAATAAATCGATCATCTCATTTTATAAATATGAATCAAATAGATTAAGTACTGTTGAGGGAAATCCAAGTACAGCATCAACTCTCCTCTCCTCTCTAAACTATCTAATCGTTAAAATCAAATCAAAAAATAAAAAAACTTTTCTTCTTTTTCATCCCAAAGGTACACAGTGTATCTTTATAGATGGATCCAAAAAAACAAAACAAAACTGGTTGCTCCTATTATGATCCACAATTAAATCATGGGGAAGGATACAATTGTCCAGATATCATGGGTATATGTAGCTCTGAATATACAGGCATTTTAAAAAGCAATCAAATATATCGACTCGCTAAACAATAATGACAATAAAATATATACAAATAAATTACACCTTTATTTGTGATAATCAAAGTTTTTTTTTTAAAAAAATTGTCACTCTATAAATAAAAAAAAGTAGATCATATAAGCATGCAAATTTTAAATAAACTACATAACTTGTCACAACATAAAACGATCAATTTTTTATGGATTAAATCCCACTAGGGTTTATCTGGCAATGAAACAGCCAACAAATATAGAACTTGACAAGAAAGTTTTAAATATTGATATAATATCTATTATAAATAAGATATGAAAAATAAGTGATATTACTATTACAGATAAAATAATAAGGATTCTAATTATAAAAAATGAAACCCTAACATACCTAAAACACCATGGTTTTGGAAATCTAATATAAATCGATCTGACATTATTAAAATCAATAGAGTGAGAAGTTTTCAATACAATGATGATGTATACAATATAACTATACAATTGGACTAAGCAATTCTCCTATTTGTTTCAGCTGTCCAAACAAAGAAAAACACATTACTAACACATGTACTGGATATAAAGAACAAATCAAAAACTTGTATGCACAGTTAAATATTGAAGAAAATTCCTCAATAACAAAAAAAAAAAAAATTAAATTTAAAGAAGATTGTCATTGAATATATACCGTAACAAATTACTGCACCTTAAAAATTAAACTTTACATGCCACATGAAAGGTTGTTAAATCTCACATCTGGAAGGGATTGAGTCCGACCAACCTGATTTGAGTTTTTTGGGGTTTCCCTCAATCAACAAAGCAAATGCTAGGTTGGCTCCTAAAAGTCGGCAGCAGCCCTATTAGGGACAAAATGACGTCGAACTTACGTTATAATCCCAACTGCATTCAATTAATAATGTTATTTTAAATAGTTGCAGTTACCCTCACTTTTTTTTTTAACTTTTTCCAATATAAAAATGATTAAAAAAAACAAAAAACTGTAATAATATAAATAAATGAATACAGTAGACCCCATACTTACAATGATTTCATCTTCTAACAACTATAAAACTTTAAACAAAACAAATTCAAGGAAAATTCCAAATTCATAAAAAAAAAAAAAAAAAATCCAATTGCTTAAAATTTATCTTCCACTGATGATATTGTTAAAATGTTCAATATAATGTTTAGTTGCAAATCAATAAAATTGTAATACTTTAATCAATAAAAAAAAAAATCACGTCCCAATTTAGAGGTTCAAAATTAAGTCAGTATTTCCTATTGCAGTTTTACGATAAACTGATATATATTATGAGTCCTATTTAGTAAAAACTGAGTCCTACACAAATACAGGTTGATATAGCCAACAAATATTGTTAACTTTTTAAAAAGAACAAATAAAGTTTTTAAAAAAATCCCTATATACACTCCCAATTAAATACATCTGTTAATAAAAAAAAGAAAGGTGATGTTCTATCACTGATATAATTAATTTTTTTCTATCAAATTTACAGATAATGTTTGATTTGTTGTACATAAGTATAGAAAGGTTTGTTTTATTTCGGAAGGTATGGGAGGGGGGAGAAGAAATGATGACTTATTTTGTTTTCTACGCTAGAGTAAATATTTTGTAGGTTGAGAAAGAAGGGTAGATCAGGTGAGCATGACGGCGCAACGCTTGTCCCGATTTTTACCTCTTGAAATGCACCGAGCCTTAAAGTTGGCAGCGTTCAGTTGATGCTACAATAAAAAAATAAAACACATTGCAGCATAAATATTTTTAGTAAAATTAATTTTAAATTATTAATAATTATTGAACCTTTATCAGTAAATACAGTAGAAACTTGACTATAATCAAGGAAACATTAGAGAATTTTAGCATAAGTCTTGTTAAAACTACACAGAAACTTGGTGGTAAATGAGTCTATTTACAGATATAACCCATCATTAGACTGCAAAAACCTAATTTTGATGGGTTTCTAAGTTTTTTTGTTTTTTTTTGGCTCTCCTGAAAAATTTACAAAATACAGTTTCTCAAGTTGGCTAGAGCGTGGACGAATTATAATGGCAACTTTTCCTCATCTTAGAAACTGTAGGGTTTAGCAAAAAATTCACTTTAATCACTATAACATAGAAGAGACATGCACTATAACAGCAGGACATCACATACTATGTGATGTTATTCTGTAATAATGTAACAAAATTAGCAACAGAAGGGCTCGTCTAAAATAGTTTCCATATTTCTACACTGATTTTGTATTGAATACATAATTGGTGTTACTATGTTGTGTTGGAATTACTGTGTTGAGAAACCTTAGTTTAGAATTACTCTGAAAGTAAAGTTATTTACCCTGGCATTTTTAGTTTGTTTGTTATTGCTGAGGTTTAGAGGTGAGATCTTCTCTCCTAGTTCCAGAATCTCTCTGAGGAACTCGTTCTCACTAAGGTGAAGATTCACTCCGGAACTGAGCAACTGAAATCAACCGATATAACTACATTACCACAACATAGTTACATATTTAGATACTAACATTGACATTCATTTTGAATAGTTACATTAACCCTTTGAGTACTGAGGTATTTACTGCAAGGTTCTTTCCCAGGCCTGGGGTCCAAAACAGGAATGTTCCACCCTAGCCTGAGGTTTTTCTACCTTACACACTAAATCTACCACTTTTTTTTTTAAGTCTTTTTTTTCCTCTGCTTATATTTATAATATATTTTTACACAAAAACAATATATAAACCTTATTTAATATTTATATCTTTATAAAAATGGAATTTATTGAAAATTATTGTCGCTAAATGAATATATTGAGTGACAACCTGATTATTCCTCAGCACAGATTGAGCAAAACTAACAGGTCTCCAACTTTGGTAGGGATCAATTGTTATAATAAACTTTCCAGGGAAATACGGAAGCTGCCTATCAAGAAATTTAAAAAATGCATTAAACTAATTTCTAAAGCTTACTATTCAATCAATGAATTTTTGCATTAGAATGTCAATATTGAATTATAATGTAGTTTTATTTTCTTAATATTTATTTGACTTTGTCATGAAATGTTAAAATATTTTAACAACAAATAAAGATTATTATTATTATTATTATATACATAATCAGTTCTGTCTAGGATAGGTGGATTACGTAATTGTTAAAAAAAAATATTATTTATTAATGCTGGTAGAGTGTACATTATATTATTGTAAAGCAGGTAGAAAAGGGTTCGTTTTGGCTATGGGATTATAAAAAAAAAGGGGAAAAACGCCTAAGACTGGAGGTCAGGGGTCATAACACGGGTCTACGAACTCTACATGATGAAATCTTGCTTCATCTTTCTGTTCTTCCCTCAACCCCCGCTCTATCAACTGGGCTCTTCATAGAACGTTCAACAGAGATAGTCAACAGAAAGCGCTAGGTACACTATGTAAATGTACGTGAGCAGTACTGTGCCTCCAAACAAGAAAAACTTGAAAATGTAAATTTACGTTGTTAGGCCATTTTTGAAGGATTATTCAAAACGTAAATTTACATTGTTAGGGACGAAGGGTTAATCGGTTGTTTCTACCGAGACTTATTCATAGTGAATAAAAATCAACTAGCTAAATATAAATGTACATTAACTTTATGGCCAAATTTATCTGATTTGTGGTCCCAGTTAGGCCTATTTGGCACATCCTAACACCCAGACAAAACAGGAGATAGGCTTTAGCATGTAACGTTTGCTTCACAATCCATTTCGGTTCAATCTCCGAGGGTGCCCGCCCTCAATAACGAGAATAAGACCAGATTTATTGATGATGATTACCTGGCAGAAGATGTCGTACTGCTTCTTTCTACCCCACGAGTCCAGTGATAACGATTCCTGTCCAAATCTGATCTGAATACAGGGCAGCTCGTCCTCCTATCAACAACATCAGTACTTGTACCAACAATACCCATTAACACAGTTTTTAAGTTTAAACTAAAAACAATAGTTGCCAACCTGGGTGAGAGAAGAAATAAATTCACTCACTACCTAGCCATCCTTGCTCATGAGCTAGTAAAGGTTTATGACAAGAAATTCATTTTTATAGTTAAGAAAATAAGAATCAGTTAGTTTTTCCTTAGAGGGATAATTTAGTTTGGTTGCACAGGATTTTAACATTTTAATCCACTTTCCTGGAATTAAACATGAAAAGTTTAGATCTCTAAGCAATAATGCTAACCACTAGACCCCACAGGGGGAACATGCTAATATTTACATTGCTAACGGTTAATAAGTAAGACTAAAAATGCACCTGCAGTAGAGTGTCAATAATTCGGATGACAAAAATCTGTCCTGGCAATAAATGAGACAGTCTGTAGATTTGTTTGATATTGAGATGAGAAGAAATATCACCATCATTTCTTTTAAAAGTATTCAATTTCATTTTTTTCATAATATTATTAGATAGTTTCAAATTTGAAACAATATATTTAATGGAATCATTGTTTAATTATATTAGTTTTTATGTACACAATTTGAGTTAGTGAGAGACACCAAGGGATGTGCCAAGGAACTGTTCCAACATTAGACTATACGTCACAAAGATGTTGGCTCGGCATTACGCCATGTCCTGCATCGTTTCATCGCGTCCGACTCATCAGGGGCCCGACGATGCCCACCCAACTCTGGACCTATACCTAAGCAAGAAGATCAGATATCGGGCTTTCATTGCTGATTTGTTTTGCCAGTCAAGCAAGAATGGTGGTGTGAGAGCACGCTCGTCTCTGATAAAGCCCGATATCTGATCTTCTTGATTAGGTATAGGTCCAGAGTTGGGTGGGCATCGTCGGGCCCCTGATGAGTCGGATGCGACAAAACGGTGCGGGACATGGCGTAATGCCGAGCCAACATCTTTGTGACGTATAGTCTAATGTTGGAACAGTTCCTATGTGTCACGTTTACGTGGCACATCCCTTGGTGTCTCTCACTAACACAAATTGTGTACCTTATTGCAGTGTGCAAAAACACGGTATTTCATTGCTGATTAGTTTTTATGTATTTACTTTATTATTATTTTTTTCTTGTTTTCTAATTTAATTGCATGCATATGTGTATAAATGCAATGTTAACATCTTGTCATTAAATCTAATGAACTCATAAAACGTTATATAGTGATAAGAGAAATGACTGAGACAGTTCTATCAAGGTGAGATAAAAATCAAATTAAAAATGACGTAACCAACTGATAATTAGCTTGAGTTGAAAAATCCCAACAGATAAGATAATACAAATAGTTAATCGGACTAATTAATAAATAATCTGACTCAATAATCCCAAATTAACATTTTTACTTTCTCGTGCAATATTATGTGGTATTAATTATATATAAATAATGTTATTGTGATAGATAATACACAAAATAATTGTAACATTTTACTGCTGTAACATACTAATTGAAATCCAAAAATGTGTTTTTGTTATTTTAAATATCCACTCATGGTCTGTTCAATAGTGTCAAGCCTAAACAACAGGCTTCAAAGAATTTTTTATATCAATGAATTTTTTAATTGTATATTTTTTTCAGTTGATCTCTTACTTTTTTAATATTATTTCATTGTTCTCTATATAGTCCTCCAATAGAAAATTGTTATAATAATGTTTGCTATTTTAGGCATGAAGATGCCCAGGTATGGGTGAAATACAGTCTGAGAAAAAAAATGTTCAATGTAATAATTTGGGTCATACCTTCATGTAATTGAGTAACATGTATATAGACTGCATAGCTTAAAAAAATCTAGTTTCAGGGATAATTGAAGCAAGCATAGTGAGTATGACATTCAACAAAAAAGATATTTATTTCCTTACAAATATAAAGCCAGACCGAGATAAGTTGCTTCACTTACTTCAACATATTTAAGGATGTCTCTAAAACTGGATCTCTGTGTTTTCCTATCTTTCTTTGCTCTGTATTTGTGAGAATCTGTCGCTAGCTGACGCAATTTATCTAGAAGATCATCTTTCACCTAGAAATAAATAAATAATAATAAAATGAAACATATAAATAATACAAATCAACCTATCTCATAATACATTTTTAAAGACATTTAGTTCACCGAACTTAATACCAAAGAGAGGGAAAAAATAAAAATAGTCTGCCAATTTGAATGGCACATAGCTTCTGCTCACATGATATTGAGGTCCTATTCAATTCCTAGAGAGATGACATTTATCTTTAGCAATATTAAATCTGTGCAGACGGTCAAAATTAATTTCGGGGTCATCTGAGGGCTAATTTCGACAAACCAATTAAATTTCTCTAAAATTGGATTAGTAATTTTAAAAGATATAGGTGTTAATAAAACAATGTGTTGTTTCAATTCCCAGTGGGGTCACAGTTATATTTATTGATCATTAAATGTGTGATAGTTGATATTAATAAGGGAGTAACAATGGGCTAATTATGACCTACCAACCAAATTAAATTAAAATTAGACGAGTAGTTTTTAAGACATGGTGGTTCGCAACAATGCCTGAAACGGATTTATAAAATCACAGACAAAAAAAAAAAAAAAAAAAAAAAAAAATTTTGATCTTTAGAATTATTTATTGCAATGCATCTGTTACTTTTGGTAAAGTCAGATTTTTTAAATTAAATTATAAGTTTCAATATAATTTTGATGAAACTTTTATTAACTATAAATAAAGAGGCAAATTGAGTATAAATATTATTTATTTATTGATTAAAGCACGAGTTGATTGATTAGAATAAGAAAAACAATGATGTAACAAGACTATGTCATTAAAACCGTCATAAAAAGATAAAACAAAAAAATATGTAATGTAAATTTTTGAACAACTCCAGTTATCTCAATTAGTAACCTAATTAACATTATACAGATAATAATCCACCTTAAGATGCACGGCTGAAAAAATTCCCCTCTAAACACTTAGTTTTTGTACACATCATAATATATGTAGCCAATGTGGTTAAAAAAACCTCAATCATTTTGCAGATGCACTTGAAAAGTGGAATAATGTTCTTTTTCCTTATTTAATCAAATTAACACCCGACTTGTGCCTTCAGACAAGAGTCTATGCAGTCTTATTGCACAGAATAAGAATTTAAGTTATTTATTTCCTTGTACAGAACTGTACAAGAAAAACTTGACAAAACTTTGACAAACCCACTTGGTTTACTTGTATTTGCAAGTAAACAAAAAAAGTTAAAAAAAAACACTAGATGAAAATTTTTATTTTATTTACCTCCCATATGAATTTACCGGACGAAGAATCACTCATTTGTTCCAGCAAAAGTGCAATACCTTCTCCGGCAGCCATCCTTACTTCAAGGTGTGGCGAGTCTAACAACTCACACAGCTGGTTGATTGTACTGAAAACAAAACCTAACATTAACTCGACAAATAATGATAATTAATTCCCACTTGAATAAAAACACACAGGTTGTTTAATCTACCCAGGAAGGTGTTTGTGAGGAGAGCCCACTGGCTCAATAAAACCAATTTTTCAAAACACACAGTGAATAAAATTAACATTTAAACAAAAATATGATCAAACTTGACTGCAATCAGTTCAACAAAAAATGTGTTTAATCTAGCAAACACACTTTTAATTACTGTAACACTTAAATAATACATTTATTTATTTAGATCTTATGGGGTTGAAATGAAGTATAACTACGTATACATCAACGTTTTGCTATTTTGATAAGTCTTGTTTTGTTTATAATAGGGTGAGTTGATAGTTGACTGTAGAAGTTGGAAATATTGAGCATTATACGATACAACAAACAGATTCAAAATTTCAGCAAACTTGGATTATTAATCAAAATTTCCTCAATTAAGATAATCTTTCCTTCTTGTGATTGTAACTGAGAGTTAACAAATACCTTTCTTTTATATTGACTTAACTAAAGTAAGTATTTAATGCACTTATATTTTTATTTATCTGTGCATTGTTCAATTGATATTGAGTTACAAACAATGATATGACACCATACAGACAAATATGAACAAACAAAACGAGCCTTATATTATTGTTTTGTTAGTTCAATGATAACTGATAATGGGAGGCTTCTATAGAGTTCAAGCTTATATTACTCTCATTTGTTCTATCATATCAATTCATTCATGTTTATTTTATAATTATTGAGCTCCTTAAAGAGAATATCTTGAATTGGATCGACAGCATCGGATTATGAAAAGTTCAGAATGTTGTTTTAACATGATTTAATATAGAGGCAAAGATAAAAAGCACAATGTTCCACGGAATAAAAGATAGAGTTATAAAACTAATCAACTTGTTATCACAATATCAGCAACTGTTATTTTTTAAAAAAATATAATTGTGTAAGCCATTAAGCACCACTCATTTTTAGACTTGATACTACACGAGGCTCGAAAATACAAAGTACACTTTAGTATATGAAGAATTTACAGGAATAAAAAGGAATGTGACATTTTTTTATAAATAAAAAAAAAGATTAACAAATCAAATAGTTCAGCTGAATGAGTAGAATCTAATGTTCCGAACTTATGCAAAAACTTGCTATTACTAAAATATTATTCTTATTTAAGTTCTATCAACTTTCAATGGTGCTCCAAACTTAAAAATGCTTTTTACCTAGTTTAATGTGATATTCCACCTTTATTTCCTGTTTGGTCTTCATATATATAATTCATCGTTCAAAATTAGTTGTTTCAACCGATGTTTTGAACTAATTAATCTCGATAAGTAAAACACTAACAATAAATTTGATCAGCATGTTTTAAAAACACTATAAACTGAAAAAGTTTAGTAAGAACCAAGAGGATTGAGAGTAAAGTTGCTTACGGTAAACGCTGAGCTGTTTCAATGTCTACGACGGTAAGTAGTAGACTCCAGGCTGACAATGCAGACTGATGTAGTGCAGCCAGTTCTGGAGAGATGTTAGGAATTGAGCCGTCACCTTTGTGAAACGAACCTGAGAACACATCCTGCAGTGTGCACATCGTGTCACCCAACTCGTCTGTATTGGCGAGGAACGATAGGAGACCTAAAGCCCATGCACACTAGAAACAAACAAATATAACTTGTCAGTAAACATCGACAGTTAATTATTGTTGAGTTTGCCTCTTAATCATAGTTAATGACTCAAATGTAAAATCCTACGATTTTAGCCAGAGGACTATATGAATACCGGATCATTTAAATTACAATCTGGCTGTTTAAACCATTCAAAGCCTGATTTACTCACACAACTGGATGCACACTTTTGATATTAATTTTAAAGAAGACTAAATTTAGTTTAACCCATATATTGTTTTGTAGTAGTAGGAGATCACAGGCGATGATTCTCTGAGAGAAAAATTGGATGCATTAAAATATATTTATCTCAGCAAAACCTCTTTCCATTTAGCATTGATGCTGTAAGCTATCAGTAAATAATTATGAAAATATTAACAAGGTGAACTGTCTAACAAGTCAAAACTTATTGTACTTTATAGTCGAGCTGTGTATGTAGGAACTCACCTTGGATCTAGCTGCCATGCCCATTGAGTTATCGTTGACAATGAAAGTGAGTATAGGGGAGAGGTCTCGACACACCTGATCAGTCATATCCCCTGAGCCAAGCTGAACACAGAGTAGTGTTGCCAACTGTGCAGCGGCTACCTGCTCTGAACCTCGTCCCTTCTTCAAACTTCTCTCAATACCATCGGTCAGCGTCAACTTCCTGCAATACAGAAACAAAAATAATACACATAAATAAACATTTTAGGCACTTTTGCATTTTTCAAAGCATTTTATACAAATAAAAACAACTTGATGAGTTATTTTTTTTTAGAATAGAAAGCAGTAAATGAGGTTAATTTTATTATTAACTTATTAACTGTTTGCTTTTCCAATGTGTGATATTTACTCATCATAATTTTTATAAGGAAAAAAGCACTAGGTCTTCACACAAAGTATTTGTATTAACAAATAACTGGTTAACCACTTAATAGCTATCTTCAGATCATTGAATGAAAGCATCCTAAAAAAGTCAGGATGGTGGGTGAATTGTAACAGGTAATAAAAGAAAACAACAAAACATGACAAAAAAAAGAACAAAACCTGCACATGGATAAGGTAAACTTAAAAGAATAGCTAACTATTCTTAACTTTGGAACGTAGGAATATACCTATAAATATAAACTATACCAGGAACAATGATATACATTTTAATAGACAATAAAACCAGAAACCCTGATGATCCGAACAATTCAGAAATCCCAACAGGCCCTAGACTCAATTATTTCAGAATTCCGCAGATCTGCTGTACCTCTACTGTAAACAAGTAAAGTTAAATAAAAGGGAGTAAAACACCAGAACAGCTAATGTCTAATAAAGAAAACACTCATGGCTCAATAAAGAAATATAAATAAAATGTGAATAATGTTGCGGGACTTACCTCTCCATAACAAATTCAGGGACGTACTTCATGGAGAGAGCATTGCATACTGATTCCAGCGAGTTGGTTCTTCCCTGAGCAGATTTCTGAGTTATGCCCTCAATAGCTTCCATCAGTTTCTCTTCGAAGATGTCATTCTGACTTTGCTCGTCAACTTCATCCGAACCTACGACAAAGGAAACAAGTCGATAATCAGTAGTTATAAACTGAAGCTTCAAATAATTAATAATAGTCGATAATCTCTAGTTATAAACCACAGCTTCCAATAATTAATAGTAGTTGATAATCGCTAGTTATAATCTACAGCTTCCAATAATAATTAATAGTAGTCGATAATCGCTAACAATAAACTACAATAATTAATTGCCTTAACCCGGAAATTTATTATTTAGTACTAGCCACATAATCTCATACCATATTTATTTTGCTTCCTGAATGAGAGGTAATTAATAATTATCATTGAGGATATTGAGAAGGGGTTATTGATATTTTAAGATTGTGTATGACAGCGTTTCACACTTGTAATTGCAACCTACCTCCTTAATATAAACACAAAAAATATACATTTATCAGTTATAAATGAAAAGTAGTAAATGATTTGATAAAGTAATAATGGTTACCTTCTTCAGCGACAGTGCCATCAGATGCCAAGCTGATGACACTACAGTTGTCAATTGATTCCTCGTCAGATGTTGCAATGAAGTCACGGTTCTTGGTAAAACCTGCAACACAAATAATAAATGAACAATAAAATCTACAAAACCTAATACTTTACAAATATCTGGTATTGGATGTAGTAGGGCTGCCACATTGTTCAATTTTTTTTATGTTAAATCAATTTCACCAAGGGTCTCATATTGTTGATTTACTAAAAATTAATTTATTTTCTCTTCAATTTCTCTACTACAAACATTTATTTCAATAATATTAAAAAAATGCTGTAAATAAACGAGTCCAGAGAGGATAGACTAAACAATAGCATTAGTAAGAGTTAGAGATATCCTCCACTTATTTGTTGGAAAGGAAAGAAGATATTTTGCCCTACACTCTCTTTTCCTCTACTACCATTTTTGCTGACATTTTATGTTTTTGAAAACAGAAAGATTTGACCTAAAAGATGAGACTAACCGTTTTATCCTTCCAAATCTCATTCAAATGTTATTTGACTTCAAAATTTTCTAATTTAATTTTTGAAAAAAAATGTCAGGGGAGAGTTCATTTTTTAAAATATCTGTTACAACTATTAAAGACGAGTCGAAAGCAAAAAATAGCTTGCAAGTCGAATAAATACACAAACTTGTAGATAAAATAATTAATCAAAAGTTTTTCTTTAAAATGAAATAGTATAATTTATTACATATTATCTAATTGTGGCTCCAACTGTTAACTAAATTCCTGTGGTAGAGCATTTAGTTACAGGCCTCAAGGTCATGGGTTCCAATACAAGTGTCTGCACTATATTTTTTATCCCAAATAAACCCTTTAGCATTGGGAATATTATTCTGATTTACACTATTTTTTTTTTCATTTGCTCGTCTTTAATATTTGTTTCATTTATACCTCTGAAATCTACAAAGTTGTATATTATTAAGTAGATTATTATTATTGTTTAAGGAGGATAGAGAACATGGCGGCAGTCCAGTCATAATACTAAACATTATATTTGAGGGTTTCTATTTAGGGTGTAGGGACTTTTTTTTTATCGATCAATTTAAACGGTAATGTTTTCATTCCATAATAAATTAATGTAATTTAATTCATACACTCAATGAGAACCCATAGCACCCTAAGCAGTGAATTCACTACGTAGGGGCCACTTTCTGGGGGTTGTCAAGCGACTGGAGTAGGGGGCAGAGCCCCCTTGTATTTATATAAAAAATTAATTGTTATCATGTTTTTGTTTATTCCCCTAAATGCAAGATAAGCAAAACAATACTGTTTAGACAAAGTGTAATGTACTTTGCCAAGGTCAGTCTATTTATTGTTATATTTGAACTGTTTACAATCATTGGCAAGTGTAAATTAATAATTACTTGTCAGAAGGCTTAATAAGGAAAACAGCCAAGTAAACAATAACAAGTTGAGTTCCATACAAAGCAAAACTCCCTCAATCTCTAATATATATATATATAAGTATAGTGTCAACACTTATTCAGCCCTGCTACAGTAATTAAAATTTTATTAATTTTAAGCCAGCCCATTAATGATAACACCAAATGCTTCTATTAACTAAAAGTTAGTTGCACAATTACAACTTGTTTGTAAAAGAACATTATATTCTATGATTTTACTTAATGAATGTATCTAATAATATTTATTTTAGTTCAAAGGCTTGTACTGTTGATGGATTTCTAGGTGTTCGTTAAGTTGTCCAGCATGTTGCACCTGTGCCAGAGGCAATTTTGGTGATGTACAAGTTGTTCTGAGAGAATGATAACATGGACTAGAAGTAATAAGAATCGATGAGAGCTACATCCAATATAGGAGCTATCCTCCAATAAAGAAGGCATCTTCAGGGATGTACATATTTATCTCTGCGAGTGACAACATGGACTAGAAGGAATGACCGAGAGTTACATCTCTGAAGATGTCTCCAACATAGGAGTTGTCTTCAGGGATGTACATGTGGAACTGTGGTGATAGAAAGCGAAATATTGGAAAACTAAAGCAACATGATGAGGTCACCTTCGAACACCTAGAAATCCTACAGGTGCTAGAGCAATGTTTTTTTTTCTGTAGATTATTAATAAACTCAAAACTAGTTAGAAGTACTGAAAACGTGAATTTCTCTGATGTTTTAGCTGCTGAATGGAGTTAAAAAGTGGAGTTGTCCGCTTTTGAAACAAAAACAAGGTTTTGTCCGTTTTTGAAGCAAAATGACGTTGAAAATAATGGTTAGAATAATAATATTGGAGAAATATTTTTTTTTCACGTTTTTCAGAGTTCTTAGGGAGTAGTGCCCCAAATTTAGAGCTAAAATTGATTTCTCGATTTCCCCTCTGGGTATAATTTTTCTAAACATGTATGACAAAATGGTAGGAGTAGGTATTCAGATGCTAAAGCCCGCAGTGCATCATAGGAACGAGTTAGTAAAATGCAGCCTCCTGATTGGCTGTTTCGGTTATGTCCACTTTTGGAGCAAAACGTGTGTTGACTTGTCCGTATTTGAAACATAACTAAAAATATTATTGCATTTTTACCCCTTTTCTGATCGTTTTTGATGCAAATGGATAGCAGAATCTGATGCAGCAGCCAAATATCTATAAGAAACAATCAATAACTGAAATTCGGAAAAAATGTCGAATGTCCGTCTTTGATACTAGGCTCCTCATATATATTAATGTTTGTTTGTGAATATGTTTTGGATAATTTAAGGAAGGAAAAAGTCGGCACATGTTGAGAGTAGTGATTGGTCACAAGATGTGCCGAGGTAAGGCAATGATATCGAGTTGTCTGTAGTGATCGTTAATCATATTACATATTATTATTGTTATTTTTGGCACTTTTATAGAAAACGGCCCCTCCCCCCCACTTTCTTTTAATCTAATATTCCTTCTGACAACCGAATACACACTTTTTTTTTATGCAAAAATGTGATATTCCTTTGTCCCAAAGCATATTGGACTGAATATCGCTTTGTCTTAATAGGTAGTTAGACTAAGGGATATAAACTCTTCTGTATAAAAAACAAAAAGGGGGGCCCTTTTCTATAAGAGTACCGTAATTTTTTGGATTTGCTGGTTTAGTTTATTAGTTGATTTAGGGCTAAACCAGTGCTTCTAAATATATATATATATATATATATTTTTTTTTTTTTTTTTTTTTTTTTTTATTAATTTTATATCATTATTAAAAAAAAATTAAAAATTATTTCAATTTTCATGTTAATTCTATTATTATATAGTATTATTCTCTCTCATCAAATTTCTTTTTTACTTTATGCAACCTTGAAAATGAAATGTGCATTTATTTAAATTTAAACAAAGGCTTATTATTATTACTAAACACAGTTTTTTTTTTTTTGTGTTGGCATTAGCTTTTCAACTTTTAGAAAATTGTATATTTCACAAAACACAAGGATATTATTGCTTTGAAGAATGCTTTTATAAAGAACTGGTTGTTTTATTTTATCTGAGATGCTGTGGAGCAATCTCTCCCTACTATCTCTGTACTTTGTACATTTCATAATTAAATGCACAGTTTCGCAAATACTTCATATTATTTCAATTTTTTTTTAATTTTATTTATTTATTTTCTTTATTTTAACTTTGATAAATTTATGTATTAATTTGTATGTTTTATTGGTCATGATAAAAAAAGTTTAAGAAGCACTAGGCTTAGGCTAAAAAACATGGGGCCCATTCTAATAAACGTCACCTTACAAGTGATGTTCCTTTATCCAAAAGTTATTTAGACAAAGGAATATTATCCTTTAAGTGAATGGAAGTGATAAAATCCTGTAATCTAAAAGAAATATCTGGGGGCACTGCAGTGCCCAGGCGAAGTCAAGCACAGCCATATCATCCTTTACCGGAACCATTACAAGGCATTTTGGACCCCTCTCTATTATCTTATTTAAGATACTGTTAAATTAAAGTTAATTTCAAACTGAACCTTCATAAATTTAGGCCAATTAGGTGACGCTGCAAAAGGTCTATTAAGCTATTGCTGCCATTAAGATTTTATAGGTTTATAAAATCATATTTGTGGTAAATAAAACTAGAATAATAATTGCAAGATTAAAAGAACTTTTTATACACTACGTTTTTAAATTTTCTGTCATAAATCAAAATAAAATAATATAAATTTGAAACCTGTCAAAAAGAAAATCGTAAATGAGGGCATTGAGACTCCTGGAGGCAGTTTTAAATTTAATATTCCTTTATCTTAATAGTTGATTAGACTAAGGGATATGATCACAATTATATACACTAGTGATATTCCTTTGTCCCAAGGTACATTGGAATAAATATACCTTCGTCTTAATAGTTATTAAGACTAAGCAATATAATATGCTACTCTGTAAATTATGTTCCTTTGTCTAAATAACTATTAACACAAAGGGATATAGGGAGATGCTAAAGTAAAAAAGTACCAGTGTTTAAATAATGCATTGTCATCGTGTTCTGAGCTATTCTAAAAGTTTCAAATGTCTAGCTAGTCGGGAAGTTAGTTAAAAATTGATTGCAAGATTTGTACTGGGCAAACAAACAAACAAGAAAGCAAGCTAATAAAAACGTAGTAAAAATGATTCATTTGGTAGTAAAATAACTATAATGATGAGTAGGAGGTAATGTAATTAATTTTAAAGACATAATGACTGAAAATAATGCATGATATATTAAACCACTTGTGAATGAGACTTGACAAGTTAATAGTACCTAATTAAAATTATTTTCCACCTCTTGAAAAATACCAGCATTAAATTACAATAGAAATATTTATGATTGATTTCCAATTTGGTGGATTCTAGTGAATTTTTTATTGTTTTTTCCTCATCCAATAACAATTAATGTAAACATATTAGGGTACTCATTTAATTTACCCCCCCCCCCCCCACCCCTTTAAAGGAGGTACCAAAGTTAAATATAAGACATGAGACAAAACTTTAGTTGTGTACCAGTATTAAGACAAAGGGCTATTTAGTCCAAAGAATATTGGGTACTTCTTTAGATTGTTACTCCCCTATGTTGTTTTAGAACATAAATGACTGACTAAATAACTATTAAGACAAAGGGATGATTAGTCCAATGTACTTTGGGACAAAGGAATATCACACTTCTGTTTTATAAGGGGAGTAACAGTCAAAAGAAGAACATTCCGTACACCTTCTTTGATTGTTACTTCCCTCTGTTTTATTTTTTATAAGGAGAGTAACAATCTAAAGAAGTGCCGAATATTGCACTTCTGAAAATAAATGTGATATCCCTTAGTTTAATTTACTATTATGAGAAAGACTGTTTCTTTGTCTAATTTAAATACCCACACAGGGTTTCGTATTCCACAAGAGGAATACAAAATGAAAAGAGTGCCCAATATAGGACTAAATGGGCAAGTTGCCTCACTGAGCAATGAGCAATAGGCTTTGGCCACCCAGCTAACTATAATCTAACATTATGTCATAATTGTAGGTGAAACAATATTCTTGTGTAACTTGCAACACCTTCTGTAATATCGAAACATTTATCTTTCAAAGGCTTCCACTCTCCTTATTATATCATACATTTATATTTAACTAATAATTAAATATTTTAATTATTCAATTTTTAAATAAATTGGTTGAACACTGTCAAATGTATATTTAACATGCATACATAATTAAATTGTACAATTGACTTTTTTTTAAATTTATTTATTAAAAATATACATAAATTATTACATTAGTACACAAAGATTCAAGATGTATTTCATTAGTTTATCGTCTTAACAGCAAATAGTTACGGAAAGAAAAATAAAGGAAAAAAATGGATCGACAATAAACTAAAATTAAATAAACAACCAAGAGATTATATTTCCTTAATATTAATAAGGGCATATAATATTCTAACGTAAATACTCATGGCTCAGGACTTGGAAGGCGTAAAAAAAATACGGGAAGCAGGAAATCGAAAACGAGAATGTATTTTCAGAGATAATTGGTCGAAAATTTCGTAAAAATTAAAAGTAAATGGGACTGATTTCCAATGACGAATTCTGTCAAGGCTGGTGGGAAGGTCAGACTCCCATATGGCTCGAAGGTGGCTCGTGAAGATATTCCACAACACTTGTGTAGCCACGGGCATCCGTTAACTCCTTTATCTTACCAACATATAAACAAATTAACGATTGAGGAGAACTCCACCTAGAGAATCTCCTCTAAACGTCATCTCGAGCTGTTTGTTTTAATTGTACCAAGGTGAAAGCAACGGAAAAATAAAAACACTTACCAAGAAAACGGGGGCGACAAATAGTAACTAACACAAGTTTAAATATAAATTAACAGTGGACTATTAATAATCGACACGAGCGGCATAGCAATTACACGTAGTTGAGCAAATGGAATGATAATAATAATAAATAAAAATAGCACTGACCGCCTGACTTTCCCTTCCTTTTTCCTTTTGGCATGGTGATCTCGGAGCGAACAAATCAATTAGAACTAGCTTAACACTTGATCAAGAGTCCGAATTTCTCCTTTTATTACTTATGCCTCGTATATGATGAAAAAATATGTGGAAAAATAATAGATTTTGAAAAACCATAAACATCGTGGTACACAGTGGGCGAGGAGTCTGCAAGCGACTGAAACGCTAACCAGCTTAACCAGCTGCAGAGCTCCCGCGAAATCCCCACCACTACGTTTACCCTAAACCGATTTAACTGGCTTTTCCAATTAATGAAAATCTCCGATAAATAAACATGTGAAAAAATGTAAACGGACCCTAAAAAATATTTCCATAACTTAAATTATCAAAAGATTATTCATAAATGAGAAGAATAGTGAAAGTAATCGTGTACTTTTAGGGAATATTCGTTTGTCGTGATAATTTTTACCTACACTGCTTTTATGTCAAACAAAAGGAAATGGATTCTGGACGATAATATTTTATCTATCAATTAGAAATTTTTCGAAATATTTTGATGTTAGGTGAGTTTAAATGATTATAATTTCTCTTCGAGCGTCGTTTTACCAATTCCTTTTGTAAATTTTGATTCTTCAAACTGAATAAACATGTTATCGTGTTTTGTAGCTACGAATCGACTAAAAAGTGTCTAGATCGAGATGCCTCTACTTTCAGTTATCTATTCGCCTCTTCTAAGTTTGAACCCTAGTTCAAGTTGATAGTAATTGTATTTTATTTTAGTCGCCTTCACATCCGAGCCCATTAACGTTATTCGTACCCAAGCGACATCCTTGTTTATATAGGTTCTTATTGTTTTTTTTTGTCTACAGAAGACTGTTTTTTATGTGTGTTTACTTCTGTGCCAGATGTTCCAGCCAAATATAATTAAATTCAATGCGAGCGCCAGGTTTAGAGAGCTCATTCAGCAGAGTAGACGTTACTACTCTCGTAAAAACAGTCCAAATCAAGCTGGACTCTTCAAGATCATTAGTAAAGCAAGGGACGGAGATGGTAAGTACTAATAGTGCGTATTTATTCTAGAATTACTTGTAGCAGTAGAGTTTCTCATTTATTTCGTCACTACGCTGAGATTTGTAAATTAATTGGTTTTACTGTCTATAAATAAACTTTGATTTATTCCCAACTGAATATTTTAAAATGAAATAAGTATTTTATGAAAACAAAAACTTAAAAAGTAAAATTGTCTCAAAAATATTGTTAGCTATTGACTTCTGTTTGAGTTTTATTTACTAATTAGAAATCTGCGGATTTTATTGTATGATTGTGTATCAGTTTTTGTAATGCAATCTACCCCTGCTGCTTTTTATCTTACTGGTTATTGTTGAATGGATGATATTTTTGCATATATAAACATTTATTTGTAAAAGATGAATATTTATCACTTAGTGTCATGTCTTGTTTACTTTTTAATATTCTGCAAATTCGCCGTATTTAGAAATATATTTTAATTCTATTTAAATGTTGACATTGAATGTTATGAAGAAAATGTGTGTTGAAAGCATAAAGTAGATGAGATATATTTGGCAGCACATCTCTTTTGAGTTTGATTTCTATTTCATTACTGCTGTATATTCTTGTTATTTCATATTTATTGGATTTTTGTTAATTATTTGTTCATTTTTGAGCTCCACTATACTTTACTTAATTTTGTCTTTTGACATTACAGTATTGTTAAGTAAAGAAGGGCTTTCGACAAAGCAAATAGGTAGGTTAATACCTACTAGGTAGGTTCCATAAAAGTCAGTGGCAGCCGCATTAAAAACAATTTGACCTTTAGACCTTTAACTTTGTTATAATCCCCACATTATGCAATTAACTTTATTTTAAATGTCTGTTCTTTTACCAATTAAAAAAAGAGGTAAAACTGAAGAATATAATACGGTTTATAGAAAAGATGGCAGACTCTAACGTATTTTGACTCAGTCCAATCTTTTTTTTTCCAATCTTTCCAACATATTTATTTGACAAAAATAAACCGTCCTGTGAACAAATCATACACATATAATTTCTCAAATGTTTAAATCATACAAATGTACTGTTTGACAAAGGAATATAATCTCTCAAGTGTATAAATTAAGCCAAGTTGTGCCGCTAAGCAATTCTCGACCGTATCATCTCCTTCAGTTCAGCCAAAAATAATAAAAAAATATTGAGATAGTGAGCTCGAGATTTTGACATCTTGAAGGTTGGCTAGTGGTTTTATTTTTTCCCTCACATAAGTTGCCCAACCTGAGTGTCACAAAACCCTTCTTTTCTAAACAACTGTTTTGTATAATTGATAAATATATACCTGAATTTATTTTCTCTGACTCTTTATTTAATTTGTAGTAGGCCAGCTACTTATCTATGAATATAGAATAAACAGAAAATAAACTTATGAAACTGTTCTTTCTCTAAATTATCTTTAAATTTTATCAGATTTTATGAAAAGCAAGTTGCATCATAATGAGAACTGGGAACTATTTGGTCAGGATGGATTTAGATTCTACATGCCGGGCAACGTTGGACCAGCCTGGCATGACAACATTACTACTTCGTTTATCCCTTCAACGGTAAATCAAATTACACATTTATATTATAAATATAATGAGTAAAGTATCGCTTCCATTGTTTGCGAGGAGTGAAGTATTATTCTATACTTAAAAGCTTTACAATATTATCTCTAAACCTTTATTACTGTGGAGGTTTGGCTGGAAACATTAATGCTAGTTTCTTAAGAACAACATATATATTTTCACAGCCTTTGTTCATGAGGAGTCTGAGCATTCATTAGTTACCTTGAAAATATGTATTACCATATTAAATCAATTAGAACATCACAAGATTCTTGAGTTTAGCCTTTTTGATATCAATTACTACGTTCACACATCGTTTTGAAAGCGTTTCGGATCCAATTCGTTTTCAAAACGATTCCCGTTCACACAACAAAAAATACAGGTGATCGAAATATTTGTTTTTGAAATCTCGTAATGGTGACGTAACGAGTAAAACCTTCTTTCTTGTTACCTAATATGTCTGCGAATTTTTACATTTTATTTACAAGTTATTAAAAGTTTTTACAGGTTCTTTATAGTATTAACTTTTGTTTAAAAACGTTTTTGCAGTTTAAAAAAAAAGAAACGGAAGCTCAAGAAAGCTTAAAAGCTTCAAGAACTTAAAAAGTGGAAAAGAGTAAAATAACCTGATATCTCGATCCCCTCCATGACCTGTTCAAACGAGCGTTTTGAATTTCGATCCCCCGATCTGATCACGTATTTTTGGTGGAGCGGATCTAACCCGATACGATCCGTCGATCTCCGTTCGTACAGCGTTTTGAACTAGCGGATCGTTTTCAAAACCGTTTCCAAAACGATGTGTGAACGTAGTAATTGGTCTTAGAAGCCTCTTCACTGGTGAAGACCGGAGTTGACGTGAAGCAAACAAAAAAAAAGAAAAGCAAACTGTGCTTTGGTTAAGCTGTACCCACTCTGGAGAAGCAACATCATCTCGCAGAAGGTTAAGCTCTGTTCTCTTATGGGGTTGCGAAACATGGAGGAAAATTAAATTGATAGAGAAGCAGCTAATTAGCCGTTATTAGAGAATAAGAGCTATTTAAACACAGAAGTGCTTTATATAGCTTTTCAAACATGCTAAATTCAAGAAAAGCTTGTTATTATAATTAATTCATACATGTAATTATTATATAAATCTTGACAATCACTGATGATGAATGGGAAAGCTCTGAAAATAAGTATTCATCTGTATAACTAAAGCTGCTATTTCCTAACCGAAGAACCCAAAACTAACATCTGCAGTTATTACTATTATTTTCAGTTACCATCTAAAGATAACATGGAGCTAGAATGTATAATTCAAGACTGTCCGATGCTCCTTCGATCAGGTACAATTACTTGCTTTTAATTTTTTTATTTATTTATTCAACTATAATCTAGACATTTAATGGTAGTGTTCGGGGTGAAAAATTGCAAACTTAATTTGGCCACCAGATCCACAGACTAATCTAAGAGACATCCTTGTGATATCCTTTTGTCCAGATTTGATTCTGTCCATAATCGTTGATCCATAGGTTCCCCTAAGGCCAACCCATTTTGGATGCTTTATTGGGTAATCCGAAGGATATCCCATAAAGGATATGTTATGGATCTCCTATTATGTTCACTCTTGGGCTGCTGAATAAAAACTAAGATGTCCCTTTGATATTGTAACCACATTATCATTTTTTATTATTGCAGATATGTAGGTAGACTTGTACGATATACTTTCTAATGATGGAGAAGATTTGTGACAGTTCAAGTATAAATGAGAGGGCATGTTAGCAAGATGCTGTCAAATAAAACACAGTGTGAAGGTTTATGCTAACGTTTCGCTAAATTTATTAGCTGATGGTGCTAATAAATTTAGCATCTCACTTAACATACCCTCTCATTTATACTTTCTAAGTTAAAATTTAATATGAGAATATTTTATTGTGTTTTAAATAAAGTTGTATTTACTAAAGCTTTTTGCCTATATTAAAAAAAATCAACAGATTTAATCAGAAGTAGATTTATTATGTTATACAATGGATGATGTCCAAGGGAAAGCTATGAAACAGTCAGAAATATTCAAAAGATTTAAGAAAGTTATATATATGTTTTGAGGTTGAAGTATTAATTTTGAATATAGCCAATTAGAAATTACTCCTAGTCTAGTGGTTAAAGTGTCTGACTGATGTATAGGAGGAGCCCGTTCAAATTCTGCAGATATCACATAACATTTCTAGTACTAATAAAATCAATCATAGAATTCACATAGAGGTCAACATTAAGGAGTAAGAGTAAATACCATAGCTGATAACACATACAAGTATTCACTATTTTGAAAATTTACATTTTGAGCATCCAGAATATGTCCACAACTCTTGGAGCATAATATGAAGCTAGGTTCTAAGAGGAGAGACCCCAAGTAGATACAGGATGACCTGGGAGGACAACATCAAGTCATCTCTTGAAGAGCGAGGTGTGACCTGGAACCGGGCTCAGTGTTTGGTCGAAGATTGGACTGAATATAGATTCCTTTGTCAAACCTTTACACCATACGCTAAAAGAGGTTGTGATTAATTAAGTAAAGTGTTGGTTTGACTGAGGTTTGTTATTGTTTGCAGGAGTGGAGGAACTGTTCCAGAGTGCAGACACATCGAGTACACCTCTCACCATCGTAACACTAGTGCAGAGAGGAGCCAAACCTAAAAATGACACTGACTTCGAGAGGCAGACTAAAGAGGTTCCACCTTTTTCTAATGTTATTATTTCTTTATTCTATTCCACCAGCAAGAATGACCTCTTCAGCATTATACAGATTATTTCAGCATTCATTTCTGCTGTATCCTGTAACCCTTAAACCATAAGAAAGTTTTTTAAAAATTCAATGCGGTGCAAAATTTAAAAATCTTTTACTCGTTTCACTCTCCAACATACTTAACTATCTACTAAAGGAACTGGTTAAGGCATCTCATTATGTATTCTTTTTTCTTTTTTTTGTTTTATTATAGTTTTTATGGGCGGCTCAGGAGATTTGTGGGAAGCTTAGGGCAGCCGGTTACTGGGCTGATTTTATAAATCCGTTCTCAGGTCAGCCGTTTTACTCTACAATGCCTCCGATTGGTTTGTTCAAGACTGACGAGAGGTTCCGATGTCACGGCTTCCACATTACATCCAAAGGACCTTGTAAAATCATCTCCCCGAGCAACTCCCACAAATTTATAGGTCAGTCTGCAATCCCGGTAATTATTCCATAAAAAATATACTGTAAGTATGCCATTCTAAACCTGTTGCAATTTTTATCATCAAGAGAACACCAAGGGCAGTCTGAAAATACCTATGCCTAACTATAAAGACTAATTTAAAGCGAGTGTACTGAGCTTTTTGCACTTCACAAAATAATCAAAATATATGCACTCTGCTTGTTTGTCTGTCAGTAACTTTTACTGGTGGGAAGATAACTTAAGTAATAATTGACAGATTTAGTCTAAATTTAATAAACATGTTTCATTTTGACAATGCTCAGGGTAAGTTTGTTTGACAGAGTTATCTGTAAATGTGTTTAACGCTCGCGTAAATGTGAGCTTCAAATTTATAATTAGAATTTAAGTTCATTCGATGAGACGAACAACCTCAATGAAGTGATAAAGATCGCTGTGAGAAGAAAGCTATAAATTCAGAATTTAACGTCTTAAAAAGAGAAAACATGTTTTTGTAAATATCTCACGTTCTAATGTATCGATTTTAATAAAAATCCGCTAATACATGTATGTAGAATAGAATAGAATAGAATAGAATAGAATATTTGTGTATTTGTTTAAGTTTTTTTACAAAACTGTACAAATAGGAGTTCATAGGTATTACATAACACATTGATTTGAAAAATAAAAATTACAAAATAAATTTAAAGTTTTTATGTTTTATAAAATAATATTTATATGAGTGTTTACTTCTTTCATCTTTTAATTTTTTGCGCAAAGGTGTCTTACAAGCCCTGGGATTGTGGTTTAACTAGTGACTAGTCTACTCTTGTAGTTACTCATTCAGGATGAAGGATCTTAGTTTTAATGCTTCGCTCGTATAGCAATATATGTTTTTAATTTTCTTGTAGGTCAGATCATTGAGTAGATCTGTTAGAGCTAAACTTAGCAATACATGTATGTAATATTGAACATGTACACTATTGAAACATGTTTGATACTAGCAAAGTTAGTGCAGTGATGTGATTCATTTTTAATAATAGTTGAAGAATGTGGACCTTACTTGGACCTTTACTCTAACACTTAAGGGAGAGGTGTACCTACATACGATAAAAATGTTTAGCTGGTAAATCTATCACCTACAGTTAATACTGAGAACTGTTTAAACAACCCTCATTTACACTAATGTTTTATTAGTGATGAAGTTACATAATTTAAAATGTTTATGGTGTGCTTTGGTTGCATGATGAGCCCATTAAGCTTTGGAGATTCACTGTTGCTAGTTTTCCCTTTTGTCAAAAAGTAATTAATTATCTATGAGCAGCCCCACAAATGTTTTATTTAATAAATATATTGTGTTTCTCTCTCTCTAGTCTTCACCCCCCACTCTGTCTGGAGCTCATGCTAGGAGTCAGGGGCTCTGTTTTCTATTATCTTGTAGGCCAAGCAATTAAATGAAATGCCTTAATATACCGATAGAAAAGAATCAGAACTATATTACACATAATTCATTCTATCATTAAGAATAAATTACCCTCTAAATTCCGCCATTTTATTATTGGACTTGATAAATAACCATTTTGTAATCTAGATTGAATTTAATTTTAAACTGCTCTTAATTGTCTTTATAAAAATATAATTAAAAATGACTCCATCCTATTTTTGACAGAGCCCAGCACGGTACGTACCATTCTGACATTACTTCATGCTGGTGCCATCTATCATGGCCTTATGTGGCAGCATCCTTTTTTCTCTCTTTCTTCAGATTTTCCCAACCTGTCCTAGCTTTTCTTGTTTGCCATATGTTAGTGTACACCTATAAAGTTGGACCTGTGGCGACATACATACATACATACATACACACAGACACATAAAACAAGTTACGGCCAGATTTGGTTTTCGTAATGAATGAAATTAATTTTAATGTATCCAACAATTTTCCAATTCTGATTTACAGACAAAACTTAAATTTTATATATAGAGACAACGTATAGTTAGCAGATAGTATTGTAATGAACTATATGTAACTGTTGCAGGTAGTTTATTCACAACGGCTCCGTCAAGTACAGATCAGCTGAGGGACATACTCAAGACTTACGAAGCTATAGATATCTACCCCAAGTGAACCTTGGCCTTTCTCTAGTACTCTTTATTTATTTTCCCCTTCGTCTGTATTTCCCTTCCTTTTTCTCTTCATATACTGACAAATCTCGACTTTGGAAAATTTGGACCTACAAAATATTTTTAAAAAAATATTACTTACCTTTTATTAATAACAATAATAGTTACATATGAGCTCATATTTCGCTTAATTTATGTTATTAATTACTATTACATTAGAATTAAATAATTATTATGTATTACTAAAGAAAATGGTAATGGTAAACCATCTAAATTATTAAATTGAGGTTTGTCAGTATATAAAAACTCTTTGTTTCTCTGTTGATCTTTATAGAAAATTTATCTTTGTGATAATAAAAAGTGATTTAATATTAATCGTTTGATGTCCCAGTTACCTTTTGCTTTTTCCTTTTAGGTATCTGTACAAAGTATGAAAAGAAACCTTATATAACGGCTCTGTCTGTCTGCCTGTCCGTTGGCTTGTTTCAATTCATAAACTACTATAGCTAGGAACATGGAATTCGGCACACAGGTGCATTTCGGCATTTGTGACAACTGTACACTTTTTGGAGTTTTCAAACTTAATATTTCCAAGATGGCGGGCGACTAAAAAAAGTTTTTAATCACCATGACATGTTATACATCAATTTAAAGGTCTGAACGGATCAAGTGTAGAAAAAGAATATGCAACTATTAAAATTTTAAAAATTTAAAAAAATGAGCTTACCATAGTTGTGCGAGTTTTGTATGCTCATATTAATTTTTTTAACTCCTCTATATTTTTCCAATGTAAAAAGTTGCACCAATGTTTTAAATTGCAACTCTCTAGGTTGAACGGTTCAGGAGATATGAACCAAACTGCGAAGGATGGATAAACACATCGCTCTTGGTTTGAGGGTTTCAAGGAGGGCCTAAAAAACCCTAAAAACAATATTCGGTATTTCATCATGACCACCAAAATAATAAAAATCAACTTAATTATGTGCAACTTCATACATTTAGGAATTATTAATAAAACTAATTAAGTAAAAGTGCAAAACTGAATGAAATTCCTAGAGTTGTAGAGGGTTTCTTTTTGGATAAAAAAATATATGGTGTGGTCATGAAACCCAAAGTTAACTGGTCTACCTCGGAGAAAGGAATGAAGCTGAATGTCCACATAATAAATTAAGCTTTATATGTACAATTTTCAAGTAAAACTTTTGACGAATCATTTCATCAATAGCTCTAGGAATTTTCAATCGATTTACTTTTGTACATGCATTTTTTTCCTATGCTGTCAGAATCAATTCTAATTGTAAAGACTACTGCAACCTACTACTGAGTTTAGTATATCCTTCTTATTCTCACTTACTGGTTGGGACAGATTGTCAAAACCAGGTCACATAGTTAGTTGGAGACTAGGTCCCCAAACCTCTATGTTTCTCACTTTCAAAGCAATATGTCTAAGTACCAACTGTGTTGTAACAAATTCGTTTACAAGTTAATGTAAAATGTTACTATTGTATTGAGAAACATTTAAATGTTTTTATTCCACTCATCACAAATAATGTTACTACCTTTATTTGTTACTCTCTTAATAGAAAATGCCCTTGGAAACTGAATTTTAAAGTATGGTTTGTATTTTAAGAAATTCAATGCCAATTTTTACGGAAGATTAAAAAAATAAAATAAATAATGAGTGCCAGTGGAGTAGATAAAACAATCGGATTTTTAAATTTGCATTGCAGCAATTCCAAGGGCATTTCTTTAGATTGTTACTCCCCTTACAAAAAAAATCAGAAGGGAGTAACAATCTAAAGAAGGTGTAAGGAATGCTCTTCTTTAGGCTGTTACTCCCCTTATAAAAACAGAAGTGTGATATTCCTTTGTCCCAAAGTAAATCAACTAAACTTTGTCTTAATAGTTATTTAGTCAGTCATTTATATTAAAAAAAAGGGGAGTAACAATCTAAAGAGTAAGTGCCATACCACAAAGGATCAACCACAACCACAGAACAAAATTTCCCTGAGGTGTAATTGATTTTTTTTTTAAGTGAAACTTCTTTGGCGGCAGTAGAGTGATTTTTTTTATATAGTGACATCGTGTAACAAAGTTTGCGATTCGAGACTCGTCCAAGTGTAACGTTTTTACAGATTAATTGTATTATATCTATTTAAAGACCAGCAAATCAAAACAAACATTTATTTTTATTGGAATAAATTTGGTTGCTTTAGCGTAGCAATATTTTTTTAAATTTAAATTTCCCATAACCATTTCTTAATCCTGAAGTAATAAATTCGTCAAAAAAAACGAAAGAGAGCAATGCATTCTACAACTAAAGTTTCACTTCTATGCGTGAGAGCCTCACACATATTTTTTTTTTCTATGCTGTCAGTAAACACTGTTGTAAGACCAATTTTATTTTTTGCCCTTTTACAAATAAAATGTCTTGTAATTTTATAACACTAAACAATTTTAAATAAAATAATAATCATCTTTTTAAAGTTTATAATACACTTGTTAAAAAAGTGTGAAAGTCAATTTCCCTAATCAATAAAAATAATAACTAGAAACTAGAAAGAGATCCATAGGAAAGATAAATATTTATCTCTCGCAAAAACAAAACACCCTACACGATAGAGGAGGTTTTATGACATATGTAAGGTTGTCCTATTCTTATAATTCTTAGCAGTCGAGTCAGGTTACCAAGGTTTCAAATTTTGAAATACTACTTGTACTTGGAGATCCTTGTAACTATAAAACTGTGATTTTTAAAGTCTAAGAAGTTTTAGTTGTATATATTACTTTAAGATAATTGATGTTTTACTAGTCATTTTAAAAAATGGATTATAGTATTGTTCAATTTACGCCTTCAAGAGAGGGTCATTCCTGTGGATACTGCAAATCTACAGATGGCAATATGTCAGATGGTAGGTATCAATAAAATATTTATTTCTAAATCTAAAGACAAAATGATACTTCGATAAATTTATTTATTTTGGCAAATCATTCGTAAATAAAACCGGTTACTGAGTCCTCTTATAACTGTCTTGTTCGTAATTATACTATATATTTCAGTGGAACCTCGATAACGCAAACTTTGATATCTGGAAATTCTTTAATTCTTTTCCCTTGAAATGCCCGTGATATTCCATGTTGTACCAATGCCTAGTTTTTCATAGCACAGTCTCTATAACTCGAAGCTCTATTTCCCCTACCACTAAACTTTAAGGAGGAGGTTCTCCCTTACTCTTCTTGAACTTTACTATATTTCCATTAAGATTTATTATCTCTATGTATGCCTTGTATAAGATCGTTCAATTGCTACCGATGCACTCTAAGAAAATGTCAAAGAACCATCAGAGCAAGTAAAAGTTGTAATTTTAAGGAGGCAAACAAAGCTCTTGGGCACATGAGATCTTTTTTTAAAACTTGTGACTACGTAAAACACAACCCTTTAAGTGCAACGGCACACATCGATAGTGTTACGGAAAATCATAGAGGAGTATGAGTCAAGCATATATCAATAATGGACTTTTTTCTGTATATCCATCATACTCAGTTATCATATTAAATTTATTTTACTATATTATTACATTATATATTATACACAAACATTTTAAGAACTTAAATGCATGTACTTAATTTATTTGCATGAACATAAGAAACATCTGGCAATTATGTAGGTTTTTCTTTTTTTTTAGGGACCCCAATAAAAATTTATATGCATAAAAGACAATAAACATGTTGTAAAGAAAGACCATTAGCTTAAAAACATTTCCTTGCTAATAGTCTAAGCTTAATAACTCAAAGTAAAAACATAATCCCTTGAATTACAATGTTTTGAATTTTAGGTTCCACTGTATTTACTAATAACAATGGTTGGGAACCGGCTTAGCTGAATGGTTAGCACACTCCCTAACTCTTGCCTCAAATCAAGGTCATTGTTAATATCCCTGGCGATGGTTCGAGTCCTAGGGAGGTGAGACATGTTCCACACTGATGATCATATCAAGAGGATATGTGAAATGGCCGCTTTGTTAGTTGGGTGTAAATTTATCTGTTTTTTTTTTTTTTTTGTTTTTTTATTAAACTGATGAATAGAGCTCTTTGAGTTTATTATACCATCAATTAAGTCACATTAAAATCAATTTATATTGTACTGACTCGAAAGAATAATAATTGATTCATTCAATATGGACAGGTTCTACTTAGGTAGGTTACAACAAAAGTTTGTTGTCTATATTAGAGAATAAAAACTTCCTTTTGTAAATATTGTCCCAATTTAAGACTCAAAGAAGTGGGCAGTAAATAAGTGTGCTCTGTTAGTGTGTTGCTTCTAAAGGAAGTGCTTTGAGGTAGATTCTGTTGTCATCCTACTATTTTGAGATAAATGGGTAGCTATTTAATAGAGTGGTGCCTGCTGTTATGCTAGCATTGTGAGGTAAATGGGTATCTACTTAATCGAGTGGTGCCTGCTGTTCTCCTTTGACCGGATTATAGTTCTGATAGGAGTTTACTGCCCTAAGTCGCCCATCACTATCTTAGCAGTAAAGAGCCACCTGTCTGGCCTTTGCCCATAGAGGCTGTTACACAAGTGTATTCCTGTAAACACTCTTTGTGTAAATTGAGCACATGTTTAATTATACACAGGTTCATTTGGTGTATGATAAAATGAAATTGATTATTTCAGGTATGTGGGCTCACTCGTTGACAGTTCAAGACTATCAGGATCTCATAGATAGAGGCTGGAGGAGAAGTGGACAGTACTGCTACAAGCCTAAGATGGACGTAACCTGCTGTCCTGCGTACACAATTAGGTTTTTTTTTTTTTTTTTAATTGCTTTTTTTTGCGCTTGAATGCAGTCGCTCACTGCTTCACGAATTGCTTTAGTTGTAAAATCTTCCTACTTACATGCCAATAAGGTTACCCATGATTCATGATAGAGGCAGTTAATCAGAACATTCCACAGTTTTTTATGATGCCCTCCATTGTTTTATTTTTTCATCATTCAAAAGAATATCAATGATTGCACGCATCAGATATTCCTTAACACGTTAAACTACTTCTACTTAAGGAAATTAAAATATGAAACTTATTTTTATTTTGTTATTTAGTGCAGTGTTTCCCAACCTTTTTGTACCCCCGGACCACAAAACTGTAGATTTGAATAAAGAACATACACACACATACGTTGATTTTTATATATATAGCTATAAATTTCCATTTTACCCCCTCCTAAATAAAATTGTACATAAAATCATCATATGAAGGGAATCCATTACCTTGACACTTTTACACCGTACCCCTTTGTACCAAAATTTAAATTACGAAAATTCATGTAGACAGTAACCTCCCCCTTGCTTTGAAGGGAAAGTGAGTAAATATTCATCAAATTGGGATAAAACTGAAGATTTGTATAAAAGACATACCCTCATACAGACACTCTTCTTTTTATATAAGATATAGCTATATTTTTCCATTTTACCCCCTCCTAAATGAAAACACATATGACAAAACTGTACATAACAACAATTAATGTAATCTTAAAGAGCATTTCAACGATATCCATCATAAAGGGTATTCATTCCTTTGACCCAGTATTCATTATTGTACCCTGTTCCCTGTGTACCAAAATTTAAATTTCGAAAATTCATGTAGACACTGATTTTTTCTTCCTTTGAAGATCAAGTGTGCATTTTTTGATCGAGATCGGACTAAAACTATGGATTTGTATAAAGAACATACACACATACGTTGACTTTTAGATATATTTTTCCATTTACCCCCTAAATGCACGTAAAAACAATTACTGTACTCTTAAAGAGCTTTTCAACAGTATGCATCAGGAAGGGATTTAAACTTTGACATTTGTACCCCGTACCCCTGTGTACCAAACATTTAATTTCGAACATTCATGTAGACAGAGATCTTCCCCTTGCTTTGAAGGTCAAGTGAGCAAATTTTCATCGAGAACGAATTAAAACTGTCGATTTGTATAAAGAACATAAACACACTCACACATACGTTGACTTTTATAGATATAGATATTATATTTCCATTTTACCCCCCTCCTAAATAAAATTAAGACAAAAACGTACTTAACAACAATTAATGTACTCTTAAAGAGCTTTTCAGCAATATGCATCATGAAGGGTATCCATTACTTTAACATTTGTACCCCGTACCTCTGTGTACCAAAATTTTAATTTCGGAAAATCATGTAGGCAGTGACCTTCACCTTGTTTGGAAGAAAACGAGTGTAAATATTCATCAAATTGGGATAAAACTGTAGATTTGTATAAAATACATTCTCTTATATAGATACTCTTCTTTTTTTATACAGATATATCTATATTTTCCATTTTACCCCCCTCCTAAATGAAAATATGACAAAACTACACATAACAACAATTACTGTACTCTTAAAGAGCTTTTCAACGATATGCATCACGAAAGGTATTCATTACTTTGACTCCGTATTCATTACTTGTACCCTGTACCCCTGTGTACAAAAATTGAAATTTCGAAAATTCATGTAGACCTTAATTTTCCCCTTGCTTTGAAGGTCAAGTGTGCAATTTTTCATAGAGATCGGACTTAAACTGTAGATTTGAATAAAGAACAAATAAGATATAGCTATATTTTTCTATTTTACCCCCCTTCTAAATGAAAATATGACAAAAGTGTACATAACAACAATTACTGTACTCTTAAAGAGCTTTTCAACGATATGCATCACGAAGGGTATTCATTACTTTGACCCCGTATTTATTACTTGTACCCCGTACCCCTGTGTACCAAAATTGAAATTTCGAAAATTCATGTAGACCTTAATTTTCCCCTTGCTTTGAAGGTCAAGTGTGCAATTTTTCATAGAGATCGGACTTAAACTGTAGATTTGAATAAAGAACAAATAAGATATAGCTATATTTTTCTATTTTACCCCCCTTCTAAATGAAAATATGACAAAAGTGTACATAACAACAATTACTGTACTCTTAAAGAGCTTTTCAACGATATGCATCACGAAGGGTATTCATTACTTTGACCCCGTATTTATTACTTGTACCCCGTACCCCTGTGTACCAAAATTGAAATTTCGAAAATTCATGTAGACCTTGATTGTTTCCTTGCTTTAAAGGTCAAGTGTGCAAATTTTCATCAAAATCGGGCTAAAACTGTAGATTTGTATAAAGAACAAACACACACACACACACACACACACATTCGTTGACTTTTATATATATAGATAATAGATAATATACAAAAGAATTTCTTTAGAGTATTGATATCAAGGACTGTATGTTATTTTTAGTTTGTTCACTTTAAAAGGAGAGCAAAGTGCCTACAGACCAGTTTTGTTTATATTATTTAAATGTTTTGTATAGAATATTTAAATTTGAATTAGGTTCTTGTGTATCCACTGTTCTAATTAAATGTACAAATTAGGGTTGGTTCTTGTCAGTTTTTTTTTTTTTTAATATTTGATTTAATTTGTAATTACACATATACAACCCACCCTAACTACAAACTGATTTGAGCGTAACTAAATTTAATGTGCTTGTCACATTTTATTTATTTCTTCCTAATCTCTCTACAATTAGACTAATTTTAAAACAAATTATTTATTTAAAATGCTTTATTCTTCTGCAGGTGTAACGGCCTCGATGTTCGGCTGTCAAAATCTCAAAAGAAAATACTGAAGAAAATGAGAAAATTTTTGATCGACGGAGTAAAAGACAATTCAGGAAATACAGACTCTTTGACAACTGAACAAGGTACAAGATATTAATTTTAATATCCTAGTATTCGCCTCAAATCAGAGCCTAAACTCCGACATATCTGGTGAGTTGAACTCCCAGAGAGGTGAGCCATGTTTTACACTCATCATCACATTGAGTCCCTGTGTCCTTCATATCCCGATGATATGTTGTTTGGGACATTAAAGAAATAGCAAAAAAAAAATCTTATTTAAGAGTTGGTTTCAAGCAACAATTTCATTTAAGAATAGTGAAAAGAACTCAAAATGCAAATTGGCAATAAAATGCAGCTATTTCTCACCATTTTCACATAAGTAATTCATGCTCACTATATGGACCTCAGAGTGGAGGCCTCTTATTTAGCTTTTATTTTTTCTTCTCCTCAGGTTTTTCAAACCACCTCTTCTGATTTTTTGCCTTAGCACTATTTTAACAAAGGCTGCTATGATCTGCCATCTCTCCCGACTGCTTAGAATTTGTCTGAGAACATAGTTGGGGGTTAACTGCCCAACCTTATCAACAATGGCAATTATTTACACCATTGGAATTACTTTAATAGCATTAATAATTATAAAGAATGATTTTGGGGGCCTCAGTTGCCGATTTGCAGTTGGTTCTCCTATAAATTCTTTATAAACATTAATGATTATAAAGAATTATCTTAAAGGAGTTGAAATGGTTCTGCATTAGAATATTAAGTATTATTACTAACTGATGTTTTACTCAGTTTATTTAGTTTACTAGTTATTTAGGTTGATGTAGTGTATCTGGTTCATCACGCACAGAAATAGAAAAACTGACAAATATAATGCTCGTTCAATTAAAGTGTTTCCTGTATATTGATAAAATTGGCATTATTTATGGATACTTTTTCATTTCATACTCTCGATAAACCTAATACGCTACATTGAAGCAGTTAATCTAAACGGATACACATGCCCAAAATTTGCAAAATCGACCTGTATACAGCTGTGTCTCAAAATAGAGGACTGAAGATGGAAAATGTATTTAGAGAAAACTTATGAAATGAAGAAGTATCCACAATTGGTGCCTTTTTTATCAATCTACAGAAAAGACTTTAATTATATGTGCCAGTTTTTTTTCAGTTCTATTCATGATGCCCAGATACGCTACATTAAGGCTCTACAGCTCTTTGAGGTTAGAAAAATCATTAAAATAAATTTTTTATTGGTTCTAAGCAAGATATAAAAAAATCTAAGTACAGGCTTCATTCCTAATATTAATTCTGCACAATTTGAGCCCTATTTCAACTCCCTACTACAATAAATACTACAACTATTTCAATACGAGTTTTATGGTTGTATTGAAATTGCGCCTGCACTATTTATCATAGGAAGTTGAAATAGGGCTCAAATTGTGCAGATTTAAAATTGGGAATGAAGCCTATACTTAGATTTTTCTAACCTCAAAAGGCGGTAGAGCCTTAACCAAGTTGCATTAAGTTTTTCTTGGAGGAACAAACTTATTGAAATTGTTGCAGGTGCTGCTGACAGGTGTCCTGAGAGAGTGATATTTGACAAAGTGGCCAATACAATGACCGATATCAATATGGAAATTGATCCGTCGCTACTCAAAAATGTAAAACAAGGTAACACTATTATAAATGATCTATTTTTTTAGAAAAAAAACTAAACGCTCTAAAAACTAAAACTCTACCCCACACTTGCTTCACCCGTCAACCCACGGAAGGGCAGCCGCTACCCAGCGAACATTGTCTCAAGGACCCCTCTTTCCTACAGCCTTCCACCTATTTCCTACACCCTTTCCCTTTCCCCTCTTTCCTACACCCTTTCCCTTTCCCCTCTTTCCTACACCCTTTCCCTTTCCCCTCTTTCCTACACCCTTTCCCTTTCCCCTCTTTCCTACACCCTTTCCCTTTCCCCTCTTTCCTACAGAAGCAGGGAGGATATCACTAACTTTTACTACTGCTTAATTTAATGTACCCATCTCTTTCTTACTCTCTAGACTCGTTAACAATTAAACAATTATTTTTTTAAACTAGGCATCACGTGGCTCTATCATTGAAGCGAGCGTATTGCAATAAAATACTGAATATTAAAATTTGTTATTCATGATGAATGTCATAGTTGAAGATAAGTGGAAGAGGGTAGTGTGAGATAGAGTGGGGGTACTTGGTACAAAGCTTTACCTCCTAAACAAACCTACACACAATACGACTATAAGAATCTTAACCACCTGTCATAGCTTTTAAACTAATATTATAAATGTATCACTTCATTACTCAAATACTGCTTGTATCAAGTTGAAATTTTACATACTTGTTTTAATTGCACTTTAGACGATGTACATGAAGTTTTATTAAAATCGTTACGTTAGAACGTAAGATATCGGTAAAAAGGTTGTTTTCTCTATTTTAAACGTTTAGGTCCGCTTTAATAGTTGTAGCGATCTTTATAATTCATAGCAGTGTCGTTGTTGGTTTTACAAAAAAAAAAATTATTTGAAAAAAATGTTCGTCTCATCGAATAGGTGATAATAGAATTTTTTCCTGTCCTGAAATTCCAATTTTAAATTTGAAGCTCACTTTTACGCGAGCATTGCGTGCGAACTGTTGGACGGATCACGCTGTCCAACGAACTTAGCCTGAGTATTAGTTAGAGGATCATGTATACCAAATTTCAACTAAATCGGTCAACTTTTACTCAAGTTATCGTCACACGCGTAAACGTTACTGACAGACAGACAGACAGACAAGATGCATATTTCGTTGAATGTAGGAAGCTCGCTTACGCTCTCTTACGCTCGCTTCAATTATATTGAAAAAAAAAAAAAAAAAAAAAAAAAAAAAAAATCAAGAACAATTGAATGTAAATTGAGTGTTGGTAAAGCTTGTATCAATTTATGAAAACATGTTTTTGTTACATTGTAATAATTTAGTTTTTTTTTAAAATTTATTTCTCAAAAGCATGAGACAGAAGATTGGTTTAAAGCAACAAATTAGTTTGAACAACAATTGTCAATTTATAGAAATGAAGTTACTGTGCTATTTTACCCCAAACCAGTTAGACTTTTATTTTAATTACACTTTTCAGTTATCAGTTTGATCTTGTTTTGTTACAGATAATTTAATAGACGAAGATACGCCCGATAATATTAACGATGCTGCAGCTGATTCTTCTAAAGTATTGCAAATTTCAAAAAAAGTCAAGATTAATTCATCTGATACTGGAGCTGACAAACAGAAGGAAAAAGCTAATCCTGGTATTGTTTTGTTTGCTTTATAAAAAAATATTTATTTTTATCTCTTGGTCATTTCTATATTACATTCCCTAAAAAAAAAAAAAAAAAATAATAATAAAATATATGTGTGAGAGACTCTCACGCATTAGAAGTGAAACTTAACTTCTAGAAACAGCATAAACATATGAAATAGCACAATAACCCTTATTTAAGTAATGCATATTATACAAATCATTTATTAAACACACAACATACATATTTATAAACAAGAGTTTACAATGCCGCCACAGTCAGATAACTTCTCAAACAAAAATAATTTCAATTAATAAAATATTTTCATAAAATGTTTGCGAATAATGAAGAAAACATATTTAAATATATTAGATAAGCATGAGTCATAGAAAAAAACATCATTAAATTTGAGGAAGCCATGTGCCGCACCAATTGACAGACCATTTAAAAAGTTTTGGCTTTATTATTACATTTATTAAATATTTTTAATAATAAATTTTATGGGAATAAATTATTTTTGGAAAGGTGGATTGTTGTAACATATAGTTTTTAAATGATAGTTGTAAATCGATAATATCTATTCCAGTTGTCGGCATGGATCCGTCAAAACCACAGATGAAAAAAGCAAAGTTGATGAGGCTCGAGAGAAGAGAAAGAAAACTGCAGGAGAGAGCAAAATTACAACCCACAGACTCATTGCAGGTTGACACTCAGCCTGCCGACTCACAACCTGCTGATAATAAGTCTAAATCTTTAGAGGATTTCATTAATGGACCCCTACCTGAGAATAGGAAACACGATTTGGTTGTAAGTACTTTACAGGCATAATATTTATGAGTTAAATCATTCTCATTTTCTGGCACTGGTGCATTAATTATTATTATTTTTTTTTTTATGGTTTTATGGTCTGAATTAGTTACAGAAGCAGGTACAGTAGAGCGTCGATTATCCGAACTAATATTTTTTGGGGTGGTTCGGATAATCAAAAATTCGGATAATCAAAATTCACTAGAAAATTAAAAGGGAAGATGCAAAAATTTAATGTAAAAAGCTTATTTGTTTTATTTATCTAGTACATAGTGAAAAAAAAAAAAAAATAAAATTGTATCACCTAAGATTAATTTGGCATAAAGAAGGTTGTAATACTCGTCTGCTTAATTAATTTTTCACAATTAATCTCGATTAGTCGAATCCCATGACGTAATTTGAAATTTTTCAGCCACTCAGAACTGAGGATGAATAAAGAGTCACCACTAATCTTCATTTTTAATTCTACTGCTTTATCACACAATATGGGTCCAGATATGGATATGGGCTGTCCAGAGGCCCATTTTTGCAAAAACCAAGTGAATGCAGCATCTTCCAACAATTTGGATTTCGGTTTTTTTTTTACGATTTAAACTGCCCTCCTCACTGTCAAGATTAAGTGCACTTAAACCTTGACAAAGTGATTGAATCAGAATTATTTTTTATTTCAGTAATCGTTGATTTACCAACACCGAACTTGATAGCCAATGCCTTCTTGGCTTTCACCTTTCTTCAGCCACGTAATAATTTCCATTTTATCTTTTAATGAAAGCACACCCCGTTTCCTTTTTTTCGACATATTGTAAGTTTTACTTAAAATATCTAACCACTAACTAATCAAATGTATACTTCACAATGAATGATTTGAAACTGAGAGCATTAACATAACCGACCAACAGTACAAAAAGGTACTAAATAGAAAAATGCTGCAAATAATTCCACAAATTACATAGTCAAACAAAAGTTATTTCTTAGTAAACAAATGTTTAATGTCTGCACCTTCAAACTGAATTCATCGAAATCTGGGATCCCTTTTTACAGCTAACACCGCTCCTTCTAGGAATGAATTAGCGGTGGCTTTTGATTTTTTTTTTTTTTTTTTTTTTTTTTTCATGAAGCTAGTTCAGATAATTGAACGTTCGGATAACTGACGTTTGGATAATCGACGCTCTACTGTACTTAAAACCATCATCAGGTTATACCACAACTGTAACACATCACTAGATGTGGTTTATCATGAAGGATGGCTTAGCTACGCCTATAGTGGCTAGGCGTAGCCAAGCTAAACCATTCTTTTTTATTGTGTTTTCCAGTGAAAAATTTTATCCATTTTGCTTGGAATTGAACCCTACACCTTTTGATCCTTAGCCTAAATCAGTAGAATATTTCATATTTCCCCTTAAACTAAGAAGTTATGAGGTTAACCTTATTTAATAATAGAATAAACTCTAGGGTCTACTTGAAAGTTAACATAATTTAATATTTGGAAGTTACGATAATTTGATATTCGGATTACACATAATGTGGTTGATAAAGAAAACTATGATCTATATATGATAAGATAAAGGCTACATAATAATTATCATAACCATATTTCCTTAACTTTTATATTGTTATTATTTATTTATTTTTAATTATAAAAAATTAGTTGGGGTTTTTAGTTTCATTTGACGTGCAAATTATTTATTCTATAAAAAGGAATTGTCATTTAATTGGAGAGTATTTAATTTTAATTGTCATTTAGTTTGAGAGTCGTTTAATTTTAAGAGTAATATTATTTAATGCAAATGATTATATGATACAAATGATCTAAGTCAATTTACTTACTTATTTCCTTATTTTATTATTTAGTAAAAATAACAAGAAATCATACATAAATTATTAGTACATTATACAAATATTAAATTATTAATGTAATTAATTACGTATATTAATAGGCTAAAGTAGTAGAGTTATTTGTATACTAATTTAGAAAAATGTATGCATAAGCAGGCATTCACATTATACATATTTTATTATGAAAACTATTCTATGCTTCTATTATATAAGATCTTGCAACTGTTTTACACTACAGACTGTTGTGCCATGTACTTGACGTAATATAAGGTTGGCCTACTAAACAGTCTGCACTGCATAGGTAGGCATATATGTATGTCTGGTAACTGTAAAAAAGCTGGTTCTTTTATTGGAGCAGGCTATATTTATAGGAGCTGGTGAATGTGTAGAATTACTAGATTGTACTAACATGCTTATTCTTAACATTACTTGTTACACATTATACATAATTAAATACATTTGTATAAAAACGTTTGATATTTTACTGTGTCAAACTACTTTGTAAATATAATAATCTGACTGGATTTCCAGGCTTCACTACAGAGTATTTATTTATTGGAATCCCTTATTAGTAGTTTATTCTGACTACTGGAGAAGCATTTTTAAGTGTGCACTTTCTGAGATAAGTAGAAGTATTCTCTTTCTGTATTTCATAATGTTCTATGATAAAAGAAAGCTAACTTCCACATTTCAAGGTTCTAGTTAAATTGGTTCTGGAGATATTGTCATGTCCAATTCTGCATATGAATGGTTGCCATCTTGAATCAAGATGGTGGATTGTAAAAAGATTGCTTAGCGATAACCTGAAGGGTAAGAGGAACCTCCATGCCTTGTTTCAGCTCTCTAGCTATTGCTGTTCTAGAGATACTGTGATGATTGAGTGAGTGGTACATGCCTTTTATTGTATATATATATATATATATATATATATATATATATATATATATATATATATATATATATATATATATATATATATATATATATATATATATATATATATATATATATATATATATATATATATATATATATATATATATATATATATATATATACCCATAGAAATTGTTGGTAACTGGTTTGATGTTTCTAGGTGAAACTTGTCAACCTGACTGACGACAGTCCTGAGACAGAGGCTTTAATTAAAGTTGAGTTTGGAGTCTACCTGAAGTACCAAGTTACCGTCCACTCTGATTCCCCTCAACACTGTACCATTAGACAGTTTACTAGGTTCCTTGTCAAGTCACCTCTTCAGGTATTCCTTTCAAACCGAGTCACTTACTTATTTTATTAGTAAACAAGGCATGACAACTAGATGTGGAAATTCGGTATAATGGCAAATATCTTAAGTTAATTTTTGAGTATAAAATCTCCCCTTCAAGAAAAGTTTAAATATGCCGTAAAGTATTGAAACAACTGATAGCAAGTAGTAATTGGATCCTTTTATTAAAAAAACATATTAAACTAATTGAAACCCTTGACATATAACTTATTCTTCACCAAAAACCTAATTCCTTTTCCACTGTTTTACTGGGTGAATCTTGCTTTTTTCAAAGATAAATAAGAAGATAAAATCTATTCAAGATAAAATGTTAGTTAAAGTAAACTGATTTCTGTAAATTAAGATAAACCGATTTCTGAAGTTTCTGTCACCTCCCTCCAGCATGTGGGCTATCTCATCACAAATATTTTTCTTCTAGGCTTCCCTGGTTGTGGAACAGTTGTGAATAACAACCGTAAAATTTGTAATTAGCAACTGTTCCACAACCTGGAAGAACTTGAAGAACAATATTAGTAACGAGTTATCACACATACTGGTTGCTATGCTGGAGAAAGTTTACAGAAACTTCAGAAATTGGTTAAATCAATGCATTGGCATCAACAGTCGTCACTTTAAAAGATATTATTTTTTCAGAGGTATTTTCTTAAATAGCTTTTGACATTTTCATGTTTAGGCTATGGAACATAAGTCAAAAACGTTACGTTACTTTTAGCTTAAAAACTCAGAAAAGTATAACAGGGAGTTAAAAAGCTATAGGAGGTGTGTAATCCAGTCTCCAGCTGTTGGGCCTCCCTCCACCGCACGTCATAGGGCCGAAGAGAGTCGAAAAGGGAGTTAGGAAAGTACAGGAGGTTGCCATCAACTCTCAGCCCTCTCGGCCTACCTAGTATGAAGGCATATTAACAATTTGTAGAAGGCGGGCTAGCGCCTTTGAATTCAGTATTTTGTAATCAAGCCGCGGCAGTGCCGGTGTGGAGATAAGAATAAAAATTATCTTCCATCTACTTTTATCAATTACTTGAATAAATTACCGATTTTATTTCATATTATGTCGGTAGTTTATGCAGAGCGAAAACATGAAAATGTCTCACTGTTTTTTATTTATGTTTGAAAAAAGCAAGTTTTACCCTGTATAGATTGATGGAATTTAGTTAGTTACCTACCCATAGATGGGGGGTAGCAATGCACTAAAAAGGATAATTTTTTTTTAACAGGCATGGATCTACGAGTGAACACAGTATATAGGTATGTCACTAAAGATAAATGTGTGAGTTGTTGATAGCGACCCACACTTTTATCTTTAGTGACATACGTATATACTGTGATCACTCATTGTTTTGCGCCTGTTAAAAAAAAATCTCCTTTTTAGGTTGTGCATTGTTTTATAAAAGCGTGTTTTCATTTTTTTTTAAAATAAAATATGTTATATTATTACTGTGAAAGGAATACTTATGTAAGTGGTAACTGACAAGAGGAATTTCTGATATTATTGAAATACTTGCCAACTTTGTGAATAATGCTTTTTACTGATTTTCCAAAAGTTAAAGAGAAAAAAAATTATGTTTGGTATGTTAGATTAAACTGGTGAGTTGCAATGAGAGAGAAGTTATCGCTCTGGAGTGGGCGTTGTACGCCAAGTACCAGATGGCGGTGCATCACGACCAGCCTGAAGACTGTGATTACGATAGTTTTCAAGGCTTTTTAGTTACTTCACCTTTCAAAGTACGTTTACTGTTTTTTCCTATTTTGTTGGCATGCCTTGTTTTAATTTATTAGTTTTACTGAATTTTAAGTACAGAATGATCTTTGTGTTCTATTGCATGCATAACCTTTTAAAACCTTTTTTTTTGTTTATTTCCAAATCATGTAACCTCAATTTAACCCACTTCCTATCTACCTAGAAAGCTGAAAGCACAGATTAGGTATTTCCAATGGCAATACTGTCATCAAAAAATTATTTAAATTTTTCTTTCACCAAGATCCCGGAACAACTATTTTTATATGAAGGACGTGTGTTGGGTTACTCTGATAAATAAAGTTAAGTAGCATCAGGCGTGGTCACTACTTAGATAGGTGACCACACAGTCTACCCAGCATTGCTTAAACCAATGGGTAGCTTCTGGAAAGAGTTAGCACTAGCAGGTTTTAGTCTGTAAAACAATGATCAACACTTGACTCAATACCACAGTTTAAAAAAAAAAAAAAAAAATTACCAGAGTTGTGTAGACATAATTTACAGACATTTTTTTCAATCCAGGATTGGGTTAACACAAGGATACCCTGGGTTTAACACAAGGATACCCTGGGTTAAAGGACCCACATAATTGTGGTCTATGTCTTGTAAAAGGGTGTTAACCCCACCAGAATTAAATAAAAAAAATAAGCTACTGGAGGGAAAGCTCTGATAATAATCAATATTTATATCACACACACAAATTTTATTTTCTACTAAATCTGCAGAATTTAGATGGTAAAGTCCAATAATCTACCCTCTACAAGTAAACATGTATCCAGAATTTCTGTCAAATTCAATTGTTCAGTTGAATTTTGCTTAGTTCTGTATCAGTTGGTGTTGTTATGGCTCAAAATGGCTTATTTTTTCATTGCACAGAGATTACAAATAATATCTTTAGTAAATTGTTAACTTTATTATAAAAATTTCTAGGAGGAGCTAAATTAGGGCTAAATATGAATGTATAATATTCTCCCAAAGACTTGATTAATGTTTATATTAATAAAATGAGTCGAACAAAGTGCAAGTTTATGGTGTGTTTGTAGAGTGTGAGAGGTTCAGAAAAGGTTGAGACAGGTTTGGGCTCGTACCACCAGCAGTACTGGTTAGACGGAGAACTCATAGCTGTCGGAGTCCTGGACATCTTACCTAACTGTGTCTCCTCCGTCTACTTCTTCTATGACCCTGCTTACTCCTTCCTCTCTCTCGGAACCTACAGCTCACTCAGGTAAATCTCTATTCTCTGCCAAAGAAAAATAAAAAAATGTATATATTTATTTGTGGCTGTTGAGATTGATTTCAGGCACTTTTCAATATAATATTCTGTTGAAGTCTAAAGGTGGTTATACACGCTCAAGCATGCTTGGACGTCTGTAGGATAGTTTTGTGCAAGCATTATGATTGTACAAGCGGATTGAGGCTTGTTTGAAATTTCATGATGCATGCTTGTACATGCTCTGCTTGCACGTGATGGATTGAACGTGTGTACCAAGGTCATGCAAGCTTGTGCAAATCTGTCAGTGTTTGAATTGAGATTATGTTGTGTAGGGTTTTTAAATCTGATCATATTTTATTCTTATCATCACCATGAATGAAAAGAATGTTTGTAGTGAAGCAAAATGTTTATTGGAAGACTTTATTTGTATATACAAAAATAATTATGATAATAATGGCGAGTAAAATTGAAAGATTATCACGATAAGGGCAAAAGGGATGCTGCATACGATATCTTGCTATATGGGCTTATAGATCCTTTTTTTCTTTTTCATACAAGAACAAAGAAGCCAAAGCGAGTGCATCTTAGTCATCCATATTTGACATATTGTAAACACAACACACAACACAAGCTGATGCTTGTGAAAGCATGCTTGGACTGTGTGGAGGCGATGTCAATTTGTGCATGCTTGCACTATCATGATTCTGCAAGCATGCTTGAGCGTGTGTAGCCACCTTAAGTTGAAACCATAATGATCCTGGAGGTCAATTTTGTAACTTTAGGCAATAGATGTCAACAATGTTGACACATAATCTAAGTCTTGTTAGTTATTGTAATGATTCTGTACAGCGATAACAAGCATTTATAAATTAAAATTCCACAATATAATGTTTCAATTGAAAACATTTTGTTTGTAGTGTGTTGGCTTCTCCCTTACAATTACATTTTGGGTGTTGAACTGAAAACCTAGAATGTATCATTACGCTTATTAATTGATATTGTTAGTATAATATGTAAAATTTAAAAAAATATTTTTAAAGTTTGATTCTCTTTCTTCTTGTCAAATTCTTCAGAATGAAATCGATGCCATATCTTCGTGGTGTAAAACAAACAAAATAATTCTCAATTCTAACAAATATCTATCCTCCCCTCCCCCCCCCCCCCCCAACATTCTGGCACCTTTTTTACCCACTCCAATTCTGTCTATGATCTTAGTATTATATTACATTCAATATTTAAGTTTGATTTTTATATATACTCAATAGTTACTAAAACTTTTTGGCTACTTTGTCATATCTGTATAATCAGTTGCCATCTTTGATTGTAAGTATTTTCATAGTCTTTATGTTTCTCTTGTCTCCCGGTTTGGAATAATCTAGTTTTGATCCACTCTGTTAAAAATTGGTATACATGATTTATAAAATTGTAAAAGATTTCTGTGACCTAATTTCTCATGCCATGAATACAGTTATATCCACAAGTTTCTGTGTTTTCAGCTATAAATGCTTTATTTTCGTGGTTTGTATAAATTGTTTAAATGTGCAAGAAAAAGTGAAAAGTTGTGCCATATTTTAAAAAAACACAAGTGATTCGCTTTACATGTCAAAACAAGTAGATGATTTTAAGAAAAAAATAAAATAAAATACTAATATAAAATACCTGCTCCTTTACATCCATTTTTTGAATTCCCTGTGCCGACAGTGATGTCCAAGTCTCTAAGTTAATTTTATGGTGTCCTCCAAGAATATGTGGTTGGCAAAGTTCATCCACAGGACATAGCTTGTTTAAAAAACTTCAAAAAATAGGCCGATCCTACCCATTTTGGCAGACAATGTGATTTTCATGATCCTGAGTTCAAAATTTGCTAACAAAAAATCAAATGTTAGTTTGTCACATGAAAGTTGACCTCTTTGATTTGGAGAAATATTTGACCAACTCTATCATCACATATTCTTGAAGGATACAATAAAATTAACTCATACTCAAAATTCTTGCTTGATGTTAGTCAGGTCACTTTTGCATGCTATCTCCTGGACTACTATATGTAACACAATTTAAATTGATATAAACATAAATTACATTTTAAAATATTATAGATATAATTAAGCTGCATTAACTTAAACAAATAATTGTTTTAAATATATTTTTATGGATGATTAATTGATTTGTGTTATAGAGAAGTAGCGTTAATGAGAGAGTTGAATCAGAGTATTAAATCTTTAAAGTACTACTATATGGGATTCTACATTCACTCTTGTCCTAAGATGAGGTACAAGAGTAAGATAGCTCCTTCGTACCTCCTCTGCCCTGAGGTCTACACATGGCATCCTGCCGAGTCCTGCATTCCCATGCTCGACGTCAACAAGTACTCGAGGCTCAACCAAGATATGACTAAAGTTGACGTAGACGCCATTATAGATATGAACAAGGTAGTCCGATCCATTCTGTTTATTCTGTCAGGTGGCTATAATCTAGTATACATCTATTATATAAAGTGGAAGCCCTCTTATCTATTCACGGTTCTAGTGTAACTGACCTTTCTTACCTGGTGTATAAGGTCTGTTTTCCACTGTTTTATGAATACATCTGAGATATCTGTTGACACCTGTCTATTTTAGTTTGTTCAATAGGTGACATATTACTATGTGGATGTTATGGTTTTGTGCGAAATGAGTGAAAAAGAAAATTTGTTTAATCTGGCCATGGGTTTGGTGTCAAGATAGCGGGTTAAGAAGACTTCTACCGTAGGTAAAAATGTTGCTAGAATTTCCCCTTCAGAACTAGCTTTCGCAAAGTGCTCAAGTCAAAACTGATATTGGGTCCTTTTGCACCTCATAATTTATAAATATATTAATTCTTTTTCTGACCTTTGTCCATAATTATGATATCTATATTGTTGTTATCTATAGTTTTAAGGAAAAATCAATCAGTCAACTAGGTATTAGTATAATAGATGTTAGTTTGATGTTACCCAATAGAAAATATGTCTTTGTTCGATCTTGTCCGTGTGGTTAATCCAAATTATTATAATAAATTGTGTTTTTTCAACCTTTTATATTCTACACAGTTGTCTGCTAGGGTAGACAACCATAAAAGTTGAAGGGTGCAACTCTGTTTATGCGAATAATCGCCCGGTAAGAGTGTGGGGGGGGGGGATAACAAAAAAGACCCCTGTTATTAACTTGTCAGAACGGGAATTCTCTGCTAATATCTCTAAATATAATTCAGAATTTTATTAATCCATTTTTTGCACATTTCTTACATAAACTTGAATTTTTATCTTCTTTTAATTAAAAATTATAGAATAAAACAGCAATTTCGCCTTATTTCCTTTAATTTAAGAAAAATAAAAAAAATACATTTTTAACAAAAATTAATAATAATAAATACAAACAAAAAAAGTACTTAGCTCTGATTCATGGATTTTTCAGCCCACCGCTTGGCATAGTCTTCTCCCAAATTATTCCAAGCTTTCCTATTGAGTACTAATCTATACCTTTATTTAGTTGATGTGCCATAGTGACATAAAAGTGTTTTTGGGCTATAATTAACATAATGATTTCTTTTTCAAATCAGATTTGTACTACAATATTGGCAACAGTAGTTTGTACCACAAAAGTTAATTGAAACAAGACATTATCGGTGTTATAGAGACTATGTTGTGTCTTAGGTCAGTAGTTAATAATTTGCTCTACTGTATTATTATTTATGACTACATATCTGAATTGTAATCATGTTTCAGGTGTTAATCCTGTGGAAACAAGTGCCTATCCAGTTCAAAAAGTTCAAAAGGTTGTACAAGAAGGAAATAAGAACAGATGAAATCGGACGTTACGCCCATCTAGTCGGTAAAACTCTGTCAGAGCGGCTCCTTTACTACTATAACAAATAAATCCATTTAGTCTGACTGATTAATAACAAAATAACCGCCTTGTTACCAACTGTACTCTTTGTGCCACTTTTTTATTATTTCGTCTTAAGATATTTATGTCTGTGATTTTTTCTTTTTACATTAATAATCATTATTTGTTGACGGGTTATTTATGTTTATTTATTATTATTTTTTACATACATACATATATATATATATATATATATATATATTTATATATAATATATATATATATTATATAATATATATTTTATAATATATATATATATATATATATATATATATATATATATATATATATATATATATATATATATATATATATATATATATATATATATGGGATGAACTGTTTTGTAGATTTTTTTTTAATTAATTGATTTATGCAACTTTTTAAAACTAATATTAATTGTAAATTTTTAAAGGATTTATTTATTTTTTTTTTTTATAAAACTGGCTAATAGATATTTAATGAATTTATCTAGTTACAAAGAAATTGAATTTTATTTTTCTGTTTCAATAATGTAATAACTGCACCAGAGTTATTTTTAATATAATTGTTAAAATTAATATATTAAAACAACAATTTTTCTCTCTAGTACAGTGAAATAAGGAAAAAATTGATTGCATAGACCAATCCCACAACAAAAATGTATTAGTTTTCATGCCACCTTTGAGTTTGTTGATCATGTGAGATCTAAGAGAGAGGTTTTTTCATGGCTTTTCCAATTGACTTTATTTATTTCTATAAAATTATGTATATATAGGTGTATATTTTACATAAAAATAAATATCATGGTTATTAGTTTAATTTTCCATAAATAATTATGTGTTGAATCTTAGATACATGTGCTGGGCTTCGTCAAAACGTAAATGTTAACGTTAATTTTACCTTTAGGCTTGTTGTATTCGGCTAATTCTAATGTTTTAACTTAAACTTTTTCTTCATATTAAAGATGTGTGAAAGCTGTCAATTGTACGTTCTATTATCAGCATGGGAAATATATTTGGTTACTAAAACTCAGAGGCAAATAATAATATGTTCTGCGATACTCAAGGGAAAATTTTAGGTAAAGCTTGGTTTGAAAAGAAAGAAACATAACCTAGAAAAAATCTCCTTTGAAAATAAAAAAATGTTTTTTCTATACATTTAGAATTATCAAGCTTGAAGGTAAAATTAACCTTAACATAGTAAATTATGTTTACATTTTGATGCCGTCCACCTAATGCGCTTAAAATCCAACACTTAATTATTAATGGAATACTAATAGCTATTTTGCACCTACAAATACATAATTTTATGGACATATATTAAACCTATTGGGAAAACCATGAAAACAAGCTCTTTCTTGATGGAACCAATACATTGTTGTTGCAGGGTTAGTCTACCCAATTGATAGTTTTTTGGAGTGTACAATGTGCAAAACTTAATTTGTAGAGAAAAATTAAATCTGCAATTTTTCACAAAACTATAATTGTCGTTCAACCAATAGCAAGCGAGATATCAGTAAATAAACAATTTTTGTTACCTTTGACCTTGAGCATCTGCAGAAGCCAGCAGGCTACCAATGGGTACTTTTCAATCCTTTCTTATAATGCCTAAATAAAGGTTTGTGCAAAAATTCAGCTTTATTGGATTAAATCGGACAGAATTCCTTATTTCACTGGGCTACTACTGTTTTTATTTTATTTATATTACCTTTTGTTTCATCTATAAATATACTTGCTGCTTTCACCAGGACCCCATTACAGGCTCCTAAATCTAGCTATCTTAGCAAGTTCTTATATTAACCATGTTCTCATCTAATTATTTAAAATTAAAGTTAAGTCTGTACGTTGACCAGAATTGACATTTTTTTTGGATACTTTTTCATATCACATGTTATAAAACCAAAATCAGCCTTAGCTTTTTTTCTTGCATATCTGTACAGAATTAGTGTCCAACTTTATAGCTGCGAACTGGCTGAACTAGATCCATTATACAGCAAGTGTGCTACCAAATATATTGAGTAGAACTTACGTTATTAAATAAAATAGTTTTTATTTTTTTTAAAAAAAAACTTTGAAAATTTGCATTGTGATTAACTTGTACAAATTAATATATCAGAATTTTTGACTTTTCCAAATTGTTGAACTAATGTCATCACACTTGTAGCTCAAGAGTCTTAAAAGAACAAAACAATACGGATGCAAACTAGTAAAATTAATTTGGACTTACCATCCAAAAGAATACATTTGTACTTGTTTAGTTATTTTATTAAATGGTAACCTTTTGAGGTATCAGATCTAAAACTTATGGTAACCGATCCTCTTTTGGTTTTTCCAAAAGACAGCAAAGAGATCTACAAACTGGGTGAAATACTACCCTACTCTTCTCTTCCGACTCCTGCATTCTGTTCTTTTTTTCATTGCTCCTTTTTATCATTTAAGACTGCGCCAATAAAGTAGAGCAAGGTTACATATTGTTAAGTAATAACTATATTCTCTTAAATGACACCTTATTGACAACGATTGTACTGATAGGTTAGAGACACAATGCCACTGCTTATGGGAAGACACAAAATTTAGACTTTGTTATCGCAGCAAGGGATGTACCATTATTTGGATTAGATTGGGTGTTGATTTTTTGAATAAAATTGACGGAAGGGGCACAAATTATTAAGATAAAAAAAGACACAAATATAATAAAGAATTGTAATATATTATCTCTGAGTATATAAATATTTATTCAATTAGCTCCTAAGATCAACAAGTATATACAAATTATTTTACTACAGTGTATACTTTTTTTTCTTTCTTTATTTTTTGTTTTTTAAACTTTTAATGACACAAAAAATGAATTTTACAAAAATAATTTGTTGTTATTTTTAATAATTTTATTGTTTTCCTTTTTTTATTATTTTTTTCTAATAAAAAAACAACAAAAAACTAAATATTTCATAACTAAACTAACCCTAAAGAAATAAAAGTTTTTTTTATTAACTATTATTTACTGGACCAAAGTTTTATTAATGTGAGATTAAAAATTTTATATTTTTTCCCCCTAAAATATTTATATTTTTCATAAACATTTTTTAAACTATCATTTAACACTTCGGCACTTTTAATCTAAAAGAAACAATGGTCATACAAAGGAAAACTTACTCAATAATGTAAAAAGATGAAGTCCAGTAATAATTTGATTACAAATCAATTTTTTTAAATGAAATAATGATAAAACTTTAATTCAAGTAACCAGATCACATACTTAATCAAGTTTAAAGTTAAGGAAATTTAAATATATATTCTCTTGTTTTATTTTAAAAACACATTCAATAGTATAAAATGATTGCTCATATTATTGAGACCTAACCAAAGAAAAAAATATTTAAATTAAAAATCTGCAAATTAGTGTGGCAAATAGCTTCATCAATGATGTTATGCTCTTACAACCCATTATTGTCTAATTTATTTCATTTCCCCCCTTTTTTTAATTTTCAAAATTGTTTTATTTTATTAAATGAATGAAAATATCAATTTAGGAATATTTAATGTGCACAGATGGTTGAAATTAACATGGGTCCATCTGTGGGCTGCATTCGACATCCCATCCAAATTTCTTAAAAATCAAATGAGTACTTTTAAATATATATGTGTTAATAAAAAAAAAACTTTCTGCATATCGATGGCTAAGAAGTGATACCCCGTAACTACCAAAATGGTGATTTTAAGATTTTCATTATATTGGCCTTGGGAGGCTTGTCTGCAAGTACAAGCGAGATCTCGTAAGTGAAAAAAAAAAAATCCTTCACATAGAAAATGGGCAGTCGTGACATCTTGTATCAGATTCGCAAACTATTTGTTATGTGATAGCTTGTAACTACACCTCGTATGTGTTTCTGGTGTATGTGTTTTGGTGAAGGTTAGTTGTGACACCTCATAACTGAGCTGCTAATTTGTAAGTGAGATCTCGTATGTGTTCACTTTATTAAAGAAGTGGCATAGTGAGAACTCGTAACTACATTATTTTATGAACTGTTATAGTTTGACAGTAACCATTGTTTCAGAAGGGTTACATGGTATACAAATTTATAAAACACATAAAAAACTTAGCCATTGATATGTAAAAGAGAAACTAATTAGTGCAGAAGGTTGAAACCTACAATCCAAATTTCATCATAATCAGATGAGTAGTTTTTAAGTATGGTTGTTAGGCAAAATTTTTGAACAACATACCAACACATGACCAAAAATGTTCGCTGATGTCTGAAGCACATTTCTGTCCAGGAATTTTTGAAATAGGGGGAATAAAAATTTCCGTTCATAAAAAATGGGTTTGGTACCTTCACTAAGCTCTGAAGCAATAAAATCAAGTGACCGTGACCACCTTAATATGAGCAAATCATAGAAAAAATATAGATAATTCATATTATTATTATTATTGTTATTATTTTTTTTAATTACAAATTTTAAACATCAAAACTTTCCCTAATTTCTAATTATAATATATTGTTGTGTATAGATATTATATCACAGTTTTGTTTTTCTTTATTTTTACAATTAGTTTAGGCTTCTTTTTATTCATAAAATAAATTAATAATTATTAATTTGAACTGACAAAATTACAAAAAAATTCATGCTAAGTATAACAATAAAATAATAACAATTACATTTAATTTAATTTTACCATTTCATAACAATAAGCAACAGGTTTACTAATCAATCATTATTGGATGAGGATGAATTGTAGAGGCCAAGACTCTGCAAGAGTTGCAATGTAAGTAAGATTTATGTATCATAGTTTAGTTTGTAGTACAGTACATTACGCGTCTAGTGCGGGAAGTAGCATTTTGCATGCGAGAGTGGACAGCGAGGGTAGTAAAACCATACGAGCAAAGCAAAATGCAGTTTTCGCACGAGTTGCGTAGCCTTCTTCATCTATGATTGTTGGATTTTAATAATAAATACAGAAAAAATATTTAATTAACTTGCTGTATGTGAGTTCGTGTTTCTCTTTTAATAAAGATGGCATTAATTCATTAGTTGTATTTTGTGCCGGATTAATTATTTCGGGAGGCGTATTATTCTTCTCATTTTCGTCATAATGACATAAATCAATAATTGTTTTTCACTAAAAACTCGACATAAACAGTTACTTTAATTAAACAAACAGCAAATTAGTTTTGTTAAATGTAAACAAACTCGCTAATCGTGCGTTAAGGTGAAGAATTCTTCTTTTTTACCGCACTAGGGGGGAAAAAAAGAGGAATTATAAAATGTGCAGGCACAATAAATACAATTACGTAAAGAATTACTTTCTATGCATCTAAACAGAGATACAATGTTTATATTTTGTATCAATCGTAGATAAAAATTGTTACTTTATATTGCTCTGTTAAAAAAAACTTGTTTTTGTTTGTTTTGTCTAAAATTAAAGTGATAAATCTAAATGTAATTAGCGAAGCAAATCAGCTCCAAAAAAGGGTGTGCCACTGAAAAACCTGTGGAGTTGTGGATCTGTTTTACTCACTCAAGTAGGCCTCTGATTTGAATAATCTGTGTTTTCCCTGATTTTTCCTGAGTATTGGAATTTCTATAACTTTTGTATTATGATTTTTTTCTACGGGCTGCAAATATAAATACAAAAGTTGCATAGGAACAGAGATATTAGCAAACCCTCCCAAAAAAAGTCAGAACATATCAAGGTTTTTCAAACATCACAGCTAAAACTCCACTAGAAAATCAGGGAAAACAAAGATTATTCACATCATAGATCTGTTCTGTCATTTGTTCAAAGAAATATAAAATGAATGTAACCCATGAGGGTTGGGAGATAGAATCAATGACCTAGCTTTACAGGTAATCCAATAAATGTTCCATCAATATTTGTACTTAAAAGCCAGATTTGGCTTTAGAATTAGACCAATTATGACCTAATTTAATGATAGATACTGATAGGTGGTTTTATTTGAAAAATCAGGACTGTCTATCCAAATAATGAAATAGTTTCAGCAATATATATTTATATATAAACATGTGATGGGTCAGAAGCCAAATCACATTTGCACAGTTTTGAGAAATCTCAGTTTTATTTTGGAAAATTCCAAGAAAAGTTTATGATAACACCACGTTATAGTGATTCAGTTGCATCTGTGTTCCACCAACATTTCATAATTATTTATCATCTATTCACTCTGCACTTAACTCCAAAACTTTTAACAAATGTCACTTAAACTCTTTGACTTCTCTCCCAGGCATAAAACTATTTAGCTATATTGTGCTGAAATTGGGCTTTATGTCACTCCTAAGTATTATGGTGGAAAAATCACTATATTTAGATATTTCAGCATATATAACGCCAAATTTCATTTATAACGTCTATATTTCTTGTTTTAAAACCAGAAAATTGCATAAGATTGTTATATTTCTGCTGCACCAAATTTCACACACTCTTTCTCCCCCAAAATATCTTTCATATTTTAGGAACTAGCATACATAAGATTTGTAAAATAATTTTCATCACCTTCTTCAAGTAAATCATATTCACTTTGTTATAATGGTAATTATATTAAAACTTCAATAAATAGATCAATTAAAACATTGTAATAAGGAAAATTTGTAGGAATATTGAATCAAGTGTATGATTTAATTTATTTCTTTGCAGTTTCTTTTATGCCCCAAAGAGGATTATCAGTAGAACAATGTCTTAGTACAGTGCAATAAAAACAAGTTACTTGTTTTGTCCAATAGATTATTGTTAATTCTTTTTTATTTACATCCGGATACCACATAAGATGATGAAAAGACAAAGAGATCAACCACTTCATTTGATCTGATGATTAGTGAGAAACATGTCTCATTTCTCTGCGAATTGAACGTGAAATGTTACGGGAAAATGCGAAACTCTCATAAATATTAATCTCTCCTTCAATTGAGCACTATTGAATGTGAGTTTTTAGATTATTGATAGACAATTTTTTTTGCATGTGGAAGAGAAACCAATTGCCCAGAATATTGAAAATTATAAGGAACCAATAATGGGCTAATTATAACCGACTATCCAAATTTCATTAAAATCGGACGAGTAGATTTTGAAGTATGCTAGTTTGCAAAAATGATGGACAGACAAGCTTTTTAAACGGATTTCTATCTTGGAATTTTTAAATTCATAGACATAAAAAAATGCTCTTCAGAACAATCACAATAGTGCCGTTACCTTAAGCTAGCTTGGAAGGAAAACTGCACTCAAAAGAAGTAGTATAGGTTAGCTAGTGTTGCAAACCTGATAATATGAAGAAGTGCCAACCCCTTCATTGCAATTGAAGTAATAACCATCTAGTGAGCTCCTCACCAACTGTTGGAGTAACTTTGTGAAGTCAAAAAACCTCAACTGACATCATATTAATCTCAATCTCACTCCAACCCCATTAAGCTTTACCAAATTATGAAAAACAACAGATCTACATTATAGTGTTTTTGTTTCTTTAGTATTTCTCTTAATAATATTATAGGAAATGTTTCTGTTTACATTTTATTCATTATTAACTAACTTCAATCTGAGCTGCCAGAGAAAACACTAATTGTAAGACTAGTATAAGTGTGTAGGGCAGGATAATTCATCTAACTCTGTTCCATCAGCTTTTAACCAGTCCACTCACAAGAATGTCCTACAGATTAAATGGAATTTTCAACTAGATAGAAATCTGTAATAATGAATAGAGGCTCTGAGTGTGAAAATGAGAAAAAAACACCATAACTAAATGGACATCGACATTGATGTAATTAAATTTTTATTTCATCAAATCTTATTTAAATAGATTCTTTTTTCTTTTTGCTTGGATTTGGTTGGAGATGGTTAGAAGCAAGTAAATAATTATGAAATATCCAGAATAGCTATGTAATACATGGATATTTAATGCCTTACTAATCATTTTATTTTTAATCATTCATTTTCCAGGGGGGCCTGGGTGGCTCGGAGGCTAGAGCGCTTGCCTTGCGATAAGGCAAGTTAAGCAGCATCGAGCCGGGTCAGAAGGTGACCGCAGCTCTGGGTTCGATCCCCGGACCGGGCTCCCCGCTCAATGTCCACCCAGCATTGTTTAAACAAATGGGAAGCTCCTCGAAAGAGTGGCGCCACCAGGTTTCGGCCTGGAAACCATGATTATGACACTCCTGGTTGTAATAGAACCAGGAGGGGAGTCGTGGTTAACGACCACATCCTCACACGAGTGTGTGAAGATTACGGTTCCTAACCGGTTTGTTCAATTGGCCCACCTAAGTGGCCTGCGTCTTCGGGTGTTAAAGCCCCCCGGAATAAAAAAAAAAAACATCATTCCATAGGAAATATTTGATACAGTTGAGTTTCTCTCTAATCTGACGCATGGGACCATGCCATGTCCGACTTACAAGAATTGTCGGATTACTGGATTTTGATAATACATAATTATTACACAAGTGAATCAGCTTATTTATTGATAAAACAACTGCATTTACCAAGTTATATAAACAACAACTGATGGTTTGTTTTTGTTTACCCTAGTGTCCCTGTTTACTAGTTTCTCCCTCTTTTAGTTATCTTATCTTATCATGTGGCAAGAGGGGAGGGGGGCCTCATCCTCAGTGCCGGATTACTGGACGTGCAGGACTGGTGGTGTGTCTGACTTCAGAGACAACTGAATTATATTACCAGAAATATTTGTAGCAATAAAATAAATAATATTGTAAACTTTCATTTATGAATTTGTAGTCAGAAAATTAATCAAATTCTAATAATTTCACATGCAAGTTCCTCTAGAAGTCATAGAGTAATTAAGAAAAAAATAAAACCAATGGTGAATAAAATAAAAACAACAAAATGATACTAACATTAACTGATATACATTTTTTTTATACATATTTTATTTTATCTATTATATAGAATGTTTTTGAAGAACAATTTTAAACATCTGATTTTTTTAAATTTTAACTATACAACAAAAGTTGACAAAAAAAATAAAGAATTTTAAATTAAAAATAAGGTCACTAAGCAACAAAAAAATAAAATATAAATAAGTAAATAAAAGGAATTACTCAGATAGGGAAGTATGTATAAAATTAACAATAGTTTACAATTTCAATGCGAAGAAAGAAAGAAAAATTAGAAATTGTCAAAGTTACGCTAAATTTATGTTGTAGTCATGTTGCGCTTAAAAATCAAACTGGCTTCTCTTATATACAAACATGTTGATTTTTTTAAAACTTTTTTTAAAGGAAATTTGAATTTTTTATTACAATATATTATATATATATTTATATATACAGGAACTGTTATGCGTTAATTTGTGTTGATTTTTTAAAAAAAATAAATTTAAAAAAACAAAACAAAAACAAATTATAGAAGTGTGATGAAATTATTTTTCTTTGTACAAGATGGCATTTAGTAGAACATCGGCTGAAAAAAAAAAAAAAAATCAAAATAATCTTTGGCTTGATCTTATTTTGGGCTTTGAACCTTAGTTGATTAGAATTTTAGAATATCAATGTATGCCCCATCATCAGTAAAATTCTTTCTACAGTAAAAAGTGAGGATAGGAATCATCAGTCAAAAGTAAAAATCCAAGTGGTGCATTTAACAATGTTTAGGAAGTCAGCTCCAGCAGATTTGGCCTGTAAACCAATGGTTGACACTTTAACAGTGGTTTAATAAAAAAATTGATAATATAAGAGTGGTGTTGGTCATGGTTTACTGACCAACACTTAACACACGTGTGAAGGTTTGGATGTCTTGGGGCATAAAAGCCACCCGGAATTAAATAAAAAAAAATCATAAATTTGATTTTTACTCTTGACCAGTGGTTGCTATCTTCAAGTTTAATTTAATATACTGTCACTATCAACATAGTTATATTACAACAATATCTAGTTGGATGAAGATTTCAAGTTGGACAACTAGACAAAAGAATTTTTCTATAATAATAATCTAAATGTTACAACAATAAATAATTAATTAGTAAAACTTAAAAAATCACCTATGAGGTAGTGTCAGAGTTCTGTGGATTATTGTCTGTTGTGTGGGCAGCATCGATATGAGATAAAAGTAGCAGAGCTTCGTTACGTTTCTGAGGTGTTAGCGTTTGGAAGAGTTCCACTAGAGCCTCTCCAACTACATCCGGATATTCCTGCAATTCAGATGTAAACTTACACTTTCTACAAAAATAACAACTAAATAGCTTATAATATGGAACAATAGAGCCACGTATGAAGGGAAAATATATTTATTGCAAATAAAAATCAGAATATGAGTACACTACTATTTAAAGGTTGCCTGTTTTAATGAAAGTGCAGTATATAACACTTTTTTTTCCAAATAATAATGAAAAAAGGTGTACATCAATGAAGGTACAATAGTTAGGTAGAAAATGTGTTTATTATAAAAAAAACAGCCTAAAACATAGGTTTAATTAAAAAAGGTATGTACTTATAGAAACTGGAATAAGAGCACCCAGTATGAAATGGGCGAAAAATACAGTCAAATATTATACATCTATCAGACAACATAATTATTTGATCATTTATTTCTCTGAGATTTAATTGAAAGCTATAACATATAAATATAAAGAAGAGAACAAACCTGGAGGGTTCCTTTGACCTGGTCGATGATGTCGTCCCTGTGTACACTCCTCATATTCTTGACTATGATGGACTCACCACTCTCCCACACTGATAACTGATGTTCTAACCATTTGGCAACCACATCGTTATCGTCCCACAGATATACCTAAATAAACAAATAATCCATTGATAATCAAATCAAGTACATGGAGCAAGGTAATATCAAACTGTTCAAAGATTGATGAGGTAGAGAAGTCATCCCAGAAACAGTGAAATATTTGCTGTTTAGAACAGAAATAATCACACTTCCCACTAACTGAGAAACAATTTTTTGTAAAACTAATGACTGACTATTGTATAGTCAACAGTCAATACCAAATTTGTGCAACTTTCAGCTTTCCAGGTTGTTCAGAAGTGGGTGAAATGTAGATTACAAGATATTTCCTTGACAAAAATCTGTCTGAGACAGACAAGTGAAGCTTAATGAAAGGGTATGGGTTGAACATAATATGTTCAACAGTCTATATTATAGAAGTATACAGAGAGGCTTACCTCCATGGTGTCCTTGTCTTCAATGAACCATCTCCTGAGCATTGCCTGAGCCTGTCCGTCGCTCAGGTTAGGGTGAAGCTTCATCATGAGTCTCAGCACCCTATTCTGAAGTATCAAACGTCTCAGTCTGTTGTGAAGAATAAACCTAGATCTACGCCACGGCACTATGTCCTGAAATTGAAATAGTTCATTTAGTAATGATTATGTGGTAAAAAGTATTATTAGAATCTAAGAAGCATTTTGTGTAGAAGTTGATCTTTGGGCCCTTTAAGAACATGTGGTTGGTTTATTTCGTCAGCAGGACATAGCATGGCCATAATCTGCTTTTATGCACTCTATCTCCTTGTCTAAAAGTGTTGCAGTTTCTTATTGGGACACCCTGCATTTTTACGGGGAGACTTTGAGACCTAGTACATTTAAATTTGGAGGTAATTACAGTTAAAATGTCGAGAAAAAAAAATCTCTATTAACCAAGATTCATTTTTAACCGATCTTTGCTATTCAATTTAATTCAGTTGATATCCAAAAAGCTAATAATCAAGATGGTTGTGTCTGCTGGCCGTCCACAGCTTTGGCTGATTTAAACGATACTCTTGATATTTGATATTTACAGCAAAACCTTATTATTTAACATAACTAATATTTAATAAATGCTGTTTTCTCTTTACTTCTTTAACTGGTTACTTATCAATGTCAAAAAGAAGATGGCAGTACAAACCTGAATGACTCCCTTGTCGTTCATCCTCTCTGCAGTGTCGTGAAGATCTGCAAAGTGTACAGCCACCTGGTGGTAGATAGGAGCGAGTTGTTTCTCCCTGGCTGTCAGCTCCGTCTCTAGTTTAAGTCTTTCCTCCGCAGCTAGATCTGTCTGGGCAAGACGAGCCCTTAGACTGCCAGCTTCTCCATCCAAACGTCCCATAGTCTTCACCTGATCCTTGGTACGGAACTTTATCTCCACTATACCTTCCGGCTCCAATATACCACCCCTGAAACAGAGTTGTAAACATTTATTCTATCAGAACATTTGCTCAGAGAACCTTGAGGATCAGTAAAGTAGTACAATACAAAAGTAATAAGTACTAATTTAATTAAATATAGATTATACAGTAGAACCTAAATATAATAGACCATAGGGGACCATGGTTTTGAACAAATAATTTATTCTCTGCTGGGTTTGTTAGCTTCTTATTGCTTCAGTGAATAACAGATGGAGGTGCCGTTTGGCTAGGAAATGTAAAGCTTGTCAGACAAAAATTAGCAACCTTTCATTTTTCAATTTATCAGGCTAACAAGAGTAATAGATTAAACCTTTTTTCCACACATTTTCCAAACACTTTTCCTTAGTGGCAATCAACTGCACTAAATTTAAAAATAAACTTAGCAAAGGTAAACAGAGGGAAATGGCAAACTTTTAATTTCATTCTAATGTCATTTTAAAGATAATCCTATAAACTTCATCGGTGTTAGTTTCAAATTTATATCAACTTCCTGAGATCATTCTCTGAAAACCTTGAAATGGCCAACTTATCATTTTAATAATCTTGGAGATCCAAGTAAGTTTTTGTTAGCCATCCTATAAACTTAGTTGTTTCAAATGTACTAGAAACTACAATTGTTTTACTGAACCACTTCAGTAAGTTTGCTATTTATGACAAAAATAAAAGTCCAAAGATTTTCCAGTACAACCCTTGGTATTGATCATTTTCTGACGGTCAAGTTTTTCTCTACCATTAATGGTCATTGATTTTTGGGGGTGGTAAAGTTTTTCCCTGATCCCGTTTAATTATAAAGTTACATAAACAGTTAGTTACCTAGATTCAGGGTCTGCATACATCTCCATGTGCCTGGGGTTAATAGTTGGGTCGACTACAGCCCACGCTCCTCCTCTCAGTTCACCATTAGGAGGTATATAAATTAGTATGGGTTCCTGGTACAGTGTCAGCTCATCTACTATGTAAGCACCAAATTTAACTACCTGCTCGTACATATCTTTAACAACAAAGAAAACATAATGTTAACTCTTTGATTAGGTTTTATGTTGTAGTCAAACCTGTAAACAGTTTAACAGTTCACCACTAGGAGCACCGTGGTTATAACTGTTGTTACATTGTGACATCAGTCTTGTATATTCTTTCATTCATTCAGTCTTCACTATCCATTCTTAAATATAGATTCATTCATTCACATTCACTCTTAAACCTATATTGATAAACCCTTACTTCTTAAACTTTGACTCTTGGTTAAGCAAGGTACTTTATTATACTTCTTGAATTCATTCTTATGTTTTAAAATCAGTTATTTAAAAATCTAAAGTGTGTTTTAAAGTAACCACAAACAAATACATTCAATATACACATACAAGTAACAACCACACTTCTTCGCTATTAGTTTCTTAAATTACTAGAGTTCGTTTACCTTTCATTCCTCCGGAGAATCCTCTCCAGTTGGCAAATATGATGAGAGGGAGGCCTTCATGTGAAAAGTCCTTAATGGCTTGAGATGTTTTGTAAGCCGAGTCTGGGAACCAAACCTGACCGGCTTGACATATCGTCTAAACACAAGGATACATCAAATACATTATTATTAAATCAATACAAACTTTCCTTCATAATAGTCCAAGTGTGAATAATCAGTGTTTGACTGAATATCTATTATTTAAATAGTTTTAGTTATGATGATTGATACCTTGGCCTCTGAGTCAGGGTTAGCTGGGTCAGCTGGTAGATTGAGTTCAACCGTTCTCGTCTCTACAGCTATAACTCCAACAGGTATTCCTCCCAGCCTGGCTCTGCCACAGACCACAGTCTGGGCCCATGGCTCCATGATCTCATCCCAAGTGTCTCTATCGAAGAAACCACTCTCCCACAACTCACCGTTACCTAAAATGATTAACCACATCATTTAATAAAATAACTTTCCAGTTTAGAAAAAAACACAATAGAATATTTATGACATGGGACAACATTATTTAACAATTTTATCGAAAAAGATAACAAAGAGGCAAGCTTGACATGCTGATAGCCTCATTATTCTACTACTTAATGTTTTTATTATACGAGCATATAAAAATATTTAAGATTTCAAATATAACCCGAATTTAATAAAAAAAATTTAAACTAAACAATACACAAAGTAGAGTTGAAAGTTAAAATTAAAGTTCAACTAAATTGTTGTTAGGCTTCCACAGGATGTCTAGCCATAAATCCTCTATGTTTTCTGGTGAAAACAACAAATTCTGAAGAGTTGCTTCCACTGCTGGAAGTATAGTTAGGGGTGTTAGGCATCATGTTGTTAACAGGAAGTAACATAAGATACTCAAGTAGAATTTTATTATAAAAGAACAGTGAAATATACATATAATGGAGGAAGTATGTACTTACTTGGACTCACTCTACCGGCAAGCATCCATCTAGGATCATAAGGTGCTTTGGTTGGCATGTAACCGACATCCCTGTCTACTGGATCTATCGGAGCCATTATTGGCAGAGGAGAATCTTTTGTCTAATAAAACAATAAACAGGAGAAATGTAATAGCTATGATACCACACTCATAAGAAAGGTTCAAAATATAACAATACTGTCAATAATACAAGTTTATAATCAAATAAACTACAATAGCTAATGTAAAATATCAATAGACTATACTATGTTAGTTTAATGATAATAAAATTTTATAAATAATTGATTGATACAGCATATAGGTTTGAGTTTGCAATTATACATATTTTTTTATAAACTATTAACCACCACCTAATTAAAACTTAGTACCCAATTGATTGATTGCACTCAGGACAAATATGCATCTATGAGTGCAGGTAGCCTCAATTATTTTTGAATAAAATTAATTTTATATTAAGTAAGCTTCATAAGAGACCTAAGAATAAAGGGGTTGGTTGTTTTAAATTGCAATACTCACACACTTCACATGTATGTGTCACCCTAAAATACTAGGATAATAATAGTAGAAAAGTGATGTATAAGTATTACCTTGGGTATGTAGGAGAGCCATTTGAGGATAGTGTAAACACCATCTATATCCCTGGGCTCTGTTTTATGTGAAACTCCGTTATTATACATGATCTGGATACCTCCCAGCTGATTGTTAGATGAATACACCTCCCTACCGAGAAGCTGCAACACAAACATTTTACATAAAATAATAATGATACAGCTGACATAGAGCAATGCTTAAGCTTTAGAATTATGTAAAAAGTTTTCTAATAAAATGATTCATTCTATTTTTTAAAATTATGGAAACCTTACTTCTGAAATTACCCTTGTACATCCTACTATCTTCTTAAGATCTTTTCTAAGATTCTATGTTTGTTTTTTACTATGTTTCTAAGATTCTTTTTACTATGTTTAAGAGGCATAGTTGATCCACAAAACAGAAATTAAATGACACAACACTTTACAAAAAATATTAAAAGTTAACTGAATAGGTGAATAGCAAGTTAAATTTTAAGTAATGTTCATTGTTAAATTTAGTTTACTTAGTATTTTTTTTTTTTTTTTTTTTTTTTTAATATTTCACGATCCGGAGATCTGCCGAGGTCAAAAACTTAGATTTATCATTAGCCACCCGTCATAAACAACATACCAAAAAATCAAAACTATCTTGATCTTGATCTTTGATGTAAAGTAAAATGTATAATTTTACTGGACTATACCTTGAAAAAGGAAATAAAATTTTCTGAAACGTCAATAAATGCAAAACTTTTGATTCTTTAAGTCATACATTTTTATTTAATTGATTGTGACTGCACATAGTTGACGAGATTGATAATAATTGTAACCTTGTTGAGAGCTGAGTATCCTGTGAGGATGATATGAGAGTTCTCTATCTGGATAACTCGCTGTCCCAACCTGAGTAGATAAGAACCGATACCTATAGCTCTGCAGGTAACCATAGATATAGTAACTATCTCCCTGTATGCTATAGATGTCTCTCCTGCTATCATACCTGCATACCTCAGGTTCTCTACTCCTATACAGTCTTCCTTACCTGATAAAAAGAAACAAACAAAACAATTTAGTACTAATTGGAAGCAAGTTTAAGAAATATATTTACACGAAGAACTGAAGGGGAAAGGGAGGAGCTGAGGTAGAAAAAAAGAGGGGGTAGCTGGATGATGTTCAGGAAGACCTGAGGAACTGTACAGGAATGGATAGGTGAGTGTGAGGTGGTTCTGACTCATGGGACATAGGATACTAGTCTAATAATTAGAACTGATTTTTGAAAGGGTAGAAAATAGAAATGGGAGCTCAAAATGTTGATATCTATTATGTAGTAATACCCCGACTTACATTATTCCGACGTACTTAAATTCGAAGTTAAGTAACACCCAACACTGCTGCTGAAAGTGATCAGTGATTCTGTAATTTTTAAACCTCCCTTTTTAAGTGATTATGAATCAAAATTTGATATGAAGATACTTTATACATTATAAATGTTGTTGTTAACATGTTAAACAAAACAAGTACTCAAGGCTTAAAACACAACAAAGGGTTAAAATACACACTTGGGGCAATAATAGTTCCCTGATTTTAAAAGTAACACGAGTTTCTTCAAATAACATTATAAGAGAAAACAATTGAAAGAAACTTACCAATAATATCAGTTATTTTGTATCTTGGTTCCCCCTCGTCCTCTATGAGCACAGTGTGTACAGAGTTCATTGAAGAAACCTTAGTGAAGTCTTCAGTAGTCAGATACAGGTACTTGAAACCCTGTAAATACAAAAAACAATTGATGATATAATCCAACCATTATAAAAAAATAAAACTAATCAATCAAATAAAGTAAATCCAAGTCTTGAGAGGATTCACACACACTCTTTTCAATCAAAGTCCAAAATTTGTGTGAAATTGTAAACATTTATGATAATCATGGTTGTAAGGTCTTAAGCCAAAACCAAATAAAGGAAAAACTCTGATACAACTCTAATTAAACTTTTTAATATATGTCTAGTGTTTCTATTAGTTAGTTGTATTTGGTTACATTAAGTATTATCGAACATTTTAATAAATTTACCATAAAAATAATTTTTCCCTGGTGGGGAATCACACCTGACCTCTCACCTTTGCAATTATAGCTTTTTACGCAGAAACTAAACTTTTTCTGGGAACCAACTTATATGGTTAGATTAGATTTAAATGAACTATGTTTTAGAATTTTGTAATCAACTGTTAAAGGATGCTAAATTCTCTTTTATAATAATAATGTGTATGTCCAGGGATTAACTTTGTTATCTTAATTATAATGAGATGCTGATAATTGTTATAATCAATATTACCTTATCTGGGTGGTCCGGGTCTTCCCAGGCGACTCTAAACAGTTGTTTTACTTCCTCAGCGAGTCCTATCCTTGCTCCTGAGTTAACAGCTATGTATATCCTCGGTATTCTGAGTTTGCGAGCAAGTTCACTTGCACGGTAGAACACTATGTCCTCAGGTATAGCAAACGAACCGATCAAGTGAGTGATATCATTAGCTATCAATATCAACTCTCTACCTTCAGGATACTCGGGGGTGAACAGCTTCATCCTCCACGCAACCATTCCCACCTGGTGCAACACAATAGTGAATTCAAATATACGCATTTACTATGTAATGAAGGTGCAACAAACACTATTACAACTTAAATTAATCAGAATATTGTCATGCACTTAGTAGGGCATATCTTAGTTGGGCAGTAATGCTATTCTGTTATAAGTATGTGAAGTAATACTACTATGATTAAAATGCACTTAGACAGGAAAAAAGAAGAAGAAAAAATAGATCTGATCACATCCAGTTATTTATATTCAAACTTGTTTCTATAGCAACATAATTACTAACAATTACAACATTATATAAAAATAATAAAAGAATACGAACAAAAAGAATAAATGAAAACAGAAAAAATAAAATTAATATTGTGGCTCAATTCCCCACAGTTATACATTTTTTCAAAAACTTACAGTATTTTCACCAGGCAGCCTCTTCATTTCAACTAAAGAGTCTCCTTCCAAGACCAGTTCAATGCATTCAATCAGCTGTGATGGTATATTGATGTTTTCTGAAAATAATAATAAAATCCTAAGTGAGACAAGTAAATACAATTTATGCATTGAAGTGAATGTTCAGTTAAGTTAAGGTGCTGACATTTGATTACAGTAGAAAAGCCCTCTTAACATTGCTTATTTTGATGGGTGTTGCAACTTAAGAAATTTACACCCAATTTCATTTTTCTACATTACTGAAATATTATTTAAAGTTTACAGTTACGTCACTGCTTGTTTCATGTAGATATGAGTCAAGGTTTTGAACTACAGTCTGGTCATTTAATAGCATTTTTTCAATGGCAGTAGATACTGAGTGTTTTTATCAGAGTGTGTAGAGTTGTGGGCAGTTGCAAAGTAGGAGGTCAATGGTTAACTGTTGTCAGCAGAGATTACAAAAGGCGGTTTGTAGCTGTTTCACAATCATTTATCAAGAAATTAAAAAATACTTAGTTTTCAGTGAATTCAAAAGATAGAAAAATTACCATTAGGTCTCTGGGCAACAAATTCTTTCCATATCTTGTCACAGGTCTGCCTGAAGATATCGGGGAAGTCGTAAACATAGGTCGTACCGGAACTCTGTGCTTGGAACCTCTTTTGCTGAAGATAGTCTTTGGTTACATAGGGTATGGATACGGGTAGACCGTGTAGTGGACCTTGCTTTAACCCATATGCTTCTAGCTTAATCTAAAAAAACACAGTATCAAATAGAAACAACATCAATCTATATAAATAGAAATATAATTTTTATAATTTTCTTATTTTAATTAGTGAATTTACCCTAAAAACCATTAAAAACTATGATTATTATTAAACATTCTGGTACTATGGGTGATTAAAAGTGGTTTTCTTTCACCCTAAAAAATGAAATGACAATAATAAAAATATTATTATCAGCCATACAAATTTGTTCAGCAAGAAATAAATATCAAGTAAATACAAAGAATTAATCTATGCATCATTTACTGTAAATAATTCTATTGTAGTCCAGCCAAAAAAGTTTTTAATTCTGACAGCCCTAAACTATACTATTAACACCAAAACTCCACAAATATACAAGTAAAAAAGTACTTACAACTCCAGTCTTAGGATCAAGTATTTCCCTGTAAGTACAGAGGTCTAGGAAGTAGCCGGAATCGTTGGCCAGACACAGCCTGATGTTTGTCGTGGGAGCAGACGGAGTCAGTCTGATGGTCATTCGTAACTCTGCTTGAAGAACTCTAAGCTTCCACAGCCTCGGTCCATACCGGTGGACCATGTTCGTAACACTCTCCTCTATCTAAACACACATCACCACTTAGAAATTATCAAACATTACACATTAGCACTCTGAGCTATCATAGTCTTAGTCCATACTGGTGGACCATAACACTCTCCTTTATAACACACATCATCACTTAAAAATCATCAAACATTATACATTAGCACTCTGAGCTACCACAGCCTCAGTCCATACTGGTGGATCATAATACTCTCCTCTATAACACACATCATCACTTAAAAACTATCAAAACAAATAATTTCTAAGAAAAATTGCCTAAAATAATTAAGATTTTAACAGGTTCTAAGAATTTTGTGATAAATAACAGCTTATACATTTCTATAATAACTGCTATTTACTGTTCCATTTTTACTTTCTCATACAGCCTCAACAATAAAAGAAACTTTTAATGTTCAAAGATAACATTTAACTATAAATGCCATAAATCAGAGCTAATGAGGAGAACAAATGAATGGAAAAAAGGCAGTGAGTGAAATTTAGACAAAAGTTTAATGTTGAATCTTTTCACCCATATTGAAAATTGTCAATAAAACTGGATGACAATTATTGTTTGGACAAACAAGCACATAAGCTATTTGTCTAATTAATTGTATTCATGTTAGTATTTTTTAATTGAGACAGAGGAAGTATAGTGTGTGAATTACCTTTACTGGGTCCATGATGACTGTGGGGACAAAGTTAAGGAAGATATGGTTACAATCTGTCCTGCGGGCCAGAGGATGACTGAAGGCTACCTCCAGCTCGTCCATGGCTTCCAGGAGTACTCTCTCACCTTCGTTCTGTAAGTACTCAAATGAAGCCTCCTTCGTTATGAGGTCAGAGTGACGGATTATAGATCGGATGAAGAAACGGTAATCTGTTACTGACTGCCCTTTAGCAACCTGAATAAAATTTACAATTACTACTACTTTATTTGCAATTTTACATCGCATGGTTGTTTACCACAATTGTAATTTAAAAATGTAAAACCATGTAAATAAATGCATATTACACTAATAAAATTACCTTAGCTTTACCGAGGTACAAATACATTTTTCTATTTGAGGTGGGGAGAGCTTCGAGCTCGTAGGTTCTCATCCTGTTGAGTTCTAACTGGAAGGCCATCCCGGGCTCAAGATGACGGTAGATCCTATCTTCCGCAAAATTATCACAGTTACGGTAAGTGAACACTTTTGGAAACTGACGTCTAACACAAACAGAGAGAAATCAACCATTAGATTCAATATTTTCATACAAAACGTTAAATAACAACAATAAAAATAATAATTATGAAAATTTTAAACTATGCACATTTGCATGTCCGTGAGCTATAATTGTTCCCAATCAACACTTTTTAGCTATAAAAAGTGTGTATTATACATAAAATAAAAGAGAGCCATAGACATGGGTTTAATAATAAGCGATGCCGATGAATATTGATCAAACAAATCCTGATGTAGGGTCTTGGGTGTACCATAGAAAGGTGCTCCTGTTGAACGAAAATTCAGTGGTAGCATTGTACCTTCACTAATCTTGTCGAATTTAATTTTAATTATTTATTTAATTTATTTACTTACTTGTTGAGTGCAAGGAAGGTAACTCTCCTAATAGACTTGGCCTTAAGTTCGTCTCTGTGTTTAGCACAGAAATCTCCAAACATGAGGCTCATCTTATCATCTTCCATATCTCCACTATCTTTCACTGATATACACAGTATGTGAGCTGGCTCCACCTAACAGCACACACAACAATTACACTGTAGTCACCATCAAATCCTTTCATATTAAAACTCATATTGCAATAAATATAATAAAAAAATATTTTTTAAAAAATAAACCTTAATAAAACAAGTTGTATCTATATTTTTTTAAATTTTATTTTAATTCATAATAAAGAAAGAAATCACTCCACTAAACTTATTGTACAAAGAGATAAGGTTAATTGATGGATTCTGAACCTCTGTCACAACTCCTACACTGATACCATCTCTAATGTATTTTGACTCAGTGTTCATACTCAGCAATGAGTATGAACACTAGTAGCACTCAAAAATGACCTCTAATGGTACTGAAGATGACCACTAGTGGTTGAAAGCTGGCTATGTACAATAAACTTACTTCAGTGGAGAGACGTCTTTCATAACTACAAATCAAGTCACCACTACTCATCTAGAAAAACAAATTCATCCCCCCTCTCCCTTTAAAAAGATGTACGATAAAAGAAAGATAGGGGGTCAGTTGAACGCCAAGGCCTTCCACAGGCTGTTAGTTAAACGAGCGTAGTGAGATTTTCATAACAGAGACTTGGGATTTTAAAAGTTGTGTATTTGACTAAAGAAATTGGGGTAAAAATTGATTGATTTGAACAAAGTTTGGTACAAATGTGCATCTCAGTATTTGTGACAACTGTATAGTTTATGGAAATTTTACGTTTAATATTTTCAAGATGGCTTAAAAATGAATTAAAAACTAAATTTTGACCGCTGTAGCCTAAAGATGTGGCATTACAACAAATAACTTACTAGAAGTTTAAAATTCAACAAGACTGGTTAGAATTCTAATTTTTAATGATTAAGATATTAAGATTTACCTCTATGCTAGGATCAGCATCGCACATCTGAGAGGTTGGGTCAGGTGACGACATGGAAACGTTGATGGACGTAGACTGACGAGAGTTACTCTCAGAATTACCGGCGGCATCCACAGCCTCCATCATCTTAGGAGTTATGATGGAATGGACGGACATCTCTTCTACCAGATCTAGTATTTCATCAAAATACGATGCAAACTTCTTGAACGATTCAAATGCCGCCATGGAACCTGTACGGTATGGACTGTGAACGACAACGGACCCACCTAGCTCTGACTCACAGTTATCTTGCATCTTCTGCCTGCAACATACAAAACATCATCAAATTCCTTCTCTATAACATACAAAGAATAAAATTAAACAGCAAGAGTCTAAATGTACATCAGTTTTGAATTATTAAAATTAATCTGTAAAATATATCCCAGAGAAAACATAATGGTAACAGTGTGTTTAACATTTCAGGGCTGTTTGTCTGCAACCAACATTTTCTTAAACATACTCAAGATAAAAAAAGTTATGATCACCAACTAAATGGTTCAAACAGGTCTGAATTGACGTTAGCTTTTGGGTAATAGATCTAGATCTTCCATTTTCAGATTTTGTGAATCCTGACATTTTGAACCCATTACAGGGATCATTCTCAAGAGAGTTACGCATGATGAGCATTCGCAAATGAGGAGTCAGTTCTGCTAGCAATACAAAATAAATGGGCAGCTACTTTAGTGAAGTGGAGTCTATCTTGAATGTCAATTATATGGTTTATGCAGCTGATGGAGCAATACGATGACCCCTTAAGTTGTCTATTCAATATATAGTTGTATAAGACTTCCACAGGCTGTTGCACCATACATTATTATAATTATTACTCCTAGAGAAAAATGTTGAAAAAATGTATACCTGTTTGGATGTGAGGAGGGTAGGAGGAATTGGAAGTGAACCAAAGGTATTTCCTCGGTAAGTTCGAGGTGCTGTAGACAGGTGAGCTCGTAGGATATATAGACTCTCCTTACATAGACCTCGAGGGCTGCATTGCACACTGCACGGTTAGAATGGTAGAAGAAATCATGCAGGATGTCAAATATAGAGGTCTCTGACTGGATCAGTTTCTGGAGGTTCTCGGGATGGAAGTCATGTCCATACATGTCCACGGCTGATAGGAATATAGACTCCATCTGGTTATGACGCAACTCGTAAGCAGGCTGATGCGCAGCTATCAGAACCTAGCATAGCAACAACAAACAAAATTATCAGTATCCTAAACAATGATTACATAGGTTAATAACTGTATAACTCATTTCCTAAAACATAATAATCTATATAGATAACTAGCCTTCACCCCGCGAAAAACGACGACTACACAAAACAACTTTTACAAAAAAAAAAAAAAAAAAAAAAATGCAAGATCTTTACACAAAATTCTTTAATGATGAAGCTTGGCAGACTTTCTTAGGAGTTCCCTAGTGGGAAACCCATAAACTACAAGGAAAAACCTAACTGTAACACAATTCTTGTTACTTTTGGTCCCTCTTCATGCATAAACTTTTCATTTATCCTTCATTTCAGTTCTATATATTGGTACAAAGTAAACAATATTAAGGGTGCTTCGATTAGTCAATATACAATGTCTCAGAAATCAGTTCCTTCATTGTGAATCACTACTAGAAGCTAGTCATCTAGTTATACAATAAAGAGAGCACAATTAACAATGGATAAAGAAGACTTGTGGTGCAGTTACCTGTCTAGCTCTCAATGCTACTCTTGAATGTTCACTCCTGTTAAGAGACGTAAGTTCATTGAGCGTTGTGGCCAGTTCATCTGTAAGTCCAGGCTCGTTAGACCACAGGTGATCTATTAACATGGTCACCAGCATATTCTTCTTAGCAACCTACAAACACAAACATTATACAATATCCAACAGAAACAGCAAATCTAAAAAATTTGGAAAATCCATACATTAACTTTGGGAAATATCTGCTGATATGATATTCATTGAGTCCCCTCAAAAAATATAACAATTTAATTAAAGGACATACCTGATTATGTGAAAATATAGTTCCAGTGACGGCAGCCATATCATCCTTATGCTTTTCTCTTAATGCCGAGACACACTTGTCGTAGTGTCCTGGAAAAAAATATTGGTGTAAAACTTAATTATACAAGAATCAGAAGAAAGTTTGGAAAGTCGATTATAAGACTTTAGGATTCTTATATCTTTCTATCAGGGCATTTCCTGAAAATTTACTTACACATCCTTGAGACAAGGTCATATTTAGAACAAGCACACATTTAGAGGAAACACAAGGCCGTTTTAGAAGTCGGTAAAGCACACAAGATCTAATCTTTGTAACATGGGAGATCTCAGAAAAAATTATAGAGTACGGTGCACATCTGCTATTTAGACCCAGAGAAGGCATTTTACAAAGTTCTCTGGAACATCTTGGAGAGAAAATTGAGCAGTCTTTCTTTAAAATATGCAATATTTGTAAATTATTATCTCTTATATAGAATACTAAGAAAGGAGTTATATTACATTACCACAATTATCTGTCAGTGTAAATGCAGTACATACCAAAATAAAAAGTCCATTTTTTATAAAATTGGACCATCATTTATCTCTGAGGGACAGATAATTCCCCTGGAAAACAAATAGATCTTTAGTTACATTTCCAGAGGTGGAGGAGTGCATTTTTATGTCATCTTTTTCTCTTCAAAGATAATAAGTTAAATGCTACTATAATTAGGTAATGTGGTGCTAGGTCTTCCAGAGTGTGTAAAAGTTGTCACTCTTATTAAAATTACATGTATTTTCCTGAAACTACTTCCAGCTTTTGAGGAAAACATCGGCATCTGCATTCAGATGCAGACATCATTGCAAGACAGTACTTAATAATTATAAATACTACCTTGATTACCTATAAACAGATGTATGGAGATAGTTGTCAAGCTAATGCTAAAGATTATGGCAGTAATAAAAATGTCAGTAATTATGATGACTAAGTAGTTAAGGGGTGAGCTAACCTTGTTGGAACTGACTCTCGACATCATAGTATTTCCTAAGCAGTTCGTGTACTGCCGACTTCATTCTCCCCCTGATACCATTCCTGTACCTCTGTACAAGTAGAACTATTCCCTGTGTGGTCAGGAAGAAGTTATCTCTGTCAGCTCTCTTTTGCAGCGTTGCTGCATGACTGAAAAACAAAAAAAAATAAAACATTACGCCAACAATTAACATTTAAATTGTCAAATTCTCCATCAGTAAAACTAATTTAAGATGCATGAACAATGAGATTATTAGTGTTTAAACACATAACATTTCTTAGTGAGTAGAAACTATACATGTAGATTATTTAGAACTTGGTTCCAGGCCAAGAGGAGGGGCTCTAACCCAGAGATAATTTAATTGGATGCTGTCCTTAGAATCCATCACATACATTTATAATACATACAACACTATATACACACCTGTCAATAACAGATGCTATTTGCTGTGAAGGGAACTGAACAAGTACTGATGTAATGTTCTTCTCGTACAGAGTCATGAGTTTCCTTATTTTCTTCTCTACAGAGAGAGGTATCCTGCCTGATATGGAGGCGATTACTTCCTGTAACTCCAGCAGTGGAAGACTAGGATCTCTTAGACTTGTCATGAACTTTTCTATCACCTCCCTCAGACGCTTCACATGGTAGCTTTCAGGCAAACAGTAACCTAAACGATAATAACAATATCGTAAATATCACAACATAATATAGGATACATCTGAGGCTTTAAGTGGCTAGAAATAAAGAGTTTGGATAAAAGTTTCTAAAGTAACCAAAATAATTTGAGAGAATCAATAGTAGCTGATTATCAGGTCACAGATGAATAATAAAACAGTACTAGTAGCAGAACCGGGAGGACCGACCACTTGTTCCAACCTAGCAATTAGGGCACTTGTTTAGATGGTTACTCCCTTTTAAGGGAGTAACCAATTCGTTTTTTTATTTATGTGACCTTGTTTAGTAGGTTACTCCCCTTTGTTGATTTTAGTTGGTTACTCCCTTTTTTGGTTACTCCCCTAATTTCTTGATTTGGCTATTTCTATTTTTAGTTATTATCAATTTTAATATTTAATACATTCTTACCCGGGGATGTAGAAAAGCATTGGGGCTTTTGTTGGGGTTAGAATAGGGGGAAAGAGAATATTCGCAAAGAATTTATGAAGGGAGTAACCATCTAAATTAGAACACCCCTTAGACTAATTCAGATGGTTACTCCCCTTTAATAATATTATTAAAGGGGAGTAACCATCTGAACAAGAATACCCCTTAGACTAATTCAGATAGTTACTCCCCTACACTAATAACAAGGGGAGAGGGGAGTAACCGTCTAAATAAGAAGACCCTTTAGATTAATTCAGATGGTTACTCCCTTTCAATAATACGTTAAAAGGGAGTAACTATCTGAATAAGATTGCCCATTAGACTAATTCAGATGGTTACTCCCCTACATTAATACCAAGGGGAGTAACCACCTAAATTAGGACACCCCTTAGACTAATTCAGATGGTTACTCCCTTTTAATAATATTCTAAAAGGGAGTAACCATCTAAATAAGAATACCCCTTAGACTAATTCAGATATTTACTTCCTTTGAAAAATTCCAAATGGAATAACAAATTGAATTAGTCTAAGGTGTTTTATTAATAAGATTTAGATTTGGTATTGATGTTTTATGTTTGTTATGTGATTTTGTTTTATTTCCGTCTTTGATCTTATTGCATCTCGTTCATACACAAACATAAAAAAATGATTATTATAGTATTTATAAACACATAAGGACTATGTTAGATTGATATATGGTTGGTTATAAGATTGTATGTTATTGTTATTCCCTTGGTCATATTTGTAATATTTTATGTATTTTTATTTTACATAGATTTTTGAGGCGTTTTTTATTTTTTTTATTTTTTTATGTCATGTCATGTCAAATTTTATTTTTTTAAAACTTTGACTTTTCAAATTTGGAAGTTGTCTGTGTTTAATTGTGTGATTTAAATTTATTCATATTTTTAAATAAAACTCAAATGGACGTGTTAATCGATTTAACCCTAAGAGATGTTTATAAATTAACCGAAGATAAATCTAATTGGGATCTTTACAAATTCTTACAGGGTAAGTTCTATTTAGTTTAATATCTTTAGTTTTTTTTTTTATTTTACTATTGCGTGTTTAGTGTAACAGTAATATAGTATTGTATTGTATTCTTATCTGAGCGTTTATTGTTGCTTATAGGTATTGGTGTCTTTCAAAAAAATCGGGCATGCCCAGAAAATGGATGTGGACGAGATATGAAACTTCGCCCACCAGTAGGAAGGCGACAGTATGGGACTTGGTGTTGTCCAAGAAAAAATTGTAGAAAAACATTAGGTGCACTGTCTGGGACTTTCTTTGAAGGAGCCAGATTGGGACTTGTAGAAATTTTTCATCTGAGTTTCTTATGGTGTTTGGGAATTTACACCTATGATGCAATTAAAAGTGAATTGAGAAGAAGTGATGGCACTAAAATTTCACAAGCAACTGTTGTAGATTATTGTAATTTTTTTAGGTAATTATGCTATTATATTATTATTATATATTGTAATGATTACTATCCACGGTTAGAAAGAAATTATTATCAATTTTAAGATATCGACAAATCTTTCTAGTCAAAACCGTTGACTACATTTTTGTATAAATATATTTATAAATGTATTTATTTACAGAGATGTATGTTGTAAACATTATCAAAAAAATGAAATTTTGATTGGAGGTCCAGGTGTGGTAATCGAGATTGACGAAACGGTTATATCAAGAAGGAAATATAATCGTGGTCGATTAGTAAGTGAATTTTATGTATTTATTATTAAATACATAAAACTTATTGGACGAACAGACTGTATTTTAAATATTATCTTACTTTGATTCGTAGTTTACCTACTCATAATAATACTAATATTACTACGACTCTTAATATATAAAATTATTTATTATTTAAAATTATTATTAGATTTAATTTTATTTTGTGTTGATTTTAGGTAGGAGATCAATGGTACTTTGGAGGTGTGGAGCGAGGTAGTGGTCGGTGCTTCTTGGAAGCAGTGGATAGGCGTGATGCTCACACTCTTCTAAACATATTAAAAAAACATGTATTACCAGGATCGATAGTCGTGTCTGATGGATGGGCTGCTTATGGCGGGATTGAATCTTTGCCAGGTATTTGCGAATTTAATTTTTTGCTACACACAATTTTGATATCCTACTAATCATGTTTGAGTCTAAAAATATTCCTTTGCATAAAAAATTTAAACAATGGTGTAATCAAATTCTGACATTTAGAAGAGTTTAAATTGGTAATCGATAACTAATATCGTCTGATTTTCGGTTTCAGAGGGTTACTCTCATTATGTGGTTAACCACTCTCAAAATTTTGTCGACCCAGAGTCTGGTTATCATACTAATACTATTGAGAGTACCTGGCAGAAATTCAAGGCTCGCCATAAGCGGCATTATGGGACCGCAAGATCGTTGTTTCCATCATATATTTCAGAGTTTCTATGGCGGCGGGATTTCCCTCAGGCACAAAGATTGAAGGCTTTGTGGGAGGGAATTTCGTCGTTTATTGATTAATTTTTTTTTTGTATCTTTATATATTTTTGAATATAAAAGCATAATATATTTGTTTTTCATTATTTCAACATTGTTTTATTCCATTATTGTGATAATAATTTCTTGGTTACTCCCTTTTGGTGAGTAACCAGGACTTGGTTACTCACTTTTGGGGAGTAACCAACAATGGGAGTAACCATCTAAACAAGTACCGCAATTAGGCCACTTATTTGGGCCCTGCTTATACACCCCTTATGAGAGAGCCAGCATCGCCATGGGGCTTAAGTCACTTGTCAAGTCTACCTGGCCATCAATGAATTGAGGATTAGTGATCAATGAATTGAGGGCAGCATGAGGTTGTGGCGTCGCAATTAAGTAGAGAGTACACGTATATAGGATCTTGGTAGCTCATATAGGAGAGCAGCTGGCTCTCTAATCAATAAATTAGACAGTATCAGGGTGGTCACAACTTGAATTATGATAAAAAATCTGGGTTTAATTCCCAGCATCGCCATATAAGTGGGTAGGTACTTATGTAAAGTGGAGACTATTGCGTTTATCAGTTGTAAGGTTTTTTTACAGCTACTGGAGCAACAAACTTATTCATTACAAATATAGTTGGAGTTAGCTAGTATATGTAGGTATTCGAGTGAAGACTAACCCGCTAGTATGTTTTCGAGCATGATCCTGTAGTGAGCATGCTTGTGGTTAAGTTTGTCTCCCACAGTGGGTGTAGATACTTCCAAATCAGGGAACTCTCCTTTGTAGTCTTGTGCTCTAGTTACGAGGGAAGGGTCGTCTAGATCGAGATGACCGATAACACTGCCAGCATCTAACACAGCACCGGCTCTCTTCTCGTAGATAATAGAACCACTTTCCCCAGCCGTCAGGGTCATCACCATCTTCATAACCTAAACAAATCATAACCATCATCGTTAAGAAGTGGTAGGAAATTGTCTATTATTAATTTTACCACCTAAAAAAAAAACCAAGATTAAAACAACATTCATAAAAAACGTATTCAAAAACAACAGTCTTTGCTAAGCAAGCTTGAACAAATAATCATTTGACTCGCAAAAGCATTGTGTAAATTTACAAAATGGAACATTAAACTTTAGAAAATAAATTAACAAAATAGTAAATGTTTTTTCTAGATGAATACTGGAGTCGTTTGATTAGGAATAAGGAAAGATTAAACTAATTAACTTTATTTTACAAAGCCAGCATTGAATGAAGTGATGTCTCTCTTTAATTCTAAAAAAAACAAGGTAATTTGTGAGGATATTTTTATAAAACCGACATTTTTGTGAGTAAATTTAGTAACCTCTATTTCAGCGTAGGCCTGCCCCCTAGAGACGTGTCCTCCGTCCTCGACTATGAGGGTGAGCAGCTTACCAGCTGAAGGAGATCTAAGTAATGAAGGATCGTTTTCCTTCTCAAACACACAGGTCTGGTTTCCCACCACTATCCTGTACCTGTCCACCTCCTCTCTCATGTAAGTAGTAAAACTTGAACTGTCCACCGACAGCAGTATACCTGCAAACAGATCAAGTTATTAGTCAACATAATACACATAAGAAACCATTATTGTAAAACTTTAATCATTAGTTCTTATAATCACAAAGATATGATTGTCTTTAAAATGCTTTTGTCGTGTTGAAATAAACTTATGGTTTTTAGTTAGCTGTAAATAAATGAATATGTACCTCCGTCTGAGAGCCTGTGTACTTCTATCTCTTTGAATGATCCGTTCATGACGAGGAAGTAAGAGTTGGGTCCTGACTTGGTCGCCTGAACTTTGTACTTGAGTCCTTCGTGTATCAACTCCACGTTCACAACATTCTCCAATGTGTTGCTCCCGAGAATTTGTCCCCTGTATAAATAATAACAATTAATTATTACAAAAGCTCAGATTTTTTTTGTCGCTTTGGAGTGAAGCACCTCCAAATTACGAGCTAATACTCATTTATCAATTTCACTTCGGGTAAATTCACTTAAATCTGTTCAGTAGTTAAGGTCCCATGAGTCAGTACAGACAGAAATTATTTTTTAAAAATTGTTTGATTACCTTAAAACATGTAAATCCATAGAAAACTTAAAATTTCTTTAATAAAATTTTTTTTTTTTTTTTTTTTTTTTTTTTTTTTTTTTTTTTTTTTTTTTATGAGATACTAAACAAAAAGTTGAGGGAACCTTTCAAGAGAGTTCTGGAAGCTCTGGAATGCTCCGGAGATCTGCCTGTCTGCAATGTGAAGAGCTCCACAAATAACTCCAAGTAAAACATTGGGTTTTTCAGAGTGAACTTTATCTGCTATTAGGATGTCCAGCCATGCTGTGTCTATAGTGTTCAACTACAAATAAAAAAAATATTCATAATTTTCACATTAATCTATTTATTTATTTATTTTTATTAACTCAGAGATTGAACCCAAATTGAGCTCCAGGAGCACATTAACTACTTGGCTTTAAAGAGATTAAATTTACTCTTAGTATTATTGTTGTTAGATAAATAAGCATATATAAAACAAACAAGATTGTAGGGTCCAACACTAAAAACTTTAGTGTTTACAACAAAAACAAAATATTTTAAATAGAGACAAACAGATGAGAAATAATTGTTCATACCCTGGATGAACAAAACATCTAGTTCGTAGCTGCAACAACACATTAGTTTACAAGTTAACTTGTCCTTAACAATGAAAGGTTTAATGTATGTAGTAAAACAGTTGACAATTAATTTCTAAAAATATATTCTTAAACTGACCTGGAAGCAGTCTGTTTCAAGTAAAGTAATCAAGTATTCCACAGTTGTCCTGAAGTCTCCTCGAATAGACAGTTCCTTCAGAGCTATCACCAAATTCCTGAAGAATTTAAACTATGCATTAATATCCTAACAATTTCATATTCACACAACTATAGATATGCAAATTTTGGAAACCCATTATGCATTGAGGTGTGGGAAGATCTTTTTAAAGCAAAATTAATACCATGGATAAGAACTTGTTGAAGGGTGCATATCAAGCATCCAAACATTTAAAAAGAAAATGTGTGATATATATCGGCTAAAAGTTACAGATTAACCATATGAAAACTGCAGATTAAGTGATATATACACGTTTTTTTCCGAGGTACCAAAGTCCTTGAAAGATTTGGGCCTGCCAAAAGGATTATACAACTACAGTCGGGTCAAGATGAGTGTGAACTCTGACAGTGTGTGTGGGGGGGGGGGGGGGGGGAGGAATAAATAAAAATTCGGAAATCAACCCCTGACCTCCTGCATGATTAACGCAGACAGTAGCAATGAGCTATAGGGGACCCTCAACCTACAAGTTAAAGAATATAATAAAAATATGTTAGGTTCTTACTCTCTTGCTTGTTCTCTGTTTTCACCCCATGAGAAGCAGTGACCAAACTGTGAGTCAGCAAACTCATGGAGACCTCCTGAAGCCGCTACACTGAAATATCCCCACACGTTCTTTGAACTACGGAAGTTCAGTTCCTGCACTGTTCCTGAACTCGGCTTGAAACCTAGAACAAACAAATTAATCAACATGCTTAATGATAGTAGTAATTATAGTAAGCCGGAGGAGGAACAACAAGTTCAAACTACGCTGGCTTCTTTATAAACATATTAATTCAAAGCTGTGCAAAAAATCCCAATTTCCACTCGACCCTCCCTTCTCGACTAAAATAAACGATTACAATAAGTACACAAATTAGGTTATAAGAATGAATTTTCATTTTTATTTTTTAAATTATTATTATTATGATTATTATTTATTATTATGATTACCTTCATCAGGGTTCTCTGAGGTAATCCTGGCAGCAATGACGTGTCCCCATGGCTGAGGTTTGTGTGTGGGCTGGTCAAAGTCTATAACTGAATCCCCCCAAGGAGACTCCCCGTACAGCATCCTGATGTCTTTGATATTGTGCAGTGGCAAACCCATTGCAACCTACCAAAATAATACAGAAAAAAATAAAATAAGTTTTTACTGTAACTAGAATATTTAGCTGACTTGCATCGTATGCATCTCACAAGGTACAGAATATGTCTGTTTAAATCATGATTATAATTTACATTGTAGAATTTCACAAAGAATTTTTTTTTGAAGGCTGAAATATCCACTGATAATGTACCCATTTTTGGCTCTCATTTGAGCCTAACAGTATTGAATTAGATGTGCTTGAAACATATATTTGGGGCTAGTATAGCGCTTCAGAATTAGAAGCATTGGGCTGGAAATCTGAAAAAAGTTTCAAATCCCAGCACCAGAGTGTATTGTTCTCTGTTCCGCGCATTTTCCACTATAAGGTTCGAGACACCATAATATATAACTAATCCATTGTATTAAAGAATTGTAAGTAGTTAAAACCGCTTTTAAAAATATGAGTTATTGTTGTTTTGTGAGTGAAGCCACTTTATTTTGCATTCCTTGGCTGTTCCCACAATTTTTTTAAAAAATAAAAAAACAATAAATATTAAATTGAAATACTCGATAATTAAACTTATTGCATCAAGTAAACAATACAAGTCAAATAATAATACAAATTATTTAAAAGTCAAACAACAAAATAACATATTCACCTGTAACTGGCAGGCGGGTAGGTTAACGTCAGATACCATCTCCGTGCAGGGATGCTCTACCTGAAGCCTTGGATTTAATTCTAAAAAGTAATAGGAACCATTTGTATCATACAGGTACTCTACTGTACCTGCAGAAACATAACCCACCATCTTGGCCAGTCTAACTGCAGCCTGAATACAAAAATACAATAAATTAGTCTATTAAAACAAATCTAATCAAACAAAATAATAATAATAAACTAAGGTCAAATCCCCAGAAGGTGCACTCAACCCTGCTAAATTTGGAAAATTTCAAAGTCTAATAACTTTTGAATACAATTCGGTTAAAAACATAATTAGTCCTATCTTTTAGGTAAAATCAACCTGTTTTCAAAAACATACAATATGTCAGGAAAATCAGAAGTGTATACCTCAAAGAAGCAATGATAGGGGTGTAGCTATATTAGCACTCTCGAGAACTCTAACCTCTCTTTTAATAGGGGGGTATATATCTATCTCCTTCTACTTAAAAAGTGTAGTCAACCCTTCTCTTTCTTACTTACTGGACATTTTAGTATAAATTTTTTTTTTTAATAATATTGGTAAATAATATCCATGCTGCAACAGCCTGGAGGGGCTTATACAACTATAAATGGATGACACAAGGTTGGCGTGTTGCAACATCAGATGAATAAACTGAATTAATATCATTTGCAACTGGATAAACATCACTTCACTCAAGTAGTTACCCATTTATATTGTGATGCTGGCTGAACATGGAGCAAGGGGCCCCTATTAGTCATAAATTAAACACAGGAACTCCTGTTTACAATACCAGTGCAGATGACAATCTATTAGGTCAATTTGTCTTTAATTTTCACCTAAGAGTATTTCATATTACTAAATTGATGAAGATAGAAAGCAAGATATTAGGCTGTCTAAATGAAAGATATAAAGGGAGTACTTTACCTTCTCCATTTCTTCGAATATTTCTTGGTGAGCTATGACGGCGGGGGCCTCCTCAATGATCTTCTGATGTCTCCTCTGAATAGAGCAGTCCCTTCCGAACAAAGAAATAGCATTGCCATATTGATCTGCAAGCAGCTGTACTTCCAGGTGACGAGCACTTCTAGCTAACTTCATAACAAATATAGGAGAACCTGGCACTTCCGCTTGTACCTGACATAAAACCACAAGAAATAACAACAGTGAAAATAATCTATTATAAAGTAAGTTGACTAGAGAATCAAGTTAGAACTTAAAGAGCGAAATTTATAAAATTATATTGTGATAAAACCACTCTAACTAATGTTTAGAAAATATTGGCGAACTAGTCATTTATAAACATTAGCTTTTTTTCCCAATAAAAAGATAAATTTTATACTCACAGTTGGATCAAGATGAGAGTTAACTTTGACACATCATGTTGTCAACCTCTGTGAGAAAAAAAGCCACCCGACAGTGATCCTGAGGGCCACACTTCTCCGCCCAGAGACATTTTTGCTTGCCTAGTTATACCAAACTTCTAGGTGCCAAAATCATGAGCTCTCATTGGGTCTACTCCCCTTTTTTCTGATTTCCCACACTGTCAAGAATTATCAATTTTCTTGATCCAACTGTAGAGTGTTTATCGACAATGTATAAGTTGAACAACATTTGAAGCAAGTTAATGCTAGGAAGAAGTCATACTGAGAGCAGTTAGTTACCTGTCTAAATAAATTAGGAAATTCTTCTGACGTCTCGACCTTCCTGATACCTTTGCCTCCTCCTCCCTCACTGGCTTTGATCATGATGGGGTAGCCGATCTTCAAAGCTGATGCCAGACCTTCCTCCACTGTTGTCACACAGCCCTTCTTATAGAGCTCAGAGCTGATTTTGATCTTCTTACCTGAGTACTGTGCTGTCAAACCTGTCAACAGAGAAACACTCCTCAAAAACAACTCAACTTTAAACTAAAACTAGACTTCTCACATTAATGAAGCTAAAGTTCTTTTATATATAATGGGATCATTTACCAGAACAATATACATATATTATAACTATTACCACTAGATAATGCACCTAAAAGATATTGAACAACTATTTGGATTTAAACTAAAATAATCACAAATTGAAATAAGCATATATATTTAATGTTGAAGACTTGGAAATTAAAAATAGGGTAAAAGGATTGTGGGCCTGATATGCCTATTTTGATTCTTTTTACTCTCTTATATAAAGAGAAAGTATTGTAATAGCACAAAAATTCGATTTTGATGGATTTACATGTTTGGAGGTCCCCTGTGCCAAAAAAGGTGGTTTTTAGAAAATGTCTGTCGGTTATTTGTGCAGATCCGTGGAGCCTAAACTACTAAAAAACTACTATTAATGAAATTTGGCATACATGTTCAGAAACACCATACCCCGAGGCAAAAGCAATAAATGAGTTTTAGCTCTAAATTTGGGGGCGCTACCCCCAAAAACTCTGAAAAAGAAGATTTTGATTAAAAAATTCTAAAATGTAGTCAATTTAAATACGAATCTAACGATATTAGCTGATTATTTGTTTGTTATCAAAATTTTAAGTGTTATTTAATTTTTACAATCTTTAATTAAAGCATTATGATGACAACTTACTTAATTCTTTATTATATAATCAAACGTTACATTTATTAGTAAAAATGTATAAATCACAAAAGAAAAAGCTGGAGCCTAATAAAGGTTGTCAGTGCACTTACTGTCACCAGTGAATTAAAAACTACTGATTCTCTGAATTCCTCTCGAAATATGAAATAAATGTAAGTAATCATATATTTTGTTTGTTTGTTTTTTTCTTTTTAAAGGGGTAGTATAATAACTCAAAATTTTCATTTAAACTTTTTTTTACCAATTAAAAATATAAAATTGTACAGTTTAGAGAAGAAAATTTTAATTTGCACTTTTATTTAAAATATTTTTTTTTGCTGCTGTACAAGTCCGAATGTTGATTACAGAATAATTTAAAACACACACAATAAGAAATAATAAACAAATAATTCTCACCACTTCCAGACCAGGGTAACGTTGGTATATGGGCTGTTTGAGCAACTATACTTGAAGCTATTTTATCTCCGAGAGCCCACATGGCTTTCTCAGGTGGACCGATGAACATAATGCTATTTTTATGTAAGAGTTCGGGTAATTTTGGATTCTCCGAGGCATGACCCCAACCTGCCCAAACAGCCTGCAAAACAACAATTATGTGTAAGTAATGATATGATTATAAGAAAGATGATATAATGCAATCATATTAGAAGAAAAAAATTGTTTCTCCATAAAAAAATCCAACATTTTATACAATCTCAACTGAAGTGACATAGTTTAGGCTGGTATGAATGTTATCAGTTATCAGGGTAAGAAATAATAGTTAACATGTCGATGCACCAAAACCCTAAAGATGCTTCCAGTAGAGGAAGCAAAACGAAGCACTTCAACCCCTTCATGATAGGGATTTCACTGGAAATCAAGTTATTCAATTTGAGACAACCTGCGGAAGCAATAAGTTAGAGATGAGTATAATGATAATGTTGTGTTTAGAGTACAGTTTTCTTAGAGTTGAAATCTATGTTAGGATAAACTATAACACCATGAAAATAATAAATTTATTTAGCTTATTGATTTTTGGGACTTAAGGAAAAATAAGAAGCTTACTTCAGCGATACTTCGACCCCTAGACTAGAAGATTACTCAATTATCTTGTTCTAACTATATTACCAGTTCTAATCAAACCTTGATGGATATCATCACGATCAGTTTTTGAGATCATCTGTTTGAACTTCCCTAGTTGTTATATTTTTTTTTATCAATTTTAATTATAGAAATTTGGAAACAAACTCGAGAGTAAAAGTCACCTCAATTTTCAAAAAATAAATTTTGCGTATATTTCTTTCACTTTACACATGTAATGATGTGGTCATCAGTTTAGAACACATGCCTAGGAAATCTCGGTATTGGGGAGTAGTTTGAGATGTGAATGAAACCACTTGGGCTATAAGAATCAAGTTGAAACAAGCAACAACTGTGACGTTGACGTACCTGTACTTGTGTTCTGACAGCTATGTCAACTATAAGTTCGACATTAGCGTAGTTGTTGTTATTAGTACCTCCAGGAACTGGGACATAGTGATCCGCCATCTTTATGTACTCGGCATTTGCTAGAAAACAAACAAACTTTATCACTCAAACAATTTTTTAAAAAAGGGTCTGTCTTTAAACTGCTCTCTAACTCTAATAGATATTGAATTCTAAAAAAGTAGACAAAGGCTACTAAGAATCATCTTAAGTAGTTCATATTATGTACCCGGGAAATTGGGAGGGGTGGGGGAATAAGGAAAAGTGCTAGTAAGAACCTCTTTAGCTTAGAGATTATACCAATCCTACTAAGCAAGAAATTTGTTTATACTTTTTAGTAAGTAGAAAGTTACTGGTTTCATTCTGCAACAAATGCCCAATATAAATTAAATGTTTGTGAGTGGAATACAGGGGTAGGTAGGGCTAGAGCTAGAATCAAAGGTAACAGCAGAGATATCAAGCTCACTGCCTGATATTCCAAATCAAGCTCACCTGCTCTCCTGCTCTTTTACAAATATCAATATTCATGTACCACTCGACTTGAAAAAAAAAAAGAGTAGAAATATAAGTATTAATTATATTAAAAGGGAATTATTTTTACATTCCTCCTGATTAACTATGTTCATAATATATTGCAATACGCTTGCTTCAATGGTAGAGCCATGCGATGCCTAAGTACTTAGAAGAAGATTGGATCAATCAGTTGAATGGATCAAACATATTTTGGTTAAAGAATATGTTTAGGGTAAGTTACCTTTAAGATCTTCAGGTGTGACCATGACAACGAACCTGATAGCTCTCTCATTCTTAAACATTTCATAGGACCATCTTCTCACTGACCTCATACATTTAACCGCTGCTATACCGTTGTTAGCTATTAGCACCTAAAAACAAACAATTTAAATAATTATGTAAATTTTAAAAAGAACGCAAGAACAAGATCTATATGTAGAGTCAAAAATCTCTTGAATGATAAAATATAACATAATTTAACATTTGGAAAGGTTTATTTTGGCACTTAATTACATTTATTAAAAGTTCTTGTTGGCCAAATTTGGAGTTGGGATTAACATTTCTTATTGATGATAACTTAATATATTTTGATGTTCCTAAGCAGACTGAAAAGATTTTTTTTAAACTTATTAGATGGATAAGAAAATAAGAAATTTTCTTAACTCTGTTTAAGAAAATTAATAAAGACTCTCATTGTGAGTAACTCTCTAAAGAATAATCCCTGCAATAGGAACAAAACATTGGGATTCAGAAAATCTCATTAGCAACTTCACTGAATCAGCCCTTGATTAGTTTGATATGGATCTAGATGTTTTAGAGTCTACTATATTATAAATTACCTTATTGATAACTCTTGCTCCTTTGAATCTCTTGACAAATTCCTCCGGTGTAGCGACTGTGAAATCTTTGTCTAGGGCTCGCATGTGCATCACAGTCCCCTGTGACATACTCGGCCTGCCAAACAGAAACACAAACTAATTAACACAAGTCAACAAACATATAATAACATTTAAAAAAAAAAAAAAAAAACGAACAACAAAACAAATTACAAATAAATACATATATAATATTATTGAGGCATTGTGCTCGGTTGACAAGCAAGCAGTTATTTTACGACACAAGCTTAGTACAGTGCAATTAAAAAGAAAAAAGTTACTTGTAAATGTGGCTTGTCTTATCCAATAGATTATTGTTAATTCTTCTTTCTTTACATCCTGATCAACAAAACATTAGGTCATTACAGGACAAAGAGATCAACGACTTTACACATCTATTCGATGTGATCATCAGTGCTGATCATGTCTCACCACTCTGAAAATTGAATCGGATAAGTGGGAGTTTGGATAGCGGTTCCAGAGTAAGGGAGCATTAGCCTCTTAGACACACTGATCCCCAGTAAATTCTAATCCAGTTTAATAATATCAACTCAACAATTCACCAACACAGATACATCCTGATCAACAAAAGGTCAAAAAAGGACAAATAGATCTATTTGAAAACCATTAATTTCAACAAAAGATTGTGGGAATGCAAGCGAATATTTAGATCAGCCTGACAAAAAACTTCAAGTAAATGCACACTACGCCACGTTGGGACCTTGTCAAGCCTCGGTGAGGTATTAATGGGTTTTAATGGAGTCATATACATTACTAAAGTTGGGACCGGGTCAAGCCGATTTGTCTTAAATTAAATCCCATCAGGCAATACCACACCATGCCCCGACAAGTGTGAATCAGCCGAGACAACTTTTTGTCATTTTACTGCAACAGTAAAACAAATTCAAAGTATAAATCACCAGATGATTGTCAAATTTCTCTCTTAGTCCAGTGGTAGAACAGATAGGGAGATAAGAATTCTTGTTGAACCTAGCAAAATTAGGGTGTTTACTTACCCTGTATATTGATAGCTGGAGTAGTCTTTGGATTAAATTACTTACCATTCAGCTCGGCCATAAATCAATCAAAAGTGGGACAAGATCGTGGGGGTTCACACCATACTTGCTTCAATGGTACAATGTACAAGGTATGAGGTGTGTAGTGATGGAACTCTCTACCACGGGGCTAGTAAAATGGGCCTAAAAGAATGCCTTATTGCTAGGTTTAAGTAAGTGGTTCGTCCTACCCGTCTAGTACTAGTACTAGGACCTTACTACTCCTGTTTGTTGTTCAGCCACATCATATACCAATGTAGCAAATACGCTTTGATCAATAGTGAGCTATTTAATTAAATGTACCTAGGCACGAGATCGAACTCATGACCTTGATCTTGATTCATAGCTGACCAATAATGATTTATTTGTGAATTTTCTAATTTTGAATAATTTAGATTCTCGTAATTTCTCCTTAATTTTAGTAATATTTATTTCATTTTACTGATATATGTTCAAATTTTTCTTAGTTTGTTACCCTGGCAACATTTTTCTACCCTTAGGCCTGTTTCACACAGGGGGATGTTTTGACTCCGTGACCCTAGCTTTCACATTGGGAGACTCACATGGCGTGCACAGGCGGTGTCGTTTCCAAATTCCCTGGAATTAAAAAAGCACCCCTCCCGTTCAATTCCGGGGACGGACGTGTCCTAATGCTCAGTGGGTTTTGCTTCAGCATCATCTTCAACAAAACCTTAGGTTATTTGGTCCATTCCATTGAGATGAAGTAGGGATGTTTTCTAAACTCTTCCATGAGTTACGTCAAGTAGACTTACATCATTTGAGTAACTTTATGGAAGAGTGAGAAATTATACACAGCTCAAAAATACCAAAGAGGAGCTTCATTCATTATTAGAAAATGGTGATTAATGTGGTACTAATGTACGTTAAATCAATTTTTGAAAAAAAATAGTTAAAAGATATAAAATCTCTCTTAAAAATAAAAAAAAAAGGGCGGCAATCCTGTACTAAAAAACATCTGCTCACTCGTCCCAAATCACTAGCTGATCTTGGAAAGCAGAAATTAACAATTCCATATACAATACATTACTGAAAAAGAAGAAGAAATATAAAAAAGAGCAGGAGATGATGTCGCCTCGTGTGAAAGGAATCAACAAGTTGCCAATACTAACATTTGGATGAAGAGAGCCACGTCTCCCCAATTCTCTACGTTGCTCGGTGCTGTCACCCACAACACCAAATCGCGTCACCGTCTCTGTGCTTAAAGCTACTGTTACGAGTAAGTTATTATGCACAGAGTTTGTGTTTAACAATCACTCTAAATATTGTAGATACAAGTCCACTAAGCTACTGTCAAGGGGCCTGCCTGGGTGGCTTGGAGGCAAGCGCGCTTGCCTTGCGATAAGGCAAGTTAAGCAGCCTCGAGCAGGGTCAGAAGATAGATGGATGACCACTTCTGACCACAGCTCTTGGTTCGATTCCCAGACCGGGCCCCTTGCTCAATGTCCACCCAGCATTGTATAAACAAATTGGAAGCTCCTCGAAAGAGTGGCGCCACCAGGTTTCGGCCTGGAAACCATGACGATGACACTCTTGGTTGTAATACAACTACGAGGGGAGTCATGGTTAACGACCATATCGTCACACGAGTATGTAAAGATTTGGTTCCCTATTAATTTGGAGCCATCTGCAGACTACTTTCCACAAACCATCCAAATTTCATAAAAATCAGAAGAGTACTTTTGAAATTGTAGGTGTAAATAAATTTATGTTTGTGATCATGTGCGGAAGAGAAATAAATGAGCGTAGAAAGTTGAAACTTATATGAGACCAACAATGGGCTAATTATGACCTACTATCAAAATTTCAATGAAGTCCGACGATTAGTTTTTAAGATAAAATGGTTCGCAAAAATTGAGCGACTGACAGATAGACGCACACACTGAACCAAATAAAATATATATTTGTATTCCGGGCGTTATATTCTTTAATTTAACACCCCACATGATGCATGGTTGTTATACAAAAAAATGTTAACCCAAAGTTTTTGAGGCAGGACTTTTTGTGGCTGCCCTATAATTTCCTGTGTTTGGGTTATCGTTATCACACACAAAACAAAACTACAAATTTATCATTCAAACTTCGAATCAGGTGCGTTACGAACGTAGAGACAGACAAGCACAGGAAA